>BTPG01000001.1:183511846-184214488 GCA_036245525.1 Semisulcospira habei
GGGTGACAGGCGTAAGTAAAGTAAGTAACTGGCCAGAGAAGATCAGCAACATCAGACTCTGGGAGAGAACAGAGCAGATAACAGCAGAGAATGAAATTGGGCGAAGAAGATGGGGATGGATCGGTCACAGTCTGAGAAAGCCAGCTTCCAGTATCACTAGGCAGGCATTGTCATGGAACCCCCAGGGAAAGAGGAAAAGAGGTAGGCCGAGAAACTCCTGGCGTCGAGACCTCCAAGCAGACATCAAGAGACTGGGAACCACCTGGAGAAGAATCGAAGGAGAAGCACAGGACAGGAGTTGCTGGAGGTCTCTCGTCGACGGCCTATACCCGGGTAGGGGTGACAGGCGTAAGTAAGTAAGTAAGAGACCCCTTGGCCCCAAAGTTGAAAAGGTACAAAGCTGGCTAACGAACTCATCCAATGTCTCTCTCCAGGCTAGCTATATCCAAAATTTCAAATAAATACAACAAATATTGCGGACTCTGACTTGGGTCAACCGACTTTGTATAAACGGTCATTGAACTCTTCAATGAGACTTCCAATTTCAGCATGCTCAGATTCTCTCTTAGACACCCCCTGAATGAAGCAAGTCCTTAATTTTCAAGCTTATACGTACACAATCATCAGCGATTTGTGTGTTTACATGCACATGCACATACAGCGTTTTGCACCAGTTGTACGTTCTGTAGCAAGGTTTGTGTAACTAGACGTGAAGTAATATTTATCATGCTACTTCGCAGTTGGAGTTTTAGGTCTGCATGCCTATGAAGTTATGTACATGTTACTGAAAACGCTTTTCCGCATCCCATCCTAAAAGTCTCTTCTATAAGTAGAAGAGACTTAACAAAAAGAGACTTGGTAGTAGTAGTAGTATATGTGTGAGGACAAAATAGGCCGCGAGGCCTTTGCAAATGTCTTTTCTTCGTGAAGTTTAATTACTTATGCCGTTATGGGTCTGTTGTGCATGCAAATTTTCCTACAAATCATTCATCATAGCAATAGAAAATCCCTTTAAATTTTGGTAATTCATCCAGCTGGTTTTTAAAAGAGTTTATGTTAGGTGCTTTTTTTTTTTTAATGAAACTAGTAAATCATTCCAAACAGTAGCAACTCTGTTAGAAAAACAAAGTACAAAGATTCCCATAGAAAGTGCTGGAGTAAGAATGCCATACATTCATAGAGAATATTCTATTGCTTTCTAAAATATTTTGTATTGAAATAAAACCATTGTAAACACATCTTGTCAAAATAACTTTATTCACAATTGGTGATTGAAAAAAAAAAGCTTTGCTTTGACTTCTACTTCCAGGTCACCATACAAAGGTCATTTTCCCTAACATCACATTTTGCCTCTTCTGGGTGTATTATGAGATGTTAGTGCAGGTCAGGGATAAGTAGTACTATTAGGTTGCTGTCCTCAAAGAGGTATCTTTTGTCTTTGAAGCAACCGCCTATGTTGCATTATTAGTGGATAATGAACTGTTTCTACACAGGTGACCCATTTACCTTTATTTTGCACTTTTACACATTTAGTTGCTTTATCTCTTAAATTATTTCAGTGAACTCATGTTTGATTTCCTCTTGAGATAATTTTTTTTTTCCCACTTTATTAATTCAGTGTGCTTTACAACGTGGTTCTGCACTGACTGGATTGTTGGAAACCCTAACCCAAATCAGTATTAACAATAGTTGCTCTTTTCTTTCTACATGTAAATAGAAGTCTGCTAGCAGACAAAGGTTTAGTAACTCTGTGTTCATAGACTGCAAAGGAGGAAAATTTTGATAAATTTAGACACAATTTTTGCACAAATATTCTTAGGCTGTCTTTCCCATGGTCATGTGACACTCTTTGCAGGATTAGATTTGTACGACTTACCTTTTTCTTACAATTACTTATATAAGTTCACATAGGCTGGTTTAAGTTGCCAAACTCTCTTCAGGTAATCCACAAAATAATGTTCAACATTACTTGTGGCAAGTTAAAATTTAGACAAGTCAAGATACTTTTGGACTGATGTTGTATGTTGTTGTGTTGAAAGGTACACTTTTATGACTGTACACTTTACGAATCGACAGGGCAACATGTTGCAGGAAATCATTTTCAGCAGGGGGTAATATGTGTGTGTATAAAACATTAGGTCACTTCAACACAGACTGGAAATAGCTATTGTGTAAATCACTAAATGGAGTTGAGGTGGTGAAGAGTTGAACCGATGCCTCCAAGCATGTACAAGAGTGTGATTCATTCACTCTTCTGCACATAATTCCAGATGTTAATTATACCTACTGTTCTGAATGTGTTGCAGAGGAGATCGTGTGCCCGAGCTATGTGGGTCGCGAGCCTGGCTACCTGCCACGCAATGGCACCAACTGGGCCAACCTGCTGATCAACAACGCATTCCCCTGCCCGGGTAGTGTGATGGGGTGGGAGTACTATCGTCTCATACCTGAGGGACAGGCCTTTGTTGGCGTCTGGCGCCAAGTGGCAGAGAATGAGTTTCTGCTGGTGGAAAGGTAGTGATACACGTCAGCGGCAAGAGGGGTGAAGTTTGTAGGAAAACCTAGGCCTCATGCAGACAAGTGATGTTATACTCTTTTAAACCTGCAGTTCAATACCATATCATTGAATGTGCAGCATTTCCAGTTTCTGTTTAGTTTATTTTGGCTTGTTAGACTGGCTGGTGACATATTATTCAGCATTCTGTCCTGTTGTTTTTTAAATGCAGCTTAGGTGTGGCTGGAGGAAGCCTCTGTTACTGTCATGACTTTGAGCAAAGTGCAAACAAGCAAACTTGCTGTTCCTTAGATTGGATGCCACAATAGAATATAAATCAACCGTGTTCAAGGTTGATGCCGGAATAGCTGTGGGCCTCCATACTGCAAGCCGTTCTGGCACCATCTTTATAACCTTCACCGTGCTTCCTGGGTCCTGGAAGACTGAGAAGGGTGTTTAATTGCAAATATTTCATTAACTACTGGGACTATTTCGGTGAAATTTAAAAAATGTTCCAAGCTCATAAAAGACCACATTTGGCCAAAACCTGTTAATAATTGATGAAAAAATGAACAAATAATGTCTGAATTTTTCCTACGCACAAACGATGGTGTGGGTGGTGCAGGACCCATACTTTTTAAAGAGTGAGTAAGGTGAATATTCCTGTCCAGATGATGTTAGTCCTCAGTTTGTGAAGAGGCAAAGATAAGAGAATTGCATCTCACCCAAAATTTTCCTTTGTTTTGTTTGTTATTGTTTTTTTATTTTTATTTTTAAGGGTGTCAAAGTCCATGCAAAATCTACTAGGTTCAGTTCAGTTTCTTGGAAATGGTGAACCTTCACCCATAATTTCTGGGGGAAACAGAGAAGTCTCAGACAGTTTTCTCTCCACCATGTTAACTAAAAGTACAAGGATGTTTCCGGTGATGTGTACTATAGTGTAAAAAGTATGGGTCCTGTAGGACCCACATCATTGGGACAAGAATAACCAGTTAATTCACTCTTTAAAAAATATGGGTCTTGTAGGACCCACATCATCAGGACATGGATAACCAGTTAACTCACTCTTTGAAAAATATGGATCCTGTAGGACCCACGCCATAGGGACAGGGATAACCAGTTAAATCACTTTTTTGAAAAATACGGGTCCAGTAGGACCCACATCATTGTTTGTATGTAGTCCAAAGCATGATTCGGTGAAGGTTAACTATCATGGTAATTAAATCTATTTCACAAACCGTAATGAAGCCTCCAATGGATAACTCCCAACAGGGGAATCTAGATCTGGGGGCTGAGTGTGTTAAAGCATGCTACTAGGGAACTGCTGATAATCACTGTGTTATCTAGTTGCTTGATTGTGAACATGTTGCGGGTGTTTTGTCCAGTAATTCTTAGTGATAAAGTCTTTAGTGATTGACCTTTTGGTGTGATGTATGATTGCTCATACGGAGCATGTACATCTTTATCATTAATTCATTTAGACCTAAAACACTACTGCAAGATATGGAATGACCATGTTAGTTCAAGGCCAGAATAAGTTGACCCCTGTAATGTCAACCAGCAAAATGCACACAAACAAGAGTGATTTTAATTTGTGTCTAAATGGATTGATTCAAACTTGATCTGTGTGACATGTCCACAGTACGCCCCTGCCTCCTGCCCCTGTCGGAGTGCGCTCTGTCTTGGTGCCTGTGCCCATCTCAGTGCAGCGAGGCGACTTTATTGGCATCTTCTACCCGCGAAGCACTCCCAACAACGTGATTGCGCAGGCCACACTGGCAGACGACGTGGTGCCAGCCACAGAGATGTACCAGAACTACTATGTGCAGGTGTATGAGGATATGGTGCAACGTGGCCAGCCCCTCAATGTCAACCTACTGCCATACCAGAACACCAATGCAACATTTGCCATCCGTGCCCTCATGAATTATGCGCGTGATGGGGGTATGCTGGCTGATTAACTGGCCTTATTTTTTCACTTTCTAGTTTTTTGTTGTCAAAAGCTGGTGAGGTCCCCGTCCTGTGCATATATCAACGATTGCTACAGTATTGTGAGTTAATCTATTTTGATCCATGCAGCTGCATTGTAAAGTGTCTTTGTAATAGACAAAAAAAAAAGGAAAACAGAAAATAGAGGTTGAAAACCCTCTAAATTAGATACATGGAACACGAACGTTTCAGATCAAAAATCCTTCTTCTGAGTGATACGGAAACAACGTAGAACAGAAAAGAACACACGATAGAAAGAAAAGACGTCATCATGTATAAAGAAAATTCAGAATGACGTTAAAAAAAAAAGAAAAAAAAAAAGGAAACAAAAACGCGCACAAAACACGTAGCACAAATCTTGCGTCTACATACATTCACGTCACTGCATACATTCGCATTTACTCGTGCCTGCTGCCGCTCGCGTACATGCATACACATAGACACACACACACACACACACACACACACACACACACTAATCGGTGCAATGGTAGCATCAAGTATCAATGGTAGCATCAAGTATCAGCAGTGAGGCAAGAATGGCACCAACCACCCATCAGCCTGAGCATACATCCCTAGGGGCGAATGTTCAAACCACATGGATGGTAAGTGCCAAGCCTGTCCGCGAAAAAGGATTCTGTCATTTTCAGGCGGATGAAGTTGGATGTATTTTGCCAAAGGATGCTTATGCTAAAATGTGTGAGGCTATGAGGAGGTTCATTGAAATGAGGTCCAATCTGGTTGTTGTATCCGAGGCGGATCGAACGAACATGCTCCTCGTAGCGTTCGGGGAGTGTACGGTATGTCTCCCCCACATACAGCATCTTTGGGCAGTGAGAACATGAGATGACATAGACGATATCTGATGACTGGCATGTGAATGATCGGTGGTCAGTGAAAGACGACAGGGGTCCGGTGATGTCGGGGGATGTGTTGATGTACGGACATGCTTTGCAGTGTGGTTGCTAATTTGTAATAGACATTTTTCAGAAATTGGAAGTAGATAAAAAGTACATGTTGTTTTGATGAAAAGTCGATTAAAAGCCTTGACAGACGTGTTATGGCAGGTCACCCTTTCACGTGTTTCTAAAGGCCTACCTGGTGTCTCTCCCCCCCCCCCCACCCCCCCCACCTCCCTTTTTTGGCTCATGTGCAATAGAAAAAGTGAGTCTATAAAATTGGCGTCTGTCATCCGTGGTAAACTTTAACCTGGGCATTTTTTCAGAGGCTATTCAAGCCTCAGACTTCAAACTTGGCCCAAGGGTACTTTGTGGTAAAACCTTTTTAAACAGACCAATTTCAGTGACCTCTCTCAAAGGTCAAGGCCAGAGGGAGTCCAGAAAGGGGTCAAATATAGTCATATTTTAACACAAATTGTTTCTTCTCAAATACTACTTTTAACTTCAAACCCAAGCTTGGTACAGAGATGCCTTTCTATGCATACTAATTTGGATGACCCTTCAGAAAGTTCAAGGGTCACAAGAGGTCGGCAAATGTGTGAAGCATGCCAGTTTTTGATGGACTTATAGTTTTTATCAAAGTTTGAGCCAACGTTTCAGTAAGATTTGGCACAAAGATAGCTGATGATAAGACCTTTCTATACATACTAATTTACTAGTCCCCACGTCGTGGGGGTCCAGAAAGGGGTAAGAAATAGCCATAGTTTGACAAAAGCTGTTTTTTCTCAAATACAGTCTTCAGCTTCAAACCCAACCTCGGTATAGAGATACCTGATGATAAGGCCTTTCTGTGCATACTAATTTGGCTGATCCCTGGAACTGTCAAGGGTCACAAGAGGTTGGCAAGTGTGTGAATAATGCCAGTTTTTGATAGGATTGCAGTTTTTAATCAAAGTTTTGCAAACATTTCAGTCAAATTTACCATTAAGGTAGCTGATGATACTACCTTCCCATGCATATTTAGTTGACCTCTCAAAGAGGTCAAGGGTAATGGAGGGTCAACAAATTTGTGAAAAATGCATACATTTTGAACAAACTTGGACCTCACTGGTACAAAAGCCGACTCATTGAATACACTGTATTGTCCATTAAATGACAAGCTTGAAATGGAAAATTTTCTTTAGCTGACATAAAACAAACATAAAACACACATACAATACAATACAACTTTATTGTCTGTTCGAGCCAAAGCACGACAGAAATTTGGCTTGTCATAAAACAACAATATAAGACACTAATAAACGCTACAAGAACATTCCATGAAAACTTATCATTGCAGCAATCTATCACAAGCAATCTGTCACAAGATGGTAGGTAATGTTAAGTAGATCACACATATCACGGCGTTATAAACAAGAGTTCAAAATCGAGATGGCATTTGGAATAAAAGACTTCTTAAAAACAATTTTTTGGACAAATGGCATGTTGAAAAGTCTGCTACTGATACTGTAATTATCCTAAATATTTCGACCACTTTTTACATGCAAATTTTCAGATTTTTTAGCTCTGGTTGAATATTAAGGGGTTTTGAAAGTGTTGATGGCTCGAAACGGTAGCCTGGTTGAAACTTTAGGGTCACCTGGTTCAAACTTTAGGGCACTGGGGCTAGCATGGCTGACCAGGCCTACCGGTAAATGAATGAGTCATCAATTATGCTGTAAATGAGTAAGCAAGCTTATCTAGATGCCTTAGTCACCTATTTCATAGCACCAGCGTCTCCTAGATATGCATACCGTAGTTTAATCACTGTTATTTTTTCCTCTTGGAAACTCAAAACAGCAAAATGCATGATCAAAGACGCAGATAATATTTTGATGAGAGAACTAACTCAAAGAGAGTACCGATATGTCAGTTATTTCCCTTGCAAATGTGTATCCTCGATGGCTCAGGTTAGCGGCAGTTCCCATCGAAACCACTATGACCACCTAATGAGTTCAAAGAGCTCACAGTGGTTATGTTATTGGTAAGTGCGATGACAGATGTCTGGGGTGGAGTCACAAGATTTCAATTTTAAAAAGGCTGACCGGATTATGTCAATCAGTATTGGGCAACCGACGTAAGTCGGTTAAGTCACGGTTGAGAAACCACTAAGCGCTGAGACACTGAACGTGACAACTCGGCCTTTTGATCAGCGATGAAACACAAAGGCACTGCAACACCTCAGCATCCACACTGCCACCTTGAGTCATTGCCTGATTTGTCACCAGCACTTGGCTTTTGTTTACTTGGCAATTATTGCCTCATTAATCAATAAGCTTAGTACTACTGAAGTCGACCAATGGCCAGAAACGAGTAACGGTACACATGAACCCAAAAGGAGAGGGCATTGAAGTTGATGTCTAGAATAAGGTAGTTTAATCTCTGTTACGTCACAGTCAAAAGGGGAATTAAAATTTAACAAAAGAATCTTACGTTAACGCACAGCCGTGATTACTGATCAGTCTCGGGCAACCCCCTTCAGTTAGTTTTTAGTCTATCTCATTGCGACCGTCAGTCAGCTGTTGTGTTTGTGATTGGCAGTCACAGCCCTGCCCTCTAACTAGTCGATTAGTCAATCAATGGCTTTCAAATCTACATGGTGTGCAGCCAGCGAACGATGTTGCCTTATCATAGTGATAAACCCAGATATGGTTTTCAGTGTGATGATGTAAAAAGGGACTGAGGCCAACACATTTTTAAGTGCTTGCAGAGGTTCATGTGAATCTATGTCTTTTGCGAAAGGCAGGGCGAGGCATGATTGCACTGGTGGCTGCTGTTATCATAACGGTAGTCTCTTGTAACAGGCATAGAATCTCAAGAACTGCTGCACTGACAATACATCATGGCAATGTATGCCAGCCCTTGGTTTATTTACATCTATGAGTAAGTAGTACGGAAGTACAGGTTTGGGGCTACGTCTGAGTACTGTGTGTCGCAGTGCTCATGCAGTGTGAATGCATGGATTTGTTGATGGGCTTGTACCGGTAATCATTTTGAAAGCAGACTTTGCAAGCGGAGATTTTAAAACCATTTTTAAAAAGACTTTAAACGAATATTTTTGGTGCAATTTGGGTAGTGGTCGAATATTTGAGGACATGACATTTTTGGATGGTGGTCGAATATTAGAGGACATGCAATTTTCAGGTGGTGGTCAGATATTTAGGAGGTGGTTTGTTTTCTCAAAACACATTACCGATGGTATTACCACTAGGAAATGTTTCTTAGCTAGTCTAATTTTAGCCCAAAAATTGTTGTGTACGATAATGGCCATGATGGCAGGAGAGGGGCGCCATAGGTTAGGCGGAAACCCGGTAGCCTCCCTTCCGGTTCAACCACGCATGTGCTCAGTGCTCAAACAACCAGTCAGTTTATTCGCTAGTTGCGTGAGGTTGTGTACGCCTGTGGCTCCTTCGGTTCGTTGGCTATCGTTCACTGGTTTCGACTTTCTACTGTGAGAGAGGGATTGTGGCCTTTGGGCTGGGATGCTTTCGTGTGTGCGTTGTTTCGAGAGGACTTCCTAACGACGGTCGCCTTCAACTTCTGGTGCCCTTTGGGGTTTGTCCTTGGCCTACCTCGTGGGAAGGCCTTGTTCTGTGGCTGGCAGCGCTTTCTTGGTCGACTCGGGTGACTGTCGTCTCTGCGCCTGGCACCGGTCCCTTCGCGGCCTGTCGGAGTCGGTTGGCGCCTTTGGTAGGACGGCTTCGGGCTTCACCGCTGGCACCGCTTTTCGTTCCTCTCCTTTGCCCAACATGGCGAGGTAAATTCTCGGTCACTGCTTCCATACGGCGCTCAGGGAGGGTTTGAGCACCGCACGCCAGCATACGCCGTATCTCCTTCGTTCGTTTCGCGTGTTTCGTTGCCTGCCGGCTGCGGCAGGTTCGATTACTTTCAAATAGATGGTTCTGCTTTGTGTTGCAGTTGGCAAGTCCGCACCTGTATCAGATGTGGACAATTCCAGTGGCCGAGTGATGGACATGAGGTGTGCCTGCCCTGTTCAACCTGTACCTCTTCCCAACCGTGCCTGCTCTGCGCCCCCTGGCGGGAAGAACAATGGACTCAGCTATGGGGTTTCTACCATCGTGAACTTCCGACACCAGCACGTATACAGGGCCATACACCGGTAAGAACCACAGACCCGACTAGTGGGTATTACCTGGTGAGAGGACAGTCTACGCCGCGCCTTCCGCCGCGAGCCCGTCCTCCTGGGCCGGCAGCGAACACAGACCCGACTAGTGCGCGCTGTCCGGTAGCAGAGACTAGAACTGAAGTTTCAGTCAGGCCCGCTTCTTTGAACAATAAAGACACGCCAGTAATCACCACAGACCCGACTAGTGGTGCTTATCAGACGTTAGAACGTTCTCCATCGCGACTTCGGTCGCTAGCTCGTTCTACTACACCGGCAGCAGGCACAGACCCGACCAGTGCACGCTGTCCGGTTCCGCTGATTCTATCGGCGCGAGAGAGAGTACAGTTACAGGCTTCAGTTCCGGTAGCGGTCTCGACTCGGGAGATGCCCGCTTCCCAGCAGAAGGATACTCCTCCTCCACGCATCGACAGAGTTCGGCGTTCAGGTACGGACCGTTACTCACCTCGTTTCAGAGAGCAGAAGCACCGGACGGTCTCCCGCTCTTCTCGCCACCGTTCACATTCTAGGGACAGGTCACCGCGGCATAGGCATGCCTCCAGATCTTCCCGTACCAGTCGGCCATCGCGGACGGTGTCCGGGGTCGGATCTCCGCAAGTAGTTCGTCGGTCCAGACCGCATTCCCCAGTTATGAGACTTTCTACTTGGAGAGCGCGCCAATCATCTACTCCACCCTCTAGGCCGTCGTCGTCCAGAGTCAGTCGACGTTGCCGCCACCACTCCCGTTCTAGGAGTCCCCGCTCTCGCCGTGAGCCCTCCCCGCGGGATAGGAGATCGCCTCGACGCTACGCTCATCGTTCTCGGTCTGGGTCTCAAGTAACCTCCCCGGTCCGTTCGTGGCGTCACCGCTCCGTGAGACTTTCTTCAGCCAAGGCCTCGGTCACATCCTGGCTCGTCGCGGAGGCTGGGCCCACACTCTTAGCTCGAACCGGCCCCACCCACCTCTCTCTGCAATTAGAGGATGACGCGCTCAGCCTTGCTCCTGAGGACTCAGTTTCGGTTTTACTTCGGGACAGCCCCGTGCACTCTATCCCGGCGCCCCCTGACGTGGATCAAGATGAGCAGGAACAACATCCGTCAGCAGTGGGACACAGGTTGGAGACTCTGCGTGCCCTGGACGAGGCAGCTCGCATTATCTCGGCGTGCCTACCGCCGGAAGACTGTCCTCCTTCTCCACCTGCGAAGAAGAAGGCCGCGGCCTTTGTAGATGCGGAACTCCATACCAAGACCTTTAAGACTCTTCCTCAACCTCCGGGTTTCAGCAGCCTACGGGACGCGTTCTTGGCTCGACTCGCTCAGGGACACTTGGGCGCCGCTGGATTCTTCAATGACTCTAAGTGGCCGGCGGACCTACACATGTTTTTTCGGCAATCTTGGTACGCGGGACATTCTCAGAGCTTTACCTGCGCACTACCCAAACCGGACCCAGCTGCTTGGGCCCTGGCGGCTATTCCGGCACGGACCCCTCTGCTTCCAGGAATCGATCAGACAGGTAATCTCATACGCAACGCCTTAGCCTCCGCGGGATTTCTTGACCTTCTGACTCAAGCCATGGTTCGTCGCGTAGAGATCTGCTGGGAGATCTGCTCGCTCTAGTCTCTGGTAACCGTGCCTCCTACCACACCTGTGTCAACGCTATGGCTGCGGTGGCCAACTGTGACCTTTTGCGTCGGGATTTCCTCCTCCGCTCCTGCCCTCTCCCCAATGACCTGAAGCTTCAACTTCGTCAGGCGCCCCTTGGCGGAGAACTTCTCTTCGGCCCCACGTGGTTGGCGGTTAAGGAGGCAAATAAGGACACCTGGCCAAGTCGTACAGTTCCTACTCCCTTTCAGCATACCCGCAGGACCCAGGGTCGCCCCCTGCGGGCGACTAGACCCGTTTCCCGGCCTTACACCAGAGGTGGACGTCTTCCCCCCAGGCCCCCTGCCTTCCCCCGTACCCGTCCTACTGCAGGATCCTCTTCGGCTCCCGCTTCCAGGACCTGGCCCAAGCCTGCCCGACGCCCCGGGCGGGGCAGGGCTTACTGACGTTCTCCACCTTCGGGCCCCGTCGACCGCGCTGGGACCCCCGGTCGGCGGGAGGCTCGCACGGCACAGCGCCGCCTGGTGGGCGCTGTTTCCGGACGACCCCTGGATTCTTTCAACCATCTCCCTCGGTCTGCGGATCTCGTTTCGCTCCCCGCCCCCACTGCGACGTACTCCGGCGTGGACCTTGGTTCCGACAGACCAGCTCAAGGCAGACGCTCTGCGCAACGAGGTGGCTGCCTTACTTCGAAAAGCAGCGACAGAGGTGGTGACACGACTCGACTCCCTAGCCTTCTACAGCCGGCTGTTTGTAGTTCCCAAGCCAGGCGGCAAGTGGCATCCTGTGATCGACCTGTCGGCGCTCAACAAGTTTATAGTAGCTCCACGTTTTCGCATGGAGACATCGCGGGCCCTGCGTGCCTCGGTGCAACCCTTCGACTTTGCAATCAGCCTGGACCTCGCGGATGCGTACCTTCATGTGCCCATGCACCCAGCGTCCAGACGTTATCTACGCTTCGCCTTTGAGGGTGTGGTATACCAGTTCCGCGCACTTCCCTTCGGCCTCAACCTCAGCCCATGGGTCTTCACACGCATCATGGACGCCGTGGTGGCCAAGGCACGACGGCCTTCCACGAGCCCCACGTCCAACTACCTGGACGACCTGCTCCTGAAGGATCAGACCCCTGCCGCCTTGGAAGTGGACCGGGATGCCTTGCTTCAGCTCCTCAAGACGCTGGGCTTCATAGTCAACTTCGGCAAGTCCGACCTCGTTCCTTCGCGCCATTTCGTTCACCTAGGCATGGAGTTCTACACCGACCGCAATATCGTCCGGCTGCCCGAACCCCGCATTCAGAAGCTGGCGGATCTAGCTCGGCAGGTATCCCAGAAGTCTTCGATCCCCGCAAGGCAGTGGCTTGAGTTGCTGGGGCTGATGAGCGCTGCAGCAGACCTTATTCCGTTAGGGCGTCTCTACTCCCGGCCGCTACAGTTGCACCTTCTGCTACACTGGCGTCCGTCGACCTCCGACCTAGAGTCTCCGGTTCCGATTCCTTCGTTGCTCCGTCCTCACCTTCTACGCTGGGCGGACCCCCTCTGGCTCGCGACAGGAGTGCCGCTGTTCTCGCCACCGCCCTCCTTCTCCATCTGCGTAGACGCGAGCTTCTCCGGTTGGGGAGCACACCTTCTACCCTCCTTCGAGACGGCCTCCGGCTGGTGGGACCTGGATCTCCGGGACCGACACATCAACTGGTTGGAATTGGAAGCCGTCTGGCAAGCCCTTCGTGTGTGGGAATCTCGCCTGCTTCACCGGGAGCTACTGGTGTTGTCGGACAACTACGGTCGTCGCCTACATCCAGAAGCAGGGCGGGACCCGCTCCCCATCTCTCTGCATCCTCCTTTACCAAGTGCTCCGGTGGTGCGAGGATCGGGACATTTCTCTCCGTGCTCGTCATATCCCGGGCCACTTGAATGTGCTGGCCAACTCCCTCTCCCGTCGCGGTCAACTACTACACACCGGGTGGTCCCTGCGTCCAGACATCTTTCGGATGATCGGCGCTACCTGGGAGTCACCCATGATCGACCTTTTTGCCACGAGATGGAATCGCCAACTCCCTCTGTTCGTCTCGCCGATTCCAGACCCCTTGGCCTGGGCAGTGGACGCCCTCTCCATCTCCTGGGATGGACTGGTCGCCTACACCTACCCACCCACGGTCCTCATCCCCAAGGTTCTTCTCAAGCTGAGAGGCAGCAACACTATCCTGTTTCTGGTGGCCCCGTTTTGTTGGACCAGGTCATGGACGACCGACCTCCTGAATCTGGCAACGGCCCCCCCCACTACAGCTACCCACTCCACGAACGATGCTCAAGCAACCTCGGCAGACTCTGTACCATCCTTGTCCAGAACGTCTCCTCCTCCACGCCTGGAGGTTGTCCGGCAAGCCCTCACCGCTAGAGGCTTCTCAGGTGCGGCAGTGGACGCGATCGCTACAGCCCGCAGAGCCTCGACCAGACGAGTTTACGAGGGCAAGTGGAGAGTTCTCAGCACCTGGTGTGACGACAGACGCCTCTCCCCCACCGAGTTGACAGTCCCTCAGCTGGCGGATTTCTTCCTCTGGCTTTTTCATGACCAGCGTTTAGCTCCCATCACCATTCAAGGTTACCTGGCCATGATCGCTGATACTTACAGGCATCTGGGACGTCCCGACCCGGGCGCCTGCAAGGACCTCGCCGATCTGATGGGCCATTTCGGTCTGCATCGTCCCGCTCTACGTACACTGTTACCACGTTGGGACCTACCTTGGGTCCTTTCTTGGCTCAACTTAGCCCGCTTTGAGCCTTTACAGCTGGCGAGACTACCGGACGTGACGAGGAAGACCTGCTTCTTGCTAGCCCTCGCCTCAGCCTCCAGAGTCAGTGAGCTGCACGCCCTCTCTACTCGCCCCACCTGTTTACAATTCCGGACGGACGGTTCGGTGCAGCTGCTTCCCGACCCGACCTTCCTAGCCAAGACCAGATCTCCACTCTTGGCACCACAATTGGTCACCATACTACCACTCAGAGACCCACGCTCCAATCGAGAGTCCAGACAGCAGGACCCAGTTCGAGCGTTACGTGTGTACCTGCGCCGGACCAAGCCCCTCCGCAGGGGACGCACCCGCCTTTTTCTTCCTCTGTCCCCAGGTAGACAGGACATCTCAGCCCAGACTATATCCTCCTGGCTTCGGTGGGTGATACGATCCGCCTACCAGGAACTCGCCCCTGATGCAGCAAAACGCATGAGGATCAGGGCGCACGAGATCAGAGCCATGGCCACGAGCCTCGCATTCAAACGCAACTGTGCGGTCAAGGACATCGTGGCGGCTGTGGGCTGGCGAACAGAGAACACCTTCGCTCACTTCTACCTGAGGGACCTCTCCGGCCAGCGGCAGAACCTAGCGCTGGTGGGAGACATCGTGGCGGCGCAACACTCCCTCCCGGCGCCCTAGGCGCCGTAAGTATCTTCACTAAAATTAGAGGGAGGTTGCTTGGGGTGGACTCTTCTAGTAGCTTCGATGGCAGGGGTAGGGGCGGTTAGCGGCACCCACCTCCTTTTCGGGATTCTTCCTAGTGGTAATACCATCGGTAATGTGTTTTGAGAAAACAAACGTATTTTTCTTTAAAATAAGTTTTTTTGAAAAATACTTACCGATGGTATTACTCGAAGGTCCCTCCCACCTGCCCCGCTCGCCGCTGCTCCGCTAAGAAACTGACTGGTTGTTTGAGCACTGAGTACATGCGTGGTTGAACCGGAAGGGAGGCTACCGGGTTTCCGCCTAACCTATGGCGCCCCTCTCCTGCCATCATGGCCATTATCGTACACAACAATTTTTGGGCTAAAATTAGACTAGCTAAGAAACATTTCCTAGTGGTAATACCATCGGTAAGTATTTAAAAAAAAAACGTATTTTAAAAAAAAATACGTTTTTTGTTTGTTGTGAAAATAACTGAAAAATGGGCTATGGTCGAATATTTGGAGTGGTCGAATATTTAGAGTAATTACGGTAAACTAAGATAATACTAATGGATACTATTGTGGATTTGGCAACTGCAATCACGCGCGCGCGCGCGTGCACACACACACACACACACACACACACACACACACACACACACACACACACACACACACACACACACACACACACACACAAAACACACACACACACACACACACACCACTTGTATGTCACACTGGCTAGTATCACATGTATTGTGCGAGGAAAGCCCATACAGGCACCATATTTTATAAACAATGCATAGAAATATCACTCTGTAGTATCAGTCATAAATGATTAAAAATGATAAAAGACTTCCGTTATTAAATCCAGTATGTAAACTGTACATATGTCATTGCTTTTATAAACACTGCAGCTTAAAATACTCATAATATCATAATATATGTTATAATATCATATATCACACTCAATATCATATATTGCGCTAAAGTTTACCAGTTGGTATACAGTATCATGCACCAGCTTTATCACAGACCTGTGGGTACAAATATACTATTTATGAATTAAGCACTTTCACAGCTGATGGCACAAATGATCTCTTGTAGATGTTTTTACGAGCAAGTGGCACCTAGAGTTGCCGACCAGACAGGAGGAACTCGAAAGCGCCATTAAGAGTTTCGTGAGAATCGCAGATATGTGGACTGCTTTCCTCCTCAAGGTTCAGAGAATACAAGTCGGACAACTGTGTCTGTTTCACGCCAACAATATTGCTCGCCTGGTTGACAACCCGTGCCAGCTTTTATGTTTAGTCACTTGAACAATGACCTGTTGGAAAGGTCACAAAGGTCACATTTATTATGTGTACTGGTCTGGTCATACACATGAAACATAAGGACTTTGCCTTTCTTGTTTTGTAATATTTTGGTGGTTGGTGAGAAGGTGCTCACACACTTTTGGCCATCACTTGGCCCATCCAGTTTCAGAAATGACCCATTGGATTTGTTCTCTGCGGGGCAGTGGCCCATGTGTATACATTTTTAGAATGAACACTTCATATTAAGCTGAGGGGTCAGTGACCATAGGTTTCCTTATTCAGTGGGCCCTACTTGGTCTTTTTCTCTCTGCACCCCCCCCCCCCCCCCCACTCCCCAAGCCCATAACCCATTGGATTTATGCTCTGCAGGTCAGTGACCTATGTGCATACATTTTTACAATGGATACTGAACCAATACTTGAGGGAACAAACTGGGGAAGGACAAACTGTTTTGTCTTTGTCTGTCCCAGTCTATTCTTTTTTCTTTTTTTTTTTGTTGTTGGTTATTTCTTTCCATTTACACACTCTTTTGGTAGACACTTTTGATTTGGATTTTAAAGGGATAGGTTCAAGCCTATATCAAAATACGCTTGTCTTATTCAGAATGTGCTGGCCCTTTGTGCAAGCTCTGCGTGTGCTGTGTGCAAAATTCAGGTCACAGTTCAATATTTCTTCAATAAAATAAGTATAGCTATAGTTCACATTAAAGCTCCAAATGCTGGTAAGAGACGTTTCAGCACAGTGAAACATCTTATTAGTAATACTCTATCAGTTTGGAGCCTCCAAACAAAGTGAAAGAGAACAGTCACATCACAGTATTTGAGAAAGTAACCCATTAAAAAAATTCAACACTCCCACCTGTCAGTAAAATTCACCGCTCAGATTGGAGGCAGAGCCAATCCCAGCGCTTGTCGTCAGTCCAAGTCTAAACATGGTCCACGACGGTGACATAAGTTTGCAAAGCGGGCTTGTTTGACAACTGTCAGCTACAGCATCCAGAACATCTAGCAGTTCTCGCAGGCCTGGTGCATTGGCTTTAAAAAGTAATACTCTATCTGTGAAATGTTTCTTTAAATTGTATATGTAGGGAAATAGATATAATAATAATAATAATAATTACGATATTTATAATGCGCTTATCTTATAATAATTATAACTCTAAGCGCGCACTCACAACTCGCGCACGCATGCGCACGCTTTAGACGACTCACGTACAACAAATGGTGAAATATATTGCGACAGTCATCTTTTGTGGGGAGTGTGGTGATATAGTGCTAGAACTGTTGAAAGAGGTGAGTTTTGAGGGCGGACTGAAAGGAGGAGAGAGAGTCTTTCTGATGGAGAGAGAGTGGGAGAGTGTTCCAGGTGGATGGACCATAAACTGAGAAGGCGCGGGGGCCGAAAGTGCTGAGTTTGGTGCGGGGGATGTGGAGACGGAGAGGGTCGGAGGCGGAGCGGAGGGAGCGGGAAGGAGTGTAGGGGTGAAGTAAGTTGGAAAGATAGGCAGGAGCGCAGTTGTTCAGGGATTTGTAGCAGAGAGACAGAATCTTGTATTGGATACGCTGTGGGATGGGAAGCCAGTGAAGAAGTATGACAAGTGAGGAAGTATAATAATAATTAATAATTACGGTATTTATAATGCGCTTATCTTATAATAATTATAACTCTAAGCGCGCACTCACAACTCGCGCACGCATGCGCACGCTTTAGACAATAACTCATGTACCACAAATACATTACGACAGTCAGCTTGGGGTGGGGAGTATGGTGATATAGGGCTAGAACTGTTGAAAGAGGTGAGTTTTGAGGGTGGACTGGAAGGAGGAGAGAGAGTGTTTCTGACGGAGAGAGAGAGTGGAAGAGTAGGCAGGCCAGAAAGGAGAGAGTTGCAATAGTCGATTCGAGATAAGATGAGAGAGACAGCAAGTTTGGTGGCAACTTCGGTGGTGAGGTATTTTCTGATCTGACTGATGCGGCGGAGGTGGAAGTAGCATGCCTGGGCCGTGGCGGAGACGAAGCTGGTTATGGAAAGAGAGGAATCGAGGATAATGCCGAGGTTCTTGGCCGAATCAGAGAGGGAGATGGGGGTGCTGTCGAGTTGAAGGTGGAGCGAGGGAGGGAGCTGGGAAAGTTTCTGGCGAGTGTCTACCAGCATGGCTTCCGTTTTGTTGTCGTTCAGTTTGCTTGCTGTCATCCAATTTTTCACGTCTTCGTAGCAGTCAGCCGTGCGAGTCAGTAGTGACTGAGTGTTGTCGAGTTTGTCTTTGTCTAGTAGTTGTGAGTCGTCAGCGTAGAGGTGGTGGTGTATGTGATGAGACTGGATGATGATGGACAGGGGAGAGGTGTAGAGTGTGAAAATGACCGGGACGGACCCCTGTGGGTTGGAGGAGACGCCGTCGATGGTGACGGACTGCTATCTGTCGGAGAGGTAGGAGAGGAACCGGGAGTGAGCAGAGTCAGTGATGCCGAAGGAGTGGTGAAGGCGGTGGAGGAGGATAGAGTGGTCGATGGCGTTGAAGGCGGCAGAGAGATCGAGTAGCGTAAGAAGGGAGATGTTGCCCGAGTCGGTGGAGAGGAGCATGTCGTTTAGGATATGTGAAGGGCTGTTTCAGTGCTGTGATGTTTGCGATAGGCAGACTGGAAGGGACTGAGGAAGTTGTTGTCGGCGAGGTGGAGGTTGAGCTGGTTGAGAACAACCTTCTCAAGAAGCTTGGACAGGAAAGAGAGATTGGAGACTGGGCGATAGTTCTTGAGATCGTTTGGGTCAAGGTTGTGTTTTTCGAGGAGAGGACGGACGATGGCGGACTTGAAGATATTGGGGACAGAGCCATTCTCTAGAGATGTGTTGATGATGTCAGTAATGAAGGGCACAAGTTTTGGAAGGCTGTCCCGGTAGAGAAAAGCTGGGAGGGGGTCTAGTTCGCAGGTTTTGAAAGGCATGGACTTTATGGTCTTGAGGACTTCATCTTGAGAGATGGGGCGGAAGGACAAGAGGGGAGTGCCGGAAAAGAGGGGGTCGGGAGGGCAAGGCGGAGAAGGCAGAGTATCGAGTGTGTTGCGCAGAATTTGGATTTTGTCAGAAAAATAGGTGGAAAAAGCGGATGGGAGTTCTTCTTTGCTGTGTGTGTTGGGGAGAGGAGAGTCTTTAGAAGTGCCTAGGAGTGTGTTCATGGTAGCGTAGAGGGTTTTGGAAGAAGTGGATTCCAGGATTTTGTTTTGAAGGTGTTTACATTTGGAGTCTGATATCATTCTGCAGACTTTGGATCTGGTGGTTTGGAAGATCTGTCTGTGAACGGTGAGGTCGGATGAGCACCAGCGGCGTTCCGCTTGTCGGCGCTCACGCTTGGCCTCAGCTATGTCGTCAGTGAGCCAGGGGGAGGGGAGTCGGTTGGGTATGGAGAAGGTGGTGACAGGGGCGTGGGTGTCTAGGAGTTTTTGAAGGGAGGAATCGAAATGGGATGCAAGATCAGGAGAGGGGCGGGTCCAAGAGAAAGTCAACAGCTTCGTCGAAGAAGCGCTCTCGGTTGACAGATTTTAGTTTGTGACGAGAAACAAGGAGCTTGTTTTTTTTCGGTGGAGGTAGGTTGAGGGAGACGAGAATAGCGAGGTGGTCAGAGGGGAGCACAGAGGAGGTGTCGGCGTCGAGAAAAGTAAAGTACGAAAGTGCACTTACAGACTTCCCTGTTTCAATAAAACTCTTCCCTAATTGCAGCAAGAAAAGACAAGATGGGATAAACCATAATCCACAAAGTCCCTTCTATATGAGAGCTGTCCTCGCTGTCAATGGTCTCTACCTTTTGTCTTTGACCTGATTCTGATGTTGAATTATCTCCTATTGAAAAAGTCTCGCAGATCTGCCAATGTATCAGTGAGTTCTATAACGGGCACAGGACATACGCGTCGTTGATTTGTCAAACGTCATTTGTCATGACGTAAGTTTTAGTTTTTACGTATTTTTATATTTTATGTGATATGAGCTTCACTTTCACTTCATAGACTTAAGAAAATGGTGACAAAACTATAACTTCACAGTACTATTTCAGTCTTGCTATATTTTGTGTGAAAGCAGGTTGACTTTACCTAGCTACATTATAATAATACTAAGTACACGGGTCACCTGCATGCTCTTCTGAAAACGTGTTGATGTGTGTGTGTGTGTGCGTACATGCGCGCGCGCTCCAAACATCTCCAAGAGACATAGATCCTCATGCGCCTGGAGGGTGCATGAGGATCTATTCCTCCTGGAGATGCCCGCATGTTTGTGTATGAGAGAGAGAGAGCTACGCGTGCGAGGGAGAGTGATGTCATATTTAGAGTATTATGTCAGTGTCTGCTTGGTGACAGAGTTGCCTCTTTTACGTCACCGCCACTGTCTGACTTTCTCTAGAAGTAAAGGTTTTTTAGTGTTTTTATTCTTTTCTGAAAAGAATTAATTTTTACTAAAGAAGTTGAAAGGATACAAAGCTGGCTAACGAACTCATCCAATGTCTTTCTCCAAACTATCTATATGCAAAGGTTCAAGTAAATAAGACAAAAATTACGGTCTCTAATCTGGGTCAACCGACTTCCTATAAACGGTTGTTTATGTCTTCAATGAGACATTCAATTACAATATGCTCAGAGACTCTCTTAGCCACCCACTTAAGACAGTATTTCTCCAAGTTTCAAGCTTGTGTGTACAGAAATATTGGAGATTCTCTTGTTTACATACATACGCACATACATACATAAGCACATATGGAGCTTCGCGCCAAATGTACGTTCATCAGTGAGGTTAGCGTAACTAGACATGTAATTTTTATCTTGTTACTTCAATTGTTAGAGGTTTAGCCTGCCCGACTTTGACATCATGGACATGCTATTAAAATCGCCCCAAAGCGACCTGTCCTAAAAAGTCCCTTCTGTAAATAGAAGGGACTTAACAAAGATAACGAAGATAAACATCAATGATAATAATACTTTGGCAATGCCATTCAATTATTAGACTCTGTTCTCAGAAAAGTATTAGATTTTGATTGTTGATTTTGATATGTGGGGTCTAGAGTTATTGTTTAGATGACTACTCATTGCCTCTTACACTCATTATTATTGTGTTGTATTCATATGTCAGTTGCTGCACAGCCAACACAGTCATTCCAGTATAGTGTATCTGGAGTTGAAAGATCTACTCAAGACGTTCTTGTGAGATAGAGCTCTCAACCGTTAGCTGTGGAATAGTACATGTAAAATATCAACAGCATGAAACAATCATTTGCTGGCAATACCACAGCACAGGAATTATGCATCTGGATGTTTCAGTCAAGTCCCTAGTGACTGAGAGACTGGGATTCACATTAAATTAATATACACGAACACAGTGTCTAAATGCTTATTGTTTTATTGCAGTACCAGTACAAGATCCTATGCAGTAAACAAAAGCTCCATTTTGTTTAGATTCACATGAGCCCTTAAGGTCAGAGGGGTTCATGCGAATCTGTCTCTGGCCTGCCAAGACTGTAGTAGTTCCCCCTGTCCCTCCAATTGTGGATACATGACTGAAAACAAAACAGAAATATATCATAACACACTATCTGCCTGTTTGTCACTGGTTGTTAATTGGCCTCTGCCCTGACGTCTGTTGGCAGCTCGTGTTGCCTAAACATAGCGCCACTGAGTCATTCTCATCCTCTATCATTTGATTCAATTCTATTTACATTTATGTCCTCTTGCACCATAATGTGATCAAGGATATCCTCTGTCAGTCAGATTCGCACCTTATAGTCTATTGGGGCGCCCACTACCGGTAATTGATTACCACAAGGTATTTATTGATTCTGAACTTAACGTCTTTAAGAGGTGTAAAACCATTCTATTGTACAGTGGCGCCAGTGTACACATGCAGCCCAAGTGAGTTTACCTGCGATGATGGCTATTGTATCCAGGCTTCATACGTCTGTGACAACCAGAATGACTGTCAGGATGGTTCTGATGAACGCAACTGTCGTAAGTGTTGTATTTACTTCTTTTAATGTGTAGTGCCACCTGAAACATTGGCACATGCTCTTTAACCCCTTTCCTGCTAGCCACTAGAAGTAATGTCTAGATTTGCTGCCAATTAACCCTGTTTGTCCTGAAGCATACAAATAGGAATGGTTCAGCAGGAGATATAGGTCCTCATGATCCTCCATATAGGTCCTCATGATCCTCCATAGGTGCTCATGAGGAGCTATGTGGCTTGCATGTGAGTGTTGTTTGTTGTGCTCTGGCAGTGACACTGACAGGGTTAATCAAGCAATGAAACTTGTCATGGAAAATTTCTGAACTTTTTTCTGGTTGGTTACACAGACATTACTAGTCTGAACATAGGTACTGAACACTTGTTACCACTCTGTAATGGTTCATCATTATACAACATGTATTTATCATATTGATAATTTATGTTGTTTTCTGCCTGGTGCTTTTTATGCCATGAAGATTTTAAGGTGTGTATCTTAGGTTGTATCTTTTGGTTTGTATTATTATTGAAGAAATTTCACATGCATGCCAATGTGTTACATGTATGTCCTATGTGAGTGTTTTGATTTGTGCTTGCTGGTTTCTATTTATGTTTATAATTGTACATCAATGTCAGTTTTGCTCAGCCTCTATATGTTTGTCCAAATACATTGCAAGGCTGATGTTGTTGTTGCCAGGGACTGAAGTTGAGCCGTGCCTTGAAGGCCGGTTTAGATGTGTCAGCACAGGCGAGTGTATAACACGTCTTCTGCGTTGTGACGGCAAAGTTGACTGTCCAGACCGCTCAGACGAACAGTTCTGTAGTAAGTAGCTTGGCATGGCTGGACATTGCTGCTTACAGTGGCTGTCTGCTGCCTGCAGTCCACCGCCATACTGATGCTCTGTGTTGTAGCTCACTGTTTGGTCCACCGACTGGCTTGTGGCTATCTGTAGCATGCTTAACCCATTTAGCCCTGACACTATACATCAAGTTATGGATCGACCATGATACACTGTAGTTCATGGGTTGTGCCAGAAAGATTTAATGCCTCCCAGCACGAGGCTGTTATGGCACCACCCTTGAACTCTCATGTTTGATTTGTATTCTGAAATGTGTGGTTTTCAGAGGAATTTTGACCATAGCGCTTATTGTGTTAGCTTCTTTTATGACTTGTAACAGCAAAGGAGGAGGGTGGAAAGGAGGCTGGAGGACTTTTGATCTGGTTTAAAATGGTAGCTCTTGCAGTGAAATACTTACCGGTAGTGCTGGTATGATATTCATTGTACAAAATGCATAGCTGTAACACAGCTCACACATTTTTCTTATCTTTTGACACAGTTTAACAAATAAACATTTAGGGACAGGTTCTTCTGCTTGGAGTATTAATCCACTTTGGGTGTAGGGTCACTTTTTGCTCACATGCAATGGACATCCATTGTCCATCATATATATCTGTCGTCTGTTGACCATAAGGAACTTTAATATTGGCTTTTTGGGAGAGATTATATAAGCCCCAGACTTCAAAGTTTGCTCAAGTATACTTTGTAGCAAAACCTTTCTAAACTTACCAATTTGAGTGACATTGCTCAGATGTCCGGGTCACAGTGGATCAAGGTCACAGGAGATCAGTTTGGGTCTGAAGTTATGAATAATATTTGAGAAAAAAACATCTTTTGTTAAAATATGGCTATTTCTGACCTATTTCCTGATCGCTTGTGACCTCTTATTATTACTAGATATTTTGCATAGAGTTAGCTTGAAGGAAGTTCGTTAGCCAGCATTGAACCTTTTCAACTTTTTGTTTAATAAATTTGTGTTTGAAATTTTGCGGACAAAAATTTGCCTTTATTTCACAATAGAAGATGTCATCAGGCATGCGTCTACAGGTATTAAATCGAATGGCTCATTTACCTTTATGAGAAAATGGCCACTTTATGAAAAATGATCGACCCGCAAATCAGCCCATAATTTTCGTTTTACTTAATTGACAGTTTGCATATAGCTAGATTGAAGAAAGACCTTGAATTAATTCATTTACCAGCTTTCATCCCTCTTCAACTTTTTCAGTGAAAAGTATAGTGCGCGTGACATTTTTGGAATTGCAATGTTCATGATTTTTTTTGCTCACGTGCGAAGCAAAAGTGAGTATGTTCTGGGCCAGTGATCGTTCGTCTGTCCGCTGTTAACTGTCCACCGTCGTCCATGGTAAACTTTAAGGTTTACATTTTCTCAAAGACTATTCAAGCCACAGTCTTCAACCTTGGCCAAAGGATACTTTGTGGCAAGACCTTTCTAAACATACCAATTTCACTGACCTCTCTCAAAGGTCAAAGTCACATGGGATCAGGAAATAGGTAACAAAATTAGCCATAGTTTGACAAAATTTATGTTTTCTCAAATACTATTCACAATTTTAAACCCCAAATTGGTTCAAATATATCTGGTTGATCGCTCAGAAAGGTCAAGGGTCACAAGAGATCAGGAAATAGGTTAAATAAATAGCCATATTTTGACAAAAGATGTTTTTTTTCTGAAATATGACCCCTCTGAATGTGTCACAAGAGATCAGGAAATAGGTCACAAATAGCCATATTTTTAACGAAAATAGTTTTTTTCTCGAATACTATTTACAACCTCCAATGCAAACCTGGTACAGAGATACCTGATGATAAGACCTTCCTATGTATGCTAATTTGGACCACCCCTTGGAATTTGGTATTAATTTCAGATCACTTAATCAAATTTCAAAAATATAAAAAAACGATTTAAATTTCCAAAATTTTCAGTAGCTGGCTTGAGCTTGCCCTTAGCACCACGTGAATGTTCTGTGTTTATGTGCAGTGTGTGAGGGAATGCGCGTGATTCACGTGAGCGTGCTTGTTGGTTTCAGTTCTTGGCTATGTCATGCGCATTGAGTTATATTATAAATATGAGAAATGCGCCATATAACTACTATGTATTATTATTATTATTATTATTAATTACTTTTAGTTAAAAAGGAACACAAGGTCTTTCTTTTAGAATATACATGTGCAAGCACAAATCCAACAAAGCTGTATAGAGTGTAATGTAAAACATCAGTTACATCATCATAAAGCCATGATTTTGTCCATGTTGTCAATTGTGTTTCATGTCCCCACATGCATTCCAGCTCTATTTGCATCCAGATGACCACAGTTTGAGTGTATGGTTCCATTCATAATATTTTTGTAAAAGTTGAATACTTGGAAAATGCAGGTGAGCTCATATGTGATAGACTGGGTTGAAATCCACATCTTGAGCTAAATAATACCACTATTCTTTAATATTATTATTTTATACTAATTTTTCTCTACTTTTTTCCTGTTACTAGCATTGATGTCTAATTAAGCTTAACCATTTTCATCCTGATACACTATTGCTTGAAATAAATTTGACTATGATAGTTCAACGGTGGTGCCACAATGGCTTGGCGCCAGATGCACCAAGCTTTTCTGACACCACCCTTGAACCAAAACGGTTGATGTTTAATTTAACTCTTAAACGTTTGCTTCCCTTAGTTTCGATGGAATTCCATCGATATGTCACAGTGGAAATTTCCACTATTCCTTGTGTCTGTCCAGGCCTTTATTTTTGTTTTAACTAAAGACTTTATTACCCTTATCTTTGTTAGAAATAACATTTCCAGGTGTTTGTTAGTTAAAAAATATATGATTTTAATACTGTAAAGTGAAAATAATTTTACGAGTCACGAGGTTCGTCCCATCCGCTCAGCTGCCATTTTGCTCCACTTGCGTGCTATTTCCTGGTTACATTCTACGCGATTTCTCATCAACATGAGTGCAGAGGAGATTGAAACTTACTTGAATTAGTTGAATGTATCAACTTATGCTTCTTCTGATACATCTGATGATGGAAATGTTCCTGCGGCAAGGTACCAGCCTGAAAACCATCCTGTTTCTGGGACCAGGTATGCATTTCATTGATTCTATTTTTAGACATAGGAATTTCTTTTGTTCACCATGAAAAAAATTACCGCATAAATTGGAAACACCACTTCCGCAGTAAAATCATACTAAATATGATTATTTGACAATCTCTTTAGCGGTTTTAATAATCTTCAGCTGTATTTTAGCAGTATTTTGTTAATTTTTCCTCACTGAATCAGTAACTAGGGGGATTCATTCTTTGTTTACATCATGGCTGCCATCATCACTCGCTGATCGCTGCAGGCTCCTACACATCCTTTCTGGTGATAATGACTTTCATGCGATGCAGTAAATAAAAATGACAAACAAGCATTGCAGAATTCGTTTTGCATTGTCTGTTTTAGTGCCTTGAGCTATGGAAACATCGACCATGGCCCTACTGACTCCCTGCCGAATTTCCAGCCCAAGAATGTGTCTGGTGTGCAGCTACCTGACTGCCGCACAAGGGAGCACATCAACAAATACTTGACACCTGCAAAGTTTTTCAAACTGTTTTTTGTTTTGGACATCGTCATGCGCATATGTGAATGGACTAATGACTATGCCAGACAACATGGCCCAGAGAAATTAACTATATATCGTGGCTGGAAGGATGTGACTCCTGATGACTTACTTTACTTACTTGCGCCTGTCACCCCTGCCCGGGTATAGGCCGTCGACGAGAGACCTCCAGCAACTCCTGTCCTGTGCTTCTCCTTCGATTCTACTCCAGGTGGTTCCCAGTCTCTTGATGTCTGCTTGGAGGTCTCGACGCCAGGAGTTTCTCGGCCTACCTCTTTTCCTCTTTCCCTGGGGGTTCCATGACAATGCCTGCCTAGTGATACTGGAAGCTGGCTTTCTCAGACTGTGACCGATCCATCCCCATCCTCTTCGCCCAACCTCATTCTCTGCCGCCATCTGCTCTGCTCTCTCCCAGAGTCCGACGTTGCTGATCTTCCCCGGCCAATGGATTTTCAAAATTCTTCTAAGGCAACTGTTCATGAAGGTCTGTACTCTGTTGACTGTGGTTTCCGTCAATCTCCAAGTCTCTGCTCCATATAGGAAAACTGCTTTTACATTGGAGTTGAAAATCCGGACTTTGGTGTGTTGTGACAGCTCTCTGGAACTTTTTTTCAACTGGAGAAAGGCTGCTCTGGCTTTACCGATTCGTGCTCTGACATCTGCATCAGTGCCACCTTTTTTGTCTATGATGCTCCCGAGATAGGTGAAGGACTCCACCTCCTCCAACGGGGTGCCAGCAAGCAAGACTGGTTCTTCCCTGGTTGCGTTCAGCCTCATTGTCTTTGTTTTCTGTTTGTGAATGGTGAGGCCCACTTGGGACGAGATGTCAGCAAGCCTCGTGGTCTTGTCCTGCATTTGTTGATGAGTGTGGGACAGTAATGCCAAGTCGTCTGCAAAATCGAGGTCGTCAAGCTGTGTCCACAGTGTCCACTGTATTCCACTTCGTCTGTGCTCTGTGGTCATCTTCATGACCCAGTCTATGGCCAGTAGGAAGAGGAACGGAGACAGCAGACACCCCTGCCTGACACCGGTTTTGACCTGGAGCTCCCTGGTGAACTGCCCTTCGTGGATCACGCGACATGTCATGCCATCGTAGCTGCTCTTGATCAGGCGGACGAGCTTTGTGGGTACACCGTAGTGTCGTAGGAGTTTCCACAGAGTCTCTCGGTCCACACTGTCAAATGCTTTCTCATAATCCACAAAGTTCACATACAGCGGGGAGCTCCACTCCAGAGACTGTTCCACGATGATGCGGAGAGTGGCGATCTGGTCTGTACATGATCGGTTCTTCCTGAATCCTGCTTGCTGGTCTCTCAGCTGGGGGTCAACGGAGCTCTTCATTCTCTCCAGGATGATCCTGTTGAAGACCTTTCCTGGTACTGACAGCAAGGTGATTCCTCTGTAGTTGGACTCCTGATGAACTCTACCAATACTTTGCACTCTTGTTTGTTTCCTCAAAACACATTACCGATGATATTACTGTTAGGAATATTGTCTAAGCTAGACTAATTTTAGCCAAAATTTGTTGTGTACATAGTAGGGGAGGTAACAAGGGGCGCTATAGCCTAGGTCGTGACCCGAGTAGCCTCCCCTCCATCCCATCCGGGCACGCACCCACCGGATGCTCACCAGTCTGTTTCTTCGCTAGACAGTGCAAGGTTGTGTACATGGATTGCCCCTTCATAGGGAAAAAACTAGTGTTGGTGTTTGCGACTTTCTTGGACACTTGGAAGTGCTAGCGGCTGTGTGCCTTGTGCTAGATGCTTGGACGCTTTAGCTGTGGTTTTCTAGCCGGTTCTAGCGATTCTTAGGCCTGGAACGAGCCTTGTAGTGACTGGTGAACTGTGCTCACGTACCGTGGCGGCTGTGTATGGTGTGACCGGTCGTCATGTGTCCTGAACTTTCAGCTTCGGTGCTGTTACTGTTAGCCTTGTGCCCCCCGCTCCATGCCTGGGGCTAGCCTAGGACACTTTGCCTGCGGAATATCTTGTCGGTTCGTGTTGTTCTCCACTGGACGAGCCTGTGGCGTCGTTGTGACTGCTCCGACCTCTCCTACAGCCATGGACCACGGACTTGGCCTAGCCGGCGGCGGACTGGGTGCTCCTATGGCGGTTCTTGCTGGCCTTCGCCAAGGTGATGGTGTTGGTCTTCACACTTGGTTGGTTTGTCGATGTCACCATAATGTCAAGGTAAAACCTCGAATCTTGCTCTTGGCCGGTGCTCGGGGGAAGGGGAAGAGCGCTGGGCGTTGGCTTGCGCCGTACTCTTGGCTTCGTTTCGTTTCGTAGGCGCGGATATTGGTTGCGGACCCGCGGGGGTCACGCTCGCTCGCCTTTCATTGTGCACTTTGTGTTGCAGTATGCAAGTCCGAACCTGCATGTAATGTGGGCCGTTTCAGTGGCCGAGTGATGAGCATGCTGTCTGCCTACCCTGCTCCGGCTGTGCTTCTACGCACCCATGCGCGGTCTGCGCCCCCTGGCGGGAGGTGCTATGGTCCCAGCTATGGAGCTTCTTCCGGTGTGAATGGCCAACTCCTGTACGAGAACGGTGGCTGCTACAGACCCGACGAGTGATAGTTCACCAGTTGTGGAGGCGCTAGGGGCAAAGGATAGACGTGAGCGGCCGACGCCAGCCCCAGTAACAACTCCAGCATCGGTGGCTGCCACAGACCAGACGAGTGGTATGTCACCGGTTGTGGAGCCTTGAGCAGCGCGGGTTCCGATGCCCGAGAACGAACTCCAGCATCGGTGACGGCCACAGACCCGACGAGTGGTTCGGCACCGGTAGTGGAGCCTCGAGCGACGCTGGATGGACTGAAACGTGATTGGCCTCTACCGTCCCGAGAACACACTCCAGCATCGTTGACTGCCACAGGCCCGACGAGTGGTAGGTCATCGGTTGTGGAGCCTCGAGCGAGGGACCGTCTGACACATATACAGCCGACGTCAGCCCAAGAACAAACTCCAGCATCGGTGGTTGCTACAGACCCGATGAGTGGTACGCCATCGGTTGTGGAGCCTAGAGCGGCACGGGAGAGACTGATGCGTGTTCGGCTGCCTTCAGCCCGGCGCCAGACAGCAGCCCGGGCACGAACTCCAGCACCGGTGGATACCGCAGACACAGCGAGTGGTGTCTCACCGGTTGTGCAGCCTCATAAGGAATGCTATAGGCCAGCCTCTGCCTCCTATGCCACGATACGAGACCAGCCTAAAGTTTTGGCGCCGCGATCCAAGGTCAGTGACCGGGGAAAGTGTACGGATTGGCATTCGGGTCGAACGCGCGACCACTCGCCGGAAAGAAATTGGCACGGGACAGGGCCACGACAACTTTGCTTGCCCCGTCTACCCTCCAGGGAGGATGAGCGTTCCACGGTTGGTAGAGCCGAGTGGACCTACGTAGCTCGGTGACGCTCGCGCTCAGGGGACAGGGCGACTCGCCGACGGACGGTTTCTCGCCACTCGATTTCCCAACGACCTTCTCGAGCGACCTCAAGGTATGAACCAGACGCTGTTCATCCTGCCACGGGACTTCTTTCTCGGACGTCGTCGCCGCCGCGCTCTGCTTGGCGTTCCCAGTCCCGATGTTCGGGACGTTCGACGTCCCTGCTTCGACACCCAACTAGGCTTCTCTCCCGCAACAGGCGTTCCCGTTCCTCCCGCTCCCAGCGTGACTGCCATTCGGTACAACGCAGTGTGTTATCGTTGTGGAAGTCGTCGCTTGACTCTGCAGCGGTGTTTTCTTCACGGCACCGCTCCCAAGGTAGGGCTTCTCCTACGGCTAGATCCGCTAGGCGGGATTCTAGCGAGTCCACTTCTCCCCGACATGGAAGAGAATGGCTTCCCCGCCCGTGTAGAGGAGGACGCCCTCAGCTTGGCCCAGGAGGATTCAGCTTCTATCCCAAAACTCATCATCACTAAATTCGTCGCTGTCACGGTCACTTTCTTCTCTCTCCGCCATTTTTGCAAGCACAACCAAAGTTCTGGAAGGAATTTGTTTTATATAAACTCCGCATCCTGTTTCTCAGGCCCTGAGCCAGAAATAACAAACACTACGCGCCTGGCGGTACCACTCTAGCGCTGTCAAGGTCGCCGCTAATTAGGTAGCCACTCTCAGCGCAAACCGCTTTAGCGGGCAGCCGTACGCGGGGGAGTAGAAGCTGCGGTCCCGCTATACCGGGAGGCCATAAGCAGAGGAGGCGTGTCTCCATCCCCGCTATAGCGGGCGGCAGTAATGAAAAGGTTAAACCCCCCACCCCCCTCCCCCACCTGATTGGCATGGCAATGGCACACACAAACGGCAGAACAGCGCACACAAACACAGACGGCAGACACACGGCGCTTCCTGCCAGTTACACGTTCTGTGGGCTGCTGTAGCCACATCCATTTTGAAGAATAAGGTGGAATGGCCCATGCCCACAAAGCCTCTTTTGTATGAGCTTGCATGCATATCCACCTTTTCCACAATATGTTTGCAAATATCATACAAAAATAAATGAAGGAGAACATCGCGCCAGCTCATACAGATGTAAAACACTGTGTATCAATTAGGATTTGCGTCAGTTAGGAGCATTGTATAAAACACTGATGCGTTTTGATGCTTTTACGTTGCCATCACTGTTTGATTCTTCCGATGAAATCAAGGAGTCTTACTTCTGACATTTTTTCCCGCATTGAACTTTTATTTTCAAAAAAGTTGAAGAGGTACAAAGCTGGCTAACGATTTCATCCAATGTCTTTCTACAAACTGGCCATGTCCAAAATTTCAAGTGCATATAATCAAATTGTGGACTCTAATCTTGGTCAGCCGACTTTCTATAAACGGTCGTTTATGTCTTCAATGAGACATCCAATTACAATATGCTCAGAGGCTCTCTTATCCACCAACTTAATACAGTATTTTCTAAGTTTCAAGTTTGTGCGTACAGTAATATAGGAGGATGGAGGATCATCGCCTACCCAAGATCACCCTGTTCAGCGAGCTCGCCACTGGACACAGAGACAGAGGGGCACCAAAGAAGAGATACAAAGACTGTCTCAAAAAGTCGCTTAGTGCCAAATCGACCACCGTCAGTGGTCTTCACTCGCTGCGGACCGTGACACCTGGTGCTCCACCATTTACAAGGCAGCTGTCTCCTTTGAGGACTCGCGCAGAGCTAGCCTTAAAGACAAGCGGCTCAGGAGAAAAAAACAGAGATGCCGCAACTCGGAACCCTGGCCAGACCTCCCTCTGCAGCCACTGCTGGTCGAACCTGCCTGTCCCGGATTGGCCTCCGCAGTCACGAGCATGCCTGCAGATGTCGTGGGCAACCCCCATAGACTTTTCCTATAGTATCTTCGTTCGCGAAGTCAAGTCAAGAGGAACCTACAGATGATAGCAAATGTCTGGAACATACAGATGATTTTCTATTGTTTATGGCTGACATGGGAAGCAAAAGTGAGTCTATGTTCTGGGCCAGTGGTCGTCTGTCCGGCAGCTGCGGTAAACTTTTACATAGGCATTTTCTCAGAGACTGTAAAAGCCAGTTTTTAAACTTGGCCCAAGGATACTTTGTGACAAGACCTTTCTAAACATATAATTTTCATTGACCTGTCAAGGTCATAGGAGCATTAGGAAATAGGTCAAAAATAGCCATATTTTGACCCCCAACCCCTCCCCCGACCCCTCCCCCCCCCCAAAAAAAAAATAAATAAATAAATAAAATACTTCAAACCCAAACTTGGTTCTAAGATACACGATGATAAGACCTAATTCATGTGCATACTAATTTGGATGACCCCTCGGAATGGTCAAGGGTCATGAGAGATCAGGAAATAGGTCAGAAATAGCCGTATTTTGACAAAAGATTTTTTTTCTCAAATGGTATTCATAACTTCTGACCAAAACTTGATACATCGATACCTGATGATAAGACCTTCCTATGCATACTAATTTGGATGACCCCACAGAAAGGTCAAGGGTCACAAGAGATCAGGAAATAGGTCACAAGTAGCTACTTCTTGACAAAAATATTTGTTCCGTCAATACCATTTACAAATTCAAATCCAAACTTCACCCAGAGATACCTTATGGTAAGACCTTTTTTGCATGCTAATTTGGATGACCTCTTGGAAAGGTTAAGGGTCACAAGCAAATGATGCAGAATTTTTTTTATTTTATTTTTTAGCACTTTTGCAAAACTTCTCAACCACATTTGACAGAGAGGTACCTGATAAGACCTTTTTATGCATACTATTTGGTTCACTACGTGCTAAGGTCAAAGGTCATGTGAGATTGACAAAAGTGTGGAAAATGCATGACAAAAGTGAGAAAAATGCATAAATGCAGGTACAAAAGCCAACCATTTACTTATGTTAGAACTGGATCATTCATTCATGTGAGCCATAAAGACTTTGCCATTGTTCTTTTATTTGTTTTTTCCCCCACCCGGGTCTGCCCTGGGGGACTTGGGTGGGGTTAACTACTTTTTAGTTCCCAGGGTCACCCTGGTCAGCCCCACAGGGTGGGTTTTCCTCTCTATTCTGGGGTATGTGTTTCTGTCTACCCTTTGGTCCTTTCACCTTTATTTTCCTTTTTTAAACTCTCCCTACTGTCTGCGCTGTCTGTAGCTCTTGATATTGGATGTGTGTTGCTAAATGGTCTTAGCATATTAGACTGGCTGGCGACATACATTCAATATTCTTTGGGGGGAAGGGGGGGGGGGGGGGGGTTTCACAAGCAGTGCAGACACGTCCTGAGAAAGTCTTGCTGCTGTCGGGACGTTAATCAATGTACAACCAACCATTTATTTGTTTTAAAACAGACAATAGAGTTTTCTTGATGTGGCGGAAATATGCGTATGTGAGTGCTCAGGATGTTTAAAAGTATGGAATAAAATATATAAGCACACATCAGTACAAAAGTTTTAACATCTTAATGAATATCATCCTAATCAAGATCCAATATAATCACCACTGTATAGGATGGATCAGAAAAGCAGTGGCATTTTTGAAGAATGGCAAAGCAGCAGGGCCAGATGGCATCCCAGCGGAGTCTCTGAAAGCAGACCTAGAGACAACAGTTGAGATGCTGTACCCACTGTTTGGAAAGATCTGGGAAGAGGAGGTGATGCCAGCTGACTGGAAGGAGGGGTACCTAATCAAGCTTCCCAAGAAAGGCGACCTCAGCAAGTGTTCCAACTACAGAGGAATCACCTTGCTGTCTGTACCAGGAAAGGTCTTCAACAGGATCATCCTAGAGAGAATGAAGAGCTCCGTTGACCCCCAGCTGAGAGACCAGCAAGCAGGATTCAGGAAGAACCGATCATGTACAGACCAGATCGCCACTCTCCGCATCATCGTGGAACAGTCTCTGGAGTGGAGCTCCCCGCTGTACGTCAACTTTGTGGATTATGAGAAAGTATTTGACAGCGTGGACCGAGAGACTCTGTGGAAACTCCTACGACACTACGGTGTACCCACAAAGCTCGTCCGCCTGATCAATACAGGTTATGTCTAAATTCTAATTGTTCATACACCAAATTTAATGACTGTTCACATTCAGTGTGATATTCCAACGCCCTATTACAACAAATTTGTTGAGACAAAATGTCAGTTGGTGATATAGCAAACAACAAAGATATTTTACATAGCAATAGCAAAATCACAAATCGCTGTCTTGCCTCATCTAGTTGCTTGGAGGACAACAGAGACATGTTTACCTGGTGCTCTTTTTGTCACAATACATGTGAAAAGCCACTCATTACAGAACTTGTACTTCAGCCCATTGTGAGTAACTGGGAAACTTTCCAGTGTACAAAGGAGAAGAGCAAAAAAGTCTGTTATTTTAAGACAGACATTTGTCCCGCATTATTTTGAGTCACACTGAGAACATTTATAAAGGAAATATTGCGAACTATTAAATCTCCCTTGCCTGTAGCAGGTTTCTTTAAATTAACATCATGGCCCAATAGTTGGGCAAGCTTTTATAACATGTAATATACAGTAAACTCCGGATATAACAAATCACCAGGAGACCCCATGTGTCTTGTTGTTATATCTGAAATTTGTTATAAGCGAGTAAATTACATTGAAAGGGAGCCGTCAGGACCTGTGAAAAAGTGTTGTTTTATCGGACTTTTGTTATATCCGACCTGTTATAAGCAAAGTAGACTATTATGTTATAGGTTAGTGTGTTTACTTTATTTCTTCATTTGTATTTTTTATTCCCTTTGTAGTATCATCTAAGTGTGAAGAGGCATTTAAATACAATTCTGATATAACTGATCATAATTAGAGCTGCATACTTGTATAAAAATCCGTACTGGTATTTTAACGTTATTTGTATGTCATACAGGTATTTCTTTCAGTATACTGGCAACCACATTTGCACTGTTTCGCACCGTTCAGCCACACACATGAGTGCTGACAGTCAAACAGACTACTCTCTCTCTCTCTCTCCTCTCTCTTTCTAAAATGCACGTTTCTAATACAAATGAGTCAATGGGTAAAGTAGTCTGCTACAACAAAGCATTGATGAGATTTTACTTTGGTGTATTTAAACTATATATTAAACAAGATGAGGATTCATCCCAAAGTCTACCATATTGTTTGGAGCTCAGATGCGTTTTTCTTTTTGGAACATTCAGAGTTGTTCATATTTTTAAGCTTACCCTTCTGATCCACTTCCTTCCTCTCAAAGCCAATCTCTGATCAACACAAATAAAGACGGACACATGACGCTTTCCACCATTAGTACACTCTGTGGGTTCATGTAGCAAGAGGAATTCTGAAGAATAATAGCACGAGCAGCAAAATAACGTCACTATAAGCTTGACGTCATGGCATCACTAGTCTCACGATGCTGTGTACACAGTGATGCATTTGATGTTTCATGTCACTCATCTGAAAGGCACGCAGCCTCTTCCAGGGCTGACTGTTTTATTCCACACAGCCTCTGCCAGAGCTGACTGATAGTAGTATATGTGAATCCAGAACTTACAAACATGAATTAGTTGCTTCAGACATTCGTGTTTTCTGTATCCCTAGACGTAATAAGGTCACTCAGGGTCATCGTGCATTTTCGTATTTTGGTCCCATTACATGGAACACTCTCCCAGCTGATGTGCATCACTCATCATCTCTTTCCATTTTCAAATCCAAGCTTAAAACTCACCTTTTCTCTGTTGCATATACGTAAAGACCATTTTGTCTGCCGGCTTATCATGTGTGTGTGTGTGTGTGTGTGTGTGTGTGTGTGTGGTGTGTGTGTGTGTGAGAGAGTTTTCTCCTCCTTGTAAATCAATGTATTTTTGTTGTTGTATGTGCTTGTTTTTGTATTTTGCTTTGTGTTCCATTACTGTGATTGAAAAGCGCCTAGAGCATCTTGGTGATTACTTACTTACGCCTGTCACCCCTCCCAGGGTATAGGCCGTCGACGAGAGACCTCCAGCGACTCCTGTCTTGTGCTTCTCCTTCGATTTTACTCCAGGTGGTTCCCAGTCTCTTGATGTCTGCTTGGAGCTCTCGACGCCAGGTATTTCTCGGCCTTCCTCTGTTCCTCTTTCCCTGGGGGTTCCATGACAGTGCCTGCCTAGTGATACTGGATCGCCTTTCTTGGGAAGCTTGATTAGGGACCCCTCATTCCAGTCAGCCGGCATCACCTCCTCTTCCCAGATCTTTCCAAACAGTGGGTACAGCATCTCTACTGTTGTTTCTAGGTCTGCTTTCAGAGCCTTCACTGGGATGCCATCTGGCCCTGCTGCTTTGCCGTTCTTCCAAAATGCCACTGCTCTTCTGATCTCTTCCCGGCTGGGTCTGTCGCAGCTGATGGGTAGGTCAGTCTCTGCTGGCTGGATGTCTGGGGGGTCGGGTGGGGTGGGTCTGTTTAGTAACTCTTTAAAATACTCGGCCCATCTGTCGAGTTGGTCTGCTCTGTCCGCAATAGGCTTGCCCACTTTGTCTTTTACTGGTCTTTCTGTATGGCCATACTTGCCCGACAATCTTCTGGTAATAATAATAATTACGGTATTTATAATGCGCTTATCTTATAATAATTATAACTCTAGGCGCGCACTCACAACTCGCACACGCATGCGCACACTTTAGACAATGACTCACGTAACACAAATAGTGAAGATACATTAGGACGGTCAGCTTGGGCTGGGGAGTGTGGTGATATAGTGCTAGAACTGTTGAAAGAGATGAGTTTTGAGGGCAGACTGGAAGGAGGAGAGCGAGTGTTTCTGACGGAGAGAGAGTGGGAGAGTGTTCCAGGTGGTTGGACCGTATACTGAGAAAGAGCGGGGGCCGAAAGTGCTGAGTTTGGTGCGGGGGATGAGGAGGCGGAGAGGGTCAGAGGCGGAGCGGAGGGAGCGGGGAGGAGTGTAGGGGTGAAGTAAGTTGGAGAGATACGCAGGAGCGTAGTTGTTCAGGGATTTGTAGCAGAGAGACAGAATCTTGTATTGGATGCGTTGGGGGATGGGGAGCCAGTGAAGGAGCTTGAGCAGGGGAGTGATGTGGTCGGATTTTTTCTTTCTGAGGACGAGGCGGGCAGCATTGTTCTGGATGCGCTGGAGAGTGAGAGTGGTGGAGTGAGGAAGGCCAGAAAGGAGAGAGTTGCAGTAGTCGATGCGAGATAAGATGAGAGAGACAGCGAGTTTGGTGGCAGCTTCGGTAGTGAGGTATTTTCTGATCTGACTGATGCGGCGGAGGTGGAAATAACATGCCTGGGCCGTGGCGGAGATGAAGCTGGTCATGGAAAGAGAGTAGAGTAATGTCGTAGAGCTGTTTTATGTTGCCGCTGCCTGCTGCCTTTTCTGCCTCTGCTGCTAGGCCGTCTGCGTAGGCTCTCTTGTCTGCCCTGATACTCCTCTTCACCTTGCGGTTGGCTTCCGAGTATACTTCATGTGCCTTTGCTTTGGCTGCTCTTGTGCGAATGTTGTTGACAACTGCTTTCTTCTGCTTCCTCACTTCTAGCTTCTTCAAGGTCTGTGCCGACAGCCAGTCCTTGTGATGGTGTTTCTTGAACCCCACAGTGTCTTTGCAGGTTGAGTTCAGTGCCTCTCTAACTGCCTTCCACTGCTGCTTTGTGGTGACCGCCTCCTCTTCATTTACTAGCTCCTGTAGCGCTTGAAACTGGTTGGACAGCACCAGTTTGAACTCTTCTCTCACCCCAGTCTCTCTCAGGAGGCCTACATTATAGTGCTGTCTTCTTGTTGTCCCTGTGCTGCTTGAGCTTTATTCTTAGATGTCTGAGGCGACATCTGCTCCCCTCCTCACTCGAACATCTTGAAGGGATCTTCTAAATTTCTTGCTAATGCAGATATGGTCTATTTGGTTCTCTGTAGTATGGTCAGGTGAGACCCACGTTGCTTTGTGTATTTTTCTGTGTGGGAAGATGATGCCTCCAATGACAAGTCTGTTTAGAGCACAAAAGTGTACAAACCTCTCCCCGTTCTCACTCATCTCCCCTAGTCCCTGTCTCCCCATCACCTCTTCGTATACGGTGTTGTCTTCCCCTATTTTGGCATTAAAATCGCCCATGATGATGGTGCAGGCTTGGGAATTGTCCGCAAAATCCGCAAGATTCCGCGAAAAAGAAGAGATCGTCCGCGAAAATAAAAAGGCGTTTCCACGAAAAAAAACATTGTGGGTAGCAAAACGAGCAGAGCACCGGTTTAACATCACGGGCAGGATATGACGCGACAGGCTGTGTCCGCGATCCGCACTGGTGGCCGTGGGCCGCGCTGCACAGTAAACCTAGGTGGGCAGACATGCATTGTATTTGCCGATTTTTTTTTTTTTCTGGTCCTTGAAACGAAAGCGTCGTGACTACCCCCCCCCCCCTCCCCCGGATGGTGATGTCTCACTCCGCACATTTGTCCACAGCACTCTGGAGTCGGTCGTAGAACTCTTGTTCTCTTCCTCGTCACTGTCATTAGTGGGCGCATAACACTGGATGACATTCAGCTTGATCTTTTTCCTGGTTCTAAAGGCTGCTGTGATAATTTTTGGCCCAAGAGCGCTCTCTGTGCCACTAGTGACAGCATGAATGCTACACCTTCTGTATGGGGGGCATTGTCCTCTTCATGACCTGAATACAGAATCATCTCCCCAGTTAATAGCCTTTTCTGGCCAGACTGCGTCCATCTGCTTCACTGATACCTAGCAGGGAAAGGTTGTACTTTTGCATTTCCGCTGCTATCTGGGCGGACTTCCTGCTCTGGTACATGGTCTTGACATTCCATGTGCCCATGATTGTGTCCCTGGATAGAGAGAGGTGGCTCGGTCCTGTGGCTTCCGAAGACTTCCGGCTTTCACCACAGGACGTCATAAATCTTCTGGTAGAAGAACCTTCCTCCTCCAGGAAAGGAATTGCTATTTGTCTATTCGTCGGCGTTTTGTAGCTATTTCTTTATTTGCAGGGTGGGGAAGTGCTAAAACTGTTGAAAGAGGTGAGTTTTGAGGGCGGACTGGAAGGAGGAGAGAGAGTGTTTCTGACGGAGAGAGAGTGGGAGAGTGTTCCAGGTGGATGGACCGTAGACGGAGAAGGAGCGGGGGCCGAAAGTGTTAAGTTTGGTGCGAGGGATGTGGAGGCGGAGAGGGTCAGAGGCAGAGCGGAGGGAGCGGGAAGGTGTGTAGGGGTGAAGTAAGTTGGAGAGATAGGCAGGGGCGCAGTTATTCCGAAATTACCTCGTATCACGCCCAACCCCCTTTACTAGGAGGACCAGGGATTTTCTGTCGGGGCCTCCTTCCCTTAGACCATGTTGGTTCACGCCACCTTATTTCATTTGGTGCACCCCTCTCGCGAGGGACCCCCTATCCACCACCCAGGGGACGCGCCTCAACGCCATATGGTCCCAGCGTGAGGCTTGGTGATTAGGTGCTATACAAATTACCTTTATTATTATTATTATTATTTTTATTTTTTTTTGGATATATTATGAACATGCACAGACTTGCATGTCTTAATGGGCGTTTTGTGTTGTTGTTTTTTGTTTTTTAAAAAACTTTTATTTGCATAACACACATACACACATACACATAACACAACCAAAGTTACAAATTGCAGAGTTACATATCCAATACAATATACTACACATAACTTTCAACCTTAACAAAGAAAAAAAGACATAATGTTTACTTATAATCTACAATATACTGAGTAAATCTACAATATACTGAGTATGAGAGAGAGAAGAAAAGCAGTGATAAAGTAATACAATTACGAGGTAATTTCTGAATAACTGCACCCCTGCCTATCTCTCCAACTTACTTCACCCCTACACACCTTCCCGCTCCCTCCGCTCTGCCTCTGACCCTCTCCGCCTCCACATTACTTACTTACTTACGCCTGTCACCCCTACCCGGGTATAGGCCATCGACAAGAGACCTCCAGCAACTCCTGTCCTGTGCTTCTCCTTCGATTCTACTCCAGGTGGTTCCCAGTCTCTTGATGTCTGCTTGGAGGTCTCGACGCCAGGAGTTTCTCGGCCTACCTCTTTTCCTCTTTCCCTGGGGGTTCCATGACAATGCCTGCCTAGTGATACTGGAAGCTGGCTTTCTCAGACTGTGACCGATCCATCCCCATCTTCTTCGCCCAATTTCATTCTCTGCTGTTATCTGCTCTGTTCTCTCCCAGAGTCTGACGTTGCTGATCTTCTCTGGCCAGTGGATTTTCAAAATTCTTCTAAGGCAACTGTTCATGAAGGTCTGTACTCTGTTGACTGTGGTTTTTGTCAATCTCCATGTCTCTGCTCCATATAGGAGAACTGCTTTTACATTGGAGTTGAAAATCCGGACTTTGGTGTGTTGTGACAGCTCTCTGGAACTCCACACTTTTTTTAACTGGAGAAAGGCTGCTCTGGCTTTACCGATTCGTGCTCTGACATCTGCATCAGTGCCGCCTTTTTTGTCTATGATGCTCCCGAGATAGGTGAAGGACTCCACCTCCTCCAACGGGGTGCCAGCAAGCAAGACTGGTTCTTCCCTGGTTGCGTTCAGCCTCATTGTCTTTGTTTTCTGTTTGTGAATGGTGAGGCCCACTTGGGACGAGATGTCAGCAAGCCTCGTGGTCTTGTCCTGCATTTGTTGATGAGTGTGGGACAGTAATGCCAAGTCGTCTGCAAAATCGAGGTCGTCAAGCTGTGTCCACAGTGTCCACTGTATTCCACTTCGTCTGTGCTCTGTGGTCATCTTCATGACCCAGTCTATGGCCAGTAGGAAGAGGAACGGAGACAGCAGACACCCCTGCCTGACACCAGTTCTGACCTGGAGCTCTCTGGTGAACTGCCCTTCGTGGATCACGCGACATGTCATGCCATCATAGCTGCTCTTGATCAGGCGGACGAGCTTTGTGGGTACACCGTAGTGTCGTAGGAGTTTCCACAGAGTCTCTCGGTCCACGCTGTCAAATGCTTTCTCATAATCCACAAAGTTGACGTACAGCGGGGAGCTCCACTCCAGAGACTGTTCCACGATGATGCGGAGAGTGGCGATCTGGTCTGTACATGATCGGTTCTTCCTGAATCCTGCTTGCTGGTCTCTCAGCTGGGGGTCAACGGAGCTCTTCATTCTTTCTAGGATGATCCTGTTGAAGACCTTTCCTGGTACTGACAGCAAGGTGATTCCTCTGTAGTTGGAACACTTGCTGAGGTCGCCTTTCTTGGGAAGCTTGATTAGGTACCCCTCCTTCCAGTCAGCCGGCATCACCTCCTCTTCCCAGATCTTTCCAAACAGTGGGTACAGCATCTCAACTGTTGTCTCTATGTCTGCTTTCAGAGACTCCGCTGGGATGCCATCTGGCCCTGCTGCTTTGCCATTCTTCAAAAATGCCACTGCTTTTCTGATCTCTTCCCGGCTGGGTCTGTCACAGCTGATGGGTAGGTCGGTCTCTGCCAGCTGGATGTCGGGGGGGTCGGGTGGGCTAGGTCTGTTCAGTAACTCTTCAAAATACTCGGCCCATCTGTCGAGTTGGTCTGCTCTGTCTGCAATAGGCTTGCCTTCTTTGTCTTTTACTGGTCTTTCTGTATGGCCATACTTACCCGACAATCTTCTGGTAATGTCGTAGAGCTGTTTCATGTTGCCGCTGCCTGCTGCCTTTTCTGCCTCTGCTGCCAGGCTGTCTGTGTAGGCCCTCTTGTCTGCCCTGATACTCCTCTTTACCTCGCGGTTGGCTTCCGAGTATTCCCCCTGTGCCCTTACTTCGGCTGCTCTCGTGCGACTGTTGTTGACCGCTGCTTTCTTCTGCTTCCTCGCTTCTATCTTCTTCAAGGTCTGTGCCGACAGCCAGTCCTTGTGGTGGTGTTTCCTGAACCCTACAGTGTCTTTGCAGGTTGAGTTCAGCGCCTCTCTAACTGCCTTCCACTGCTGCTCTGTGGTGACCGCCTCCTCTTCATTTACTAGCTCCTGTAGTGCTTGAAACCGGTTGGACAGCACCAGTTTGAACTCTTCTCTAACTCCAGTTTCTCTCAGGAGGCCTACATTATAGCGCTGTCTTCTTGTTGTCTCTGTGCGGCTTTTCTTTAGCTTGAGCTTCATTCTTAAGGTAAGCAGATGGTGGTCTGAGGCGACATCTGCTCCCCTCCTCACTCGAACATCTTGAAGGGATCTTCTGAATTTCTTGCTAATGCAGATATGGTCTATTTGGTTCTCTGTTGTATGGTCAGGTGAGACCCAAGTTGCTTTGTGTATTCTTCTGTGTGGGAAGATGCTGCCTCCAATGACAAGTCGGTTTAGAGCACAAAAGTCTACAAACCTCTCCCCGTTCTCACTCATCTCCGAGCCTAGTCCCTGTCTCCCCGCCTCCACATCCCTCGCACCAAACGTAACACTTTCGGCCCCCGCTCCTTCTCCATCTACGGTCCATCCACCTGGAACACTCTCCCACTCTCTCTCCGTCAGAAACACTCTCTCTCCTCCTTCCAGTCCGCCCTCAAAACTCACCTCTTTCAACAGTTTTAGCACTATATCACCACACTCCCCACCCCAAGCTGACCGTCGTAATGTATTCCACTGTTTGTGGTACGCAAGTCATTGTCTATAGCGTGCGCATGCATGCGCAAGTTGTGAGTGCGCGCTTAGAGTTATAATTATTATAAGATAAGCGCATTATAAATACCGTAATTATTATTATTATTAATAATTACCTTTTTATTATTATTATTATTCAGAAAGTTGAAGAGGTACTGACAACACTGGATTACGAACTCCTCCAATGTGTATTTCAAAGCTAGCTATCCAAAATTCCAAGTGAATAGAATGAAAGCTACGGACTCAAATGTGGGTCAACTGACTTTCTATAAGCGGTCTTCCTAAATCAGACTGTCAGAGAGAGAGAGAGAGAGAGAGCTTTTCTTTGTGTCAATTGATATATAACAATGGCATATCTGGTGCTTTTGTCAGTTCAGCAACAATGTATAACAACAGCAACAATGTATAATGTGGCTAGCGGTTTTATGTCGCCGTCAGTGTCTGAAGTCGAGAATTCTTTGTGTCGACATTTTTTTCTGCAATAAATTATTTTTACAAAAACATTGAATAGATACAGAGCTGGTTAACAAACTCATCCAATATCTTTCTCGAAGCTAGATGTATTAAAATTTTCAAATGAATATAACACAAATTATGGACTCAAATGCGGGTCATCCGACTTTGTATAAACGGAAATTTCTCTTTTTAATGAGTAATCCAATCTAAACATTGCTGAAAAATACTCCGAGATACATCTTGAAGGAAGCATTTCCTAAATTTTCAGACCTGTACATACACAGTCACAGTAGAAACTTGTGTCTGCATACATGCACACACACATACCCTCGGCGTTTCCCGCTAAATGTACGTTTAACAGTGTGGTTCGGCATAGCTAGGCATGATGTAATTTTTATCGTGTTACTTCACTGGCAGAGTCTGATGTGTGCCCGCCTATGTACATCATTTGCATGCTACGGAATGTGCTCCGACCAGCCCAATCTCAAAGTCTACTGTATTTTCAATACGGTAGACAAAAACAAAAACAAAAAAACAACAGCCACGTCATCCTAAGGTTCAACTACTGTAAATGTATGCTGTTAACTATGTGTCAGACGCATCAATTCTGTCGCAAACTTTTTCCTCTTCATCATTCAAGCACATTTCTGAACATTGACTACTCAATGAATGTCTTAGCTAGTAAATTAATGACCAGCTTAAATTGGAGCCTCGCATAAACAAATCAGTCAATGTAAACTATTTCTCGAAATGAATTTCTTCAGTCTAAAAATTCAGGATACGTAATTCTAACTGTTGTGAACTGTTATTTCACGATGCAAGTTTGCATGATGCATTTTAAGAGTTAACAGGACGGGATGTAAGATGTAATTTTTTTGTTTCATTTCTCATGAACACAAAACACACAGGCACACACAAACACAAACACACACACACACACACACACACACATGTAAGTATGAAGGCTGAATGGCAGTGCATGATTTTCCCAGAGCCATGCGAGTCAGTTGTCAGCCTGGATAGTTAACAGTTGATCTATTTACAGCGATTTGTACATATCAAGCTTTTTGGAAACGTGATGTACTAAACTGAACAAAAGCACACTATAGATACAGCTCACACTATTTACCATAGGTTGTCTGTATGCTACTTCCTTCTTTCTGCTTCTTGTTTGGATTCATTGCAATTAATAGCCCTGTGTACCAGTACATGGCACCTGTATACTGTACAGGTACAATGCCATACCCGGGTTTTTTTCTGGTGTATCGAATACCATGCAACTCTAATCAAAATGGTATGTCATCAGAGAATCAGCATATTTTGTCTGCTTTATATCATGCGCACAAAACACACACGCATGGATGAACACACACACACACACACGTATGGATGAACACACACACACACACACACACACACACACATACAAGTATGAAGTCTGAATGGCAGTGCATACTTTTTCCAGCGCCATGTGAGTCAGTTTCCAGCCTGGATAGTTAGCGTTTGATCTATTTACTGTGATTTGTACATTTTTTTTTTTTTTTTTGGGGGGGGGGGGGGTGGGGAAACGTGATGTACTAAACTGAACAAAAGCACACTTTAGATACAGCTCACACTAATAAGTTAACCATTGGCCATCATTACGCTACTTTTGATCTGCTTCTTGTTTGGATTCATTGCAAATAATAGCCCTGTGTACCAGTACACGGCACCTGTATACTTTACCGGTACAATGGCATACCTTTCTTTTCTGGTGTTACTGTTCAGCTCTAATCAGAATGGTATGTCATCAGTGAATCGGCATATTTTGCCTGCTTTATTGCTTTGTTCTCTTGACAACTCAGTACTGAAAACTTGCGCTGCTTTCTGCGGTTCATGTAATTGTATTGTACGCACATTCACCATAATCATTAAGTCTGTTTGGATCTAAACTCACATCATTTAAATATTTTCAACACTAATACTGCATCTTACTAAGTGTCATACTACATGTATTATCTCGGGCAGGCAGTTGTCTTTGTATTTGTTCTTTTTAGTTTTTACTATGCAACATTAGTGGGAAAACTGGATCTCTGTTATCTTTGTGTTTGATGCTTTTAACCCATTTAACCCTAACAAGAAGATAGCAGCTCCCAAGATATTGACTAGAATAGTTCAAGGTGCCAAGCTATACTGGCACCACACTTGAAGTATAATGATCGATCAGTCTTCTGAAATAGAATGTACAATCTTCCCCTAGTAGCATGAAGCGGAAATGTTACGTCACATTTTGGACTCACTTTTTGGTCGCAAATTTGCTTCTTTGAACCAGCACAGGACGGTCCCGTGACTATGATTTTTTGGTCACAGGAGCCCTTCTGGCGACCAAAACGAATGCAGAGATTTGACGGTCGCATCATGGGTCAAATTTAGGTTTCATTTGCTACGGTCGCAGTATGGTCGCATTTAGGGCTTATTTGTGATGGTCACCGGAGAGTCGCAGTAAGGACTCACAGGGACCATGGCAGGATGGTCGCATTTGGGCTTCATTGTGACCCCACCCTTTTTCCACCCTTTCTTCCTCAAACAATATTTGCATGCATGCTGAGTCAAACATTAGGCATTCTTCTACAAAGATGCACACTGTAAAATGCATTACAAATGACTCCTTGGACAAAATGTCTACTTAGTCTAGCCATTTCAGTCTTCGGTCAAATATCTTGGTGTCAAGCTCGATAAGACTTTGAGTATGCAGGATCACTTCGGTGAAATCTGTCATGGTGCTGCATACTCTCTGAGACGCATTGCCTCTGTCCGACACAGTCTTTTTGAATCTGCCACTGCAAAGTTAGTGAATGCTTTAGTCACAAGCCGTCTTGACTACTGCAATTCTCTGCTTTTTGGTCTTCCATCTGAGCATCTTCAGCAAGTTTAAAATAATGCCGCATGACTTGTGAAGCGCAGGCGAAAACGGGACCACGTAACTCCTATACTGAAAGACCTTCACTGGCTTCCAATCCAATCATGCATAAAGGTTAAGATAGCGACCCTTGCATACCGTCACTTTGATGGCAGTCTTCCATCATACCTTTTCTCCAGTCTAATTACTTACCAGCCCTCTCACTCACTGCGTTCATTGGGAGAGAAACTTCTCAAAGTTCCATCTCAAATCTACCGGTGAATGCTCTTTCAGATGTACTGCTCCTTTAATTTGGAATTCCTTACTGACTGAGCTGAGAAATGCCACCACCCATGAGCAGTTTAAAGCAAAGTTAAAAACTTACTTTTTCTCGCAGTCTTTCGTGTAATCTCTACAGTATTTCTGTCCGCACCCCTTGCAGACTCTGTGTGTGTGTGTGTGTGTGTGTGTGTGTGTGTGTGTGTGTGTGTGTGTGTGTGTGTGTGTGTGTCATTTTCGCCTGCGCATTGAGTTATATTATAAATATGAGAAATGTGCCATATAAATACCATGTATTAATATTATTATTTAAAGCTTGACAGAAACTGTCATGAAAAGAACAGTCTGAAGAAATGTAACAACTGCAAACAAACCATACATAAAACTGTAAATATGACCAATTGTGTTTAATTATTCTTGATCATTTATAACAGTAAATATATATTTTCTTTTTTTCTTCACATCTTTCACACTCACTGAGTTATCATGACTCAAAAAAATAAAAAATAAAAAAATAAAGAAAGAAGCTTAGAAATAATAATAATACATAGTATTTATATGGCACATTTTCTCATATTTATAATAATAATAATAATAATAATAATAATGAGTACTTGTATAGCGCCTAACCTCAGATTAGAGCTCTAGGCGCTTAACAAAAACTAATGTACAAAAATAACTAATTACAAAAATGCAATTTACAAAAAGTACAAAAAAACAAAATACAACGCACTCTGTAAACAAGCTATAAAGTCGCCATTCAAAAGTGCTACCCTTATGGACTCATACTGGCATTCACACACACACTCACACACACACTACTTCTAACATAGATAGAGATGACATTAACATGACAGGTGTGTGACAAAGTCATTTGTAGCTGACAGAAAAAATATGGGTCTTTAGGGCTCGTTTGAATGCCTCTCTCGAATCCACGTATCTCAGTTCGCGTGGGAGGTCATTCCAAACAACTGGGCTTTGGTATCTGAATGACCTCTCACCAAACGACTTTGTTTTGACAAGAGGGATACGTAAAACTGGAGAGTGGGCAGCGGAGCGCAAATTCTGTCTTGAGGGCGTATACAGCTGGAGAAGAGAGGCAAGGTAGTGTGGGCAGGAACACGTAATACAACTGTGAGTCATGCATAAAATTTTGTACTGAATCCTAGCTGTTACAGGTAACCAGTGAAGAGCAGACAGATGGGGTGTGATATGATCTGATCTAGGGACTCTAAGAATCAACCTAGCAGCTGAGTTTTGAATTTTCTGGAGTTTGCCAATCAGACACTGGGAACATCCAGCCAAAAGAGCATTGCAATAGTCTAATTTAGACAAAAGTGCAGACAAGTACTTTAGTTGCTTCAGGTGTCAGATAGTGGCGGACTGAAGCAATACGTCGCAGTTCAGTATAGGCGGATCTGCAAACGTTGTTCACATGAAGGCGCATGGACAGGCTACTATCAAGTGTGACACCCAGATTTTTTACATGGGGGGAGAAGGGTACAGTGGCACCACAGATTTGTAATGACTGGGGGCTCTTTCTGATGACCGCAGAGTTATAGAGATCAGCGAGGAAGAGGTGTTGATGGTCCTCCGCTGCCTTCAGCCACACAAAGCCCCAGGCCCAGACGGAATCAGTGGTAAGGTGCTGCAGTCCTGCAGTGCCCAACTGGCACCAGTCCTCACACAGATCTTCAACGCCTCCCTCACGTCAAACTCAATCCTATCAGTCTGGAAACACTCTCTGATCTGTCCAGTTCCCAAGAAACCAAAACCCTCTTGCCCTAATGACTACAGACCTATTGCCCTGACCTCTATCATCATGAAGTGCCTCGAGAGACTTGTCCTGAGTCGACTACTCAGTCAGACGCGCGACCAGCTCGACCCTCTACAGTTTGCATATCGCCACAACAGGGGTGTGGATGATGCAGTCATCACTCTCCTGCACCTAATCCTCACTCACCTGAAGACACCAAAGTCCTTTGCCAGAGTCCTCTTCGTTGACTTTTCCAGCGCCTTCAATACGATGAGGCCTCATCTTCTGGCCGACAAGCTGCGTCACATGAATGTCAGCCCTTCTCTGATCCTATGGATCTTGAACTTCCTAGTGGAGAGGACGCAGCGTGTTCGTGTAAACAACTTGATGTCTTCTGTCATCACCACGTCCGTGGGCAGCCCCCAAGGGTGTGTGATCTCGCCTGTCCTCTACATCCTATTCACAAATGACTGTACCAGCTCCAATGACAGGACTCACTATGTCAAATTTGCAGATGACACCGCAGTTGTAGATCTGTCAAACTCAGATGCTGACTACTTCGCAGAAGTGGGTCAGTTTGTTTCATAGTGTCATAACAACCATCTACAGTTGAACGTAGGCAAGACTGAGGAGATGGTTGTCGACTTTCGGAAGCCTGGCAGTGGGCCAACTTCCGGGAGCCCACTCCCACCTCCTCAGTCCCTGGTGATTGACGGCACTTTTGTCACACGCACAGAGGTTTACAAATACTTAGGGACCTTGATTGATTCACGGCTATCCTTCACCGACAACACAGACCTCATCTTTAAGAAAGCCCAAGGGAGACTGTATATGCTGCGCAAACTCCGCTCCTTTGATGTGAGCCCCAAAATCCTCAGGCAGTTCTACCTCTGCTTTATAGAAAGCATTCTTACATTCTCCTTTGTCTCATGGTTCGGCTCCCTGGTCGAGAAGAACTTTAGGAAGCTGAATAAGATAATCAGGCTTAGTGAGAAAATCGTTGGGGGCAGGTTGGAGAGCCTTGACGGCCTCTACAGGACGAGAATGATACGCAAGGGCCTGAGGCTGGCAGCTGACACTTCCCACTGCCTTTCTAAGCACCTTCAAAAGCTCCCGTCTGGCCGTAGGTTCAAGGCTCCTCTTGTTAAAACCAAACGCTACAAGGGCAGCTTTGTACCCTCGGTCATCCGTCTCCTAAATGAAGAGTGTGTTAACTAGCGTATCTCTCTCTCCTTGTTGACGCCGTCGAGGAACTTGCACCCCAGATGTCGCAGTGGCATCTTGCAAGTGACAGACTCACTCCTATACCACTAACAATGTACACTGTGGTCATGTGTTTTTTTTTTTTTTTTTTTTTTCACCATTGTTATAATGTGGCTAAAACCGTACGCGCGCATGTGATCCCAACGAAAGAAAATTTGTCGGCTAGACTGACACAATAAAGTATTTGAATTGAATTGAGTGTCAGCATCTTCGTCAACCTCGGGGAAGCAATGATCATGGCCTCAGTTTTTCTGTCATTCAACTGTAATTTGTTTGAAGTCATCCACATCTTAGTATCCAAGACACACTCCTGAAGGCTCTCGATTGTGTCCATAATCTGATCAGGTGAACATGAGTCATGGAGTTGAGTATCATCTGCAAATGCATGATGTGATATAGAGAAATATAATATAACTCAATGCGCAGGACATAGCCGAGAACTGAACCCAACAAGCACGCTCACGTGAATCACACGCATTCGCTCACACACTGTACATAAACACAGAACATTCACGTGGTGCTAAGGGCAAGCTCAAGTGAGCTACTGAAATTTTTTTGAAATTTAAATGTTTTTTTTATATTTTTGAAATTTGACTAAGTGGACTGAAATTAATACCGAAATTCTTGGGGGAGGAAAGAACCGGAGTACCCGGAGAAAGAACCCCCGATGGTGTGCCCGAATTAATGGTGACACTGGAGAAGAAAAGTCCGATGCCGGAAACCGGGTATCGAACCCCGCACCTTTTGCATTGGTGGCAGGCGCCTTTACCACTGCGCCACAGACCGCCCCACATATTAGACCCGCATATCTTTGTCTCTGTTTTAGTCAGTAGTTCAGTAAAATGCACTGCCGTGAATTGTTTGGGACATGTTGCTTTAATGTTCCTGCACCATACGATTAACTTTCGGAAAAGTGCAAGAATGCAAAAAGACAGCTACAGTTCACAGTTTCAACCATTATGGTGAAGAAATCGAAATTCTGTAAGGTATTTTAACTAAATTATTAAAGCTAATCTATTTGGGGATCTTGTGGTGTAGGAACAGTAAAGCAGCACATTTGAATGAGGGGGACTGAGCCAGAGACAGGTGGGTATGAGTATTTGTTGTTGTTGCAGAGCCATTTTATAAGATCTGTCATCATAAAATGCCTTCTTTGAACAGAAGAAGAGCCGTTCAGATGTCCTTGGTGTGGCACAGTTTTATTTCCCCTCATAGGTTTTCACCAAATAGAAAAACAGCAATCAGGAATGGGTCACACTGTATCAGTTAGTACAAACGTAAACGCTGAAACTGGATAAAGCTTATGATGAATTAGCCATAGACGTCATGTTGTAGGCCGAACTGGTGCAGTTAGATGTTACGATCTGCAGTGTCTTGTAGTCACTTGCCATCAGTAGTGAAAGCATTAGCACCTGAAAAATACAATACCATGTGTACAGCAACTTTGCGTGTAACATAGTCAGGTTAAACAAAAGCCAGATGTAATGACACTTTTTAGAGGTCCTGACTACACTATTTATGTGTTATTTCACTGACAAAAGCGTTTGACATAACAATAAGAAAATGTTTGTTCTTTGTATTTGTTACAACCAAAGCTACCTTTGACAAACTATTTATATTTCAAAATTTGTTTTTCTCCATCAACAACATTTGTGGAAACATAATCATGCTCTGAGATGAAGAGGAAGTTAAATTCCACACATATGCACCTGAATAAAACAAGGTATGAACTTCTGTACAAAAGATCATTTTGCAATAAGTCTGTTTCTCAATATGATGGGGGGGGGGGGGGGGGGGGGAGAAAGAGAGAGAGAGACAGAGAGAGAGGTTCACACATTTCTTTTGTAATGCTGGACCTTCTTCCCTTTTAGAATGTGAACATTATAAACGTTTCAAGACACAACTATGTCAGTTTTTTACAGAAACGCCTAGTCCCCCACTCACCTGTGTATTTTTGGACTGCGTGAAATGTAGCCATCATAGACTGCACTTTCCCACCAGTGACGCCTGTCACAAACAAGAGAAACGACTTTAAAAACGCATATGTATTAGACACTGGCTTTAACGTGAAAACGTAATTTCATTTCTTAGCTTTTCGATCCCATTCATGCTTACTTTTGTTTTATTGTCAAATAGTCTGCATGTCTGCCTGGCAGTCTGTCTGTCTCTATCTCTCTCACTTTCCCTTTTCCGGCATTTTCCTCCTTGGCCATGTTTAACTGTGTGGCAAAAATGGAGTAGAACTATGGAAGTGTTGCCACAAACTCATACATGAGATCACTGATGTGTAGGACTACCAATATCTACATGCAGATATTTCACCACTGTTCTTTGCACTGCGCCTCTTTGTTGCCTTGAAAAAACCTTACTGCCATTTGGCAGTTGTTGGTTTTTTAGTTTGATGCTTCGACCCTGCGTTTACCATCACTGCACCAACAGTATGCACACTATATACCACGGAAAACAACAGTAAAAGGAAGCGTCCAAATTCACCTTTAGACAGAGTCGATGAGAACAAAAAAAAAGAAGAATGTACAAAGTTAATCGCACCCAGCTATCAAATAAAAGTAAAAAATCATAAACGATGCCGACTTGCGCCCCCCACCCCCCCACCCCCCCTTGACATTCTGCGTGAAACATGGGGCTTAGTGTGAAAGCAACTTTTCTGACAAAAATAGAGATAATAATTATAATCAGCAACACTTGATCCCTCTCTAGAAGCCATAACGTTAGCAGAGTTCTGAACTTGATGTTGCTTTATTAACGACGTCATCTGGCAAATGTCCTAAGAAATAATTCCGTCATAGGACGGGGCTATGTGTATGTGTGTGCATGCATGCATGTGATGATGTGTGTCAGTGAAGTTCAGGAACAAAGACAAAATCGGGCGGGTATGACAGATAGATGGACGGAGGGACGACGATGGATGCACAGACAGTAAGAGTGAGGAAAAGAGAGAGAGAGGGAATGCATGTAAATGGATAGATGGATGGATTGCTGGATGGATGACAGGCTGGATAGAGAGAGAGAGAGGGTGCATGTAGATGGATGGATGAAATTAGCTGGCTGGTTGGGGAGAGAGAGAAAATGCATGTAAATGGATGGATGGACAGACGGATTGAGATAGTAACCGTGACCATCGAATGCTACTAGGGTTCAGAGTACAGCTCCCAAATTTGGGAATTGGGCTCCATGCATTAAAGGTTACGTTAAAGTTCACATATAAGGTATACTCGCACAAGGTTATAAAACAAGATGATGCACAGTTTGTACTCTTGTTTGAATACATGATGTTTTGTTATTGGTTTATCTTCTTCATACTGTAAAATTGACCCCACCCGGGTCTGCCCTGGGGGACTTGGGTGGGGTTAGGTACTTTTTAGTTCCCAGGGTCACCCTGGTCAGCCCCACAGGGTGAGTTTTTCTCTCTATTCTGGGGCATGTGTTTCTGTCTACCCGAGGTCCATTCACCTGTATTTGCCTTTTTAAAACTCTCCCTACTGTCTGCACTGCCTGTAGCTCTTGATATTGGATGTGTGTTGCTAAATGGTCTTAGCTTTATTTAGGCCCCATGTGTTAGGTTTATTTAATGTATTTGACCGGCTGGCGACATACATTCAATGTTCTGTTTATTTTTTTTTTTTTCACAAGCAGTGCAGGCACGTCCTGAGAAAGCCTTGTTGCTGTCGGGACGCTAAGCAATGTACAATCAATCAATCAATCATACTGTAAAATTTCTTTTGTGTTGTATTTGACCCTGTTGTAGTGTACATAGAGTGTGTTACTTTGGTGGTTGCAAGTGCTGTTCCAGCTGTGATAAATCCAAATATCCCTGTGATTGTGAACACCTGGTGTCACGGAGACGCACAGTTTTAACACAACCTTTGTGAATGGAAGTTGTTTCTGAGGGGTCAGGTGCTATAAATATGGTTTAGATAGATTGTTACATTTACATTTTTTTTTTAAATTTCATTTATTTATTTATTTATTTTTGAAGATTTATATATATATATATATATTTATTTGTTATTATTTTATTTATTTATTTGTTCATTTATTTTATTATTTTATATATATATATATATATATATATATATATATATATATATATTTTTTTTTTTTTTTAATTATTATTTTTTTTTAATTTTATTTATTTATTTATTTTTTACTTTTTTTTTTTTTTTTGGGGGGGGGGGGGGGGGGTTTGTAAGTATCACATGATGGTTACACATCCTTGAAATGAGTCAGCAGGTGATTTTAGGTTTTGATATAGGGTGTACCACCATCTATTTGTGTGCAGCTCATCCTGGTTACAGCAGCACGTTTGTTTGTGTGTTGAGTGTTATGAATGTTAGAAAAGTTGTTTTCATGAACTAGCTAGTACTCTCCACATAGACTTTAAGGACAGGAAAACTCTTTCGACTTTTCCTTGTAGGTGTACAGTGATAAATTTTTCATTAAATTCTGAGAATGCTGGGCTAATGCCATGGAATTCCATGGCTAATGCTAATGCCATGGCTTTGGGCGACGCCTTTGTTCAAAATAAAGAATATATATATCTATATATATATACACAAACACACACACACGAAAGGGTATACATATTTATTTGCTGACACTAGTGACAGCTGCTTCACAGTTTGATAGTGCAGTAAGCATGGAGAAAAGTACAATACAGTTGAATCCGGTTTGATAGTGCAGTAAGCATGGAGAAAAGTACAATACAGTTGAATCCGGTTTGATAGTGCAGTAAGCATGGAGAAAAGTACAATACAGTTGAATCCAGTTAAGACAAATTCCTAATAACACAAGATTCTGGTACAAACAATGTTTGGCTTCCCTGGAACCAGTTTCCTTTAATTTTCAATGTCCTTAACACAAACTACTGTTAATAAGAAATGATGTTTGGCATCCCCTGGAGTTCTTCTTATCAGGACTTGACTGTATGTAGGAGGGAGCTAAACATATGAGTGTATATGTATGTTTCTATGTCACAGAGATATAAGGGGTTTATAGGGGTGGGGTGGTGGTGATGGATTTATCTTCTTATTGAAAAAAGTAACCAACAAATCAGGCAATAAAGACGACAGATGGATGTGGGGCAAAGTTTTGTCTATGCACAATGTTTCCCTTTCTGTCTTTGTTTAAATGTATTTTCTCATCTGACGGTCACTGTGTTGGTCTGAATTATGTTTCGCAACATAATCTAGACCATTGAGTATTTGAATGCCCGTTGATTGAAATAGTATTTATCAAGCAAGCAAGAAGCCTGAAAAATGGAGAGTTTTGACACACAAGTGAGAATTAAGAGTTGATTTAATCAGTCTCTTTTGACTTTAACACCTGTCTTGTCAGCACTGCTACCCTTGTGTCAGCTGTGTTTGTGTGTGTGTGTTTTCAGCCCGATGCCATGACAATGAGTTCACGTGTGATTCGGGACAATGCATTCCTCTTTCGGACCGCTGCAATGGGGTGCGCAACTGTGGTGACGGCACTGATGAATTGACCTGCCCACCAGGTACACCATTTGAAAAGATAACAAAGAAAATATTGACCTGTCACTGTTAGCACCTAATCATTGTGAATGTTTAAGTTTAGATTTTTTTTGTGGATCTCTGAAACCATCACAGATTGAATGCCAAATAACCTCTCCAACTGCAGATTTGGATTCAGTTCTTCAGGAGGCATAGATGCATATGAGCACCCTGTGAGTGTGAAGCTTACAAGAATCTATTCCTCTTGCAGTAGGATGGTGTTCACTTTGTCCTGTCCTGTCAGTGAAGGGTTAACTCATTCGAGACGTGCTGCATACGGATATGCAGTGAACAGCACTTCTTGAATGAGTTGAGTTCTTAAACTTGATAAAGTGATGTCAAAGCTGTGTAGCAACTTGTGACAGGTTAGAAACTAAAGATGGCTATCATGTACCTTACTAAAGTTAATGCTGTTGTTATAGTTTTTCGTAGCTGCTGCCCCCCCCCCCCCCCCACCTAGTCCCCTCCCCCGCCCCCCTCCCCCTGTCTCTGGCACCCTTCATGCCATAAGATTGTAGCATACACGCATGTGCGCGCACACACAAACACACAGTCCCAAGGACTAGTAAGCAGAGATGTGCTGATGACATTTTTAGCTCCAGGATTTTGCATTTTAGTTTTGTAGAAGACAGTTGTTTTGCAACATATTTGATGACATTTAGTTCAGTTAAATGACATATATGAGCGAGTCAGTGATGGCTGATGACCCGATAACGAAATAACGCATTGTGTGAACATGTGTGGGGACCCAAGGACCTTTTGATTACTGTACCCATTTGCCTAGCACCATAGTGGTTTGTTTCACTTAGTTGCTCTTGAAACAAAGGAACATAGTGAATACATGTTTCGTAGTTTATGTCAGTGGCTACATGGACACATAACTTGCTTGTGTGCAGCTACTTGTGCTCCGGATGAATATCGCTGCATTGACGGGAGCTGTATCAGTATCTTGCTACGCTGCGACAGTCGTGCAGACTGCCTTGATGGGGATGATGAGTTTCAGTGTCGTAAGTATGGTTGTTCTCACTTGGTGTATTTGGTTATTTTTTACATTAACAGTGCCTGAAAGATCAAACTACTGCCTGCAAGAGATGAACATTCTCACAGACCCCAGCAATCACAGGTGTATATGAGAATGTGGGTATGCCTCTTGCTGGTAGAGATATACTGATCCGTTTTCTCAGATGGAGGGTATCTTTTCAGTATGAAGGGACTCTTGCATTTTAGCATGTAGCTGTTTAAAGATAAGACTTTCATAGATAAAATAAAACAATGTTACTACTTTTTACCAGACTATTGATCATTGGCAATTATGTGTGCAGTCTTTCAGAGGCAGTTGCAATGAATGTGAATAAAGACTTTTGAGGTCAAACGGTAGAAATGGTAATCTTTCAAATAGCAGATCGCCTTTTTGGCTCACATGCAATAGCAAAAATGAGTCTATTTACTGGGCTATCTCTCGTCTGTTTGGCCGAAGTCTGTTTGTCATACATAATTTGATGTCTGTCATTAGTCGTCCATCTGTAATCGGTGATAAACTTTAAAGTTAACATTTTCTTGGACACTAGGCAAGCTACCGTCTTCACACTAAGCACAAGGAAACATACAATTTCTATGACCTCTCTTAAAGGTCAAGGTCACAAGGGTCAAGAAATAGGTCCGAAATAGCCATATTTTGTCAAAAGTTGTTTTTTTGTCAAATACCATGGTCAGCTTCCAACATAGTACAGAAATGCCTGAGAATGTGAGTGACTGCGCATGGTTCATGTGAACATGATTGATGGGTTCGGTTCGTGGCGCCACTTTTAGCTGATTTTCAGTTGAGGTAAAGCATCTTTATAATGTGCTGATTTATTTATTTGGTATGACCTTTCTATGCATACTAATTTGGATGACACCTTGGAAAGGTCAAGGTTCACAAGGTCAGCAGATGTGTGCAAAATGTCAATATCTAGTAGCATTTTATTGTCTATCAGAGTTTTGCAAACTTTTCAGTCAAATTTGGCAAAAAGGTAGCTTTCTCTGTCAATACATGATAATTTGGTTGATCCCTCACAATGGGTCACAGGCCATGAACAGATGTGTGTAAAATGTGTACCTGTAAAAAAACATGGATTTCACTGGTACAGAAGCCAACCTTTTCCTTATGTTAAGACATGGTCAGGAAAGTCATACTTACTATGTGGATGGGTCATATGCAAGAGCCATTGTTTACATTTATGCTGGACTAGTTCTTCGGTGAGAGGGATTATTTTGTGAAATTTGGACATTACTTACTTTTATCAAGGGCTTATACAGTTGATCCAGCTTTAGGGTGTCAGTTTGAGTTAGTGAGCTGAACTTGTACATGTAGTATCCATGTGAAACACAGCAGTTTTTGGGATAAATGTTTTAAGGGGAGACAGATGAATTTCTAAGCTGGTCACCTCTGTTGATCCGTGATACATTATTGCTTAGCGTATTACCAGAGCTTTAAACTTCAGGGCAATGAAAGAATGCTAGTACATGTGCTGGAATTGACAGCTAGTTAATTACATGCACATAGTGTCAGACCATATCTGGGACAACTACAAGAATCTTTTAATGGTGTTCTGGCTTCTTCATGACTGCAGTTTCGGATGGTGATGGTTAGATTGTCCTAAAAATCTTCCATATTAGTCTTCTATGTGTGTTATGAATAGTGTTGCCATTTCTCCCCTCATTTAACAAATGTGTCTACATGTTAGTAAACATGTACTAAACTTTTTCAGTGTATTACTGACATCTCCTGCTAAACAGTCATTATTGTTTTTAAGACTACATTTAACCCCATGAACATGTAGCCACCCATATGAAAAAAGTACTAGTGGTGGCATGCACATGGGCATTAATCATTCATTCTAGCACATGGCAGAAAGCATGGCACTTGTGATGTACGTATAGCCACTGTTCATATTCTCTCCATGGTCAATATATGTGCACTTGGTATGTTATAGTTTTCAGTGTGTTAAGTGTGGTCCCTTTGGTCTTAGAGGTCAAAATCTAAACAAGATTTTGGTAGTTTTTGGTCTCCATGATCTGCTAGCTTCAGTAATAGATGTTGTTGCAGTCAAATCCAGTAAACACAAACTCTGTTAACACGCAATTCTGCTTAGTTTTCCTGAAATCATTTTCAATCATTTCCTGAAATGCTTTGTACAAACTCTTATCAGGACTCAACTGAATCAGGACTCAACTGTACACGGTGTTTGATCACTTACTGCTGTGTTCAGACTTTTTGTGCTTGTCTATGAATGAGCCATGGTGTCAGAAAGTTCTTGTGCCCTTGTCTCTAATTTGCTGTGTACTTGTAAGAGTGTTTGTTCTTGAGCTGCTCAATCATTACAGAAAATTTTGTTTCAGTATTTTGTTCTTAGAATGTTTGTCCTTTTGACCATTGTGTTTTTGCAGTTTTGAAGCAATGCTCAACTAGCACCCACTTCTTCTTATACTGATATGAGCTGTATTCAGTTTGCAGACAATTACTTCTTGTGTCAAAATACTAGAATGTTGTTCTTGTTACGGTCTTGAGGGATCTTTGCTGGCAACTTGATGGACCCTTTGGTCAAGTCAGAAGATGCTAGCATCATCTGTTGGCATTTGGCAGTTTTCTGAGGAAAAGCACTGGTAATTTACTGTGTACTTTTGGGAACAAGTGAAGTGGTTCTTGTGTTTCTAGCTAGTTGGTTATATTTGTCTGTTGTTTGATGAAGTCACCATTGAGACGTTGCAGCAGGAGGTGATAGGAGGTCAGGATAGTGCATGGGTAGTACCAGATTAGCTGAGCACCTGGAAATGCATAAAGCTAATCTGTCACCACCCTTGAACTGTCATGGCAGTTCCCTCAAGTGACAGTTATCTAGAAAAAAATTGGGAATGTCATTGTTAGTTGTAAAAGTGTTACATATTGTGTTGTACTTGTAGACATTGAAATTAAAGTCGTTTTTTACTGTTCAGTGTTGTATTAATGGAAGAGGTAAGGGTTTTGTTTGGGGAGAACATGAATTGGGTCGGTGTGATACATTCTGCACTCAGTACCACTGTTGTACTAGTTGAAGAGAGTACACAATGGTAACCAGATGTGGGAATCTGGCTCTGGTGATGGTGGGCTAGAATAGACGTTTTGTGGACCTATTGGCCTACATAAGTACTCTACCCAGCATGTTATGTTCAGCACTGTTTGGGGATGCCGTGAAGTGCAGACAGCGTGTAATACATCACTGACTTCCATCTTTTCCACAGTATTCATATATACCTTAGTATAGTTGCCAGTTTATGGAATTTGCAGATCTTTGCATTGGCAATATGTTTGTATTCCACCAACAAAACACACACACACACACACACACACACACACACACACACACACACACACACACACACACACACACACATGTCATCATCATCAGCAGCATCATCATCCTGCCTTTGAGTCAAAGTATTATGACCGAGCCATCATGTTCATTGTTGTGAGCTTACTTTACTTACTTACGCCTGTCACCCCTACCCGGGTATAGGCCGTCGACGAGAGACCTCCAGCAACTCCTGTCCTGTGCTTCTCCTTCGATTCTACTCCAGGTGGTTCCCAGTCTCTTGATGTCTGCTTGGAGGTCTTGACGCCAGGAGTTTCTCGGCCTACCTCTTTTCCTCTTTCCCTGGGGGGTTCCATGACAATGCCTGCCTAGTGATACTGGAAGCTGGCTTTCTCAGACTGACCGATCCATCCCCATCTTCTTCGCCCAATTTCATTCTCTGCTGTTATCTGCTCTGTTCTCTCCCAGAGTCTGACGTTGCTGATCTTCTCTGGCCAGTGGATTTTCAAAATTCTTCTAAATTGTTCATGAAGGTCTGTACTCTGTTGACTGTGGTTTTTGTCAATCTCCAAGTCTCTGCTCCATATAGGAGAACTGCTTTTACATTGGAGTTGAAAATCCGGACTTTGGTGTGTTGTGACAGCTCTCTGGAACTCCACACTTTTTTCAACTGGAGAAAGGCTGCTCTGGCTTTACCGATTCGTGCTCTGACATCTGCATCAGTGCCGCCTTTTTTGTCTATGATGCTCCCGAGATAGGTGAAGGACTCCACCTCCTCCAACGGGGTGCCAGCAAGCAAGATGGTTCTTCCCTGGTTGCGTTCAGCCTCATTGTCTGTTTTCTGTTTGTGAATGGTGAGGCCCACTTGGGACGAGATGTCAGCAAGCCTCGTGGTCTTGTCCTGCTTTTGTTGATGAGTGTGGGACAGTAATGCCAAGTCGTCTGCAAAATCGAGGTCGTCAAGCTGTGTCCACAGTGTCCACTGTATTCCACTTCGTCTGTGCTCTGTGGTCTTCTTCATGACCCAGTCTATGGCCAGTAGGAAGAGGAACGGAGACAGCAGACACCCCTGCCTGACACCAGTTCTGACCTGGAACCCCACCCGGGTCTGCCTTGGGGGACTTGGGTGGGGTTAGGTATTTTTTAGTTCCCAGGGTCACCCTGGTCAGCCCCACAGGGTGGGTTTTTCTCTCTATTCTGGGGCATGTGTTTCTGTCTACCCTTTGTCCATTCACCTGTATTTGCCTTTTTAAAACTCTCCCTACTGTCTGCACTGCCTGTAGCTCTTGATATTGGATGTGTGCTGCTAAATGGTCTTAGCTTTATTTAGGCCCCATGTTGTAGGTTTATGTAACGTATTTGACCGGCTGGCGACATACATTCAATTTTCTGTTTATTTTTTTTTTTCCACAAGCAGTGCAGGCACGTCCTGAGAAAGCCTTGTTGCTGTCGGGACGTTAAGCAATGTACAATCAATCAATCTGACCTGGAGCTCCCTGGTGAACTGCCCTTCGTGGATCACGCGACATGTCATGCCATCGTAGCTGCTCTTGATCAGGCGGACGAGCTTTGTGGGTACACCGTAGCGTTGTAGGAGTTTCCACAGAGTCTCTCGGTCCACACTGTCAAATGCTTTCTCGTAATCCACAAAGTTGACGTACAGCGGGGAGCTCCACTCCAGAGACTGTTCCACGATGATGCGGAGAGTGGCGATCTGGTCTGTACATGATCGGTTCTTCCTGAATCCTGCTTGCTGGTCTCTCAGCTGGGGGTCAACGGAGCTCTTCATTCTCTCTAGGATGATCTTGTTAAAGACCTTTCCTGGTACTGACAGCAAGGTGATTCCTCTGTAGTTGGAACACTTGCTGAGGTCGCCTTTCTTGGGAAGCTTGATTAGGTACCCCTCCTTCCAGTCAGCCGGCATCACCTCCTCTTCCCAGATCTTTCCAAACAGTGGGTACAGCATCTCCACTGTTGTCTCTAGGTCTGCTTTCAGAGACTCCGCTGGGATGCCATCTGGGCCTGCTGCTTTGCCGTTCTTCAAAAATGCCACTGCTCTTCTGATCTCTTCCCGGCTGGGTGTGTCACAGCTGATGGGTAGGTCGGTCCCTGCTGGCTGGATGTCTTGGGGGTCGGGTGGGGTAGGTCTGTTCAGTAACTCTTCAAAATACTCGGCCCATCTGTCGAGTTGGTCTGCTCTGTCTGCAATAGGCTTGCCTTCTTTGTCTTTTACTGGTCTTTCTGTATGGCCATACTTGCCTGACAATCTTCTGGTAATGTCGTAGAGCTGTTTCATGTTGCCGCTGCCTGCTGCCTTTTCTGCCTCTGCTGCCAGGCTGTCTGTGTAGGCCCTCTTGTCTGCCCTGATACTCCTCTTCAACTCGCGGTTGGCTTCCCAGTATTCCCCCTGTGCCCTTACTTTGGCTGCTCTCATGCGACTGTTGTTGACAACTGCTTTCTTCTGCTTCCTCACTTCTATCTTCTTCAAGGTCTGTGCCGACAGCCAGTCCTTGTGATGGTGTTTCCTGAACCCTACAATGTCTTTGCAGGTTGAGTTCAGCGCCTCTCTAACTGCCTTCCACTGCTGCTCTGTGGTGACCGCCTCCTCTTCATTTACTAGCTCCTGTAGCGCTTGAAACCGGTTGGACAGCACCAGTTTGAACAGTTTCTCTCAGGAGGCCTACATTATAGCTGTCTTCTTGTTGTCTCTGTGCGGCTTTTCTTTAGCTTGAGCTTCATTCTTAAGGTAAGCAGATGGTGGTCTGAGGCGACATCTGCTCCCCTCCTCACTCGAACATCTTGAAGGGATCTTCTAAATTTCTTGCTAATGCAGATATGGTCTATTTGGTTCTCTGTTGTATGGTCAGGTGAGACCCAAGTTGCTTTGTGTATTCTTCTGTGTGGGAAGATGCTGCCTCCAATGACAAGTCGGTTTAGAGCACAAAAGTCTACAAACCTCTCTCCGTTCTCACTCATCTCCCCTAGTCCCTGTCTCCCCATCACCTCTTCGTATCCGGTGTTGTCCTCCCCTATTTTGGCATTAAAATCGCCCATGACGATGGTGATGTCTCGCTCCGCACATTTGTCCAATGCACTCTGGAGTCGGTCGTAGAACTCTTGTTTCTCTTCCTCGTCACTGTCTTTAGTGGGCGCATAACACATTGTTGTGAGCACGGTTTATATATTTCCTGTGTGGCAGAAACGGCCATACTATGCTGAAGTGGTCAGCTTGGCTATATTTAGGCATGGAACTACCCGGTCTGACACTACCCTGTGAAATGTACATGTACTTGGGTGTGCAAATGTGTGCTTATGAGACTCCTTTAATTTTTTAGACCTAAATCCACCCAGCGTAACACTCAGGCTTGAATTACTCCAATAAAAATAATCTGGATGGAAGAGCAACAGTACAAATTTATGCTAGGTAGGTCTGTGTCTAGATGGATTCAAGCTGTGTAGAATTTCGCTGTGTAAATTCATGTTTAATTTTGCGCTAAACATAGTGAAGCTTAATCTTTCAGCACCATATATTGTGGTACTGTGTGTATGACATGGCGAGAGTTCACTATAAAAATATCATCACAAACCTCTTTCATGTCACAGTCTAGGGCCTGCAAACAAAATAGGAGTCTGGAGTTCACGTCATACTCACTAACCTCAGCAAAATGTTCCAAAGAAAGTGAAATTGAAGTTTACACACAACCAGAGAAGGGAACTTCACTATTGAACACCAAATGTATGTTTCAGCCATATAGAACCTAGGAAGTCTGTTATTGCTGATCAAGTTTGATTGTGTAAGTACCTTTTGCACGTGTCGGATAGTGGAGAAAATAGGCTGAAAACGTGATCTGGTTGTGATACTTGCATTTTGTGCTCGACTCTGTCCATATGGTGACCTATGGTGTATGCCAGCCTTGATTCGATTTCTAGAAGTGTTTCACTACAATATGCTGTCTACCCATGAGGTCTTACTGCTTACATACATTCTGTACCACAATAGAATTGCCACATTATCAGTTATCTTTTACTACTGGACGGAGATGCATTTGCAGTAGCATCCTAGTGTCAGTGCAAATGATGTCATTTGCAGCTAGATTCGTCAGGCATGCAGGCGGATTATATTAAATATAGTAAGTTGCTGGCCACTGTGCGAGAAAGGTATTAAACATTTTATATTATAAATTTCAAATCTATGCATGGTGGTCTTAAGTTTTAAATGACACACCATCCACTGTCTACTTCAAACTGATTTTTTCCAGATAAATGTCACATAACTTGGACATGTTTTGGGACATATCTGGGACAGATATATACCTTTCTGATGAGTGGACAGAGACCTCTATATTTTCATATGAACAGCATATATGCCCGACAAGTAAATTGAAGCCTGTGTTGATTTATTATGGGTTGATTGTGCTACAAAGATTCAAGTTTGTTCAGGTATGAAAATGTGTGGATCTCAGAGACCCTAATTTGCTGGGTACATTTTTACTGCGTAGATTCACTCGGTAATTTTATGCCTAACTGTGGCGAAGTTGGCCCCGCCAGCACCAATGGTGCCCAGTAACAAGCAAACTGAATGAAAGTTTAGAAAAGTACTACAAAACATAGCATGACTCTTTCTGCCAAATAGGAAATACATAAACCGCCGGTAACATCACCCAACACCTTAGGCTGAGTACAGTGTACATGTAATGACTCGCCTGATGGCATGGTCAAAATACTTTGACTCAAATGTGGGATGATATCGCATGCGGTTTGTATATTTCCAGAAAGGGCTATGACTTGCTATAATGTACTTACACAGTCATTGGAATTTGTGTGAAAAATCTAACTTTTTATTTTGTTTTCTTGATCATTTAGAAAATTTATTTTAGACTAACAGTCTTTTCATATTGTTAGTTCAGGTCAAAGCACTCACATGCACTATGATTTAAAATCCATCAAAATGCTTTAGGAATGACTTCTTAACGTTCCCTAGGGTCTCAACCCTTCACAAGACACAATGCCTACCCTGCCCAAGCTCTCCTAACATATGTTGTTATCTTTTGAAGTATACCTAAGTATGTATTCATTTTTTTTTTTTTTTTTTTTGGTTACAACATAGTCTCTCTTGTCTGCATCCTTAAAACAAAGTGCATGTTTGAAGGGTTACAAACATCCTCGAATTTGGAAAGGCCAGTAATTTTTGCACCGAACAGTCAAACTGAGACTGATCTGAGCTTGCGCGTTTTGATTATACTCTGTCACACTAAATGCAGTCTCATGCCACAACATTTGTTCTTCAAAATCTAGTACGGTCATTAGCACTGAGATTTAAAATAAACAAAAACATGCAGGGGCCGAAATAGCCAAGCTCTGCATTTTCAGATAGCCTGTTCTAAATGACTGGAGTAGGCATTCCTAGTTTTGTGGGCAGGCTCATAATTTTCACTATATAAATTTTGAAACTGTACTGGGATGATTTATTCCACTATAATTCATTAATTTACATCACCGTTTCATGAAATAATTGTAAAATCATTATGTGGATACATGGCCGTGCTAACTTTTACATAAACAATGTAATAGCAAGGCATTTTAGCCATCCTAAGCCATCAATGATGCCAAAGTAATGGAAAGGAAGTCTATACTTTTTTTTGCAAAATACATGACATTGTGCTGTGATGCAATAATAAAAAAGTAATCGAAAACATCACTAACAATGTTGCATTATATCAAAAGTAATCCTGAAGGGAAAATCTGTCCCTTGAGCTTGACAAAAGATGGCACTTCATTTGGAGGAACACAGTGGCATCCTGACGGGTCCAGTCTGTGAGTACCTCTGCAGATTTTGAGCGTGTATTCTTGCAAAGGAAGTGCAGAGTTACTTCCCATTATTTGGGCATCCCTAGCGGCGTATGTTATTTGGAATGCCTACTACAATCATTTAGAATATGGTAGCTGAAAATGCAGAGCTTGACTGTTCAGTTATGGGTGCAGAGAGCATTACCAGAACGATGACAATACTAGAGAAAATGTCATTTGGGCCCATTTTTTAAGACCCTTAAATAGAAGGGACTTTTTAGGACGGGTCGCTGTGGGGCAAATTTAATAGCATATCCATATGTCAAAGGGGGGCAGGCCTTAACCTCTAACAATTGAAGTAACAAGATAAAAATTACGTCATGTCTAGTTACGCTAACGTCGCTGCTGAACGTACATTTGGCGCAAAGCGTGTGTATGTATGTATGTGTGTGCGTATATATGTAAACAACAGAATCTCCGCTATTTCTGTACACAAGCTTGAAACTTGGTGAAATACTTTCTTAAAAGGGTGGCTAAGAGAACCTCTGAGCATATTGTAATTGAATGTCTCATTGAAGACATAAACAGACCTGCCTACCGGGCGTATTTTTACGATTTTTTTTTCAAAATACAAAAATATGATTAATGCCTAAAATTTACGATTTAAAAAAATTTGCTTTTTTTTTTTTGGGGGGGGGGGGGGAGGGGAGGGGGGGGTGATTATTTAGTCGTTTAGTTAAGCTTGTGTGCAAAGAGTTGTCGATCCTATTTGCACCGTCTTTCTTCTTGCTTTCCTCGTGCGTGTTGTGTCAGTCAATAAAGTCACAAAATACAAAATGTCAAAGCGAAGTAGGGAGGAGAGTGTGGATTTTTCTAGCTCAAAGAAAGCAATGCACCAGAAATTTTTGCTACAGTATGTTGAAAAGTGGAAATTTTTGCGACTCTCAAAGAAAGGACCAACCTATGCATTCTGCATGGTATGCAATAGTGACTTCTCATGTGCCCACGGTGGCCAAAATGACATTGAAAAGCATTTATCAACTAATATCCATAAGAGATTGGCGGATGCCCAGAAAGGTGTGCCTTCATTACAGGCTGTGTTTTCTAAGCATTCTCACGGAGCAGGCGAAATATTGCGTCAACAAGCAAGTAGTGCTGAAATCCGCATGGTTCATTTTATAATTGATTCAAATCTTCCTTTGTCCTCTGCTGATTCCATGACCGGGATGTTTCAGCAAATGTTTCCTGTTGTTGTTGTACCGAATGGTCTAGTTTATGAGTATAAATTGATTTTTTATTGTTTGTACGTTTTGATAATAGTCTGCTACAATTTTATGAAATACTATTTTTTCCCCAAGAATACTATTTTTGGCAATAATGAATACTAACCAAAAAAAAATGGTGGTAGGCAGGTCTGCATAAAGAACCGTTTATAGGAAGTCGGTTGACCAAGATTAGAGTCCGATTTACTTGAACTTTTGGATGTAGCTAGTTTGGAGAAAGACATTGGATGGGTTCGTTAGCCAGCTTTGTATCCTTTCAACTTCTTTAGTAAAAATTAATTCTTTTTAGAAAAGAATTAAAACAGTAAAAAACCTACACAAATTATAACAAGACTGAAATTGTACTGTGAAGTTCTAGTTTTGTCACCATTTTCTCAAGCCTATGAAGTGAAAATTAAACTCATCGTAAAATATAAAATGACGTAAAAACTAAAACTTGTGTCATGACAAATGACGTTTGACAAATCAATGATGTGCATGTCCTGCGCCCCTTATAGAACTCACTGATGCATTGGCAGATATGCGAGACTTTTTCAATAGGAGATAATTCAACATCAAAATCAGGTCAAAGACAAAAGGTAGAGAGACCCTTGACAAGCGAGGGCAGCTCTCATATAGAAGGGACTTTGTGGGTTATTGTTCATCCCATCTTTGGGTTTTTTTGGGGTTTTTTTTGTTTGTTTTTAATCTCAGTGCTAATGACCATAAAGATTCTGAAGAACAAATGTTATAGCTTGAGGCTGCATTTAGTGTGACCGCGTATAATCTATTAATCATAACCTGCGAGTGAAAATCAGTTTCAGTTTGACTGTTTATTGCAAAAATGGCTGGCCTTTCCAGATATGTGGCTGTTTGTAACCCTCCAAACACGCATTTGGTTTTAAGGATGCTGAGAAGAGAGACCATCTTGTCAAAACACAAAAATATGAATACATATATACATACATGAAGCTATAATAACAAATGTTAGGGGAGCTTGGGCAGGGTAGGCATTGTGTCTAGTGAAGGGCTGTGACCTTAGGAAACATAAAGGAGTCATTCCTAAAACGTTTTCGTGGATCTGAAATCACAGTGTCTGTGAGTGCTTTGTCCTTAAGCAGGGTATGTTTGGTTTGTTTTATTTGCCCTGTGATAATTAAAGTTTGATTTTGATACTTAGTATAACATTTTACATATTTGTTCTTGTTTCTTCCATGCAAGCATTGCTATACTGGCAGATAGTTTGAATCTATTCAAAGAACAAGAAAAAACAGTGTAATAATTATAATTTTTTAATCTTTAAAACACCAGACAGAGATTTTCAGTATCTGATGATGCCTCAGGCTATCACGGATGTGCTGCTTTTACTTTCTGGCCTTTCTTGAGTACTGAAAACATGTAGTGGTGTCTGTGGCAGCTGATTACTGGTAAATGGGTAACAAGACAAGGCAAATTGCCTTATTGCACGCGCTGTCTAGTAAGCTGTCTTGTGACGCATCATTTACCTTCTTTGATCCGCTAAGAGCATTTGTGGTGGATAAGTGAGGTAACCAGTGTGTGGTTTTGTACTAGATATTTTAATGATTAGACATCATCTGGATGACCTCTGTATTTGATGTGCTATCTGCCAGCAGTTGATGCCTGTGTGTACAAAGCACAACTAATGATGATCATGTACTTGCTCATGACTTGCATTAACTGTGTTCTGTGCTCTAAATAAGCATCGATTCCATGCCGGGATGACGAGTTTAGATGCGAAGGGGGGCTGTGTATTAGTGCAGTCCTACGGTGTGATGGCAACATTGATTGTCCGGATCGTACAGACGAGATAGATTGTCGTAAGTTCCTTTTGCGTCCATGAGGGGTGGCATTTTGTGGGGTTTATATTTATTTCTAGCCATTTCTAACTCCTGATTCATTCACATGACTCGCTCAGTGTAGAACAATGTAGGCTCTCTTGTTATATTTCCTTCACTTACTTGAGATCTCTTAATGTGTGACTCGGTCAATGTAGAACAATGCAGGCTCTCTTGTTGAATTTCCTTCACTTACTTGAGCTCTCTTAAAGTTTACTGAAATAAGCCTGAATGTTTGGGGGTATTCCTTACTTCACAGTTGTAATAGTGTATAGCGATCTGTGAATAGATGGCCAAACTATTTGTGTTAAGTAAGAACAAACAAATGTCACATTGAACAGTACTCATTACACAATATTGAGTCATGCGAATGAGTTAAGAATATGTAAATGTGTGGGAAATAACTGAAGACAAGGGTATGGTGTAGATATACTGACATCACTCACTCCTTTCACTTTTTTATTTTCTGGTTTATGTCATGTACAGTTGGCTGGGGTCTGCAATAGATCAACCTGTTCAGAAAAAAAATAACATTAATGGCCGGATTAAGGGAACATATTTGTGCAGGCCTGTGATTTTCAAAGGTCAAAAGTTGTCAGATCACATAGCAAGACAGTGTATGTACATACTGGAAGAGAATCAGTCCTGTATCCCGTGGGGATGCTGTATTTTAATGAGCGGAGCAATAGGAGCTGTGAACATTGTAACCCAATCAGTGTGACACTCACTTGTTAATATGTGTGTTCTGTGGAGCTTAGGCTGTAGGCTGTAACAGTGTATGGTCAGAAATACAAACCAGCGCAATACAAGGGACAATCTGAACATTTCTGGATGGTCTTTAATGGGGAGCTTTAGCCACAAGTGTGCCAGATCATCTTGTAGACAGAGCTAGCAATTTCTTTTGAGCTTTTGCGTACAGGCTCAGCTGCACAGACCCTTTGGCCCATGCTTCATCATTTGATGTATAAAAGGCCTCTAGGATGAAAACAGCCCTCGTGAACTTTACATGGACAACTGTAATGGTCTGCGCACCACTGATATTTTTAGGAACCATAATAGTAAGCAGCTGTTTGACGTGAGTTCTGTACCATAGTTCAGAAGTAGTGTGTGTGAAAGAGATCGTGAACGCTAATGTCAGCCCGTTGCAGAATGGGAGTGCAAGCTATCAGTAACATGAAAAACCGGGGTAATCTTTGTTCCATGCATCTTGCACTTAAACTGGAGCACCTTGAAAAAGTGTCATGTTCCTGTTCGCAGTTCTTGACATTTCCAGTTTGCAGTTCCTTCGCATCTGTTTTCACATAGTAACCCAAGCTGTGAGATTACAAAATGTCCCAAAGTTTTGTAAAAATCTTAGAACAAAAAAGTGAGAACTGGTGTAGAAACACACAAATAAAATTGACCAGTTTATTTCCTTCTTTCCTTTTGAAGACTCTTTCTGCTCATTTTAAGTCTCATGAACCAGACATTCTGTTCAATATTTTAGTGAAATAATGAAACATGTCACTACAGAACATAGAAGGACTAAATAGTTCTCTTTTACGTTAGTTGTCTGTGAAGGCCATGGTTGTCCATCACTTCAGATTCTAGAAATGCTATTTTGTGAAGATATGCAGGTGTGCATATTTCAGAAGCCATGATCTATAAAGATCTGGGAGCAAAAGAAATGGCCAGTAGAATGGACACAGTCTCTAGTGATCCCGCTCCCCAAGAAAGGAAACATGAAACAGTGCCAGAACTACAGAACTATCAGTCTGATAAGTCACCCTAGCAAAGTAATGCTTAGAATCATTCTCAACCGCCTCAAAACTTTCGCCGAGTAACTGCTGGCAGAAGAACAGGCTGGCTTCAGAGTTGGAAGAAGCACTGTAGAGCAGATTTTCAACTGCCGCGTCCTGATCGAGAAACATCTGCAGCATCAGCGCGAACTCTACCACAACTTCATTGATTTCAGGAAAGCATTTGATCGCGTCTGGCACGACGGACTCTGGCAAGTCATGAGATCATTCAACATAGAGGAGGGACTGATCCAAATGATAGAAGCGCTTTACAAGAACGCCTGCAGCGCGGTTCTACTTAACAATCGGTCAGGCGAGTTCTTCAGGACGACGATCGGTGTCCGTCAAGGATGCCTGCTCTCTCCTGTCCTTTTCAACATATTCCTGGAGAAGATCATGCAGGAAACCCTCCACGACCACCATACTTCAATCTCTATTGGTGGCAGATCCCTGTGCAATCTTCGATTCGCAGACGATATTGACCTCATGGCAGGCAGCAATAGTGAGCTCCAAAACCTGACAGACAAACTTTCAAGTAGCGCAGGGTCTTATGGCATGGAGATCAGTACGGATAAAAGCAAAGTGATGATCAACACCACAAGCGACAGCAGCAGCAACATTCACATGAACGGCCAGAAGCTAGAAGAGGTCAATAGCTTCAAGTACTTGGGAGCCACCCTGTCCAAAGACGGTAGTTGCGTAGCAGAGATCCGTATCAGGATAGGTACAGCAACATCCGCAATGGCCAGGCTGGACAGGATATGGCGAAGTAACTCCATCAGCTTCACCATCAAGTACAGGCTTTACAAGTCCCTCGTAGTGTCTATTCTACTCTACGGCTGTGAGACTTGGACACTGCTTGCAGACTCAGAAAAGAAAATCCAGGCCTTTGAGAACAAGTGCCTGAGGAAGTTGCTCCGCATCTCGTACCGCGAGCACAAAACCAACGAATATGTACGGAGCATCGTCACTTCCCTGGTGGGCCCACATGAACCCCTTCTGGCAACCGTGAAACGGCGCAAGCTTGCTTGGTTTGGCCACGTGACCCGACACAACACCTTGTCCAAGACTATCCTCCAAGGCACTCTCGAAGGAAGTCGTCGGCGAGGTCGTCAGAGAAAGAGTTGGGTCGCAAACATAAAAGAATGGACCGAACTCGAGATGCCAGACTTGCTTGCCACCGCCCAAAATAGAACTCAGTGGAGAGCACTGTCTGTTGCTGCTGCCTTTCAGTCCCCCCAACGCCCAGTTCGGGCAAGGGACTGATGATGATGATGATGATGATGATCTATAAAACTGTGAGCCTTAGTTGCTGAGAAATTTTGTATAGTTGGTGATGAAATCATGAACACATTATCTTTTAAGGCCCGATGGTGCCAGGTGCCCATGTCTTTTAAGGCCCAATGATGTCAAGTGCCCAAGGTCCAGAAATGTTCAGATTGCCCCTCATGTCTAGAAGCAATGGGTTTGTGTGTGAGTAGGAATAGGTAATTCATGTAGATGTAATGTGAGTTAGGACCACTATGCATGTAGTTGGAAACATACCTTTTGGGTTTGTCATAGAGTGTCTTGCATAAACAACATGTAATGTAAAGTACTTTCTACAAAAATAAGTGTTATGTCCTGTGAAAAAATAATTTACACAAACTCTTCCTGTTGTTTGTATTTTTTTTCTGTTTGTTTGTTATTTTGTAATGTTTTCTGTGGGTTTGTTTCTCACATGCGTTAGCAAAAGTAAGTCTGTGCAATGGACCAGTGGTCATCTGTCCATCTGCCGTTTGTGGTAAACTTTAAGGCTGGCATTTTTTCAAGACTATTCAAGCCAAAGTCTTCAAACTTGGTCCAAGGATACTTTATGACTAGACACACCAATTTCAGTGGCTCTCTTAAAGGTCAAGATCACAGGGGGTCAAGAAATAGGTAAAATAGCTATATCTTTACCAAATACTATTGTCAGCTCAAAAACCCAAACCTTGTACAGCGATACCTAGTGTTAATACGTTCCTATGCGTACTAATTTGGGTGACCCTTCAGGCAGTGCAAGGGTTGCAAGAGACCAGTATATGTGTGAAAAATGCCAATACCAGGGTCTCATTTTTGGTAGAATTTTAGTTTGTATCAGTGTTTTTGCAAACCCTTCAGTGAAATTTGGACCATGGGTTGCTGATGATAAGACCATTCTGTGCATACTAATTTGGTTAACCCACGGCAAAGGCCAGGGGTCAAAGGGGGTTGACAAATAATGGTATATCAATGTGCATAAATTGTAAGACAACATGGATTTTGCTAGTATAAAAGTCTTGCATATTTCAGTGACCTATGGAAAACAGTAAGGTCATAAAGGTCAGGTTAAGTGGATATATGTGAAGCATGTGAGCCATAATGGCTTTGCCATTTTTGTTTGTGCTGGTGTGTGTGTGTGTGTGTGTGTCTGTGTGTGTGTGACATTTTTGAAAAGGTGCCATGTTGATGTTTCTGTTTGCATGTAAACAATTCATGCACTACTTTTTGCTGATTTTCATGTATATATGTATGTATGTTGCCTTGTCATTATTAATTACCATTGTGCATAAATATGAAAATATATAAAAATGTTCTGCCCTTTGAAGTACATTGTATCTGCATCAGAATTTCCATGTTGTTGTATTGTGCTTTTGCAAACAATGCCCAACAGTCCTCATGAATCCTTTCTGACACGTCTTTGTATGTTTTCATGATTTAGGTTTGCATGATAGGTACATGTATGTACAATAATCAGCAAAACATATAAAACATATGTATGGTTTCTGTTCTGTTTTTGTTGTTGCTGTCCACTGCTTTTTTTCTTCAGTGAAATATCATGCATAAAAGAGCAGAAAATGGGTAACCAGTTAAAATATGTGCTGATCCTAGATTTTAGACCTTACAGTTGAGGGTGGGGAGGTTCAAAATCGATAACCAGTATGCACATATATGATATAATTTTACATTTCAATTCTGAGAGTGCTCTGCAGTGCTAATGCCATGGAATTCTAGGCTGGCAAGCCTGCATTGCGTCATCAGGACATCAGCTGCCCTTTTTGTGACTGCAAGGCTGAAGAGATCTAGAAAAGAAAGGGGATGGGAGAGAAGGAATGACTGAAACGCCCATTGCAAAAAGCAATAGGGACTACCCCCAGGCGCCCAGCAGTCAAGTTGACTATATACCCTGTTGATTTGTTATATCCAGAGTTTACTGGATATATATATATATATATATATATATATATATATATATATATATATATATATATATATATATATATATATATATATATATATATATATATATATATATATATATATCCAGCTTACTAGCCTGGAATTCCATGGCGTTAGCACAGCAAGAGCATTCTCAGAATTTATTGCAAAATTACGTCTCTTGGAGCTATTCTGATTGAGTGCATTTTTTGGCTTTTGGGTGACGCCTTTGTTATACGTAAAGAATATATATATATATATATATATATATATATATATATATATATATATATATATATATATATATATATATATATATATATATATATATATATATATATATATATATATATATATATATTGATGACCAGCCTAAAACAGAAAGTTTTAGGCTGAATGTTAATAATCGTTTTGTGTCTGCAACATCCCACTACAGATAAGGCTGATGTGTGCTGTCCGTGTCACTCTTGTTCTCAAGCTGATCAAGGCTAACGCCAACTGGCACTGCTTTTCTAGCTAGTTTGTGGAGCTCTGCTTATGCATGGACAATGCTTTTTGCACTAGTTGCCTCAGTTTTCACTTGTTCTGCCATGCTTCTGCTTGACATTTGCACTTCTGTCATGGATTTTTTCCTTTTTATCAGATGCTCTTTACTTGCACTCTATCTGCTTGAAGTAAAAACTCTTAATCTGTTTTCATACACTGCAGATTAAACCAGTTAGTGTGCCCACATGAAGTGTGTTTGTGTCTGTGCGTGTGTTTTGACAAAAGATAACACTACAAATTTCTTCAGCAAGCTCTTTCAATCTGCAAGAGGCATAGAGTCTCTTGTACCTCCTTACTCTTGCTGCAGGGGGTTGTGAGAATCAGTGCCCATTGCTAACCCTACTCGGACCCTTGTGGTCCTTGGAGTAAAACATGCAGGTATAAGTGTAGGTATGGTGGAGCTATAAGGTGAAAGTAATAATCTGGTTTTATTTTTTTAACAGGTTGTAAGGGTGGGTGTGGTACTACCTCTGCTGGTGTTGAGTTGATGGTTCCTATAGCCTTGCTCTCATAGACTGCCTTTACTTGCTTTGATGCCAGAAAACATTGGCACTGGGTGCAGCTGATCACCTTGGCAGATGTGCCGGTTGCTTAGAATTACCTTAGTTTTTAATTATTCTCATTTCTGTTGACTCCACCTTAACAGCGTTAATGCTGGCTCTGGCAGAATTACTATTTCTTTTTAACCGTTTACTTTTTTCATTTCTGTGTTGACTCCACCTTAAATTGCATCAGTTGTTAGTGCTGCCTCTCTGTTGCTGTAATGTCTGTCTGTGATTTGGGGGACTGTGGATGGGCGCTTCATGGCACCAGCGTTTGGTATCGCAGAATGGATGATCTTTCTGCTGTGTTGTGGTCACCCAATGGTGATGATGTCCGATGGTGTGTAATGCTGAGCACTGCCTGTCAGTGTCGGTGTCCCATGTCAGTCATGCTCTAACCCTATCACTGCCAGATGACAAGAAGCAACACCCACATGCAAGAAGCATAGATCTTCACTGCCCTTGCAGTCGCTGGGTTCATGAGGAAAATGTGTGTGAGGAGCTATGCCTCTTGCCAGCCTCATTCCTGTCCATGTGCCTAAGGCGGATGAGATTTTTGTTTTTAGCAATTAATGTCAGAGGATTTTGAGAGACCTGATTTGTGGTGGCTGCTGGCAGTGAGAGGGTTAAATGTGGAATCAGAAAAAAACACTTGTTCAGCTTTACTCTTTTTCACACATTATTGTGAAAATGTGCTTGTTACTTTATGGTTTCTGTTACATTACAGCTGTGCGTACATTTTTGATACTAAATATTGGATTGTTGGCAGGTTTGTATTATCTGCTTAAGGAAAACAGTGTTCGAATTGGTTAGCATTTGAGATGGTCTTCATGAGAAAATATTTGTGACATATACAGTGTTTTGGGTTGATGAAAGTTAGCCCTATTATAGCAAAAAAGAGCAATCAAAAAGTGATAGATTAAGATACCTTCTCATTGTTTATGTGGGCAGGGAACTTGGTGTAATTATAGGTACACAAAAAGTGATTAAGATACCTTCAAATTGTTTATTTGGGTAGTTAACTTGGTGTAATTGTAGTTACTGTAAGTATCTTACAGATAATAATAATAATAATAATGAGTATTTATATAGCGCTTAATCTTACTCAAAAGCTCTAAGCGCTTTACAATCTGTACACAAAAATAAAAATACAATGACATATGCACATAACAAACAAAGCACAATGCCCGAACACACCACTTTTACAATAAACTAAACAACAATACATACATAATAATTTATATTCTAATTAACATTCAGTCTAAACAAGATGTCTTTACTGTTACATAATTGATGTACTGACTTATTGCTGTGTGTTTTCCCCATGCTCGTCTGAACGGACGGTGGTACAGCAGTGAGGGAGTGTCGCTCTGGAGAGTTCCGCTGTTATGACGGCACATGCATTCCCTCTGCCCAGGAGTGCGACTCGCGGCCTGACTGCCCTGACATCTCTGATGAAGATCCAAATCGCTGCAGTAAGGGCCCCACTGAATTGGCTAGCATAAATTAGTATTGGCATAACTACGATCAGGCTAGCACAACTTAGTATTAGCATAACAACAATCAGATTTGGCTTCTTTATTAACAGTTAAAGTGAGTATTTTGGTGTTAATATATTATACGAACTGCCTTTGCTTGATGTATCAGCATAACCAGCAGATGTCCTTACAAGACTAGAATTAAGTGTGCAACACAGCGGAGGACATTTAACCCTTTGAACCCTGAGTAAATAAGAAGTCTATATACCCTTCAGCCCTGACTTTATTTGAGAAATTTCTGTTGAAAATGGGTGTGCACTGAAAAATATTTGTAAATAATACTTTACAACAGATGTCCCCATAAAGGTATATATGTACAGATTTGCCATTGGATGGACTACCGTTTTATGGACTTGACCACACTGTGTCACGTGTGTCGTAATGCCTGGCGACAAAAATAGTGACAGGTGACAATAAACTTGAAAAAAGTGTCTGGTGCGTGACAGGTCGCTGGTACTTAACATGTATCACTAAATAGGGTGTCTGTTAGTGTGACACATAAGTGTCCATGCATTTCCAGCATGCCGATACAACGTAAGGCCCCTACCTTGTCACCAGATATCAATGTTTACACCTGACACTGATAAGGCATATCCACGGTCTAGACAGCATGTAATAAGCGGCATCGAATGATGAGCAGTGTGTCTGTGTTGTGTCTCGTACACGATCGGATGGAAGTACCAGTGTTGTAAAGACTATACACGTACTACACATGTGACTAATGTGTGTCGTTTGTGTCCACAGAGTCACCTACAGGTGCACCAAGGTGTGGCATCAACAAACAAAAAAAAAAGGAATATCAATTAGAACCTCCGAATTCAGCATTAGAATCAAACTGTAAGTCATTGCCGTTGTCAGTGCCTCAAACGGCGATCACTCCAGCTGACACTGCCAACATGTGGTTATGCTGCCTCGCAGTAGGTAGGCACACATGTCCCAATACATCAAAGCTATCTGCTTTTGAAACCATGTCTCCAAACACAAAATTGTATCACTCCGAATATCTACACATCCACTCGCCATTCCGACCGTAATTCCCACGCTAACGCCGCAAAACTGACCGCATACCACAGACGAATGTACGTGCGTACTATCAGGCCGTGTACTGAGTGTAAACAGGATGTGTCAGTGCGAAGGGCGAGGTCACCCCACACGCAGCGAGGCTCGCGCGTCACCGGGCGCGCGATACGAAACACCTGACACCGCTGTAGCGGTTTCTCGGGTTCAACGGTATACGAGGCTGCCAACCACTACAGCGGTTTGCCGGGTTCAAAGGGTTAATTCTAGTCGAGTAAGCACCTTTCTTGGTTTTCCTGATGTATGAAGCAAGAGGTGATTTTCAATATTATTTATTTAGTCCAGTCCAAAACAAAAATAGACAGAGCCATGGACCTTCACTGTGTCCGACATACCAAGTGAAGGGCACTACAATACATTGTGAGATCTTTCACCTTGTTGGCTGTGAATGTATGCTTTACAGCAGAATTTCATTACTTTCTAAAGTCAGTTATAGTATTTTAGTGAATTCACCATGTGTTGGATTATAACAATGATCCTGATTATGCCAAGGTTTTAATTGTCTTGTGAGCCATTTTTCCTTCATCACTTTGTGAGATGAGACAAGCAGCATTAATGTGCTTTTGCATTATGTAAACATGTCGAGTCAAGACCTCAGACTGTTGGTATTCTTCTTTTTCCATGTGAGACTCACTAGGAAAATAAGACTATGCAAAATGTTTTCCATTGCCAGTAAGTCATTAGAGTTACAAACTATTGAAATGTGAGAATTTTGTATTTGTCAGAGCAGTGGAATCCATTTAGGTTTACCTTCTTCACAAGGTTTTTTGGGAAGGAAAGCATATCCAGTAAATTCATGAATAGTATTTGGTGGTTATACAATATATCCATCCATGTGTCCAAGAAGGAAAAACTGGATGGATTGTAGGTCTGGCTTATTAAAAAAAAACAACTATCTTTAGATTTGAAATGTACATTTCCTAAGTTTTAACATGTACTTATTTAGGCTGAAATGACAATGGTCTTTACTCTGCTAGTCTGTAGGTTTCTTGTTCAGGTCTCTATGTTAACAAAAATATAGATTTTTCTGCTAGAAATTAATGTTTAGGGGGAGACTAATGGGTAGACCATCGGAAACCGATGATGTCGCCATTGTGCATGACTTCTATTTGTGGGTGCGGGTGTGGCTGGCCAAGCTTTTTGAGTAACAAACTGATTGATACAAGTACTTATTTGACGTCATGACTAACGGCTCTTTTATGCTTTCATGTGACTGACACTAACTCTGACAGTCATTAATGCATGCAGGTTTACTGAACTTTATACACAGTAACACTCATGATTATCATCATCAATGACACAGATCATCTCATATTTTTCTGTTAATACTTAAATAACTGGTTACCAATGTACCCACACTAGCCACTGCATGTGGAGCCACTGCATGTGGAGAACTAACGGGTATTTTCCAGTTCCTTTTTCGGGGCTGTGTGCACCCAGTGAGTACCAGTGTGACGATGGCAGCTGTATCCTGGCTGTGCTGCGCTGTGACGGATTTATTGACTGTGTGGATGGGTCTGATGAATATCATGACTGCCGTAAGAACTTGCCTCACTAGCCCTAACCCCCTAGTGCATGCAGCCACCTATACATGGTATCAGTGGCTGCACGCACAAAGAAGTTATTGTTCAGGTTTGTGTTGTCCTGTCTGTTGGTTTCTATGTTTGTTGTATTTCTCTGTTGCATTTCTCAGCTGCAGGGAAAGTGGACTGAGCTTCACAGAAGAAAAGCTTTTGTATAGAATCAGGGTCTTTGAGGCAACACACAAAAATCACTTTGTTTGACACTACTAAGTACTTTCTTTCAAATTGTTTCACATCACCCTTTTCATCACTTTTTCATAATCAGAGAAACGTCTTCATTCACTCAATTCCTGTATCTGCAATCATGCTTGGCTTGTTTTTTGGGGGAGTGCAAGGGAGCATGCAGGAGCCATGACAATTACCTTTTGCTTTTGGGGTAAGGGTAGACTGGGTTAAAAGACATGGTGATTGATGTAAGGAGGGATATGTAGAAATGTGTGTTAATAATGTCTTCATATATGCAGTCCTTATGTTGTTTTTAGTTTGTGTGTATTTTGTTCTGTTCTTTAATTGTTTTATTTATTTCAGTTATGTTTAACACAAAATAAATGTACCAGCTCTAGCCTCCATTGCTTGATAATATAACCATTTTTAGATGTAGTTTTATGTTTGTTTGTTTTTTATCTTCTTTTTTTGGGCTCATGTTCAGTAGCAAAAGTGAGTCTGTGTATTGGGCCATCTGTTGTTTGTCCATTGTCCACCTTCTGTCATCCAATTGTCTGTCGTCCGCGGTAAACTTTAATGTTGACATTTTCTCGGAGACTGTTCAAGACACAGACTTAAAACTTGGCTCAAGGATAAATCGTGACAAGACCTTTTAAACATACCAACTTCAGTGACCTCTCAATGGTCAAGGTCGCAGGAGGTAATAGGTAAAAAATAGACAATTTTTTTTTACCAAAAAATGTTTTTTTTTCTCAAGTATTATTTTCAACTTCAAGCCCAAACTTGGTATCTGATGGTAAGACCCATTTATGCATACTAATTTGGATGATCCCTTGGAACGGTCAAGGGTCACAAGAGGTTGGCAAATGTCTGAAAACCAATTTCTGATAGAATTGTAGTTTTTATCAAAGTTTTTGTAGATGTTTTAATCAGATTGGGCACAAAGGTAGTTGTTGATAAGACCTTCATATGCATATTAATTTAGTTGACCCATCACAAAGGTCAAGGGTTTTGGGGTAATCCAGAAATAAACATTTTTACAAAAGCATTTTTTTTTCTTAAATACTACAGTAGAACCTCCTTTGAATGGTCACCGAATTTTACAGTCACCTGCCGTTTCCAGTCACTTTCGTGATGAACAGATGATGTTTGCTATATGAAGTACCTTGATTCTACGGCCATCTTCAAGTTGGTTTACTGTGTGGTCACACAATCTTCCAATGTGACCAAAATTTGACTGCTCTTTTGCCCTGGGTGTCAGCTTGGCAGAAACTCTCATGCACCCCTGCAGACGGACAGACTCATGAGAACTGAGTGCGCAGATGCGCGTGTCAGTACCACCGGCCTCCAAGTCCATATAAGCACTCATACACTATACCGCACAGCGTGTTGTACAACAGTACTGACAATGACTTTTATGCCTGTGGACAGACATTCCAACTCATGTCCGTGGTCCCGTTTTGGTGGTGGCACATCTATATGCTCCTATCCGAGTGTCACAAGCACGCCTAGGTCCATTTTCATTGAACCTCCTGTGAACGGTCACCTGATGTTTACAGGAACTTTTTCTTGGCAACAGGGGTGACCATTTATTGGAGGTTTTGTGCACTTTTCATTCAAATTTGGCATAAACATTACTGATCGCAAGATCTTTCCATGCATACTAATTTAGTCAACCCATCGTAAAGGTCAAGGGTCAAGGAAGGTTGACAAAAGTGAAAAATTAATACATTTTGAGAAAACATGGATTTTGCTGGTACTTATGTTAAGACACTTGAACACTTGCTCATTGTTGTGACATGTCAGAAAGGTCAAGGTTACAAGGGTCACACTTATGTGGATTGGTCATACACCTGAGTCATAAGGGCTTTGCCTTTCTTGTTACTGGTATGTGCACGAACTGAAAATAAGAAAGATTCACATGTTATTGGTTGCAAATTGGATGAAGTTATACTGAACAACAAAAGCTCCGCAAACAAATACATTCAGAAAATAGTAGTGGCTTCTTTCATTTTCCTGTAACTTTCCAGTAACAACTATACAAGTTTTGACAATATCTGAGGGTATGGGGATACACATTGGCGCAAAACAAGTGTACCATCAAACAGCAAACTTAACAAAATTTAAATCTTAGCATCTTTTGTTGCCCTTGTTGTCATCCAGGCAATTTCTAAAGTTGTGTGGGCATGGAACTCATAAAATGGTGCATCTGGGTCAGTAAAATGTGATTACAGGAGCACTGCAGGGTGAAAACTTAGACATTGATGTCTTGTCTGTTTCCAGTCTTTTCTAGAAAATCAAATGAATTTTTTTTTCTCTCCAGAAAATCAATAGGATTTCTTTTCTATCTTAAGATGCTGGTGTGTTATCCACTTCCTAATGCAAAATCTGCTTTGGTTTTCATCTGGTGTGTTCATATTTTGGCATTAAAAATGGTTAATTGGTGGTTGGGGACATTGTTTTCATGTCATATATTTATACAATACAGACACTTATTGACAGTTTTAAATGATCCTGTGTGATTTTGATGAAAAAGCTGTAATACTGTACATTTAAATAACGAGTGGCGATGTCAGTGCAAACAAATTCATAAACCAGAAGTCTTAAATGGAGGTTGGTTTAAGGGCATTTTTGTGAGTTGCATGCAGTACCTAACAGTAAGTATTGTATTTTGAACAAATTTCTTTGTTTCAACTTGCCAGGAGGGTGGCCTTTTTCATTTTTCATGTTGCAGCTGAAGAATAACACACACAAGTAATTTGTTAAATGCAATTTAATGGGGTTATGTCACATTCACTTCAAACAGTCCAAGCTGTCAAGTTTTACTATGTTACATATGCTTTTATGGTAGAGTACATATGGGAACATCACAGTGACAAGAGTTTCAATATAAACAATATTTTGCCACTAAAATATCAAACTTATTCCTGGCAATAATTCCTTTGATTTTCATGTCTCTAAATTTGGCGGTAAAGTACAGTTTCTATGAAAGTACTTGCAGAACTTTTGTTGTTTGGTATATTTTGTACTTTTTAACTTCCATGTCTAATATTGCTTTTATTACTAATAAGTAAAGACATTATTAAAATCATTTTCATTTTTTGTTTTTTTCTAATACATGTATCTAATTCAGATTCATAGTTACTAATTAAAATCATTTGTGGTTGAAAATAGCAAGTAACTAAACAAAACATCATTCCTTATCTTCATCACCAGGTCATGTCTGTTTGACAGTGAAGTGTCTTTGGTTGTTATATTTTTTTAATTATTTAAAACTTCACTTTGCCAGTACAGATGTAGTTCAGTTGAAATACCATCGCAGTGCACAAAAGGCCTTTGGGTCAGCGTTGGACGCTTTTGGCCCATGCACAGTTCAGCTGTTTGTGGACCAGTTGCATCCGGCATCAACATTAGGGCCTTTTGGGATGTGCAGTAAGTGATGATAGCAGTGTTTTGTGGTGTAGGTCCGTTTCCGCAAGAGTGCCCTGAAGGCCTGTTCCGTTGTCAGGATGGCATGTGTATCAACCCAGACAAGCGATGCAACAAACAGGATGACTGTGCTGATGGCTCTGACGAGTTCAATTGTGGTAGGCTATTTTTGTACCTATCATTGATTTATCAGTGTGCGCACTAACTGGCAGTTCCTGATTATTAACTGGGGTTTTGAAGAAAAAGTAGAAGAGATAGCTAGTTGAAGGGGCATTGGCAAATTGACTTGGTGTTTTTCCAGTCAGCAAGCTAGGCAGGCACAGCTCTTGAACTGTTGAGGCAAATCCATCCCCAGCAGCTGGTTTGCAGTCTTTTTAGATGCCTCCCAAAGGTTGACAAGTCGTTATTAGGCATAACTGAGTTTAGTTGCATTTCCAGACCTATGTATGTTTTAGATGTTTTTATGTAATTGCACATTCTAACCCTTTTTACACTCTGGTTTTCCTCTTTTACACATGACAGTAATTTTTAGTGGAGTTGTTAATGTCTTGTTCTGGCACTGTGAACAGGATGGGCTTTATGCAAACTCCCGGCACCTCCTGTCCAAATGCGGTTCTGCAGATGGGTACTTAGGTTGATTGTGAAACTTTGAGGACAATTTTCATTCAAGTGGGGGGGGGGGGGGGGGTGGGGATGGATGGATGTGTAATGGTTGACATTGACATGTCATACCTATCAAGGTTTGAAAATGGGTGATTGGAGATTTGTTTCTTCAAAAACATGAGTTTATGGAAGTGTCTACTACTTACTCAATTCTAGCCTAAGAACCTGTTGTATTACCACACAACCCGGGAGGCACTCGGGGAACCCTGAGGGGGGCCGAGAGTTGTCTCCCGTTACTGCCCATCTGGTTCCGAGTCACGGTGTGACTAATCAGTCAGTCTACTTAGGCTCACGCTGTTCAGACGTGTTGCCCTAGCCTATGGACTTTGGGGATTTCGACCGGTTCGCCGGTCTTCCGGATTTTGGCTTCTTCACTTGGCTTCTACCTGTGCCATTGCGTGGCTGTCGTCCCCTCATCGTTGGCTGCTGCCCTCTTTGGCCGCTTGAGTGCCTGGGTTGCGCGGTGAGCGTCGCCGGGACTTAGCCTGGTCGTGCCATGGGTGTTTTGGACATTTCTCCCCCCGTTCCCGCTCCGGCGGAAAGGTAAGGTAGCTGGGTTGGACCTCAGCCGGTTCCCGGGCTGGGCACTGGTTTGAGCAGCCACGAAGGTAGTCTTCATCTTCGCTGTTGCTTGCACGCCAAAATTCTCAACTCTTAGCTTGGCGGGGCCCCTCGCGCCCACTCACCTTTCGGTTGATTGTTGTGGCGTTATTGGCGCTTACCTATTCACTTGTACCTTGTGTGATTTGGGGAATTTGTTATGCTCCAGGCCATGCCTTGACGCCATTACATTGGTGTATGTGGCGGGGTCAGACGCTTACTTCGTTCCTGGACCTGTCATGGACTGCTTGTTTCGTTTTTTTTTGTTGTTGTGCATTATGCGTCGTATGCTCGCCTTAGCTTGGCGGGGCCTCACGTGGCCGCACCCTCTCACTATTACGTGGTAATGTTACTGTGCCAGACGCTTGTTTTATGCCTATTCTTGTCGTCACATGTTTGAGTTGTTGTACATCATGCGCCATATGCTCACCTTGGTTTGGCGGGGCCTCATGTGCCCACGTCCTGTCGCCATTATGTTGATAATGTTACTGTACCTGACGCTTGCTTCATGCCTATACTTGTCATGACATGCTTGGGTTTTGTTGTACATGATGTGTCGTATGCTCACCTTAGCGTGGCGGGCACTATGCCCTCCAGACCAAGGGTGACTGCCATGCCTGTGAACGCAGGGAGGTACCCAGCGCAGGAAGGAACACGCTGGGAAGACGGGTACTGCACGTTTGATGTTGGGGAGTTGCCCTTGGCAAGATGGACAAGCAGAGAGGTTCTCAGACGGTAGGTCGCAAAGGTAGGGTGCTTACCTTAGCTTCACCGGGCCCTGCATGCCCGCGCCCACTGGCTTACGGGGATGGATTGCAGGCCCAAGCTCTTGCTGACAGGTTTGTTCCTCGCTGTTTGTGCCTTTTGTGTTGCGAAGGCTAGCCTTACCAGGGCGGGTCCCATGGGTCCTCACCCACATGCCTTCGGTTGTGTTGTGTGTTGCAGTGACCTGTTGCTGTCCCATACGCGAGGCAGAGGGTGCCAGTGGCCGTCACTTACCAGAGGTCTGTCTACCCCTGCACCGGATGCGCCTCCGACCATGCTCGCGACACCTACTCCACCTGACCTGAGCTGCGCTGTTAGCAGTTATGGAGTGTTTAGACGCGAGCGACCGGCCCCTATGTGTGATCCGATTCCTGTTGAGGCGACATTCCCGGGCCCTGCGTACTACCGCACGAGAGCGCACCTTCTGCTCGAGACAGCGACGACCTTTGGAGAGGACCCCACGCCGGATGCAGACCTACGGCGCGGAGCGGGTTGATCGCTGCGGCAGCCTCCAGGAGGGAGCGTGCCCGGACAAAGCCTTCTGACAGGCGGAGAACACACCTCACTAAAGAGCTCTGTTCGGAGAGACACGCCTCGCGCTGTCCCATGTCCACTGCCGATCCCCGTTCGTCTCCAAGTAAGGCCGCTGGCCCCTAAGTGGGGTCGCTTCGCCAGCAGAGAGCCCACTTCACTATAGAGCTCGGCGTGGTGAGACATAACGCGTGCATCCGGGATCTTCGCACAACCCTCACACCGCTCAAGATGTGCGTGGCAGCCTGCTCAGCCGGCCGACGACTAGCGCAGGAGTCTCGCGCTCGGAGCAGGAATGCTGTCTCCGTGATCGCTTCCTGGAGCCACCAGGAACGCAGCGCGTCGGCAGGGAGCATGAATCTGGCTGCCAGTTGCTGCAGGGGCCCTGTTGATGACCTGCAGGCACGGCGGAGGTTCCACTGGCTGCCTAACAACCACCTGGCCCAAACAGCGCTGGTTACAGCTACGCAGTTTCTACAGACGCGAGCGGCCGACACCTGTATGTGCTTCGAGTCCGGTCAAGACGCTATACACCGCGCCCGGTGCACCGACTGCTCGGGACCAAGACGTCCTTGTGGAGAGAACGGCACACCGGACGCAACAGGCTAGTGCATGGAGTGGGTAGATCGAGGCGGCCGCTTCCAGGAGGGAGCGCGCTCGGACACGCCTTCTGACAGGCAGAGAACCCGCCTCGCCAAAGAGCCCGGTTCGGAGAGACGCGCCGCGCGCCGTCCCATGTCCTCTTTCGATCCCCACTCGTCTCCATGAAAGCCCGCAGGCTCCTACACGGAGTCACCTCGCCGGCACAGAGCCCACCTCGCCACAGAGCTTGGCTCGGAGAGACATTCGCGCACTCGTCCAACGTCGTAGCGCGGCACGGATTCCACCCGCCACTCAAGATCTGCCCGTCTCTCTCTCTCTCCCTGCAGCCAGGGTAGGAAGAACCACTCTTCGCTTCGCAGACGGTCGCCTTGCTTGCCCTGAACGAAGTCCCCTGCGCATCACCACCACGCTTCCCGCGGTGGACTGCCCGCCGTCTCTCCCCCACTCACGAGAAGGATCTTCGCTGGTGGACACTGGAAGACAGCTAGGAGTTCCTGTCCCGGCCGCGGCTTCCGGCCTTCGGGACCTGTGCGTCGCTGCTCAGCGCTCCTCCTATCGGGTTCCCGGGACTCCGTATGCTTCGCCGTCCATAGATGTCTGCCCGGTTCGGCTTACCTTCGTCAGGACTGGTCCTCGGGACTCTCCCAGGCGTGCCTCTGTCCCCTGCCTGCTGTGGACCCACACCCGGCTCTGCAGTTGGAATAGGTGACCTCGCAGCAGGCAGAGGCAGTACCAACAGGCCTTCACTGCACAAATTACAGAGCTGAGGTGGAAGCCCTGGTCCACGCAGCTAACACCCTTAGTGGCACTGCAGACCCTGATGCCCAGATTGTCTTCCTTACTGATGCCATGTCTGTCCTTGAGGCAGCAACAGCAAGCAAACTGCCACGTCTACAAGAGGCACTGCAAAACATCAAGTGCACCAGACTGGTGCTGCAGTGGATCCCTTCACACTGTGGCATCTACGGCAATGAAGAAGCTGACAGAATGGCAAAAGCGGGCGCAGAGAAAGAACAAGATGAAAATGGAGTCAGCTTCACAGAGATGAAGACCATCATTAAGTCTGTGTACAGACCACCACAACGGCCCATAGACAGTTACCATCAGCTGTCCAGACAAGAGCAGGTGACCATCTTTCGTCTGAGGACTGGGCACAACCGACTCAATTTCCACCTGCACAGACGCTTCCACCTCGTGCCATCTCCCCTGTGCCCTTGTGGAGAAGCAGAGCAGACCACAGAGCACATCCTCCAGGACTGTGGGAACCACCAGCCACTGAGGGAGGAGATATGGCCGAAGCCCGCCACTCTACAAGAGAAACTGTATGGGCCTGTGGAGGCGCTACAGAAGACCACAGATTTCATTTTGAGAGCCAAACTCCAAGTGTGATGGCGTTCGAGAAGAAGAAGAAGAAGGTGACCTCGCTTGTCCGTAACTCCCTAGCCTGCGTGGGATTCTGAAGCTCCTGACCCAAGCCTTCGTCCATCGCTTCGAAGACTCCTGGCTCCCCTACTTGACGACCTGCCGCGGATTGCCCCCCGGTGATGAGGACTCTCCCGCGCCTTGCTTCCCTGGACAGCCCCGCTCTTCGCACGCCTTTACCACAGCTGACACTTAGTTCGCTTCAGGCTGCCAGAGAGATAAGGCGCGGCGAGGTCACATTCCACTCTCGCTCGCTCATTCTATTTATATCGCACTTGCAACTGAGCAGTATACAGCGTGTCCGGCGCTCTGCGCTATAACAACTACCTACACGTTTGTATTCATAACACATCTTAGCCTAAAGTGACTGTTGTGAAAGCAACATCGTTCAAAAGATGAAGTTTTCACCTACACACTGATACCAAACATGACAACATTACGACTTACACTTGTGTAGCAGATTATGGTGAAAATAAAGAGAACGAGAATTTGTTGATGTACGATGCCGGTGTTTGTTGTGAAATTGACAAATTTCCCACAGCTATAACACGAAGACGTAACTTTTCCCAACGAAACACACTTGCATGCATAAGGGTCAGCATGCCTACAGTAAGTATCACTTACCGGATTTTCGCTACGCGCTGGGGGACGGAAGCAGGAGGGTGGTTAATGAGGTCACTGACAAGTGTCGACAGACAAGTACCAGGCGCCTGCCTTAGTACACTCCCGGCCGAATCGGGGAAAGTGAGGGCTTAGTTACACGGATACTATTGAGGAGATAGTCACGTTTCTTTCTCGGGAAATAGTGTAACACTAACAGTGAACCGTGTACATGTACTTTTGATTTAACTTTTGATCATGATGGAGTCTGATGAAACACATACAGTCTGTGTACACACAGGTGTGTTCCATGCACTGCGACTAAATGCATTGTGCAGAATATGTGGCGGGAGATCACAAAAGAAACACAGTGATAAAAAGTCATATCTTTGTATCAAATATGAACACTTAATCCACAAGTGTTATGGAATTAATATCCAGGAAGACAAAGACCTGATGCACTCCAAAACACTGTGTAGTAGTTGCTATAGTCGGATGAAACGGATAGACTCTGAAACACGTGTGTCTGCGGAGACAACGCGAAATGCGGCGTCTGATATTGCCTCATCACAACACATTTGGACCATGTTCGATCCAAATACGAGTGTTGAAGAATGTGTCGCGTGCGTTCATTTCATGCAGCTAGGTAAAGGAGGACGACCAGCGAAGGGTGCACATGGGAAGAAACGACCGTTTCGATCTGTGGAATGTCACAGTGACGCTCATAACACTGACACTAATAACAGCACTAATGAAGGTGATAGTGGTATACAAGTTTTCATTCCCGCGATGTCTACTCCCCGTAAAACGCCATGCAAAGTCGATGCTCAAACGTCGCCGTTACAAAGAGTGTGGACCCCATCTCCACCAGCCAAGCGGACGCATGAAATAGCCATTTCACCCATTGAAAAACGGGTGTCGATATAGCCACATCTCCACATATCAAACGACCCAGCCTTCGACCTGTCCAGGAACTGCAGATGCCATTGACAAAGGAGGAAGAAAAATATCAGACGGCACTAAACCGCACAATGCTTAATGAATCAGCTGATGCCACAATCCATTGCAAGACTGGAGGACAGCCTTTGTATTTTATGCACATACCAAAACCAAGAAAACCAACAACAGGGGCATCATCAGCCGTAATACGAAGAAGGTCTAAGGTATTAGCCCGTGCTAGAGCAAATATGTCTGGCGGATCAGAAGTGGATGAAGCTGAACAAATAACTGACGAGTTAAGACGAGAAAGAAATGAAAAAATGACTGCATTATTAGACAGAGCAGGCCATAGGCGATCCGTGTATGTCTGTAGAAAACAGGGTATTGCTCTGAGAACCAATCTAGGATTAAGCTGGTCCAAGTACAGAACATACAAACGCTTCATGAGAAGTATTGGTGTCAAACTTGAAAGTGAAAGAAAGGAAAGACAGACCCAGAAAGAAGCGCTCTGTGGCACAGTGACCATTGAACAAAAGAATCTGACTTTTGAAAACAAAGTCACAAACAAGAAAGAAAGCCAGAAAACGCCTGTCGCCTACATAGAGGATCTCACACATTTTGTTCCTGAACTGCTTGACAAGTTTGAAGCTGCAAATCTTCTTGAATGGCATGAACAAATACCAAATGATGAAATTTGGATAAAACTAGGAGGAGATCATGGCGGTAACAGTTATAAAACAATGCTTCAAGTTGCTAATCTCCAAAACCCTAACTCTAAACACAATACGTTTTTGGTGTGTATGGCTAACTGTAAAGACAGTCATGAAAATCTTCAAACAATTTTGCAGCCGTTTAAAGAGCAGGTGTCACTTCTCCAAACCATGAAATGGAAAGAAAAACAGATACGTGTATTTCTGTTTGGCGATTATGATTTTCTCGTCAAACTCTTTGGTCTCTCAGGAGCACAAGGGGTCCACCCTTGTCTCTGGTATACTGCTTCGAAAAGTCAGCTACAAAGAGCTCCACATGAGCGAGTACAAGTGAAACAGAGAACGCTTAACAACATCAAGCGGGATTATAGGCGATACATGCGTGCAGGAGGAGACAAAAAGAATGCCAAAGGTTACAACAATGTTGTACATGAACCAATCTTTGATGTTGAGGTTTCGCAAACTGCACCACCATACCTCCATCTTCTGCTAGGTATAGTAAAAAAACATCATTCCCTCCTAGAGCAAGAATGCCACGAACTCGATAAAGTCATTGCTGAAAGACTGGCCGAGGGAAAGGAGGCACATGATGGAAACACACCTTTTGAAAAATACATTTCAGAAGTAAGAGTCATCAAAGAACTTGAAAAAAGAAAACAGCTGACCGAGGGTATTGCAGTGTTCAGCGACAAGAGACACAATGAGAGTGTGAAGCATTTTGATGAACGACGTGAGCAGAAGATGCAGCGGGTAGCAGAATTCGAGGACAAAATAGAAGCTCTGAGAAAAGAGACAAAGTTGCCATTTCTGTGCGGACCTGTCACTTCTGGCCTTGACGAAGCACTAAAGAGGAATAAGATATTCATGCAAGCATACCATGGCCGTTCGTTTGTTGGCAACCACTGCCACCGTTACTTGAAGTATGATGTGTTCACTGATGTTGGTAACAGTGTTATCAGCAATACCATGAAGCTGACAGATGATCCTAAACTTCATGCAGCAGCGCATGACATTTCCTTAAAGTTCCGAATTCTGAACGACCTGTACTCACAAGTCCATACTAATGTTTCTCACAAAATGCCGGTGAAGAGCAGAAATGAATCAATGCAAGACATCAATGACAAGATTGCAAACTACATGCGTTTTTTTCGAAGTACTTTTCCAGCCAGTAGCATCATTCCGAAACAACATATCTTGGAATGTCACTGCGTTGACTTTATGACTAAGTGGGGATTTGGTTTAGCGCTTCATGGTGAGCAGGGAGGTGAAGAGAGTCACGCTACCATTAACATTTTAAAGAGTAGGACATTTGGCTTGCAAACAGAGGAGGAAAAACTCAGACTGCTCATGACCGAGCACATGACACTCGTGTCACCGGTCCTCCACTCCGTCATTCCTCCAGTAGTAAAACAGAAAAAAATTCTCATATAACGCTGTTTAGCTGGCGTCGGTCTTGTGTATCTGTGAACAGAAACTCAGTATTGTTATTATGTCTAGTGTGTCAGCAAATGTGCTGAACCGCAAGGTATATTTAAAAACACTGTTGAATACTGTGACCTGTGATGGACTAATCGGATTTTAGTACACGGAGGGCATTAGCAGTCTGTGGAATACCGGGACTACGGGCGAGAAATGCCAGAACGCGACCTGTCAGTGACCTCATTAACCACCCTCCTGCTTCCGTCCCCCAGCGCGTAGCGAAAATCCGGTAAGTGATACTTACTGTAGGCATGCTGACCCTTATGCATGCAAGTGTGTTTCGTTGGGAAAAGTTACGTCTTCGTGTTATAGCTGTGGGAACTTTGTCAATTTCACAACAAACACCGACATCGTACATCAACAAATTCTCGTTCTCTTTATTTTCACCATAATCTGCTACACAAGTGTAAGTCGTAATGTTGTCATGTTTGGTATCGGTATGTAGGTAAGAATTTCAACTTTTGAACGATGCTACTTTCACAACAGTCACTTTAGGCTGAGATGTGTTATGAATACAAACGTGTAGGTAGTTGTTATAGCGCAGAGCTCCGGACACGCTGTATACAGCTCAGTTGCAAGTGCGATATAAATAGAATGAGCGAGCGAGAGGGTAATTTGACCTCGCTGCGCCTTATCTCTCTGGCCGCCTGAAGCGAACTAAGTGCTACGCGCAAGCACTGGCTGGTAAAGCCGTGTTCGGTGCGTTCAAGCAGACTGGAGGAGACGTCTAGGACCTTGGGCTTCGCAGGATACCTCCTCTTCGCTCCCGCCGCCGCTAGGCGTGGTTCTCGCTGTGTGGTCTTCGACTCCGCCTGCAGCTTTGGACTACGCGTTCAGCCTGGACTTCCGACCTTTCTCCAGGTCCTCGTGCACTCGGCCTCCAGGGAGTATCTCCAGTGCACCTGCGATGGAGTAGTTTCCAGTTCGGGCGCTGCCGTTCGTCTCCTCTTTGGCCCTTGGGTGCTCACTGCTTCGTGGATGCAGTGGTACCTAGGTGCAGCCCCTGTCTCCCTGGCGTCTACCTACCTCGACGGCCTCCTTCTGCGCACCTTGGACGCGACCGGACTGCGGACAGGGATGCCCTGATACGGCTGTGCTCGCGGTTGGGTGACGGGTCACCACAGGTAAGTCGGACCTCTCCCCCTCTCGTCGATTCGTCCAACTCGGCTTGGAGTTCGCCTTTGACCTCGACAGTGCGTTGCGGGGACCACGTATCCTCGTTGGCCGGCTAGCCCAGCAGGACGCAGCCTCTGCCAGAGTCGGGCTTCAGCTCCTTGGGTGTACTAGGAGGCGCCGCGTCTACACCCCCTCGGTCGTCTCTATGCCTGGCCGCTACAGCTGCAACTCCGGCTTCTCTGGCGTCCCTCCTCATCGTACCCTTGCCTCCGTTGATTCCCCCCCTCCTCCGGCTTTGGACGGACGCGTCGTGGCTTGCTTTGGGAGTCCCCCTGACCGCTCCGCCTCCTCTGCTCTCCTGTGTGTCGATGCAAGTCTTGCTGGGTGGGGAGCCTACCTGCTACCGCGGTTCCTCACGACGTCTGACCCCTGGCCGCCGGAGTACGCTGGAACCCACATCCACGGGTTGGAGTCTGGCAAGCCTGCATCGCGTGGGAGGTACAACTCAGTCACCAGGAACTGCTCGTCCTCTCCGACAACGCGACAGTGGTGGCTTACTTCCAGTAACATGGCAGGACGCGCTCACCCTACCTATGCATGCTCCTCTACCATCTGTTGTGCTGGTGCGAGGACCGCAACCTTCCCTCCGTGCTCGACATCCCCGGCCGACAGTATGTCTTGACTGACTCACTCTTCCGACGCGGCCAGTTGCTACACACGGAGTGGACCTTTCGCCAGGACGTCTTCGGATGATCTGCGCGTGATGGGAGACACCTTGGTCGACCTGTTCACCACGAGGTGGAATCACCAGCTTCCCCCTACTTGTCTCCCTGATCCCAGACCCGCTGGCCTGGGCAGTCGTCGCACTGTCCTTTCCGTGGCACCGACTCATCACGTACGCGTACCCCCCGACAGTCCTCGTCCCCTTTTCCTCCTCAAGCTTCAGGGCTGCATTGCGGGCATCCTACTGGTCGCTCCTTTCTCTTGGAACCGGTCCTAGACCACCGACCTTCTCAGCCTCGCCACGGACCTCCCACTGCTGCTTCCCGCGCCCCACTCGGTGCTCAAGCTACCGCGACTATTGCTGTTCCACCCGTGCCCGGAGCGCCTACTCCTTCACGCTTGGAGGTTGTGCGGCAGGCCTCGCCGCTACAGGCTTCTCGAGTGCTGCTGTGGAAGCTATTGCTACAGCCCGCAAACCCTCGACATGATGCCTCTACGAGGGAAGATGGCGAGTACTGTGCTCCTGGGCGGCGTCTGTCGCCACACGCCCCACCGACCTAACCCCCAGCTCGCGGACCTCTTCCTCTGGCTCTTCAGAGACCACGGATGGCCTGTTGTGGACATGCCTCTTCCTCATGCTTACTGGTGGCTCCCGCCACGGTGGCCCGAATTAGCGAGCTACACGCGCTTCAGCACGCCCTGCCTGCCTGCAGCTTCGAGCGGACCTTCCGTACAGCTCCTTACGGACCCTGCATTCATTGCCATGTCCATGTCTCCTTGGACAGCGCCACAGGTGATCACCTTACGGCCGCTGAGAGGGACGTACTTCCCCAGGAGACCAGGCAACAAGATCCGGTGCAAGCCCTACACGTGTACCTACGCCGTCACTAGCCGTCTGGAATGGACGCACACGCCTCTTCTGCCGTTATCCGGCAGGACTGACGCTACAGCCCAGACGATCTCTTCCTGGCTACGCTCAGTCATACGGTCCGCCTATCAGGATCCCTCCCCAAGGGAGCATAGAGGCTAAAGATACGTGCACACAAGGTACGCGCCATGGCCACATATGTCGCGTTCGACCGAAACTGTGCTGTCATACACATTGTGGCTGCCGTGGGCTGGCAGGCAAAATCTACCTTCGCCTGTTTCTTCTCAGAGATCTGGCAGGCCAGCGAGACTCCTCGCGTTGGTAGGGGACATCACTGCGGTGCAACACTCCTCCCGGCACCTCGGCGCCGTAGGTATACACCTACCTAGGGTCGTCGGGAGTTTGCGGCAAGGAGGACGGCTCTTGGGCCCTAAAGGTGTGCTGGGGCACGGCACCCTCCTCCTGTTCACAATTCTTCCATAAAGTCATATCATCGGTAATGTTTTTGAAGAAACAAATTCATTTTTCTCTAAAAGGTATTTTTTCGAAAAATACTTACCGATGACATGACTCGGACGACCCTCCCACCTACCCCGCTCGCCGCTGGTGAGCCAAGTATCCTGACTGATTAGTCACACCGTGACTCGGAACCGGATGGGCAGTAATGGGAGACAACTCTCGGCCCCCCTCGGGGTTCTCCGAGTGCCTCCCGGGTTGTGTGGTAACACAACGGGTTCTTAGGCTAGAATTGAGTAAGTAGTAGACACTTCCATAAAGTCATGTCATCGGTAAGTATTTTTCGAAAAAATACCTTTTAGAGGAAAATGAATTTTTCATGGGATTTTTATTTTGCGGTGTCATAGTGTTGTTGTTTTTTTTAAACTGGCAATAACTATCAGTGTAAAAATGTACAAACATTATATTTAAATTAGTGCTTTTGTGTGCCTTCTGGGTACAATGGTTCCTTTGACCTCCCTCATGCCTACAAGGGTCCGTGTAGCAAACCCCTGCTACCAATAACTTATATCGTGTACCTCTGTGTGTGTAGATATGAGAGAATCAGTCTACCACTTCTGTCACTGCGTCTAGAGTAAATTCATCTCTCAAAGGATGCTTCTTGTCTTGTATGTCAGTCGTCTATGGTAGATTGAGTCAAAGTGTGCCAGATTTCCGCCTATTACCCTCTCAGCTTCCCCAACACACAGCTCCTGTTACTAAATTCAGGTAGCAAAAGGCAGACATATAAGCTGCATGCGTGCCTTTGTTTCCTCAAAACACATTACCGATGATATTACTGATAGGGATATTGTCTAAGCTAGACTAATTTTAGCCAAAAATTGTTGTGTACATAGTAGGGGACGTAACAAGGGGCGCTATAGCCTAGGCCGTGACCCGAGTAGCCTCCACTCCATCCCATCCGGGCACGCGCCCACCGGATGCTCACCAATCTGTTTCTTCGCTAGACGGTGGAAGGTTGTGTACATGGATTGCTCCTTCATAGGGAAGAAACTAGTGTTGGTGTTTACTACTTTCTTGGACACTTGGAAGTGCTAGCGGCTGTGTGCCTTGTGCTAGATGCTTGGACGCTTTAGCTGTGGTTTCTAGCCGGTTCTAGCGATTCTTAGGCCTGGAACGAGCCTTGTAGTGACTGGTGAGCTGTGCTCACGTACCGTGGCGGCTGTGTATGGTGTGACCGGTCATCGTGTGTCCTGAACTTTCAGCTTCGGTGCTGTTAGCCTTGTGCCCCCCACTCCGTGCCTGGAGCTAGCCTGGGACGCTTTGCCTGCGGAATAGCTCGTCGTTTCATGTTGTTCTCCACCAGACGAGCCTGTGACGTCATTGTGTCCGCTCCGACCGCTCCTGCAGTCACGGACCATGGACTTGGCCTAGCCGGCGGCGGACTGTACTTTTCCGGCGGTTCTTGCTGGCCTTGGTAGTGTTGGTCTTCACACTTGGTTGGTTTGTCGACGTCGCCATCATGTCAAGGTAAAACCTCGTTTCTTGCTCTCGGCCGGCGCTCGGGGAAGGGGAAGAGCGCCAGGCTTTGGCTTGCGCCGTATGCTTGGCTTGGTTTCGTTTTGTACGCACGGATATTGGTTGCGGACCTGCGGGGGTCATGCTCGCTCGTCTTTCATTGTACACCTTGTGCTGCAGTATGCAAGTCCGAACCTGCATGCGATGTGGGCAGTTTCAGTGGGCAAGTGATGAGCATACTGTCTGCCTACCCTGCTCCGGCTGTGCTTCTACGCATCCTTGCGGGAGGTGCTGTGGTCCCAGCTATGGAGCTGGCGTGAACGGCCGACTCCTGTACGAGAACGAGCTCCAGCATCGGTGGCTGCCACAGACCCGATGAGTGGTAGTTCACCAGTTGTGGAGCCGCGAGAGGCAAAGGATAGACGTGAGCGGCCGACGCCAGCCCCAGTAACAACTCCAGCATCGGTGGCTGCCACAGACCCGACGAGTGGTATGTCACCGGTTGTGGAGCCTCGAGCAGCGCGGGTTCCGATGCGAGAACAGACATCGTCCTGAGAACGAACTCCAGCATCGGTGACGGCCACAGACCCGACGAGTGGTTTGGCACCGGTTGTGGAACCTCGAACGACGCGGGATGGACTGACACGTGATCGGCCTCTACCGTCCCAAGAACGCACTCCAGCATCGTCGACTGCCACAGGCCCGACGAGTGGTAGGTCATCGGTTGTGGAGCCTCGAGCGAGGGACCGTCTGACAGGTAAACAGTGGACGTCAGCCAAAGAACGAACTCCAGCATCGGTGGCTGCTACAGTCCCGACGAGTGGTACGCCATCGGTTGTGGAGCCTAGTAGAGCGGCACGGGAGAGACTCATGCGTGTTCAGCCGCCTTCAGCCCGGTTCCAGACAGCAGCCCAGGCACGAACTCCAGCATCGGTGGATGCCACAGACACGGCAAGTGGTGTCTCACCAGCTGTGGAGCCTCATAAGGAACACTTTAGGCCAGCCTCTTCCTCCTATGCCGCCACACGAAACTAGCCTAGAGTTTCGGCGCCCCGATCCAAGGTCAGTGACCGGGGACAGCGTATGGATTGGCATTCGTGTCGAATGCGCGACCGCTCGCCAATAGAGAGATTGGCATGGGACGGGGCCACGACGACTTCACTTGCCCCATCTACCCTCCAGGGAGGATGAGCGTTCCACGGTTGGTAGAGCCAAGTGAACCCACATAGCTCGGCGACGCTCGCGCTCAGGGGACATGTCGACTCGCCGACGGACGGTTTCTCGCCACTCGATTTCCCGCTGATCTTCTCAAGCGACCTTTAGGTATGAACCAGACTCCGCTGTTCATCCTGCCACGGGACTTCTTTCGGACGTCGTCACTGTCGCGCTCTGCTCGGCGTTCCCAGTCCCGACATTCAGGACGTTCGATGTCCCCGCTTCGACACCCGGCTAGGCTTCTCTCCCGCACCAGGCGTTCCCGTTCCCCCCACTCCCAGCGTAACTGCCGGTCGGTACAACGAGTGTGTTATCGTCACGGAAGTCATCGCTTGACTCTGCGGTGGTGTTTTCTTCACGGCACCGCTCCCGAGGTAGGGCTTCTCCTACGGCTAGGCCCCCTAGGCGGGACTCTAGCGAGTCCCCTTCTCCCCGACATGGAAGAGAATGGCTTCTATGGATTTTATTGACCATCTCTGTAGGACTTCAGATCTCCTTTCGGTCTCCGCCCCCCCCCCCCCTCCCTTCCCTACGCCGTTCACCCGTGTGGACCTCGTTGTTGCCAGACCAGCTCCGAGCAGACGCCTTGCGCATTGAGGTAGCAGCCTTGCTCCAGAAGGCCGCCACTGAGGTTGTGGCTTGCCACGACTCCCCAGTGTTCTACAACCGGCTCTTTGTGGTGCCCAAGCCGGGCGGCAAGTGGCGTCCCGTCATCGACCTCTCAGCGTTAAACAAGTTCATCGTCGCGCCGTCCTTTCGCATGGAGATCGCCCGAGCCCTGCGCGCCGCAGTGCAGCCCATGGACTTCGCCATCAGCTTGGACCTGTCTGATGCCTATCTGCATGTCCTCATGCATCCCGCTGCCAGACGGTATCTTCGCTTCGTCTTCGAGGGGGTGATCTACCAGTTTCGCGCGCTGCCCTTTGGACTCAACCTCAGTCCTTGGGTGTTCACCCGCATCATGGTCGTGGTGGTGGCCAGAGCCAGGCAAACATCTTCAAGCCCCACGTCGAACTACCTGGACGATCTTCTGCGAAACCAGTCCGAGGCAACCTTGAAGGTCGATCGAGACGCGCTTCTTCGCCTACTCGACACGCTTGGTTTCCTGGTCAACGCGGGCAAGTCCGACCTCGCGCCTTCCCGCCGCTTCATTTACCTAGGCATGGAGTTCTGCACCAACCTCAATGACGTCCGGCTACCGGAGAAAAGGATTCAGAAGCTGGCGACCATGGCACGACAGGTGTCTCAAAAGACGGCGATCCCCACAGACGTTGGCTTCAGCTTCTGGGACTGATCAGTGCGGCAGCGGATCTGCATCCCCTAGGGCATCTCTACTCTCGCCCGCTGCAGCTACACCTTCTTCTACACTGGCGACCCAAGACGGACGACCTTGAGGCTCCGGTCCCTGGTACTGCCGATGTTGCTTCCGCACCTGCTTCGTTGGGCAGATCCAGGCTGGCTCGCGATGGGTGTTCCCCTCTATTCGCCTCCACCCCGGCTGTCCCTCTGTGTCGACACAAGTCTCTCCGGTTGGGGCGCTCACCTGCTACTGTCGTTTTCCACGGCCTCCGGCGTTTGGCCGTCGGGTCTGGTGGCCCAACACATCAACTGGTTGGAACTGAAGGCGGTCTGGCAAGCCCTAGTGGCGTGGGAAACTCCGCTGCATCATCAGGAGCTACTAGTCCTCTCCGACAACTCCACAGTCGTCGCCTACATCCAGAAGCAGGGTGGAACGCGCTCTCCCTCCCTCTGTATTCTCCTCTACCAGGTGCTCCACTGGTGTGAAGATCGAGGCATCTCTCTCCATGCGCGGCACATCCCGGGTCATCTGAATGTGCTGGCCGACTCACTCTCGCGGCGCGGCCAACTCCTGCACACAGAGTGGACGCTTCGCCCAGACATCTTTCGGATGATTGGTGTTCTCTGGGAACCACCCATGATCGACCTTTTTGCGACGCGATGGAATCACCAGCTTCCTCTCTTCGTCTCTCCATTTCCAGACCCATTGGCCTGGGCAGTGGACGCTCACTCGATCCCGTGGGATGCTCTCTCGATCCCGTGGGACGGCCTGGTCGCTTACGCCTACCCTCCGATGGTGCTGGTCCCCAAGGTGCTACTCAGGCTCAGAGGGTGCAACGCGGTCCTGTTCCTGGTGGCCCCTTTTTGCTGGACCAAGTCGTGGATCACCGATCTCCTGAACCTCACCACGTCTCCTCCGCTGCAGCTTACCACACCACGCGCGATGCTCAAGCAACCGCGACAGGCACCACTGTTCCACCCTTGCCCCGACCGACTCCTCCTCCACACCTGGAGATTGTGCGGCAAGCCCTCGCGGCTAGAGGCTTCTCAGGTGCAGCAGTGGAGACGATAGCTACAGCTCGCAGATCCTCGACCAGGCGAGTCTATGAGGGGAAGTGGCGAGTTCTGTACCAATGGTGTGATGACAACCGACTCTACCCCACAGATTTGACGGTACCCCAGCTGGCGGATTTTTTCCTCAGGCTATTCTCCGACCAGCATTTAGCGCCTATCACCATTCGGGGCTACCTGGCCATGATTGCTGACACGTACCGGCATCTGGGACAACCTGACACTGGCGACTGCAAGGACCTCGCCGATCTTATGGCCTCCTTCGGGCTACAACATCCCGCCCTTCGCTCGCTCGTGCCGCGATGGGACCTGCCCTGGGTGCTGACGTGGCTCAACTCTGCCCCCTTCGAACCTATCCAGTTTGTGCGGTTGCCGGACGTGACGCGGAAGACCTGCTTCCTACTGGCCCTCGCCTCGGGTTCCAGGGTCAGCGAGCTGCACGCTCTTTCAAGGCGGCCCACATACTTGCAGTTCCTGACGGATGGCTCTGTTCACTTGCTGCCTGATCCGACGTTTGTCACCTAGACCCGATCGTCTTTGACTGCCCCGCAAGTGGTCACCATTCCAACATTATGAGTCCCCGGCTATTCCTGAGAGTCCAGACAGCAGGACCCAGTGAGGGCTTTACGTGTCTGCCTGCACTGGACCAAGCCGCTACGCAGGGGACACACCCGCCTTTTTCTTCCCATGTCCCCAGGTAGACATGACATCTCGGCCCAGATGATATCCTCCTGACTCTGATGGGTGATACGCTCCGCCTACCAAGACCTCTCCCCTGATGCAGCCAAACGAATGAACATCAGGGCGCACGAGGTCAGAGCCATGGTCACAAGCCTAGCGTTTGACCACAACTGCACTGTCAAAGACATTGTGGCGGCCGTGGGATGGTGGACGCAATCGACCTTCACCCGGTTCTACCTGAGGGACCTCTCCAGCCAGCGCCAAAACCTTTCGCTGGTGGGAGACATGGCGGCGCAACACTCCCTCCCGGCGCCTCTGGCACCGTAGGTAATCTTCGCTAAAATTATCCGGAGGTTGCATGGGAGGGTGGGTCTCGGCACGTAACTGGGGCTAAGGGGCGTTATAGCGGCACCCACCTCCTCTTCGTCATTCTTCCTATCAGTAATATCATCGGTAATGTGTTTTGAGGAAACAAATTAATTTTTCTCTAAAATATATTTTTTTGAAAATATTACTCGGATGACCCTCCCACCTGCCCCGCTTGCCGCTGCTCCGCTCAGAAACAAACTGGTGAGCATCCGGTGGGCGCGTGCCCGGATGGGATGGAGGGAAGGTTACTCGGGTCACGGCCCAGGCTATAGCGCCCCTTGTTATCTCCCCTACTATGTACACAACAATTTTTGGCTGAAATTAGTCTAGCTTAGACAATATTCCCATCAGTAATATCATCGGTAAGTATTTTTCAAAAAAATACATTTCAGAGAAAAATTAATTTTTCATTTAGTTTAGAAGAATTTGAATATCTTGAAAGTAAGTGTGAGCAGGTGCTGTTTACACCATCTATGTGTTGCTTATTTCATCATTCTCTAGAACTGGCGACAGTACTACAGTAAAAAGTATGCAGAATACGAGGGTTAACATCAAAAGTTCTAAACTTTAAACAGTACAGACGAGGCTGTGCCTTCTTAATGATTGCATTTGTATTTTCTTTCGAGTTAAGTTTATTATCCAGAATGACACGGAGATACCTGTATTCATTATCCATAATGACACGGAGATACCTGTACGAATCAACCCTCTGCACCTCTACTCCCTTGATTCGCACAGGATCTGGGATATCCCAAACTCAATCAAGATTTCTCTTATCTTACCAGCATTAAGTTCAAGATAGTTTTTATCGCACATCAACAGACCTCTGCCATTGTTTGTGATTCTGCCAACCATACCATGTCCTCCACATATTTGGCCATGGGACATGTGATGGTGCCTACATCAGCAGTATAGAGGATGAAAAGGAAAGGGGAGGGCACTGTACCCTGAGGAGTGCCTGTGTTGGTACAGAGTGATAGAAACAACAGTTTCGGATGTAGAAGACTGTAGTCTGACATATTGGGGTCTGTTGGTCAGACAGTTGAAAATCCAGGCTATAACTGTTGATGGCAGTCGCACTGTTTGCCTTTTTTTTTTTTAATGAGAATGCATGGCAAGATAGTATTAAAAGCACTGCTGAAGTCCTAGAACACAAGTCTGATGGAATGTCTAGGTTTTTCTAAATGAGTATAAGTAGTGTTGAGAACAAACAATATGGCATCTTCAACACTTCTGTTTGGCCTGCATACAAACTGCAGAGGATCAACAAAGTCAAACCCTAGAACTGTTAGTCTACTGAGTACCACTCGTTTGCAAATCTTTATCACAGCTGAAGTCAAAGCCACAGGCCGGAGATCGTTCAGAGTAACAACAGGAGTCTTCTTAGGCACAGGCATAATACAAGAGGTTTTCCAAGAGTCTGAAACATAGAAGTGCTTAAAACAGAGATTAAAAATAACAGTAAAAATGTGAGCCAACTGTTCAGCACAAGTCTTTAAAACCCTGGGTGACATCCTGTCATATCCAGCAGCGTTGTGGGGATTGGTCCTCTGTAAAAGACGGCAGACCTCCTCAACTTCACCAGGCACTGGCTGACGTCCCCACTGGTCTGGCATGGACTTGGGCATGCTGATCAGAAAAGTTATATTTTCCATAATTACCCAAAATATTCGACTGCTCCAAATATTGGACCACAGCCCATTTTTCACCAATTTTCACCCCCCCCCCCCCACCCCCCCCCCAAAAAAAAAAAACAAACTCCTAAATGTTCGACCACCACCCGAAAATGCCATGTCTTCAAATATTCAACCATCACCCAAATTGCACATAAAAAATTAATCCAGCGCCCTTCAAAATGGTTTTAAAATCTCTGCTTGCGAAGTCTGATTTCAGAATGATTACTGTAATACAAGCCCATCAACGAATCCTTGCATTCATGCCGTGCGACAGTGCACGGACGTAGCCCCAAACCTGTACTACGGTACTGCTTATTCATAGATTTAAATGTAGCCAAGGGTCAGCATACGCTGTCACAATTTATTGCCAGTGCAGCAGTTCTTGAGATTCTATGCCTGTTGCAAGAGAGACTACCAGTATGATGATAGCAGCTGGCAGTGCAATCATGCCTCCTCACCCTGCCTTTCGCAAAAGACAGACTCGCCTGAACCTGTGCAAGCACTTGGAAATGTGTCGGCCTCAGTCCTGCTTTACATCATCACATTGAAACCGTATTTGGCTTTACGTTTATGATAAGGCAACGTTGCTCACTGGCTGCACAATATGCTCAGTTACCCCACGTGGACACGTGGATTTCTTTTTCCATCGATTTTTGCATCAGGGTAACAATCTGCATTGTGTAGCTACAATACAGATCTCAGTCTGAGCAACATGTGTACTGTGTATGTCTTGGTACCTATCCAACTTGTGATACCCAACGGCGTTAGAGCCAAGGCTATGTGCTTTGTTTCATGACAGCGCATTAACCGCTGGAAACTGAAGAGTATTGTGTTGCACTTTGCATTACAAAGCGAGTGTGTAGTGGCCCTGCGTTCTTACAACCGTGTTATAAGAACCAAGTCACAGTCCTGATTTTGAATGGCACAGTTCTATTCATTGCTCAGGATGAAAATCTTATAATTAGGTCAGATTCACGGTGATTGGTGACACATAGTCCCCCATACCTATACACAGCAGGTAATTGCGTATTTTAGTAATCAGCGTAACATAGAGCCAGTAGGAAATCGAGATCCTATGAGCCTCTGCACTTTACAGAGGCACATGACAATCATGATTCATGGAAATGGTGAAGACGGGGTCACAGTTGTATTGATTTTCCACAGGGGCAGGATGGCACATGATGTGCCTATTAATGTTTGAACTATGCATATTTCAAGAAAACGGTATAGAACAAGAGGTGATCATATCTCTTGGACCTAATTTATTCTAAATTTTCTGTGGATGTATAAATTATGATTTAGCTACTAAAATCGGGATTTGATTGAACACATTATTGCATGAACTCTCCCCCTGTGGGTACTACCATTTGGGATGAATAACGGTTGTTGGTGTTTCAACGTAAAAACATGAACAGGTCGATTGGCGTGCCTGTGCAAGGTAAACCTCAAAATTTCGACCACGCCACCTCCGCAGACAATCCGCTTTTTCAAAACTCATAAATATTCGACTAGAGCTGAAAAACTGGAAAACGTGCATGTAAAAAGTGGTCAGATATTTATGGTAATTACAGTATCAAATCTAGTATAAAAGACATTGAAGGCCCACTACCACCGTAACTGTTGAAAAATACACTTCTGTAACAAATGGTTATGAAATGCTCCACACGGGTCTTATTACAGTTCCAGTTCAGCACACGTCGTCATTATATGAAGTAACATCACAATGACTCAGCTCTGTTCTATAAATGCAACACTATCAGTATGAGAAACAGCTATAAATGGTCCAGTGATGCAAACATACTGTGTCCCTCTGGACACTCATGAATATCGGTGGCCAGTGCTGTGTGATATAGGCTTACATGCCTATGACTATGAAGTTATATACTAGTTAAGTTCAGTAAAATTAAGGTGGTGACTGTTTATGCCGGAGCGACTGTCTGAACACTGGCGCTGTACTATGGCGGCGACGGGCCCCCAGGTGCTGTTTGACCGTTGTTCAGTTTTATGTTGCCTAGATCGGAGATCTTCTCCATATCGACGCGGGTATTTTGTTTCTGTTGTTAACTTGTTTTATGTACTAGTTTTAGCCAAGTAGGAACTTCAGTAATAAAGAACATTATAATAGTGTGTTAAGGGGGCATAGGGCTGTCTTAGCGGTATTCTGTTTTTGTCAGGGAGGTTCGGGTCAGGATGAGGCCACTGGCGCTGGCCATTAGATGCCTTGGCGACGGGCTTCACCCGTCCAGAGTCATTGTCCATTGTGTAGCTCTGTGATTGTAATTTGTGGAATGAGCGAGTGAGTGAATGTAAGCAGCACCTGTGGTGGCAAAATGTGAATTTCCCCATGAGGGATTAATAAAGTATTATTGTATTGTATTGTATTGTATTTCTTGTCATGTTTTAGTTTGCCTTTGGGAAGGATACACAGTCATTTTTTATAGGGTCAGTAACAGGTAAGTGTGAATGTGCTCTGGCACCAGAGTTCCAACAACTTTGCTGCGATTGGACACTCGGTTACATAGAAGAAACTATGAAGTAAGCAGGAAAAAGCACTGTCGGGGGAGATAATCATGCCTTATCAACCAATGATCACAGACCTAGTTTGATCAAAGCACACAAAAAAGATTGGAAAGAGGAGCGCGCTAAGTAAGTGACTGTAAGCAATGAATATGGATGCCCCCCTTACGGGGAGCATATCACATATTCACTGGATTCCCAGCCCCTTTTTAGTAGGTTCTCTCTTAGGCTGCATTTAAATTTAGCTCTAGGTGGAGGCGTGGAATGTATGCCCCTGCAGAAGCCACAGTAAAATGCAGTCTTCTTTGTATGTAGGCAAAAGTTCCTTCTCTTCCTTCAGTTATACCGATGATGTGCTGAAGAGGTCACCTAAAACCAAAACAGCTGTCCACACCGGCAATACAATTTGCCCCCCCCCCCCTCCCCCCGGGGGACCTAAATCCAAATTTCCATGCACCAACGGTCTGCGAATCCAGTGAAAATGTGATAATCCCGCCCCTTGGGGTGCCTTCCATATTCAATGCTTCCAGTCACTTAGCACACCCCTCTTTTCTTTTTTTGTTTGTTTGTGCTTTGACCAAACTAGATGTGTGATCATTGGTTGATAATGCACAATTCTCTCCCCTGACAGAGCTTTTTCCTACTTTTAAATTACAAGCACTGGCAGTCAACCCTTTGGACTCGGTTACATAGTATTGGCCTTCACTAATAAACTTTCAAGAGAGGATGATGTGTGGAAACGTAATACATATTGTATAGTGTGCAGTGAGGATCAGTTCACGTGCCGATCAGGGGAGTGCATCCAGGCTAATCAGCGTTGTAATCGCGTGCGCAACTGTCGGGATGGCAGTGATGAGGAAGACTGCCCACCCATTGGTAAGATTGCTTTTCCACATCTTGATCTATGATCATGAATAAATATCCAGACGAGCATAGATAGTGCCATGGTCTGGTGGTATTTTGTCAGCCATACTACCTTTTTAAGTCCCTTCTATTTATGGAAGGGAATTTTGTTAGGATGGGTCGTGGTGGGGCAAATTTAGTAGCATGTCCATGATGTCAAGGGCGGGCAATCCTAATCCTTTGACAACTGTAGTGACAAGATAAAAATTACGTCATGTCTAGTTAAGCTAACCTCGCTGCTGAACGTACTTTTGGCACGAAGCACCTTAAAGGCCCACTACCGCCATAACTGTTCAAAGATACACTTCTATAACAAACGGTAGTTATAGTTCATTTGGACACAGGAGAATCCAGTTCAGCACACAATACAATACAATACAATAATACTTTATTAATCCCTCATGGGGAAATTCACATTTTTGTCACCACAGGTGCTGCTTACATTCACTCACTCGCTCATTCCACAAATTACAATAACAGAGCTACACAATGACTCGGGACGGGTGAAGCCCGTCGCCAAGGCATCTAATGGCCAGTGCCAGTGGCCTCATCCCGACCCGAACCTCCCTGACAAAAACAGAATACTAAGACAGCCCTATGTCCCCTTAACACACTATTATAATGTTCTTTATTAAGTTCCTACTTGGCTAAAACTAGTACATAAAACAAGTTAACAACAGAAACAAAATACCCGCGTCAATACGGAGATGATCTCCGATCTAGGCAACATAATACTGAACAACGGTCAAACAGCACCTGGGGACCCGTCGCCGCCATAGTACAGCGCCGGTGTTTAGACGGTCGCTCTGGCATAAACAGTCACCACCTTAATTATACTGAACTTAACTAGTATATAACTTCTTAGTCATTTTAAAAACAAAAGTAGTAGAACTACATCATTAACGTGAAAGCAGCCCAAAATGGTTTCTAAAAAGTACACAAGTGGCTGTTCAGTAAGAAACACAGTCACTGCGTCTGGGAGGTGTCTGTCATTACATCATTCGGAATGTGGGGCCTGAAGCTTGCTGGTACTCTGGCGCTTCGTTGAGTGCACTAGCGCAGGCAGTGAGGTTGAGCGTGGCGTGCCGGAAGAGCCACTCCTGAGATGAGATGATGAAAGGGGGGGGAAAGCACGTTGGTGGAATTGCCACAGCATAGCGAGCGCTGTTCTTCTGATACTTGGTACAACAAGAATCAGCGTATATCACTGAACTCCCAGCATAGCGGCACAGCGGAGAAAAATATAAAATCCAATTAACAGTCACAGCACATCAAATTGCCAAAAGTCATCAAAAAGAAATACCGGTCGTGATGCAGCATTGCAGGGCCTGACATCTTATATCAAACGAAGGTACAATGGCTAGAATACTGCCGGTGCTGACCATTTCTGCCAGAGCGGGCGGCCAGGAGGTGTTGCATGGTCGCCATCTTGTCTCTTGTCTTAATATCAAGTAACCTGACAATGAATCCACTCCTTTCTATAAATACAGTGCTATCAGTATGAGAAACAGCTAAAAATAGTTTGAAACGCTAATGGCTGCACAGAATAAATAAGTGTGATTACGCATGTGCTTTTGCTGTCTGTCTAAACTGCTGTAAAAGTTCATTAGGTGTGTCGACAAGACATAACAAACACAAATGGTGCAGAAACGTGTCTTCGGATTTATGCGTAATGGTACTTTAAGTGCGTATGCATGCACTAACACACACACACACACACACACACATCGACACGCTTTCAGAAGAGCATGCAGGTGTACTTAGTATATCATGTAGCTAGGTAAAGTCAACCTGATTTCACACAATTATAGCAAGACTGAAATTGTACTGTGAAATTCTAGTTGTCACCATTTTCTCAAGCCTTGAAGCGAAAGTGAAACTCATATGTAAAATATAAAAATTAATTTTAAAAAGCCCAAAACATCATGACAAATGACGTTTGACAAGCCAAAGAAAGACACGTATGCACTGCTCACCTTATAGAGCTCACTGATGCATTGGCAGATCTGCGAGACTTTTCCAATAGGAGATAATTCAACATCAGAATCAGGCCAAAGACAAAAGGTAGAGACCCTTGACAGTGTTACGATTGTGGTTGTGTTATCCTGTGAGAGCGTGCATGTGTTGATCGTGGGTAACGATCCGATGTTTTTTTTAGCTATCACGGTTACGATTCATGTGCCTTTTTAGTAAGATTTTCTTTTTGTTCGTGAGTAGAGCCGTTTTCGTTTTGTTGTGTTTAGTCCGGTGCGTTGTAGAAGGGTTGCACTGTCTTGTGACATTGTAAGTGTCACGTTGGTTAGTTGACATCGCAACATTTTCGCTACTTTTTGTTTTCCTGTGCGCGTGTATTGAACAGCTTTTATTTTGATTTGGAATGTTCTCGTACCTTTTAGAGCTATCATAGATAGGGATACCATACTTTTATGTGTCTTCATTATACGCTAGAATTTAGAGCTGAAGTAAGCAGCCGAGTTTTTGTAGCCTGATATATTGTTTCTGGAAAGTTTATGTTAATGAGCTTCGGCTGCGTGTTTCGTTCTGGTTGTTTGAGTTCATGATTTCCATAGAAGATTCTGGAATTTGATAGTATATATAAGGAGGGCGCTGGGAAAGCCCGGGCGTACATTGTCTTGCTTTGTCAGTTGTAGAGACACGTATAGTTTATTGCGAGAGACGCTGTGTATGAGAAACTTTGTGTCGCAGTGTGGACATCGCAGAAGAGACTTTGTATCAATAGTTTGTGCATTTGAAAGTGCATTACTGTGTGGATATCGCATCGCTGAATTAAATATTGTTGGAACTGTTACTCCAGTATTGTCTACATCCTTAAGCCACGTGTGACGGATTGCAGCTGAACGAGGTTTATTTTAAAGAACTCTACGTATGTGTGTCTGGTGTGTTTATCATACTTCGACTACAACTCCACCATGTAACAGTGAGGACAGCCTTCATATAGAAGGGACTTTGAGTGTCACCCCATCTTGTTTTCTTTGTTTTTCTTGTGACAAAGTTTCAAATCAAGTGTGCAAGTCCATGATATCTGTGTCCAAATGGAGAAATGTATAGGGTGTTGGGGCCCTTTTCTCAATTGATAACACTATATTTTCAGCACCCTGCATATGCTTGTTGATGTGATGTAATGTGTGACATGTCTGCGGTGTGTTTTAAAGTAAATTTGTGAAGAAATTGTGTTTTGTGGATTTGATTAACCTTTTGTTTAATTGATAAGCCAAGATAAAATGCACCGAAAAGTAGGAATGTGAATGAGCCGATTTTCTCTAATGAAAACACTTTGTAATGGTCCTTTAACAACAACACAATAATCATTTCAGATAGAATGTTTACCCTAGAAATGTTCCAATCAGCTTAATTGAAACAAATATGCAAAATCACTTGATTGCCATGCTGTCAAAGTGAGCAACTGATCTACATGAGGTAAGTAACCGCATGTTTCCTTTGTGGCAGGTACAAAAATTTGTGTGTCCTAAACCACACGGCTACACCTGAAGTAAAGGCAACATTCGAAACACAAGGTTAATCAAGAAAGCGTCGGACCAGATATATTTCTTTTTAATATATGATGATCACCAAAGCCTTGTTTCAGTAGTTGCCACCAATGTCGTTTGATTCATTCACCAGAAGAATCAACTGACAGTGACGCATGACAGGCCATGGTAAACTTTAACGTTGGCATATTCCAGGTGACTATTCAAGACTCAGGCTTCAAACTTGGCCCAAGGATGCTTTGTTTCTGTGCCTCGGCACTTTTGCTTGTCAGTCTGGCTTTCCTGTGGCTGACGCGTATACCTTTCGCAAATCTAACCCTAACTCTGGCCAGTACCAATAACAGGGAAGGCTGAATGCGGTGAAATATTCACCTCCACCCCAATGCTGATAGCTTAAAAAAGACACAAAAACTGGAGACTTGCTGATCTCAAAACTATGCCAAAACACAGCACAGCTCACTGAAATAAACATAATTAAAAACACAAGAAGAAAAAAATCTAACTTGGTGGAGTAAATGCAAGCACCAAACACGAAAGTTTAACCTCACAAATGCCAGGTTACAATAACATTATGAAAATACTCTCAGGTAAGTCTGACAATAACATGCTGTCATTGTTACGTGGTAGTCGTAACGTCATATGATGCAATCACACCAGACGCACTCATGTAAGGTTTTTGTAAAGAAACTTCACTCAGTTGCAACTCATCACACGTGGCACAAGGTTGTAGACCACACTGGAGTAACAGTTCCAACAATACTTTATTCTCATGATGAAATCTCAACAATGCATCCACAAATGCATGCAAACTTTGGTACACTGTCTCTCTACAATGCATCCACAATTCTGATACAATGCATCTCCCATACAATGCACCAACACAGATATCCTGTCTTTTCTACAATGTATCCACCATTTTGATACACTGTGTCTCTCATACAATGCACAAACACTTAATTCCCTAACATCCCTTTCATACTATTACAGATTTCCAGAACAATCCTGCAAACTATACAACTCAATCAGAAAAGAAAATGTAACCAAAACTCATTAATATTCATGAAAAGAACACCCTAGATCTATCTGCAAACTTCCACTAACATCTAGGTACCTTCTATAAATTTGTAAATTTGGTGCATTGTGTAAATGTAATGTTGCAAAAGTGTAGCCAACTTGTTTACTACAAAACTTTGAGGTCATATCTGAGGTCACTAAAACTGTTGCGACCCTGCCCAAACCTTCCAGTGTAAATGTAGGTCAAACTTTACAACAATGTAGCGACAATATGCATCATTCTAGTTACACAACAAAAATCGATCGCAATTCTCCGTGCAAAAGAAAATGAATCGCATTAAATAGGGACATGATTCTTATCCAAAACAACTCAAATGAACATCGGATCCCTCCTATGATCAACACACACATGCTCTAAAAAGAATAACACAACCACAAGCATAACAGTCATCTGCAGGTAGAACTATCAATCCTAATCCCTATCATATATAAGGCTGCGTATGTCAATGCAGTGCTGCTGAGACATTGCATATGATGTAGCTTCAGTCACTTAAAGAACTTGAATGTATTTTTTTAAATTTTGTATTTCACTATTTTGCCCTTTTTGAGAGTCTGTAGACTTTTCTTTTAAAGACTTGTGCGACATTTTAGCATGACATTTTTAATGTATATTTACATCCTGTTTTAAGACCTTTCTTTTAGTCTGGCTGACCAGATTTTTACCCATCCCGCCATGAGATGGCCTTAGTCGCCTGCTTGGCATTAAACCACAATAACTAACTAACTTCCGTGTGTGTCTTAATATAGATCTTTCAACTCCAGACACATGATACTGGAGTGACTGTATCAGCTGTGCAGCAATAGATGTATGAATGTCTCTTGGCTTGACTTCGCGAACGAAGATTCTATAGGGCTTGCCCACGTCGTCTGCAGGCATTTTCGTGGCTGCGGAGGCCAATCCGGGACAGGCAGGTTCGACCGCAGTGGCTGCAGGGGAAGGTCTAGTCAGGGTTCTGAGTTACGACAACTCTGCTGTTTTTTCTTCTGAGCCGCTTGTCCTTAAGGTTAGCTCTGCGAGAGTCCTCAAAGGAGATGGCTGCCTTGTGAATGGTGGAGCGCCAGGTGTCACGGTCCGCAGCAAGCGAAGACCACTGGCGGTGGTCGATTTGGCAGGCACTAAGTGACTTCTTGAGACCGTCTTTGTATCTCTTCTTTGGTGCCCCTCTGTCTCGGTGTCCAGTGGCAAGCTCGCCGAACAGATTGATCTTGGGTAGGCGATGATCCTCCCCGCCCAGCGAAGCTGTGTCCGCAGCAGCAAAGCCTCGATGCTCACAGTTTCTGCCTGTTCAAGGACCTTGACATTGGTGACATAGTCACTCCAGTGAATGCTGAGGATGGTACGCAGGCAGCGCTGGTGAAAGCGTACGAGAAGTCGTTGGCTGTGGTAGAGGGCCCAGGACTCGCAACCGTACAGCAGGGTGGTGAGGACGACAGCTCTGTACACGCTGATCTTGGTGCCTTTTTTCAGCTGTTGATTGTGCCACACCCGCTTGAATAGTCGCCCGAAAGCACTGTTCGCTTTTGCCAGCCTGTTGTCCAGCTCCTTGTCCAGCTTGGTGTCTGACATGATGATGCAGCCAAGGTAGGTAAACTGGTGTACAGACTTCAGTTCGGACTCGCCGATGGTGATGTGGGGAGGGCGATGCTCTTCCTTGGGTGCCGGCTGATGAAGGACCTCTGTCTTTTTCAGACTGACCTCAAGTCCAAAGAGCTGGGCGGCATCTACGAAGCAGGACGTAATGCGCTGCAAGGCTCTCTCTGTGTGTGCAACGAGGGCAGCGTCATCAGCAAAGAGCAGCTCACGAATCAGTTGGTCTAGGGTTTTCGTGTGAGCCTGCAGTCGTCTGAGGTTGAACAGGCTGCCATCGAGACGATACCTGATGTACACTGCGTCGTCATCGTCGAGGTCCACTGTGGCCTGCTTCAACATCATGCTGAAGAAGATGGTGAAGAGGGTCGGTGCCAGCATGCAGCCTTGCTTCACGCCGTTGCGAATGGGGAATGGTTCTTAGAGGTCACAGTTTAGTCTGACCTGGCCTTGCTGGTCCTCGTGGAGCTGGACGATCATGTTGAAGAACTTTGGGGGACAACCTAGTCGCTCCAGGATCTGCCACATACCTTGCCTGCTCACAGTGTCAAACGCTTTTGTTAGGTCGACAAACGTTACGTACAGCCCTTTGTTCTGCTCGCGGCACTTCTCCTGAAGCTGTCTCAGCACAAAGACCATGTCGGTGGTACTCCTGTTGGCTCTGAAGCCACACTGGCCCTCTGGGAGGTGGTCTTCAGTGATGGCAGGTACCAGCCGATTCAGGAGCAACCTTGCGAGAATTTTCCCGGCAATGGACAGCAGGGTAATTCCACGATAATTAGGGCAGGCAGACTTCTCTCCTTTGTTCTTGTACAGGGTGATGATGACTGCATCACGGAGATCCTTTGGTAGTGTTCCTTTTTCCCAGCAGCAGAGAAAGAGGTCGTGGAGCTTGTTGTGCAGTGCTGGGCCTCCATGTTTCCAGATCTCTGGCGGGATTCTGTCAATGCCTGCTGCTTTACCACTCTTGAGCTGGTGGATGGCTGTGAGGGTCTCTTCGGCGGTGGGCAGTTCGTCCAATTCAACCTTTAGTGGAAGGTGTGGGATTTGGAGGATGACTGTTTCTTGAACAGTGCGCTCAGTGCCGAAGAGGTCCTGAAAGTATTCCGACCAGCGGTTCAAGATGGAGGTATTATCTGTGAGGAGTGCCTGTCCATCAGCGCTTCGCAGGGGACTTTGTACCAGGTGCCTAGGGCCATACACTGCTTTCAGTGCTTCGTAGAAGCCCCTGTAGTCACCGTTGTCAGCGCAGAGCTGGGTCCTCTATGCGAGTCTGGACCACCACTCCTGGAGCTCTCTAAGCTTGAGCTGGAGACTGCTGCAGATGAGGCGGAAGGCAGACTTCTTCACAGGGCAGGAAGGCTGGGCTAGTTGGGCCTGGTGGGCGGCTCTTTTTTTTGCTAGAAGTTCCTGGATCTCTACGTCGTTTTCGTCAAACCAGTCTTTGTTCCTCTTTCTAGCAAAGCCCAAGACTTCCACAGAGGATTTTACAATAGCAGTTTTCAGTTGTTCCCAGAGTGTTTCAGGGGAGGAGTCTGCTGGATCAACTGTGTCTTTGAGCATGCGCTGTAAATCGGCCTGAAGGGCAGCTTTCTTGTCGTCACGCTGAAGGCTGGCAACATCAAGCTTTTTCTTGGGGGGGCCCCCTTTCTTGGGTTTCAGCTTGAGGCGGAGCCTGAGTTTGCAGCGAACAAGGCGGTGGTCAGTGTGGCACTCTGCGCTGGGCATCACTCTGGTGACGAGGACGTCACTGCGGTCCCTCTGATGCACTAGGACATAGTCGATAAGGTGCCAGTGCTTGGAGCGAGGATGCATCCAGGTGGTCTTTCGACTGTCCTTTTGCTGGAAAGTAGTGTTGGTGATGACAAGTTGCTGCTCTGCACAGAGCTCCAACAGTAGGCGACCATTGTCATTGCAGTTCCCAACGCCATGCTTGCCGAGGACTCCTTTCCAGGCTTCAGAGTCTTGGCCCACTCTGGCGTTGAAGTCGCCAAGGATGATGACTTTGTCGTCCGCAGGGGTGCTCTGCAGGAGGCTGCACAGGTCAGAGTAGAACTTGTCTTTTTCTGCAGGCTCTGCCAGGAGGGTTGGGGAGTACACACTGAAAAGGGTGACGTATTGCTCGTGTCTCAGTGGGAGGCGCATGGACATGAGGCGGTCGGAGTGACCCGTTGGTAGGTTTTCCAACTTAGTCGCAATGGGGGTCTTCACCATGAAGCCCACGCCTGAGAGCCGTCTTTCTGATGCAGGCCTGCCTGACCAGTAGAGGGTGTAGCCAGCGCCAAGTTCTTGGAGGCTGCCTTCCTCCGGAAGGCGTACTTCGCTGAGCACGGCGATGTCGATGTTTAACCTCCGCAATTCATGGGCAATGAGGGCGGAGCAATGTTCAGGGCGTCCGCTGTCTGCTGTGTTGAGCATGGTTCGGATGTTCCAGCATGCTACGTTGAGTCCGGTCGTGGTCATCATGAGAGTGGATCCATTGTTTTTTCTTGTTTTCTGACCGCATGAGAAGATGCCCGTTGACCGCGGCTAGCCAACTGGGGTTACGAGGGGATGAGCTTTGGTTACGCCACCTTTTCTAGGCCCCTCTCCGTGTGAAGCAAGCAGTGCTGTCCCTAGAGAAGGCTGCTTGGTCGTTGTCATCCCCAGGTCAACATCAGGCGACCAATATCCTGACCAATATCATGCAGGTTTGAGAATGCGGCTTCCAGTGACATCTTTCACCTGCCGTTTTGCCCCTTGCCCATCGCTACAGGACTTGGAAAGTTCAGTGTCATAGTCCGTGGACGTTTCCTAAAGCCTGCGCGGTGGCGCTTTTTGGTGGAGTGCAGTGTGCGCAGTACTGGCCCCACCCTTTAAACCCTTCGTTCGTTTGCCATGGCCTAGCAAGCTGGGACTGTGGCATCGAGGTCCTCGGGTCGTAGGTTTTATATCAGACTGTCCTTGTCTTAGTCTCTGGCTCAAAAGCCTTCCCCGGAGACACTGGGGCTTTGATGTCAGGGGTTTCCTCCCTTAGCCTTTCCGCAGCCAAGCGGCCAGGCCTGCAAGGCAGCAGGGGACTCGTGGGGGCCGGGGTCGTCTATGTCCCGTGCAGATGTGAACATCTGCCCACTGCCCAGACAGTGACACTTACCAGAGGAGAAAAATCCAACGCCGGAACCCGGTATCGAACCTCGCACCTTTGGCATTGGAGGCAGACGCCTTAACCACTGCGCCACTTCCCCGCCTGTATGAATGTAGCGCAGTAGTGATGAATGTAAGAGCGGCAATGAGAAGTCATATACAATCATAGACAATCTCTCTAGATGCCACACATTAAAATAATCTATCAAAATCTAATACACGTACTTTCTGAAAATGGCGTCTAAAATAGAATGACATTATCAAAATATTATTGTCATGAACGTTTATCTTAGTTATCTTTGTTCTTTCTTGCTGCATTAGGGAATAATTTTATCAAAACAGGAATGTCTGTCATTGCACTTTCGTATTTTATTTTATTATTGGTCATATGTATTTCCATATACATAAAATTAAAAAAGAAACAGCTCACAGATAGTGTATTACTTATTAGAGCCTATATGTCAGTATTACGTGGTTGTGGTTGTCGTATATGATACAGTCACACCAGACGCAAGCACGTAGGGTTCTTGTAAAGAAACTTCACTCAACTGCAACTCATCACACGTGGCACAAGGCTGTAGACCACACTGGAGTAACAGTTCCAACAGTATTTTATTCTCTTGATGCACTCTCAGCACAGTGCCTCAACAAATGCATCCACACTTTGGTACACTATCTCTCTACAGTACATCCACAATTCTGATAGACTGCGTCTCCCATACAATGCACACGCGTTTCCTAACATGCTCTTTTATACTATTAAGATTTCCAGAACAATCTGGCAAATTACACAACTCGACCAATTAGAAAAGAAAACGTAGCCAAAACTCATTAATATTCATATTTATGGTCACGGCCTGATTGGCAGGACACTGGCATGGAAAAGCCGGCACACGCGACGGGTCAATGACAGCTCGCTCGACACCTAGCCAGCCGCCACACACTGTGACAAAGCCCAGACATGTCAATAAGTGATGACGGACGTGCCATCGGCTCAACAGCTGTGTGAAAAGTCGCTCTATCTATCCAAGCGCGTCCACGTCTTTTTTTCGAGTCTGTTTACTGTGCGGTCAAATAATCTTCCGGTGTGACCAAAATTTTACTACTCTTTGATGTCCTGTGCCTAAGACCAGATGGACAAGACCATGCTTGACCAGTTAAAAATCCCATCTCCACTGATCAAAAGAGCAGGCCTACACTTGCATCCGGTAGGCTGGAAAACAGAAGAACAACATGCATGTTGTATTGACAAAAAGTCTTTAGAATGTTGAAGATGGTCGGCAGACACAATGCACAACATGCTCATAGCGAGTCTACTTTCAATATGCTTTCTTCCCACAAAAGACTTGAGTTCTGTGGGAAAGGCTATTTTAAAGACCAGGAAAATAACATATATGACGTTAATAAAATGTACTTCAAAGTTCAAACCCAAAATAATCTCTGTCTCACTTCAGGAGCAAAGTAAACCTAAATCAACCGTGCATGTCGGATTGACTTCTTTTGAAGGCATCTCGCTGACTGCTATTTTTAAACTAGCGAATTATTACTTGTTTAAATATGACGTAAATATGTATACATATTTACTTGCTGATGATTTTAATTTGATCACTGCAATAAAGGTGTAACTTGTATGATTGTAATTTTTAAATGTTATGCACAAAAAATGTCTTGTGTCTTACGCGGGCCACATACAAGGACTGGTTCCCCCTCAGCGAACAAACAGCACTCGATAAACACTTTTGCAAAAATGTCTCCATCCTAAGGACAAATATTGTTATGCATAAACTATATGTCAAATATTGTACTTTCGTTTTGTACCTGCAAACCAATGTTCCTCTATTGACAAACTACTTACATCTGCAGAAATTGCATAATCTGATAGACTATTGGTCGTTTTGAACACAGATATACAACATGGAAACCATGTAACTTTCACAGAAGACGCTGAGTTTGAAAAATGACTAAATTTTCATAAGCAATAATGACCCAGATATTTGTTTAAAGGTATATCTTCCTATATAGTTAAGTTTTGGAAACTCATGTCCCGAAACCTTGACTCAGTATCATGGATTTCACAACTAGATTGGGCTGTGGTGATGACTCTGATGAGTTCAGTTAAGTTTTGTTCATGTACCTGTTGCTGATTTATCAGTGCACACTACCTGGCAATTCTTGATATTTGACTGGGGTTTTGAACAAAACAGTAGTGGAGATACATAGTTGAATGATCACCTTCATGGTGGACAAAAGACGTTAAGCCCTAAACGTTTGTTTTTTTTACATAGTTGTGGGTAGTGTCAAGTTAACTTGGTGTCTTTTCCATGCAGCAAGCTAGGCAGGCACAACCCTTGAACTATTAAGGGCGAGGTGAATACATCTCCCACAAAAGTTTACAAGTCATTGTGAGACATGACTGAGTTCTAGTATTGACCTTCATAGACCGGTGTGGGTCTATGTAAAATATACTGAAGTGTGTTTTGTTGGAAGTACAAAATGTTTTAGCGGATTATTGTTGTCTAACACCCCCTAGTTACGTATCCGATGTATGCCACTCGCAAAAACTTGAGCGTTTTCTGTACAGCCATAGAAAGTTGGGGTGTGCATGTCACATTTTTGCCCCATCCCAGTGAGTAAATTTAGTGCAGCCCGCATAGTCCATTTTCAGCTGAGTGGTGATGCAATGGGGATGACTCATCTGCAACCTAAGCCGTCCCCTCAGTGTGGCGCTTAGCTTACCTGTCGGGTGGCTAGTGGACTAGTCAAGGAAGACTAAGGTAACTGAAGAGTACTCATTCAGTCAGTACTTCGCACTTGTATCTTCAATAAGCCTGCCAGGATCTGTGTCCATGTACTTTTTAGCTGTCGGTTCTGGACCATATGTAATTACAGACAAGGCCGACCAGAAATGGACTGTTCACAAACGGCCAGTCGCTGCTGCAACAGGTTGTTAACACACAAGAGCAAGACTGCACCAAGAAGGCCTTTGGAATGGCATGTGATTAGACCAGTACAATGAAACAACATGCATGTGTTACGGTCATGGCCCATCAGGCATAACTGGCTCCACTCTGAACGAGTCCATGTATGTATATACCCCCACAACATCTGCTCACAAATCATGGGTGATGTCGGAGGCCTTGAACATGGTCACTGTTCACAAAGAGAAGCACACAAAGCCTTGTCAAGGAAGATGCTGAGGACAGGGCCAAGATAAGAGAGATGCTCCCCATCTGCATCAATGTCTTTGTGACAAGCAACCCAACTACATCAAGGCTGGTCAACATCTGCTCTGGGTGTGTCATGAATGATACTGCTGTCAATATTCACGATACCCTAGCAGTCTAAGAAACATTGGTCTGCTGGTTTTCATAGCAAGATCAATCAGAGAGTGAAGAACACGTCATCTGCGCATATAACAGCGTCAGAGCCTAGCAGTGGGGTTGCTCAAAGTATGAACGCTGTGTTCATTTACACATGGGTGCTAGAGATCATTGCATCATCACTGAAGCTGTTTCCTTGAAAGTTGAAGACCCTTTCTTCACATGAGCTGGCACTCACCATAGTTCTGTTTAATGAAGAATAGTGCAGAAAATTGCCAGATCTGTGCTGAAGAACAACTTGCAAGTTCTGTCTGAGCTACGAAGCTAGGATTCCTCAAAAGTTGTCATTCTCGATACCTGCGAAATTCAGCCAGCCAGAGCGTCATACTTTGTCAATGCTGAGCACTGTCACAATGATCATGATGAGGTATACCGAAAAAGCGCATGTGCTGCACGTGGATTTTGCATTAAACTGTGTTGCCCGTCAATCCAGCAGCAAGACATAAGCCGCATCTACAGCCTGCTGGAAGAACCCCACTGCCCAAGCAAGCAAACAATCTTATATGCTGCTCAGGAACAGAGATCATTATGGATTAAACAGCATGAATGATGTAAAACATCACACAAAGGTCATGCCCAATATACTCGCTTCAAACTCCATGACGAGTTGTGACACAACATCGTCAGCCGACAGCCTCCAACAAGCTTCAGTCCTTTGATGGCTGCGTTCAGGAAATGGATAAACACAACTGCCACGAGGCAAGACATACTTATTCTACGACCAGAAGCCCAGCACGCACTTGGCTGAGTGTGAGGGAAAATATCTTCATATGTGAAGACAGCAGGATGCAGAGCCTAGATTTAAAGCCCACTACTACGTGCTCACCATCGTGTGTTTTGGAACGTGGCAAGCTCTCCACCTCCATACAAGACATCAGTCCCAGTTTGAATGTGGGTTTAATATGCAATAAGCCAAATACAAGTACTATTAAATATTTACAGGTTGCAGTCGATTCAGTTTTGAACCTCATGGACTGCAGCAGTAAGACCATTTTCAGCTCTGTAGTCGCCTATACAAGGTATATGGCATATGCAAGATATGTGGCAGGTTTTACCTGACCTGCACCAAGTTCTGTACATGCAAATGGTGTGAAGCATGCAATAACACTTTCACAGTCGTAATCCCTGACTAGGTGTGAAAAAATCAGAGTGAAGTAAATGTGAATTAATACACAATAAAAGTCACCATTCAAACAGAAAACTGTAACTTGTAAGCGTTCACGATAAAAATATCCAAATAAAGCCACTTTTACACTTGCAGGGGCGGATATGTTTCCTTATGAAGGGAAAAAAGGCAAAAGGTGGGGGGGGGGGGGGGGGGGGGGGGGGGGCGGGGGCGGCGTGGGCAGTATCTCAAAGGAGGGATGTCCACACTAGCAAGACAAGAGGAAAACTCTCTTACCTTGGAGGTTGTTTTTTTTTCTAAGCCGAACAGGTGGAGGTCCGGAGTCCCCCCCCCCCCCCCCCCCCCACACACACACACACACACTCGCCCGCAATCCGGCCTTGTTTTGATGTAGAAAATTATATATTTACTAAATTGTTTTGGACATAATTGAACAAAATGGGCCATTTCAAAAGAGTTACATGGGGTGGAATGAAAATTAGTATTTTTTGTGGTGGCCATCTTGGATTTTGCTTTATACAAAAAAACACTCAATATTTACAGCGTGGCATACGACAAATTCGATCGAATTCAGCACCCAAAAATCATTCAGGATCCATTCAAACATTTTGTACTTCCAACAATGCAAGGTAGGCCCTACCTACGACCGGACTATCACTAATAAACTTTCAAGAGAGGATGATGTGTGGAAGTGTAATGCTTATTGTGCAGAGTGCACTGAGGATCAGTTCACGTGCCGATCAGGGGAGTGCATCCGGGGCAGTCAACGATGTAATCTTGAGCGCAACTGTCGGGATGGCAGTGATGAGGAGGACTGCCCACCCATTGGTAAGATTGCTTTTCCACATCTTGTTTTATGCTCATGAATAATTATCAAGAAGAACATAGATAGTGCCATGGTTTGGTGAAATCCAGTGCAAAAAGGTGACTGGCAAGCATGTAAAATGCAGAGGAAGAAGAACACTTAGAAAGGACAGTTGCATCAAAATTTATTAATATTTTAATACATGACAAATCTTGTCAGTGTGAAGAAGCTAAGTGACAACTTAGCTTCTTCAGTCTGACAAGATAAGTAGCGATTTGTATAATTGTTTGTCTATGTTGAAAGAGTGTTTTTACCTGAAATATTACTACACTGTAAAATGTGTTGTAACTGGTTTTCATAAGCATGCTTCTTTCTTCGTTGGGTTATTCTCCTTTGGTTTTGTGCTATTTTGTCAGTTATACTGTCTTTTGTCTTTTCTTTTCTTGTGACAAAGTTTTAAAATAAAGTAAATGTACATGTATTTATAGTAATGCCATTGCAAGAACATTCCAACAATCTGTTTGATTAACTCATGAGCTACGGCAGCTGTATAATATTCATTGGACCTTGCAACTGCAGTGGCTCATGAGAATCTTTGCCAGTTGTTGGGCAAGGTCCAGTCTAACAGTTCTTCAGATTTAGGATGTTACTTCAGATTGTATGGACAAATGCAGTGGTATTGTCTCCATCAGGCAACATTGACTCGTGAGGACTAAAAGCTGATGTACATGCACCACCAATATCCTTTTGGATTGTTTCTATTACATGTGCTTAGGATCCACCATTTGTTGTGTATTTGTAGGCTGTGATAGGGGTGACTTCCAGTGTGCAAATGGAGAGTGTGTTGATGAGCGTCTGCGCTGTGATGGCATTCCAGACTGCAGAGATGTGTCGGACGAGGCTGGATGTCGTGAGTATTGTTTCTGCCTTGTTTCTCTTATTTTATTTTTTCACTGTCCTCTTGACTGCTTCTTTGGAATATTTTTTATACCCTTTACATTATCATGCAGTTGATATAAAACATGTCAGCAGTTTGACGTTCAGGTATAAGTACTGGGGATGTGTAGTTATTATCTGTATCATGTACATAGTGTACTTGATATGAATAGATCATTACTGCAGAAGGCAATACCAGAGACAGCTTCACAAATTTGCCCATACAGTGGCATGATAGTTATGCGAAAGTAATTTGTTTTCATTATGCGTGACATGAGAGCAGCGTGAGAAAACTGTATTGCCCCATGGAATGATTTAGACGCAACTTGGCCACGCTCTAGCTGTGAAAGAAGTATGGTTTTCAGCACATGACAACAAATTTAAACAGATTACATGTAAATTGGGGTGCTATTCTGCTTGTCCCACTACAGTGGAGTCAGCTTAACACAAATTTCTGGGGACACGGAAAATCCCTTCATGTTAAACGTATTTCGTGTTAACCAATATGGCCTCAAATTGATCACGGCCCTCAAGGAGAAAATGTGTAAGAGATGTATGCGTGAATGAGTATGAAGTTAAAAGTGTACATTATCGTACTTTATATGCATACCTTCAGCTCGCTAGGAAAACACAAGGAAACGTGTACAGCTCACGTATTTAATGTAAAATCCATCAGGTAAAATCCATAGTAAGTTACAATCCATCAGGTATAAGCAACACAGGCTGAAGTACAATCCTGCATCGGTAAAAGGGTTGTTGGTACACGAATGATGCAAACAACATGAATACAGTGCAGAAACGCTAGCCAATGAGAAGATGGATTACAACAGCCGAAGGCTATTCAGCCAATCACAGATTAGAGTTTGCTCTGATCTGTCCTGTACTACAGCGTGAGAGCGACAAGTGAATTGGTTTTCGGTGAATGGAATCTGTTTTCATGTTAAACAGGTGAATAATAGTGAAATTGCCCTGGTTGGGAACAGAAACCAGCTTCGTGTAAAGCAAAATTTCATTTTAAGCATTTCGTGTTATCAGTGAAATTTTAATACAGAATAAGAAGGCCGTCGGCCGGGAACGCAAAAACGGTTCGTGTTAACCGGAAATTCGTGTAAAGCGAGTTCGTGTTAACTGGACTCCACTGTATATGGAAACAAAGCAGTTTTTTGCTCTTGCTCAGCTACTTTTTTTTCTGCAGTGTGGCCAACCCCACTGCAGTCATATAGCTGTATGGAAACACAGCCTAAGATTGTATTTTTTTTTTATTGAGCAAGCTGTTACATTTTGCACTAGAAGTGTAGATTTAAGCATAGCTGCTTGTTTTCATGAAGACTGTGCATTTAATATGAGTGAGTCTGGTTTTGTTATTTTTATGTTTTTTGGCAGCATTGATGCTTTTCCTATTTTGATTGAGTTTTGTGGACTGTTTTTCTGTCACATAATTATGGTGAATCAGCTGGTGAGTATGTTGTGATGTCATGCTTTGCTGCTTTAGCATCTTGTATCATTTCCAGCACTTGGGCTTTTGATTTCCATTTCATTATTTGCCATGTTTGGTTATTTGTACGCTGGTCTATCATTCTGGGTCTTATTGCTTCGAGCCCTAAGGTCCAAAATCAGAAACCAGCACATATTTGAAGTCACTTGCCCCATGGAATGCAAGCTGTCCAGAGATACCAGTACATTATGGTCTTGCAGTGACAGTGCTTTACATCTGTCTTGCTAAGTAACATTCATCGTCTTCATATTTGTGCGCTGATGTAATGTATTGTAAGGTGTCTCCTTGGCGCGCATATCCATCTATTTCAAGATGCTCATGGCACCGCAGAGATAGAAGTTGGAGCTTTGAAAGCCTGCTGCTACTAAGTGTTACTTATGTACAAACCTCCACCCTGCTATTAACTTAGCTGCATGCGATATATATCTGTTTCCATTCTACCGGCCCTAATGGGCCTTTACTTTGGCACTTGGTGATTACGTGTGCTGTGGACATGAAGGTGAGACAGGCACCCTAAACCCAGTCTGTATGTAAATTTATCTCGATGGGAATGAGGAAAAGTCAACATCTCATTCCTGCCTACCAGGGGATTCGAATCTAGGATTTTACAACTGCCAGCAGGGTCCAAAATAGCCATATTTTGACTAACGATTTTTTTTTTTTCTTGTCCACTAAGCTGCAATCCGTGTATTTAGATCTTGCAGCTTACAGTTGTAAGGACTAAAATCACAGAACAGCATACCATTTCTTTCATGTTATGTTTGTCTGCTGGACAAAATGTATGTAAGAAATCTTTGTCTGTTCGGCCTATGACCGAGTGAGTTGAACCACCATATATTTAATTGTTTAAAACAATTTTACACTTGGGGAAAAAATCTTGTGTACGGAATAGGTGTAAAACTTGTTACTGTTTGTGACAATTTGGACTGTACACTTGATTTCAGTCTCTGTATGAGAAATTGGTTTTGGACTTTTTTCTTCACCAGCAGGCATTTAGGGCTCATATGTCATGAGTCTATGTAATGCGCCATCTGGCGTCTGTCTGGCGTCTGTTGTCTGTGGTAAATTTTAATGTTGGCATTTTCTCAGAGACTATTCAAGCCTCAGACTTCAAACTTGGCCCAAGGGTACTTTGTGGTAAACCCTTTCTGAACATACCACTTTCAGATACCTCTCTTAAAAGTCAAGGTCACAGGGGCCCAGAAAGGGGTAAAAAAAATTGTCATATTTTGACACTAATTGTTTCTCCTCAAATACTATTTTCTACTTCAAACCCAAACTTGGTACAAGCCCAAACTAATGGTAAGACCATTCTATGCATACTAATTTGGATGACCCATTTGAAAGTTCAAGGGTCACAGGAGGTCTCAAATGTGTGATAAATTACAGTTTGTGATGGAATTATAATTTTTCTCAAAGCTTATGCCAACATTTCAGATTTGGCACAAGGGTAGCTGATGGTAAACCTTTCTATGCATACTAATTTAGTGGTCCACTCACAAAGGTCAAGGGTCATGGGGGTCCAGAAATAGGCCCAAAATGGCCATATTGTGACAAAAAAAAATTTTTCAGCTCCAATTTTTCATGACATATGAGCTCCAAATACTATTTTCAGCTCCAAGCCCAAACTTGGTATAGATATACCTGATGATAAGGCCTTTCTATGCATACTAATTTGGCTGACCCCTCGGAAAGGTCAAGGGTCATAGGAGGTCAACAAATGTGTGAAAATGCCAGTTTTTGATATAATTGTAGTTTTTATCAAAGTTTTTGCAGAACTTTCAATCAAACTTGCCATAAAAGTAACTGATGATAACACTTTGTGTGCTAATTTAATCACTCCCTCCAAAAGGTCAAGGGTCACAGAGGGTCAACAAATTTGTGAAAAATGCATACATTTTTAGAAAACTCTGATTTCACTGGTACAAAAGCCAACCCTTTTCTTAAACCTTTGAACCCTGAGTAAATAAGAAGTCTATATACCCTTCAGCCCTGACTTTATTTGAGAAATTTCTGTTGAAAATGGGTGTGCACTGTCAAATATTTGTAAATAATACTTTACAACAGATATCCCCATAAAGGTACATGTACAGATTTGCCATTGGATGGACTACCATTTTATGGATTTGACCACACTGTGTCACGTGTGTCGTAATGCCTGGTGACAAAAATAGTGACAGGTGACAATAAATTTGAAAAAAAAAGTCTTTTGTGCATGACAGGTCACTGGTACTTAACATGCATCACTAAATAGGGTGTCTGTTAGTGTGACACATAAGTGTCCACGCATTTCCAGCACGCCAATACAACGTACCTGCCACTAATAAGGTATATCCACGGTCTATACAACATGTAATAAGCGGCATCGAATGATGATCAGTGTGTCTGTGTTGTGTCTCGTACACGATTGGATGGAAGTACCAGTGTTGTAAAGACTATACACGTACTACACAGGTGACCAATGTGTGTCGTTGGTGTCCACAGAGTTACCTACAGGTGCACCAAGGTGTGGCAACAAAAAACGGAATATCAATTAGAACCTCCGAATTCAGCATTAGAATCAAGCTGTAAGTAATTGCCGTTGTCAGTGCCTCAAACGGCGATTGCTCCAGCTGACACTGCCAACGGTAGGTAGGCACACATGTCCCAATACATCAAAGCTATCTGCTTTTGAAACCATGTCTCCAAACACAAAATTGTATCACTCCGAATATCTACACATCCACTCGCCATTCCAACCGTAATTCCCATGCTAGCGCTGCAAAACTGACCACATACCACAGATGAACATACGTGCGTACTGTCAGGCCGTGTACTGAGTGTAAACAGGATGTGTCAGTTTGAAGGGCGAGGTCACCACGCGCACAACGAGGCTCGCGCGTCACCGGGCGCACAATAAGAAACACCTCATACCGCTGTAGCGGTTTGCCGGGCTGAACGGTATACGAGGCCGCCAACCGCTACAGTGGTTTGCCGGGTTCAAAGGGTTAATGTTTAGACACTTGAACACTTGCTCATCTCAGCGACCTGTTATCAAGGTCACAAAGGTCACACTTAGTATGTGGATTGGTTATATATGTGCATGAGCCATAAGTGCTTTGCCTTTCTTGTTTGGCTATGATTGCATTAGTTTTTGTGGCTGTGGTCTGTTGGACTCTTGCAGACATTAGTAGCAAGCAAACATTTATTTGCCAGCCCTGGTTTGAGCATGGCATGTTGTGTGTCAGTCAGAGACAGCAACACATTCTGAGGTCGTAGTGTGTTCATCTGCTGCTATCACAGAATTTGTGTTATCACCCGCTAAGCATGTATCTGAGACGAGTATACTCGCTGGCAGCACACTGAAATTTATCAGCTGCTGATGAGCTGGAAAACTTCACAGTGTACTGTGTGCTGTGTAATTTGGGCTCACATATGAAGCAAAAGTGAGACTATGTTCTGGGCTAGCGGTTATCTGTCCAAAGCATCTGGCGTCTGTTTGACATTTTAGCCTGACATATTTTTAAGGTATATTTACATCTTGTCTTAAGACCTTTTTTTTAGTCTGGCTGACCAGATTTTTACCCATCCTGCCGTGAGATGGCCTTAGTTGCCTGCTCGGCATTAAACCCCAATAACTAACTGTTTGGCAGTGCCCGGTGTCTGTGGTAAACTTTAACGTTGGCATTTTTTTTGAGACTATTCAAACCACAGTCTTCAAACTTGGCCCAAGGATACCTTGTGGCAAGACCTTTCTAAACATACCAATTTCATTGACCTCAAAGGTCAAGGTCAAAGGGGATCAGGAAATGGGCAAAAAGTAGCCATATAAAAAAGTAGCCATATTTTGACAAAATTTGTTTTTTTCTCAAATACTGTTCACAACTTCAAACCCTAACTAGGTACACACATACCTGATGGTAAGAACTTTCTATGCATACTAATTTGAATGACCCCTTGGAAAGGTCAAGGGTGTAAGAGATCAGGAGATAGGTAAAAAATAGTGATATTTTCACGAAAGATGGTTGTTTTTTTTCTTCTAAAATGCTCTTCATAACTTCAGACCAAACTTGGTACAGAGATACCTGATGGTAAGACCTTCCTATACATACTGATTTGGATGACCCCTCAGAAAGGTCAAGGGTCACAAGAGATCAGGAAATAGGTCACAAATAGCTATTGCTTGACAAAAATGTTTTTTTCTCGAATACCATTTACAACTTCAATCCCAAACTTGATCCAAAGATATCTGATGGCGGGGCCGTCATCTATCTATCTATCTATATCCCGTAGTCTTGCCGACCGTTGAGGCACCACCGCTGACTTGGCAACCAGCTCCCTCCATTCCTCTCTGTTCTCTGACATTCTTAGCGTATCGCCCAGCTTCAGTCCTGTCCACTCTGAGATATTGTCCTCCCATCTTTTCCTCTGTCTTCCTCTCCTTCGTCCTCCTTGCACAGTGCCTTGCAGGATTGTTTTGGCAAGCCCTGCTGAACGCGTGACATGCCCATACCACTTTGCGTTTTTTCACAATGGCTAATAGGTCTTCATAGGGCCCGATGGCTTGCCTGATTCTGCTTCCCACTTCCACGTTCGTGATGTGGTCTCTGTATGAAATGCCAAGCAGCCTTCGAAAACATCTCATTTCAGTGGCTTACCCCACCCGGGTCTGCCCTGGGGGACTTGGGTGGGGTTAGGTATTTTTTAGTTCCCAGGGTCACCCTGTTCAGCCCCACAGGGTGGGTTTTTCTCTCTATTCTGGGGCATGTGTTTCTGTTTACCCGAGGTCCATTCACCTGTATTTGCCTTTTTAAAACTCTCCCTACTGTCTGCACTGCCTGTAGCTCTTGATATTGGATGTGTGTTGCTAAATGGTCTTAGCTTTATTTAGCCCCATGTGTTAGGTTTATTTAACGTATTTGACCGGCTGGCGACATACATTCAATGTTCTGTTTATTTATTTTTTTTCACAAGCAGTGCAGGCACGTCCTGAGAAAGCCTTGTTGCTGTCGGGACGTTAAGCAATGTACAATCAATCAATCAATCATTTCAGTGGCTTGTATCCTCCTTTCAAGGTCTGCTGTGAGGGTCCATGATTCGCAGGCATACAAGAACACTGAGATGACTAAGAAGCGCATCAGTCTGATCTTGGAGCAGAGTGTGATGTTTCTGTCCTTCCATATGGTCTTCAATCTTGTCAGTGCTGTTGTTGTCTGCACAATCCTGGACAGTATTTCTGGTTTTGATCCTTCATCTGTCACAAAAGCTCCTAAGTATTTGAATTTATTAACAGTTTCCAGTTTTTGGCTTCCAATCATGATGTTGGTGCCAATGCCACTGGTGTTATTGGTCATCAGTTTGGTCTTCTCTGCACTGATTTCCATCTCATACGCAATGGCTGTACTGTCCAGCTTTTCCACTAGCTCCTTCTCTTTTCCTGCAAGGCCGTCAATGTTGTTCGCAAAGCGCAAGTTCGTGATTGTTCTGCCTCCAATACTGACAGATCCTTCATGATCTTTCAGAGCGTCTGTCATGATTCTTTCCAGGAAGATGTTGAAAAGAGTAGGTGAGAGCAAGCAGCCTTGTTTGACTCCAACTGTAGTCCTAAACCAGTTTCCTATTTTGCGTTGAAGAAGACAGCGCTAGTGGCCTTGTTGTAAAGGTTTGCTATGACTTTGATCAGGTTGGCATTGATGTTGTATAGCTTCATGGTGGACCAAAGGGCTGCATGCCACACCCTGTCAAACGCTTTCTTAAAATCCACAAAGACATGATAGAGGTCTTGCTGGTGCTGGAGGTACCTCTCACATAAAACTCTCAGGTTGAAGATTTGCTCAGTTGTGCTGCACCCTGTCTGAAGCCTGCCTGTTCCTTGGCTATGATTTCCTCTGCCTGTGGCTTTAGCCTGTTCAGTAAGATCTTTAACATGATTTTGCTTGGGTGATCGTGCGATAATTCTGGCACTGATGTAAGTTGCCTTTTTTGGGGAGAATTATTATAAGTGATTGGGTCCATGGTACGGGCCAATCCCCTGACTGCCAGATCTTATTGCAGATTGTTAGTAAAGCGCTTATCATGTCTGCTCCCCCATCTTGGACTAGCTCTGCAGGGATGTTGTCTGCTCCTGCTGCCTTCCCTTTTTTCAGCGACTTCACTGCAGTCTCTACTTCTTCTCGGAGGATGGGATAGTTGCCATTGTTGGTCACAGGTGGGTTGACAAGTATGCCTGGGTCCCCTGTAGCTCAGTGGTTGGACAAATCTGAGCAGTACTCTGTCCATCTCTTCAGTATCAGGCATGGGAATTGTCCGCGAAATCCGCGAAATTCCACGGGAAAAAGAAATCGTCGGCGAAAATAAAAAGGCGTTTCCGTGAAAAACCATTGTGGGTAGCAAAACAAGCAAAGCACCGGTTTTATTCAGCGACAAAATATGACACGGCAGGCTGTACCCGTGGCCTGCCTGAGTGCGCGGTGCGCAATAAACTCAGAACTTAGGCGGGCAGATCCAAGGTGCCCCGTCAACAGCCCCGTCAAAACCCCCCCCCCTTCCTCCACTGTTTGATTTTTTCGGTGCCGAGAAGCAAGCAAGGTCCGACGCCTTCCCCCCCCCCACCCCCCACACTGTTTGATTTTAGATCTAGCGTGGTGGAGGCCTTTTGTATCAGGTTCAAGGTCTCAAAGAAAAAGTTGCCCCCCCCCCCTCCCCCCCCTCCCCTGGAGCCAAGTGATCCGGCCTTGTTTTGTATCAGGTTGAAGATCCCGTTTCAGATGATTTTTGCTTGGGCAATTCCCTTGCCTGCAGTATGTCTTGGTCTTCCGTAAGACAGTTCCCTTCACTACCGTGAATAATAGAGGAGCGTCCTTGTTTTACACTCGTCAGGTCTTTCACCAGCTGGCATGCTTTTTTGCTATTATTTTTGTTCAGATTTTCTTCTACATGTTTACACTGATCTTCAATCCACTTATTCTTTGCCTTTTTCATGCTTTTCTTGATATCCTGGTTAATTTCCCTGTATTGTTTAGCTCCTTCTAAACCTTCATATGCATGCTAATTTGGTTGACCCTCAGAAAGGTAGAACTGAATCATTCATTCATGTGAGCCTTAAGGGCTTTGCCATTCTTGTTGTTTCCTGGGTCTGTGGAAGTGGGACAGCAAGCAGATGCAGCAAGAGACAAATTCTCAAAGGCCCCGGCAACTGCAAGGGCACATGAGAATCTATGCCTCTTGCTGGGCGAGGCCAGCTGCTGTTGTTCCTAAACTGAATGGAGGGGTTTATTTCAGGGTTCAAACACAGGATGCACTTCAAATAGGCAGATATTTTCATGAGTTCATGCAGTAACAATCAGTACCTCTTGCAGATCGGATGGCTAGAGGCTTACTTCTGCTGACCTGTATGCGCCAGTCTACTCTGGCAGATATATAGGCTGTATGAGTATTATTTTATTTGAATTCAAATATTTCGAATTGTGTATAAGATGACAAATAAATGAATACTTTTTACCGAGGCTTAGTGGATATTACATGTACATTTGTTTAATACTTTTCTAAAGAAAATTAGTTGTATGTCAGTAGTAGAGTGAAAACCTGTTTGTAAACAAAGCTCCAATGTAGGGGTAGATATGCCCTTTGGAAGCAGGCCTTGATATAGTGTTTCAAGCTTGCAGCTGACACAACCTTTCATTTGGTTTTATATGCAGCTTTGGCAGCGTGCCATTTTCACTTTTTGGAGGGAAAATTTGACCATTTTCAGGGCCCTGCAAAGCAGGTTAATCTTTATTTTCATCATTTTCTTTATACAAATGGGTGATCTGCAATCTGTTTCCTTTTCATTTCACTGCAGTTTGTCTTATTATTCCTTTGTATGAAAATGTTATGGCTTGCCAAAGAACAGCACCAAATAGGTAGTGTGGAAAACGAATCCCGAGTCGATATTTGCATCAGGGGCAAGTAGCTCGGTAAACACATTCTGCTTGTTTTTTTTAAAGTCCCTTGTATTTACAGAAGGGACTTCTTAGAATGGGTCGCAGTGGGGCGCAATCTGTAGCATGCCAATGACACCGTAGGCGGGCAGTCCTTAAGCTTTGACAATAAAGTAACACAAGAATAGTTACGTCATGACTTGCTACGCTAACCTTGCTGCTGAACATACATTTGCCGTGAAATGCAGTGTGTAGGTATGTGTGTGTGTATGTAAACACGAATATCTCAAATGTTTGTGTATGTTCAAGCTTGAAATTTTAGTTGGTTAATCTTGAAAAAAAGATAGGAGACAGCCTCCAAGGATATTACGATTGGACTGTTCATTGATGAAACATGGCAACTTTGGAGAAAGTCTGTTGAATCGGCCCATGGGTGTTACGTGGTGGAGTCGTAGTCGTAGTATGATAAACACACCAGACGCACGCACGTAAGGTTCTTTTAAATAAACTTCATTCAGCTGCAACCCGTCACACGTGGCTTAAGGATGTAGACAATACTGGAGTAACAGTTCCAACAATAATTTAATTCAGTGATGCAATCTCCACACAATGCATTTCCAAATGCACCAACACTGATACAAAGTCTCTTCTGCAAATGTCCACACTGGCGACACAAAGTTCCTCACACGACGTACACCCCTGTTATGCTGTGTCTCTCACAATGTACACCCTATACGGGCCACGTACCTACGATAAACTGTGTGTCTCTACAACTGACAATGTAAGACAATGTACATCCGCACTTTCCTAGCACCAACGTTATATAGTAAGACAACTTTCTAGAATAATCCAAAAAAAAATCATTCAATGCAACCAATCAGAATGGAACCCGTAACTGAAACTCATAAATATTAATAAAGAAAAAAATTTCTGGAATAACTACAATAAGCTACAAAAATTTGCAATCCAGACCAAAAAGGTGACTGCCAAGCGTGTGAAATGCAAAGAAGTACCCAACGGAGAAAGAAACACGCTTAGAAAAAACGGTACAACACAATTTATTAATATTTCGGGTAAATACCCTTTGTCAAAATAGACAAACAAACAGACAATTTTTGTAAAGAAGTACCCAACGGAGAAAGAAACACGCTTAGAAAAAACGGTACAACACAATTTATTAATATTTCAGGTAAATACCCTTTGTCAAAATAGACAAACAAACAGACAGACAGACAGCAAGAGAGACAGAGAGAGAGAGCGAGGGCACAGCATATGTCCGGAATGTACAACACCGACACCAGTCCATGTATACAAACAAACAGACTGATACAAAGTCTCTTCTGCAAATGTCCACACTGGCGACACAAAGTTCCTCACACGACGTGTGCCGATTCAACAGACTTTCTCCAAAGTTGCCATGTTTCATCAATGAACAGTCCAATCGTAATATCCTTGGAGGCTGTCTCCTATCTTTTTTTCAAGATTAACCAACTAAAATTTCAAGCTTGAACATACACAAACATTTGAGATATTCGTGTTTACATACACACACACATACCTACACACTGCATTTCACGGCAAATGTATGTTCAGCAGCAAGGTTAGCGTAGCAAGTCATGACGTAATTATTCTTGTGTTACTTTATTGTCAAAGCTTTTTTTGGATTATTCTAGAAAGTTGTCTTACTATATAACGTTGGTGCTAGGAAAGCGCGGATGTACATTGTCTTACATTGTCAGTTGTAGAGACACACAGTTTATCGTAGGTACGTGGCCCGTATAGGGTGTACATTGTGAGAGACACAGCATAACAGGGGTGTACGTCGTGTGAGGAACTTTGTGTCGCCAGTGTGGACATTTGCAGAAGAGACTTTGTATCAGTCTGTTTGTTTGTATACATGGACTGGTGTCGGTGTTGTACATTCCGGACATATGCTGTGCCCTCGCTCTCTCTCTCTCTGTCTCTCTTGCTGTCTGTCTGTCTGTCTGTTTGTTTGTCTATTTTGACAAAGGGTATTTACCCGAAATATTAATAAATTGTGTTGTACCGTTTTTTCTAAGCGTGTTTCTTTCTCCGTTGGGTACTTCTTTACAAAAATTCGGCTGCTCAATTCAGCTCCAAATCCTAATGTAAAATGACGAATCTTCCAGAACTTACACGATCTTTCAAAAACCGTACTGACTGGCTGCCAACTTCACGCGAACAGCAAACAACTATGACCCATCTATAAAACAAAGTAGCGAAATGTTTCTTACTCTTCTGACGTCACATGTACGATGTCACTAGACAGCGCAACCCTGATTCGAACGTTCTGGTTCATTCTCAACTAATCTACGCAAAACAAAAATCGACCGCTCTTCTCCGTACGACTTTTCTAGAAGCTTCCGGACTAAAATTAACATATTATAACAAAGCCAACACCGCTATCATGGACAAACGATAAAGAATCTCGCTGAAAAGGTACGTGATACGTAACCATGACAGCTCAAATAAACATCGGATTGTTTCCTACGATTAACACATGCATGCCCTCACAGGACAACACAACCACAATCGTAACAATGGGAATCTGTGTATTTTTGCAGGCTCACTTTACATCCTTATTAGATCCCCAGGATGAGTAAGCCACTGCGAACTTATTTGATTAACCCATATTATACTGAGGCTAAAAGCTTCAAATTTGTACACTGCCATATGCAAGCTACATTATAGTACTTACAGATAAGGATATAGACCAATGGCTTTAGTTCAAGGGTGGTGCCAGAATAGCTTGGCACCTAGAGGCCCTTGAACTATTTTAGTCAGGCTTATTTCACACACTGGTGTATTCTGAATAATAAGGGTTAACCAGGGCCTTTCATCCACAAGAAGCATAGATTTTCATGATACCATACATGTTGTAAATGCTGCTGAGAATCAAAGGGCTCTTTTTGTCGTTCTTTTACATAGATCAGCCTCGTTTGCATCCTGAAGCTGAGGGCGTTATTTCTGGTTATAGCTAGAGTGGACTAGAAGAAGCAGAGTTGCACATACGGTATGAAACTGTGTGGACATATAATTGCGTACTTCTGATATGTATGTAGTGTACATATTGAATCCACAATCTCTTAAATTGTTTTGAAATTCAGTTTCAAAATTTGGTGTCACATTGTGTTCAGACATCAGATCCATCGGTTAAGTAAGCCTGATTAAAAACAATAAAAAATAGTTCAGATACCTCAGATATTGTGCATCACTACCTGCATTTCATCATCTCAGTAATAACAAAAGAGAAAGACTGAGCTGTTCTCAGAGGCAGAGAATACAAGCAATGAAAAATTCGCTGACTGCTGGCTGGTGCTAGGGAGGGAAAGAGAAGGGTCCTGAAATATGATGCCTTCATCAGGTGCTGGGCCAGAAATTAGTTTAAACAGCTTGACCCTCACCCACCCACCACCTTACCACAACCCTCTCCCTCCCCTTTGCGTTGGACCTAAGACTGGTAACAGCACCAGACACTCAATATTATACATGGACTGGTTTCGGTGTTGTACATTCCGGACATATGCTGTGCCCTCGCTCTCTCTCTCTGTCTCTCTTGCTGTATGTGAAGTGCGTGCGATGCTGGCACTTTGCCTCAGTTTCTTCTTGTACCTGCGAGCGTATTGCTTATTGGGCTAAAAGTATGAAAATGCGTATAAGATTGTATAGAAGGGACTTTGTGGTATGGTTTATGCCATCTTGTTTAATATTCAGTACTTCATATGGACGTCCTGTGTTGTGTGCAGTTGACAGAATTTGTCTGGATAAATTTAGTAAGAAGTTAGAGAGGTGTGAATTTATTGAGCTTATGCATTAATCTCTTTCATATAAACTCAGCAGCTTCAACTCTTTTGTAATGTGTGTAAGAGATATCATTGTCATTATGGTCAATGACAATAGTCTTCTTTTAGTCAAAGTTAGTCCTTCTGTTAGTCTGTGTTTGAAGCTTCAGCATAGCTTTCTGTGGCTGTGAAGTTTTTATTGCCCAGCTCTCTTTGTCTGCACTTATTTGTATGGAACACTGGTACTTTTGCTCATTTGGTGGTTCCAGAATAATTCATAATTATTATGAATGACGTTCAGTTTCGGTGGTTATGGTTTAATACTTATACAGCCCCTCCCGGGTCTGCCCTGGGAGACTTTGGTGGGGTTAACTACTTTTTAGTTCCCAGGGTCACCCTGGTCAGCCCCACAGGGTGGGTTTTCCCCTCTATTCTGGGGCATGTGTTTCTGTCTACCCTTGGTCCATTCACCTGTATTTTCCTTTTTTAAACTCTCCCTACTGTCTGCGCTGCCTGTAGCTCTTGATATTGGATATGTGTTGCTAAATGGTCTTAGGTTTATTTAGTGTATTAGACCGGCTGGCGACATACATTTAATATTCCGTTCAGTTTTTTTTTTTCACTAGCAGTGCAGGCACGTCCTGAGAAAGTCTTGTTGCTGTCGGGACGTTAAGCAATGCACAATCAATTAATACATTATACAGTATTACTGCAGTAAGGCTGTATAGTCTATGTTGGTTTAGAAATCACTTTTTTGTTATCTGTCTCACTGACTCACTAATATCCTCACTTGTAAGTATGTTAATCCATGTAATGTAGATAAATGAAAATGGCTAATTTTGTTATTGGGCTTAGTTAACTGTTTGGAATGAGTCAACATAGTTTGTCAGTGTGCAGCTTTGTATGTAGATCCTGTGCCTGTATGCTCTTAGTGATTTTTTTCAAGTAACCATTACTGTGACACTTACATTTTAAGTATAGGTCATGTGAACATTGCAGGTGATCATATTGAATAAAGACGTGTTTTCAAGAACGCATAGTCAGCACAGTATTTAAGATATCAGAGAATGTATTTGTATGTATGTTCTATATACATAGCACTACATTCCTGCAAAACTTGAAGTAGTTTGGATAATAAATGTGGAAATTATGGTGTTCCGAAAATGGACAAATTGATGATTTGTCAAATATGGACTTTTTTATGATAATCACGAAAAATTTAAATAATGTGGACATAATTCTAGTTATGTTTGGATTTTGAATATAGCATCATAAAACAGGAAACACAACAAAATGTCCATCATATGCTTTGTAGGATGCCAGGTGGGGCAAACATTGTTTTGGGTCCATTTACTTGTGTAATGACTGACTGACTTTACTGCAGCATAACACATTTGACAAATGGAAAGCATGTATTTCAGATGCATATTTGTACAGTTTGTATGTATATGTTCTACATCTACTTACAGAACCAAATGTAGTGTTCATGTTTAAATTGTGATGATATATGTGCTTAAACTTGGATGAAAATGCAGTTTCGCATGATGATCAGCTTATTTGTCAGTATAGTCCGCAGTGAAAGGTGTGTTGTAAACAAGAAACAAGTCACTAACTCCAGGGTCAAGGTTATGGTGGCCATGTTTTGTCTACATACACAGGATCTCTGAAACTACCAGATGAAATTGCTTGAAAATCGGCGTTATGATAGAGATTATCAAAATAGTGTGTTTACAAGAATTAGATTGCTAATCTGAAGGTCATGGCTGTGGCTGCCATGTTTAGTTTATTGTCACATATTCTTTTGTGGGCAATATCTCTGACACCATCGGACCGTGGGAACAACAATGCTGCAAGAACATGTGCACAGCGTTGGACTGCTGATATAATTATGGCTAGGTGAAACTGGATCAGACTCGTGCCGCTACAATTTTGAACTAATCACTTACTATTTAGTGATTTTAAAACCTGAGACATGCCTCTTCAAATCTAGGGGGACCCCCCCCCCCCCCCCTCTCTTGATTTTCACTCTGCAAAATTTGGTGCCCAATCGAAAACTTTCCACTATCAATAGTGTATGTTCTATTTGAAATTTGGAGTGGGGATCACCCTAGAAATACTAAGGAGCTCACGCTGTTTTTAAAACTGTTTTCAGTTTAGCTATAGGTGCAAAACTTGGCACGAGTGAATTCAAAATGCCATGAAAAAAGTTTCATGGCTGAGACACAGCGAGCTGTTCACAAACATAAAAACGGAGCCACAATGTTTTGTGGTCCAAAACGTTGCTATTATATCCGCAAAATTCTTTTTGACAGCCAGACAGGAAATATTTGTTTTGACTCTCCTTGACTGGATTGAACCAACATTTATTTTTGGCTAACATGCGAAGCAAAAGTGAGTCTATGTTTTGGGCCATGTTTTGGGCCAGTGGTCGTCCATGCGTCGTCTGTCATCCGTCCTCCTTTGTCCGTGGTAAACTTTAACGTTGACATTTTCTCGGAAACTGTACAAGCCACAGTCTTCAAACTTGGCCCAAGGATATTTTGTGGCAAGACCTTTCTAAATATACCAGTATATATTTCAGTGACCTCTCACAAAGGTCAAGGTCACAGGGGATCAGGAAATAAGTAAAAAACAGCTATATTTTAACATAATTTATTTTTTTCTCAAATACTATTCACAACTTCAAACCCAAACTCGCTACAAAGATACCTGATGATAAGACCTTTCTATGCATACTAATTTGGTTGATCCCTCGGAAAGGTCAAGAGTCACAAGAGCTCAGGAAATAGGTTAAAAAAAATAGCCATATTTTGACAAAAGATGTTTTTTCTCAAATACTATTCACAACTTCAAACCCAAACTTGGTACAGTACAGGTTCAGTACCTGATGGTAAGTCTTATCTATGCATACTAATTTGGATGACCCCTCGAAAAGGTCAAGGGTCACAAGATGCCGGCAAATGTGTGTAAATAAGACCTTATGCATACTAATTTAGTCGTTGCATCGCAAAGGTCAAGGGTCACAAGGGGGTTGACATATGTGTGAAAAATGCTAACCTTTTGAGAGAACATGGATTTTGCTGGTGCAGAAGCCATCCCTTTACTTATTGTCACAAAGTTCACACATATGTAAACTGGTCATACACTTGAGTCATAATGGCTTTGCCTTTCTTGTTTTACAAGTGTATAAAATGGGCACGTTGTGAAGCGCAAAGTGCTAATAAGCATGAGCTTCTCCAACCTTGTAACTGCTTTTATTAACACTGCTGTTTGATAATGGTGGAGATTTTATGAGAGTTGAACAAGATGCATTCAGGACATTCTTAATGCATGTGTGTAAGTTTGCACCAGACAGCTCACAGGAGCCGTAAGGTCCAAAATCACAGACCAGCGCGTAATGTAAATGTGCTGATGGATGTTTGTGCAACTGTTGCTACATGCGCCTGTGTACGGAGCAGTGCTGAAGATAATGGGCACGCCAAGAGTTGACGAGGGGGAGATGATCCGTGTTACGTGTAACCTGTCCGGTGGCGACCCGGAGTTCTACACTATCACCTGGATGGTGGATGGGGAGATGATTGACCCCACTCTCTCTGAAAACATCGACATTCGCACCTTTCCCATGCAGGAAAAGGGGTTCTTTCTGAGTGAGCTGTATGTGCAACAAAGCACACTGGCTTCTGCAGGAATTTACTCGTGTCTGGGACCTGGACAGTTACAGGCTGACTTTGCTGTGGAGGTCACTGCAGCAGGTGTGTTGGTCTCCACTGCCACATTACATCTTCGCTTACTGACTGAGAGATGTATTTACACATATCTAAGAAAATAACAAATAAATAAAGAAGCATGCTTCAGAAAAAAACAAACATGGATGATTAGGCTGTAGAAAGAAACAAACTGCAGGTAAATTATAGTTAATCAGTTTTGTTTATCTTTGCATCTAAAGAAACCACCAATCATTATTTTGTTATGCATTGAAGTAATAGTGTTTCTGTGGGCACTTGATATGTAAACATACTAGTCCTTATGGTATAATATTAATACACAAGGACTCGTCGGCACAAATCATTTTAACAAGTTTCTGCGCTGAACCTTTAGGGTGCCGCAGTGACCAGTTCACTTGTGGCGATGGTCATTGTGTCCTACTGGAGCGTAGATGTGATCAGCGCCGTGACTGCCAGGACTCAACTGATGAACTAAACTGCTGTAGGTTAATCACTCTTCTGGCTAGACAGTGACCCTATGTGTGAAAGGTCCTTGGACCAACATTATCTGCAGTTGGCCTGTGCATGGCTGCATGTGCATGAGGCAACTGTGGCCTAATCGGCCCAGATGACTTTTTGTGTACTGGGAAGTAGGCTGCTCTAGACATGTCTCTTTCACTATGGGTTTTCATGTATTTTCTCAACCCTTTTTCCTACAGCTTTAGAAAAATATTTCACACTTTTAAATTAGCTCTTTTAATACATCTTCAGCAGTTATTTTTGCTTGCTATGCTCTGCTTTGATTACATTTTTTGTCAACTGCAACCCTAGCACTAGTTCGGTGAACACAATACAATGAATTTGCCACACCAAGCTTTTCAGCTGTTCCATATCTGCTCTGTATACATCCCATGTTTACTACTGTGTGTCCAAAACCAAATGTTATTGGATTCACTTGAAACTGAACTATTTAAGAAGATATACCTTGATTCAACTAAAGAGGAAACATTTTCTGAAAATTAGTCATGTTTCAGCCTAAGTATCTTTCATGATATTTTGAGGATAAACATTTTATCTGAAATGATAGTCACTGGGAATGTGTTGTTTGTGAGGGACAATTACAGTGTGTTTTCATTGTTAGGAAAATTGCTTCGCTTGCATGTACATGTACCACCTTTTGGCACCATTTTGGCTTATTGATAAAACAAATTATAATAAAATTCACCCAAACAATTTCCTGACAAATTTACTGTGGTGCATACCACAGACATGTCACACATTACATCATATAAACAAGCATATGCAGGGTGCTGAAAATAGAGTGCAAACAGTTGAGAATAGAGCACACTTTTCTGAATTTCCACTTTTGCCCACCATTTTTCAGTGTCACGGATGTGCACCTACCATGTGTGCCTTTTTCATGCTTACCTCATGACAAGCTAGCATTTTTTTGTTCTTGCCATGTTCAACTTGTGCGCAGCACACAAAATCACACCCTTTATTTATGATATCACTTCAAAGCAAATCAATGGGAAAAAAAGATTGTTTTCTAACAAAATCTACGTCATTTTTTGGGTGATAAAACTTCCAATTAGAAGAAAAACAACAAAACTTTGAGGAGAATATTATCTTTAAAAAAAAAAGTAAAATACTGTGGAGGTATTTGGAACACCCGATGGGAAACAAATCTGTTCAATTAAAATGGTGGCAGACATCTGATGGGAAATAAATCTATTCAGTTAAAACGGTGGCAGACAGATTTACTTCCCTGGATGCATTTCAACCTCCAGTCGCATGGAAGCCACCTCTTACCACAGCATACATCTCATTTATGGACTATCAGAAGATGACATAGCAGCAATTGATTGAATCCAAGTGACGTCACACAGCCAGCATCATCATTCGCGTCATCTGCAGTCAGCCATTTTGTGCAGTAGAAACAGTGAACACTAGTAACCTGAACTTAGAACTCGGCGAAAATGTGCCTGGATGCATAATTTTTGGATGTAATAATAGGCCAGAGAAACCAAGATAATGTTCCCAAAGGTGTAACAGTGAAGGTTTTTTCATACGCCCGCTTCCTGTTTTAGGTTAGGGAGAGGAAAGTTGAGCGAAGAGAGAAGACAACCATCAGAAAGATATCCGGCACTACAGAGAAGACTTTGGCCTAGGTGCACAACACACTTGTAAATTGAAACAGTTTTAACATTCTAAAATGTTGTAAATAAGAGAGGTTTTAGAACAGTTTCAAAACTGTTGCACAACGCACTTCTAGAAACATTTAGAAGCTTTAAAAAACCCTTCTACTGCTCAATGGCATTGATTTATAAACAGAGTGCTTCATCATAGTTTTGCAAAGAAGCCATAGTCTTCAAACTTTGCCTACGGATGCTTTGTGACATGACCTTTCTAAACATACCAGTTTCAGTGACCTCTCAAAGGTTCAAAACTGATTCGTAGAGTGTTCTGTATGGACAACAGTTACCATGTGCTGTCAAGTTAGCAAAGTAAGATATATAATCAAAGTCAAGTATTACAGTGCTTTTTCAGAGGTTATCACTCCACTGTTTCTACATAAATACTTCTGCTTATAATAAATTTCAAAAAAATTAAAAAAAAGAAGAAATTTGTCCCTGGTCTTTTTGTGTTTTGTGCAGTTTCCTTTAACCTAGATTTTGCTAAACTGTTTGAATTGTTTGAATATTTTTTTGTTGTTGCTATTCAGCATAAGCTGTGGAGACTCCTTTGCTTTTCAGCTGTGTTGTAGATTCACTTCTAACAAGGTGCTTTAGTACAGCACTGATAGTAATCTTTTCCTAATTATGTGTGCAGTGCTATTTTTCTGATTACTCCTGCAGTGATATTTTTTAGTAATTTTATCTTGTATTTGTTTTTAAACATTTGAATTTGATTTTGAGTTTGTTTATACCAATATATCTTATTTTACTTGTCTGTTACATGTCAGCATTCTTTGTTGTACAGCCCTTTATCTCCGCTTTGTATGCTGTAAGCATATTTGGATTAGTTTTTTGGTCTGTCTGTCTCTGACAGACATGAAAAACGCCTGCATGCCTACTGTCTCCATCTTTATAAAATGCAGTTTCAGTTCAGATTATTTCCCTCTCTGTCTGTCAGTTTGTCTATTTTATACCGTTCTATTTTGTGTTGTAAGACATGTTTGCAGGTTCACTTTTGGTTGTCTTCATGCTATATTAGTGTAATTTACATTGTTTTGATAATATTTTGTCTTTAGTTGCCAGTTGCCATTATGTCATGACTGTTTTATAATTTTTTTTCTATTCATTCTGATATTATCTTTGCTTGCAAGTTGCAACTACATTGACAGATGTTCGTATTTTCAAATATCTTTTTTTTTCAGAACAGAAAAAGTGTTATTTGTCTTCATGTTTTTTCGGTTGTTGTTTTAGCAACATTGATGGCATGGGTACATGTACTACTTTGGTACTACTTTGTTTTGTTCTCTTTTGATTGGTATTTGCATGCTTGCAGAGGAGGAAAGCAAGCAACGTTTTCATCTCTTCCATGCATGAATTATTGCTGGCACTCTTATCTTAATGATGGTTGAGCACTGCCATTTTATGTGCTTGCTTGAGGGTTAACATTCAGGCACTATTCTTAAAGATCCATCACCAGCAAGTGCATGTCAAAATGTCGTTCAAAGATCCTGGGGTCGGTTGCATGAGTAAGCTTAGTCACACATCGGCCACTAAGCAAGATGCTCTGCTGTAGTGGAGCACTTTGCTTAGTGGCTGGCGCAGGACTAAGTTCACTTATACGACTGGCCCCTGTACCTTTAAAATTACACGCAACTTATAGACATTTAAACGATGCCTCAAAAGAGTTGTATATTGAAGAAGAGAAACTGAATCTGTTACATGTGATTGATAATCCGAGATGATTCCCACCCAGCCCATGAGTTGTTTTAGTTGTTGCCATCTGGGTTCCTCTACAAAGCACACAACAAGCACAAGTCATTTTTTAAAATAGTCTATACTGAACCATTGTGCAGACACTGTCCACACTCTTAATGATGCAAACAAACACCAAACGTGATCCATCCGTCCCACTGAACATACAGTATTGTTGTATCGATCAGATAATTTTTCATTGGTGATGTTTAGTAATGTGTTTATATTGTGATGACTTCTGTGATCTGTACTTACTTACTTACGCCTGTCACCCCTACCCGGGTATAGGCCGTCGACGAGAGACCTCCAGCAACTCCTGTCCTGTGCTTTTCCTTCGATTCTACTCCAGGTGGTTCCCAGTCTCTTGATGTCTGCTTGGAGGTCTCGATGCCAGGAGTTTCTCAGCCTACCTCTTTTCCTCTTTCCCTGGGGGTTCCATGACAATGCCTGCCTAGTGATACTGGAAGCTGGCTTTCTCAGGCTGTGACCGATCCATCCCCATCTTCTTCGCCCAATTTCATTCTCTGCTGTTATCTGCTCTGTTCTGTCCCAGAGTCTGACGTTGCTGATCTTCTCTGGCCAGTGGATTTTCAAAATTCTTCTAAGGCAACTGTTCATGAAGGTCTGTACTCTGTTGACTGTGGTTTTTGTCAATCTCCAAGTCTCTGCTCCATATAGGAGAACTGCTTTTACATTGGAGTTGAAAATCCGGACTTTGGTGTGTTGTGACAGCTCTCTGGAACTCCACACTTTTTTAAACTGGAGAAAGGCTGCACTGGCTTTACCGATTCGTGCTCTGACATCTGCATCAGTGCCGCCTTTTTTGTCTATGATGCTCCCGAGATAGGTGAAGGACTCCACCTCCTCCAATGGGGTGCCAGCAAGCAAGATTGGTTCTTCCCTGGTTGTGTTCAGCCTCATTGTCTTTGTTTTCTGTTTGTGAATGGTGAGGCCCACTTGGGACGAGATGTCAGCAAGCCTCGTGGTCTTGTCCTGCATTTGTTGACGAGTGTGGGACAGTAATGCCAAGTCGTCTGCAAAATCGAGGTCGTCAAGCTGTGTCCACAGTGCCCACTGTATTCCACTTCGTCTGTGCTCTGTGGTCATCTTCATGACCCAGTCTATGGCCAGTAGGAAGAGGAACGGAGACAGCAGACACCCCTGCCTGACACCAGTTCTGACCTGGAGCTCCTTGGTGAACTGCCCTTCGTGGATCACGCGACATGTCATGCCATCGTAGCTGCTCTTGATCAGGCGGACGAGCTTTGTGGGTACACCGTAGTGTCGTAGGAGTTTCCACAGAGTCTCTCGGTCCACGCTGTCAAATGCTTTCTCATAATCCACAAAGTTGACGTAAAGCGGGGAGCTCCACTCCAGAGACTGTTCCACGATGATGCGGAGAGTGGCGATCTGGTCTGTACATGATCGGTTCTTCCTGAATCCTGCTTGCTGGTCTCTCAGCTGGGGGTCAACGGAGCTCTTCATTCTCTCTAGGATGATCCTGTTAAAGACCTTTCCTGGTACTGACAGCAAGGTGATTCCTCTGTAGTTGGAACACTTGCTGAGGTCGCCTTTCTTGGGAAGCTTGATTAGGTACCCCTCCTTCCAGTCAGCTGGCATCACCTCCTCTTCCCAGATCTTTCCAAACAGTGGGTATAGCATCTCCACTGTTGTCTCTAGGTCTGCTTTCAGAGACTCTTCTGGGATGTCATCTGGCCCTGCTGCTTTGCCATTCTTCAAAAATGCCACTGCTCTTCTGATCTCTTCCCGGCTGGGTCTGTCACAGCTGATGGGTAGGTCGGTCTCTGCCGGCTGGATGTCTGGGGGGGTCGGGTGGGCTAGGTCTGTTCAGTAACTCTTCAAAATACTCGGCCCATCTGTCGAGTTGGTCTGCTCTGTCTGCAATAGGCTTGCCTTCTTTGTCTTTTACTGGTCTTTCTGTATGGCCATACTTACCCGACAATCTTCTGGTAATGTCGTAGAGCTGTTTCATGTTGCTGCTGCCTGCTGCCTTTTCTGCCTCTGCTGCCAGGCTGTCTGTGTAGGCCCTCTTGTCTGCCCTGATACTCCTCTTCACCTCGCGGTTGGCTTCCGAGTATTCCTCCTGTGCCCTTACTTTGGCTGCTCTCGTGCGACTGTTGTTGACCGCTGCTTTCTTCTGCTTTCTCGCTTCTATCTTCTTCAAGGTCTGAGCCGACGGCCAGTCCTTGTGGTGGTGTTTCCTGAACCCTACAGTGTCTTTGCAGGTTGAGTTCAGCGCCTCTCTAACTGCCTTCCACTGCTGCTCTGTGGTGACCGCCTCCTCTTTATTTACTAGCTCCTGTAGCGCTTGAAACCGGTTGGACAGCACCAGTTTGAACTCTTCTCTAACTCCAGTTTCTCTCAGGAGGCCTACATTATAGTGCTGTCTTCTTGTTGTCTCTGTGCGGCTTTTCTTTAGCTTGAGCTTCATTCTTAAGGTAAGCAGATGGTGGTCTGAGGCGACATCTGCTCCCCTCCTCACTCGAACATCTTGAAGGGATCTTCTAAATTTCTTGCCAATGCAGATATGGTCTATTTGGTTCTCTGTTGTATGGTCAGGTGATACCCAAGTTGCTTTGTGTATTCTTCTGTGTGGGAAGATGCTGCCTCCAATGACAAGTCGGTTAGAGCACAAAAGTCTACAAACCTCTCCCCATTCTCACTCATCTCCGAGCCTAGTCCCTGTCTCCCCATCACCTCTTGGTATCCGGTGTTGTCCTCCCCTATTTTGGCATTAAAATCGCCCATGACGATGGTGATGTCTCGCTCCGCACAATTGTCCACGGCACTCTGGAGTCGGTCGTAGAAATCTTGTTTCTCTTCCTCGTCACTGTCATTAGTGGGCGCATAACACTGGATGACGTTCAGCTTGAGCTTTTTCTTGGTTTTAAAGGCTGCTGTGATAATTCTTGGCCCAAGAGGTTCCCAGCCCATCAGCGCTCTCTGTGCCACTGGTGACAGCATGAATGCTACTCCTTCTGTATGGGGGGCATTCTCCTCTTCATGACCTGAATACAGAATCATCTCCCCACTTAACAGCCTTTTCTGGCCAGACTGCGTCCATCTGGCTTCACTGATACCTAGCAGGGAAAGGTTGTACTTTTGCATTTCCGCTGCTATCTGGGCGGCCTTGCCGCTCTGGTACATGGTCTTGACGTTCCATGTGCCCATGGTTGTGTCCCTGGATAGAGAGAGGCGGCTCGGTCCTGTGGCTTCCGAAGACTTACGGCTTTCACCACAGGATGTCATAAGTCTTCTGGTAGAAGAACCTTCCTCCTCCAGGAAAGGAATTACTGTTAGTCTTTTCGTCGGCGTTTTTGTAGCTATTTCCTTTTTTGCAGGGTGGGGAAGCTACCCCCACGCCCAACCCCCTTACTAGGAGGACCAGGGGTTTTCTGTCGGGGTCACCGTGCCCATGGTTGTGTCCCTGGATAGAGAGAGGCGGCTCGGTCCTGTGGCTTCCGAAGACTTACGGCTTTCACCACAGGATGTCATAAGTCTTCTGGTAGAAGAACCTTCCTCCTCCAGGAAAGGAATTACTGTTAGTCTTTTCGTCGGCGTTTTTGTAGCTATTTCCTTTTTTGCAGGGTGGGGAAGCTACCCCCACGCCCAACCCCCTTACTAGGAGGACCAGGGGTTTTCTGTCGGGGTCGCCTACCCGGCACCGGCCTCCACGTGGTGTAGGTGGGTAGTCCGCTCAGTCCCTGACTGAGTGGGCTAGCAGACGGGTGCCATCTTTGTCCAGGATTAGGACTTGATGTCAACAGATATGTTGTTCAGCCTTTTCACTGGTCCGGTTTTTAAGGAGCTGTGCTAACCCAGGTTGTACCATGTTGGATTGGTCCTTAAAAATACTCGTGACTTTTTGGTCCTTTGGATCCCAAGTGTTTGCCGTGCTTGGAGACCCGTGTCGGGGGAGAAGAGGATCCTGGTGGCTGAAACACTCCACTTTGGCCTTGACTTCTGCCTAAACGGGAGGCTAGTCGTACCGGCCTAGTCAATCGGCTCTTGTCACGTTGAGCCCTATCCCACTGTTGACATGCGGGTTGCTATACGGAGCACCATGCTATAGCCTTTGCTGCTGATTAGGTGCTTTACGCCAGTATTCCCCTGCATTCAACGGTGTGATAGAAGGCGGTGGCTCAAACGGTTCAATCGGGCTTACCCCCTTGAGTATATCTTTCGGGCAGTCTCCATTGTGCGTCGGCTGGAGACCCGCCGACAGTTGCACTTTCCCTTGTTGGGCTCGGTGGCGGGCGGGGACCCCCGGGGGATGAATATCTCTACTAATATAATATGGATAAAACAAAAAAACCAAAACTAGCACAGAAACGGCATATAGACACCGAATTTGAACATGACAGTGATTCAGACTGTGAGGAAGCGACGCCTCAGGCGTCGGCCGTATGGCCTCGCTTCCTCATTGTCCATAGCAAGATGAAGGAGAAACCAGTTACCAAGCTGCATCCTTTTCTGGTGGGGGAGACCCTCAGGAGCCGTGTTGGCAGGCCTGACGCCCAGCGCCTCAGGTCTGGTGACTTGCTGGTGGAGTGCCGTACTCGGGCACACTCCAGCGGGCTACTGGGGCTCTCTTCCATCGGAGACACTCCTGTGGAAGTCACACCCCACAAAACTATGAATTCGTCAAGAGGCGTAATCAAAGATCAAGCTTTGGCAGAACTGTCAGAAGATGAACTTGTAAGGAACCTTAAGTCTCAGGGGGTGACTTGCGTCAGGCGCTTCGCTTCCAAGCGAGGTGGTGGGGAGATCCGTCTCCCTACCATCATCCTGACGTTTGGCACCCCCACCCCTCCTACTACCATCTGGGGAGGTTACTACTCCCTGAGAGTGAAAAAGTACGTCCCTCTTCCCCTCCGGTGCTTTAAGTGCCAAAAGTATGGCCATGGGCAGAAGACATGCCGTCAGGCAGAGGCTTCATGCGCCCGTTGCACTAGGCCCGGACACTCTGCTGAGTCCTGCACAGCCACCCCCCTGTGTGTGAATTGCCAGGGGGCGCATATGGCTTCGGATAAGAAATGCCCTCGTTGGATATCCGAGTGCAAGATTCAGCAGGTGCGTGTGGAGAAGGGGTTGTCCTTTCTGGATGCCAAAAAACTGGTTGAAGGCCCTGGTGCAGCTGCGGCTGCCCCAACCTCTAACACCTCTGTGTATACTTTTAGTGCAGCGGTGGCAGGCAAGCGCCCCACCAAAGACTTTTCATGTCAGACCCCAACTTCTTGGTTGGGGGCGGAGCCTCGGCTCATCTCGCCCCTGGAGAGTAACCCTCCTCCGGTGGTGACAAGGAGCCAGGGAACGCAGAAGGCGGACACGGCCGGTCCGGTTGTGCCGCCTTCTGTTGCCCCTAAGCCTCAGCCCCCACCCAAACCTGTTAGTCAGTCAACTCCAAAGGCTTCTGGCTCTGGTCAGCCTTCTAAGGCCGCTAACTCTAGCGACAGGAACGCTGCCCAGGACCAGAAGTCTAAGAAATCTATGGGACCGCTGTGCGCACGGGCCCAGAAGGGGAACACAGATGTCCCCCTTCAAAACAAATATGCTGCACTGGAGGAGCAGATGGAGGGAGTGGAAGTTGTTGTTGCTGATGCTGCGGCAGCTCCACCCCCTTCCTCTCCGAAGAACCAGAGGAGGCCCGGGAGCCGGCCCCCCTCTGTTTCTTCAACTCCTTCCAAGGTAAAGGAAAAAGGGGGGAAAAACTCCTTACCCCCAGATAAGACTTAATCATGGACTCTTTGCTTCAGTGGAATTGTCGTGGTTTTCAAGCTAACTTTGAGGAATTGCATCTTTTAGTCAAGTTCTATAACCCCTCAGTAATATCTCTTCAGGAGACTTACCTGAAGACTTCTGACCCTGTGTCCTTTAATGGTTTTAATGTTATACATAAAGGCTCTGATTCGGAGAGGCGCTCGGGTGGAGCGGCTCTTCTCATTAGTAGCCAAATTTTATGTAGCCCCGTTAGCATCGACACCTGTCTTCAGGCTGTCGCAGCTCGGGTTACCTTAAAGAAGACCATAACCATATGCAGTATTTACCTGCCACCATCACTGCGGGTCTGTAGCAATGATATTTTTAACTTAGTAGATCAACTGCCCCCTCCCTTTATTCTCATGGGGGATTTTAACGGTCACGCTCACCTTTGGGGCAGTGACCACTATGATGGCAGAGGTCAGATGTTAGAAGATGTTTTTTCTCAACTTAACCTGTGTGTCTTTAACGATGGCTCGCCTACATACTCTAACTCAGGTTCCGGATCTAGTTCTGTTCTAGACCTCACTGTGTGTGATCCTTCTCTCATGCTGGACTTTGACTGGAAGGTTCACGATGACCTGTGTGGTAGTGACCACTTCCCAGTAGTCCTGTCATCGGTCAGCTGTGTGGAGGATTCGCCGGTGGGGCGCTGGAATCTCAAGAAAGCTAACTGGCCTCTGTTTGCCTCCCTCTGTCAGTCTCGTCTTACAGAGGAGGTGGTCATGTCAGCTGAAGAACCTGTTTCTTGTTTTACTTTGATTTTGTTGGACGTAGCAGGTGAAACCATCCCTAGAACTTCCACATCAGTCCCTCGGAGGCCGAGAGTACCATGGTTCAATGAAGAGTGCCGCAAGGCCCCAAAAATACGCAAATCTGCTCAGCGACGTGCTTTTCGTAATCCGTCGCAAGCAAATATTTTAACATTTAAAAGACAGCGGGCGAAAGCCCGTTACATTTTTAAACGCGAACGCCGTGCTTCCTGGAGACGCTTTGTCTCATCTTTATCTTCTAGGACTCCGTCCCAAAAAGTCTGGAAGGCTGTTCGAAGAATTAGGGGCAGGGGTGGCTCGGCTTCTGTCGGCCATCTTAGAGATGGTGCCAGTTTGGTCACAGATAAAAAGGCTGTGGCCAATTTGCTTGCCTCCACCATTGCCCATAATTCTTCAACAGAGCATTATTCACCTTTTTCCAGAGAGAGAAGGAGAAGCGAGAATCTTGTGCTTGTGATTTTATATCAGATAACTCGGAAGACTATAATGCCCCCTTTACATTTTCAGAATTGCAGCAAGCCATGCTGAAATGTACTGACTCTGCTGCTGGATTAGATACCATCCATTATCAGCTCCTAACTCATCTGCCTGAGGATTCACTCCTTGTACTTCTCAAGGCCTTTAACCATATCTGGATAACCGGTCGTTTTCCGCCATCTTGGCGCCAGGCTGTGGTTGTGCCAATCCCCAAGCCGGGTAAGGATCCTTCCGACCCGGGCAACTACCGGCCAATAGCTTTGACATCATGTTTATGTAAGACTATGGAACGCTTGGTCAACGCCCGACTGGTGTGGCATCTTGAGTCACGTGGTCTCATCACAGACCTCCAGTGCGGTTTCCGGCGCTTCCGTAGTACAACTGACCATCTAGTCCGCTTTGAGTCTTTTATCCGAGATGCTTTTGTCAACAAGCAGCATGTCTATGCAATTTTCTTTGATCTTGAAAAGGCATATGACACTACCTGGAAGTATGGTATAATGTCTGATTTGTCGGACATGTTAAAGGGCACCTGCCTGTTTTTATTCACAATTTTTTGTCTAACAGGTCGTTCCATGTCCGTGTGGGCTCCACCCTCTCCGACTCCTTTGAACAGGAGATGGGTGTCCCGCAGGGCAGCATTCTATCTCCTGTTTTATTTAGCATTAAAATAAATAACATTGTAAAGGCCGTCAAGGATGATTCTGAATGCTCTTTGTTTGTGGACGACTTTGCTTTGTGTGCACGAGGTCGAGGACTTGCGTCCCTTGAGAGGCGCTTGCAGCTGTGCGTTGATCGCATCCAGGGGTGGGTGTCTCTCAACGGATTCAGGTTCTCGCCCTCCAAGACAGTCTGTGTGCATTTTACTAATCAAATGAAATTTTTTCCAAAACCTACCCTGAGCATTGCTGGAGTGCCAATTCAGGTGGCCGAAGAGGCAAAGTTTCTGGGGGTCATCTTTGACAAAAGATTGACCTTCCGCAACCATGTTAACTACCTTAGAACCTCTTGTCGGAAGGCCCTCGACATTCTTCGTGTCGTTGGTCGTACTGACTGGGGTGCAGACCGTCTCGTCTTACTTCGACTGTACCGGGCCCTTGTTCGGTCCAAACTGGATTACGGCTCTGTGGTATATGGCTCGGCTTCCAAGTCTGTTCTACAGCGTCTGAACACAATTCACCATCAAGGTCTGCGCATATGTCTGGGAGCCTTCAGGACATCTCCAGTTCCTAGTCTGTATGCAGAGGCAGGGGAGCCTTCTCTCAGGCTCCGCCGCATCCGCCTCATGCTCAGCTACGTTCTGAAGCTGAAGGCCCATCCAGAAAATCCTGCCTATGATTGTGTTTTTACCCCGTCGTTTGCAGAGATTTACGATGCCCATCCAGGAGCTGTCCGTCCACTTTCCTTCCGTGTCCGACCTCATCTGCAGGCGGCCGGAGTGGACCTGGACAAAGTTTCGGAATCTCTGCAACACGTCACTCCACCCTGGCTACTACCAGTTCCTGACATCTTGCTGGACTTGACTGCCCACAAGAAGGATTGTACTCCACCAGCCATATACCAACAGAGCCTCAATGAACTCCTTTCAATTTTTCCTGGCTATTGTCGTCTTTATACGGATGGGTCCAAATCTGAGGATGGAAGAGTGGCTGCGGCTGCAGTGTCCTCTCGCCATCCTAGACGCCCATTTAAGCTCCGTCTCCCTGACCATTCCTCTGTATTTAGTGCAGAACTGCAGGCAATTCTGCTAGCACTCAAGCATGCCTATCAGTCTCGGGAAAGGAACTTCCTGATTCTGTCTGACTCTCTTTCTGCCCTGCAGGCCCTTCAGGGCGCGGAAACAGACCATCCACTGCTGGTGCAGATTAGAGAGCTCTACGCGGACTTGATGAAGGAATATTATGACATCATTTTTATTTGGGTCCCGGGCCATGTGGGCATCGAAGGCAACAGAATCGCAGATTCTGCTGCCAACAGTGCCCGCAGTGACCCTGTCCCTGACACACAGACTGTCTATAGTGATTTTAAACCTGGTATTAGTGCGTACATAGCCCGCGAGTGGCAGTCCGAGTGGGACAAAGAGGAAGGGAACAAGCTTCATGAAGCTCTTCCTAAGTTGTCTGACAGTCTACCTTTCCGCTGCGGCAGCCGCCGTGAGGAGACTGTCCTTGCTCGGCTTCACATCGGGCACACGTATGTTACGCACTCTTACTTACTTAAACAGGATGAGCGTCCATGGTGTTTTGCCTGTGATGAGCAGTTTTCTGTTCGACACTTTTTGCTGTATTGTGCTGACCTCATTGACACCAGATATAAACACTTCACAGCAGACTCCTTTGAAGGTTTTGTTCCGGGATGTTCCTCCGGACAAAATCTTCAATTTTTTGAGAGAATGCAATATTTTTAACAAGATTTGAGCATTCATTGACTATGTGAATTTTTTATTTGCCCTTTTTGAGAGTCTGTAGACGTTTCTTTTAAAGACATGTGCGACATTTTAGCCTGAGATTTTTAATCTATATTTACATCTTGTCTTAAGACCTTGCTTTTAGTCTGGCTGACCAGATTTTTACCCATCCCGCCGTGAGATGGCCTTAGTCGCCTGCTCAGCGTTAAACCCAAATAACTAACTAACTAACTAATCTGTCGGGGTCACCTTCCCTTAGACCATGTTGGTTCACGGCACCTTATTTCATTCAGTGCACCCCTCTCACGAGGGACTGCCTGTAGCTCTTGATATTGGATGTGTGTTGCTAAATGGTCTTAGCTTTATTTAGGCCCCATGTGTTAGGTTTATTTAATGTGTTTGACCGGCTGGCGACATACATTCAATGTTCTGTTTAGTTGTTTTTTTCACAAGCAGTGCAGGCACGTCCTGAGAAAGCCTTGTTGCTGTCGGGACGTTAAGCAATGTACAATCAATCAATCAATCTCACGAGGGACCCCCTATCGGTGGACGCGCCTCAACGCCATATGGTCCCAGCGCGAGGTCTGTGATCTGTGTTACTGTGAAATTTTGGTTTATTGCTTCACCTATCTGGTTTGTGAGTAAGTCAAAAGGTTTTAGGTCATAATAATTATTAGTATTGTGTGTGCATGTGTATGCCTGTGACCAGTTTAATTACATAATTTATGTGTCTTATGTCCTTTTATTATGCGCAGCACAGAGACGATTTCCTAATGTAGTTTTACATATGGCAATAAAGTTATATCTTATCTTAGATCTTATGGTTTGCCTTGTTGTAGCTTGCGGAGAGACAGAGTTCAGGTGCCGTGATGGCCTGTGTATCGACGCACAGTTTAGATGCAACAGGCGTGTAGAGTGTGAGGACGGCAGTGATGAGGAGGACTGCCGTAGGTTTCTCTGAGTTATTCCACACTGGGTGTTGTCACGCTTGATCTGTATTTCTCATACAGTGTGTTTATGTTTACACTCACAGCTAAACCAAATCAGCCCTCATTCACTACACCCAGTGAGCAAAAGGTCTTCAGGCTGATCTTGGCTGTAGTGGACAGTGCAATCCAGCTGCAGCCCAGCTCTGCCCATGGACCTTTTGCTCAGTGGGCAGCTGTTGACAGATTGACTATGAAGTCTGGTGGCTGGCTGCTATGCTTCACACATCTTGGGCTTTCAGTGCTTTCCATATATTCATGTATATATATAAACTAACAGTTTGGATATGCCCACAGATATTTTTGGCTCTCGTGCAAAGCAGAAGTGGTTGTTTTGGGCCAGTGGTCATCAGTCTGTCATCCATGGTAAACTTTAACGTTGGCATTTTCTCGGAGACTAATCAAAACACGGACTTCAAACTTGGCCCAAGGACACATTGTGACAAGACCTTTATAAACATACCAGTGTAAGTGACCTCTCTCATAGGTCAAGGACAAGGGGTTCAGAAATAGGTCCAAAATAGCCATGTTCTCGAGTGCTATTTTCAACTTCAAACCCAAACTTGTACAGAGAGATACCTGATGGTAAGACCTTTTTATGCATACTAATTTGGATGACCCCTCGGCAAGGTCAAGGGTCACAAGAGGTTGGCAAATGTGTGAAAAATGACAATTTTGGCTAGAATTGTAGTTGTTATCAAAGTTTTCACAAACTTTTCCACCAAATTCAGCACAAAGGTAGCTGATGAGGAGACCTGACTATGCATACTAATTTAGTTGACCTATCTCAAGGGTCATGGGGTGATCCAAAAATAATTTAAAAAAATAGCCATATTTTGACAGCATTGTTTTTTTCTCAAATACTATTTTCAACTTCAAACCCAAACTTGTACAGAGAGATACCTGATGGTAAGATCTATCTCTGCATACTAATTTGGATGACCCTTTGGGAAAGTCATGGGTCACAAGAGGTAGGCAAATGTGTGAAAAATGCCAATTTTGGTTGGAATTGTAGTTTTTATCAAAGTTTTTGCAAACTTTTCAATCAAATTTGGGCATAAAGGTAGCAGATGACAAGACCTTTCTATGCACACTAATTTAGTTAACCCGTCACAAAGGTCAAGGTTCACGGTGGGTGGACAAATTTGTGAAACATGCATACATTTTCAGAAAATATGGATTTCGCAGTTACAGTTAATTATTTTATGACGCTTGAACACTTACGTGACATGTCACAAAGGTCACACATGTGGATTGTCGTACAAGTGAGCTATACGGGTTTTCTTGTTTTGTGTGTGTGTATGTGCAAAAAAGCACATTTGATAAAATATAACTTTGTACATGTTTTTTGTTACTTGTTTCCTGGGCATTCCTCTCATGAAGCCCTTGCAGAGAGGATGCAAATTTGATGTTAAAATAAAAATGCAACTCCAGAACAACTTGGTGTAAATCGATTCTTGTTTTCTTCCAATTATTCTTCGATTTCATCATTGCTTGAAACATTTTTGGAGCGTGTGGTGCCAGCAGTCCTATAAAGCACACTATCCTGAGGAAAGCAAGTCTTATGGTGCTGTTATCGGTTTTATGGTACCGGTAGTTACGAGAAAAAAAAAGAGGGGGGGGGGGGGGGGGGGAATCAAAATTCACACAGTTCTGTTAACTAACATTTATTCCACTAACATTTATTTCTGTTGTATTCCTAAGTATATTTTCCTTAAATTATGTAAATGACGAGGTATTAATTAATTACAAAAATGGCACAGCTTACAATATATCTGCTTCAGTAGACTTAACCCCTTCACTGCCAGTTGATGCAGATTGTTTGTGTAATTAATGTTAATGCAGTGCCAATCTAAGGAAAATGGATACAAATGACATCAGCAAGAGGCATAGATGCTCATGGGGATCGTTTTCTCCTGCAGTTGGATAGTGTTCACTTTCTCTTGGCAGTCAAGGGGTTAAGTTAATGTAATGTTAAAGTTACATGTACATGCATTGTTGGGTAAAGTTGCTTTCTTTAACACCTGCATTTCAGGGACGTTACTGATGCAGATACATTGTAGTCTTGCTTTAGGGCTAACTGCATCCACTTTTGTTCTGTGCACTGCCTTTACATTAAATAGCTGCATCAAATTATTTTTGTTTTAGCTGGCTTTTCATTTAAAGAACTCGCTGCTAAACCATTTGTACTCATGAATATGTTGTGCAGGTGTTGTGGTCAAATATTTTTTGGTGCCTGTGTCTTAACAGGTGATGATATATTATGTTTTGTGAGATTATTGGTTTTGTTTGGTTACTCATCATTAATATCATCGTACTCATATAATTATGATGTATGCTCATTATGTAATGGGCATGTCTGTGTCGACCAGAGTATCTGGGATGGTGCCTGGAATTGGTTGTAGTGCTACTGGTACCAAGTTGTTGGTGTTGTACAAGTTTCACCAGTCTCAGTTTTTATGACTTTGTTAACCCTTCGACTGTCCTTGGCCCTTTGTCAGTGATTCCTTCACAAAAGCGCTATGGACAGCCAAAGGTTTAATTATCACTTGTTTACACGTACACATTTTAGTTCTTTTTATGTGACATTTACCATACTGACATTGCTTTCTTTTTTGGTGTTGTGAATTCTTGATATGTTTTGTAACTGAAATGGTTGTGCATCCATGAATTAGCGTACACTGTGTACAACAGCAGTGTGCGCGTCAACTGAGGCAGACATCGTCATGAGGACTTTTAGCTCCTTAGCTTGTGTTATTAACTCTGTGCCTATTTAGTAACTTTTCTGAGATATGTACTCTGCCAGCCAACCATTTTTGCACTGAACCGTCAAACTGAGACTGATGTGTGCTCATGGGTTTTGATTATACACCGTCGCACAAATTACAGCCTCAAGCCATAACATTTATTCTTCAGAATCTTTACAGTGATTAGCACTCGGATAAAAAACAAACAAGATGAGGATTTCATCCAAAGTTTACCATATTGTTTGGAGCTCACGTGCATTTTTCTTTTAGGAACATTCAGAGTTGTTCATATTTTTAAGCTTATCCTTCTGATCCATTTCCCTCCTTTCTATGCCATCCTCTGATTAACACACATGCCGGCGCACACAAATAAAGACGGACACACAGCACTTCCATTAGTACGCTCTGTGGGCTGGAGTAGCGACAGGAATTATGAAGAAGAAGAATAGCACGAGCAGCAAAATGACATCACTGTAAGCTTCACGTCATGACATCGCTGGTCTCACGACGCCATGTACACCGCTGTGACGAATTTGATGTTTCACGTCGCTCATCCGAAAGGCACGCTCTTCCAGAGCTGACTGTTTTGTTCCACACAGCCTCTTTCAGGGATGACTGTTTGATGGGAGTAAAAATAGTGGTTCCAAATCTTGCAAAAATGAATAAATTATTATTGAAAAAGTTGAAGAGGTACAACTCTGGATTATGAACTCGTTCAGTATCTCCCTTTAAATACCCCCCCCCCCCCCCCCCTTCCACATGGCAATGGCACACACAAACACAAACGGCAGAATGGCACACACAAACACCTCACACGACGCTTCCTACAGGTTATACGTTCTGTGGGCTGGCTTAGCCACAGCCATTTTGAAGAATAAGGTGGGATGGCCCATGCCAACAAAGCCTCTTCTGTATGAGCTTGCATGCATATTCAACCTTTTTCACAATAGTTCGCAAATGTCATACAAAAATAAATCAGCTCATACATGTAAAGCACTGACATGCTGCTGATTTGCGTCAATTAGGAACATTGCATAAAACACTGACGTGTTTGGTGCTTTTACTGACATCTCCGTATGATTCTTCTGATGAAATCAAGGAATCTTACTTCGGCTGACATTTTTGAAAAAGTTGAAGAGGTACAAAGCTGGCTAACGAACTTATCCAATGCCTTTCTGCAAGCTAGCCATATCCAAAATTTAAAGTGCATATATATAATAAAAATTGCGAACTCAAATCCAGGTCAACCGACTTTCCGCTATAAACGCTCTTTTATGTCTTCAATGAGACATCCAGCTCGGAGGCTGTCTTAGCCACCCACTTAATAAAGTATTTGGCCAAGTTTGTGCGTACAGTAATATCGGAGATTCTTGTGTTTACATACATACGCACATGCACACGTACATACATACGCACATGGCGCTTCACGCCAAAACGATGTTCAACAACAAGGTTAGAGTGGCTAGACGTGATGTCATTTTTATCTTGTTACTTCTTTGCCAGACCATGAGCCCCGCCTGCGTTCAGGGATGCCAAAATATTGGAAAGGCAATCCACACTTTTTGGCCAAAATACATGACATTATGCAGTGAGGCAATATTTTTTTAAAAAGTAATCAAAAACGTCACTGATGATGTTATGTTGCATTATATCAAAAACAATCCTGAAGGGAAAATCTGTCCCTTAGCTTGACAAAAGATGGTACTTCGTTTGAAGCACTGCAGTAACACAGTGGCACCCTGACGAGTCCAATCTGTTCGTAACACTGCAGATTTTGAGTGTGTATCCTTGCAAAGGAAGTGCAGAGTTCCTATAATTTTGATGTCCCTGATGGCTTACATTGGTTCGCTGTTTCATTCTTCATGAAAAAGCTGGCACAGGCATGTATCTACATACTGATTTTACAATTATTTCATGAACTGTCAAGGCAAATTAACGAATTATAGTGGAATAAATCATCCCAGTACCAGGGCTTGTAATTTTCCGCCAATTTCCGCTATTAAAATTTTTTTTTTTGGGGGGGGGGGGGGGTAAATTCCCCTGCACCCTCTACCAGCGACTAGGTGGCACCTGGACCCCAGCCAATTTCCTCTTTTTAACTCCAGACCATTACAAGCCCTACAGTACAGTTTAAAGATAAATATAGTGAATATTGTGAGCCTGCCCACAAAATTAAGAATGCCTACTACAGTCATTTATAACAGGCTAGATGAAAACGCTTTGCTTGGCTGTTCAGTTATGGGGGCAGAAAGCATTAAAGAATGATGACAATACTAAAGAAAATGTCCTTTGGGCCCCTGCATGATTTTTTTTTTTTTTGTTTTTTTTGTTCTGTGCTAATGATCATACAAGATTTAGAAGAAAAAATGTTATGGCATGAGGCTGCATCTTGTGTGACCAGGGTTCGAAATAACTGGGGGCTTGGGGCAAAAAGCACCTTTCTTTGGCCTCAGGCTCTCAACTTTCAAGTCCATGGGGCCTGACGGGCGCTCTTCTTTTCAGACCTACTTTGTCTCAAAGCAGTGGTAGGCAGTACTCAGCGCATGAGCGCGGTCCCGACCAAAACTTTTCACCAAACACGTGGCTGGCTATTTTTAGCACGGTACGCATCAACCTCTCTTTGCTGCATAGCGGTCTAACTCGATACTTTCACTCTGCTGTTTGCAGCTCGCTATTCTTCTTTTAGCTAAAGCCGCTTCCTCCCGCGAAGGAGAGTTCCTATGTCTTGTCTGTAAATCATGCAACAGTTCACGAGCTCCTTTCCTGTGGGACCCCCTACTTTTATTAACAGGGGGTCCGAAGGGCCCCGTACTTTTGAAAAGTACTTCGAACCCTGTGTGATGGTGTATAATCAGAACCCTTGAGCGCAGATCAGTCTAGGTTTGACTGTTTGGTGCAAAAATGGCTGGCCTTTCCAAATCTGTGGATGTTTGTAACCCGTTAAACATTCACTTGGTCTTAAGGATGCAGACGAGAGACTATCTTGTCAAAGCACAGAAATTTGAGTGCATACTTGCGTACATTAAAAGAAAATAACTAATGTTAAGAGAGCTTGGGCAGGGAAGGCATTGTATTTCGTAAATGTCTGGGTCCCTAGGGAATGTAAAAAAGTCATTCCTAAAGCATTTTCATGGATTTGAAATAAGAGTACATCTCAATGCCTTGACCTTAAGAGTTCATTTCTGGATCTAGTGCGCTTGCTAAGTAACGGGTTGTAATGACACATTTAGCATGCTCACTGCAAGTGAACCTTGGGTAGACAGATCTACCTGCCAATAGTGTGTTACGAGAAGTTGTCTCTAGGCAGCTGGAGCAGCCAATGTAGGCAAAGAGTTAAACAATTCCCAGTATGTTTATTAATACAAAATGAAAAAAAAAGCTAAGATTATGCTACACACATCCGACAGACAATTACTTACTTACACGCCTGTCACCCCTACCCGGGTATAGGCCGTCGACGAGAGACCTCCAGCAACTCCTGTCCTGTGCTTCTCCTTTGATTCTACTCCAGGTGGTTCCCAGTCTCTTGATGTCTGCTTGGAGGTCTCGACGCCAGGAGTTTCTCGGCCTACCTCTTTTCCTCTTTCCTTGGGGGTTCCATGACAATGCCTGCCTAGTGATACTGGAAGCTGGCTTTCTCAGACTGTGACCGATCCATCCCCATCTTCTTCGCCCAAATTCATTCTCTGCTGTTATCTGTTCTGTTCTCTCCCAGAGTCTGACGTTGCTGATCTTCTCTGGCCAGTGGATTTTCAAAATTCTTCTAAGGCAACTGTTCATGAAGGTCTGTACTCTGTTGACTGTGGTTTTTGTCAATCTCCAAGTCTCTGCTCCATATAAGAGAACTGCTTTTACATTGGAGTTGAAAATCCGGACTTTGGTGTGTTGTGACAGCTCTCTGGAGCTCCACACTTTTTTCAACTGGAGAAAGGCTGCTCTGGCTTTACCGATTCGTGCTCTGACATCTGCATCAGTGCCGCCTTTTTTGTCTATGATGCTCCCGAGATAGGTGAAGGACTCCACCTCCTCCAACGGGGTGCCAGCAAGCAAGACTGGTTCTTCCCTGGTTGCGTTCAGCCTCATTGTCTTTGTTTTCTGTTTGTGAATGGAGAGGCCCACTTGGGACGAGATGTCAGCAAGCCTCGTGGTCTTGTCCTGCATTTGTTGATGAGTGTGGGACAGTAATGCCAAGTCGTCTGCAAAATCGAGGTCGTCAAGCTGTGTCCACAGTGTCCACTGTATTCCACTTCGTCTGTGCTCTGTGGTCATCTTCATGACCCAGTCTATGGCCAGTAGGAAGAGGAACGGAGACAGCAGACACCCCTGCCTGACACCGGTTCTGACCTGGAGCTCCCTGGTGAACTGCCCTTCGTGGATCACGCGACATGTCATGCCATCGTAGCTGCTCTTGATCAGGCGGACGAGCTTTGTGGGTACACCGTAGTGTCGTAGGAGTTTCCACAGAGTCTCTCGGTCCACACTGTCAAATGCTTTCTCATAACAGCGCTTTCGGGCGACTTTTCAAGCGGGTGTGGCACAATCAACAGCTGAAAACAGGCACCAAGATCAGCGTGTATAGAGCTGTGGTCCTCACCACCCTGCTGTATGGTTCCGAGTCCTGGGCCCTCTACCGAAGCCAACTACGACTCCTCGAACGCTTCCACCAGCGCTGCCTGCGTACCATCCTGGGCATTCACTGGAGTGACTATGTCACCAACGTCGAGGTCCTTGAACAGGCTGAAACTGTGTGCATCGAGGCTTTGCTGCTGCGGACACAGCTCCGCTGGGCGGGGCATGTCTCCAGGATGGAGGATCATCGCCTACCAAAGATCACCCTGTTCGGCGAGCTTGCTACTGGACACCGTGACAGAGGGGCACCAAAAAAGAGATACAAAGACTGTCTCAAGAAGTCACTTAGTGCCTGCCAAATCGACCACCACCAGTGGTCTTCGCTTGCTGCGGACCGTGACACCTGGCGCTCCACCATTTACAAGGCAGCTGTCTCCTTTGAGGACTCTCACAGAGCTAGCCTTAAGGACAAGCGGCTCAGGAGAAAAAACAGAGATGCCGCAGCTCAGAACCCTGGCCATACCTTTCCCTGCAGCCACTGCGGTCGAACCTGCCTGTCTCGGATTGGCCTCCGCAGCCACGAACAAGCCTGCAGACGTCGTGGGCAACTCCTATAAAATCTTCGTTCGCGAAGTCAAGCCAAGCCAATCCACAAAGTTGACGTACAGTGGGGAGCTCCACTCCAGAGACTGTTCCACGATGATGCGGAGAGTGGCGATCTGGTCTGTACATGATCGGTTCTTCCTGAATCCTGCTTGCTGGTCTCTCAGCTGGGGGTCAACGGAGCTCTTCATTCTCTCCAGGATGATCCTTTTGAAGACCTTTCCTGGTACTGACAGCAAGGTGATTCCTCTGTAGATGGAACACTTGCTGAGGTCGCCTTTCTTGGGAAGCTTGATTAGGTACCCCTCCTTCCAGTCAGCCGGCATCACCTCCTCTTCCCAGATCTTTCCAAACAGTGGGTACAGCATCTCCACTGTTGTCTCTAGGTCTGCTTTCAGAGGCTCCGCTGGGATGCCATCTGGGCCTGCTGCTTTGCCGTTCTTCAAGAATGCCACTGCTCTTCTGATCTCTTCCCGGCTGGGTCTGTCACAGCTGATGGGTAGGTCGGTCTCTGCCGGCTGGATGTCTGGGGGGTCGGGTGGGCTAGGTCTGTTCAGTAACTCTTCAAAATACTCGGCCCATCTGTCGAGTTGGTCTGCTCTGTCTGCAATAGGCTTGCCTTCTTTGTCTTTTACTGGTCTTTCTGTATGGCCATACTTGCCTGACAATCTTCTGGTAATGTCGTAGAGCTGTTTCATGTTGCCGCTGCCTGCTGCCTTTTCTGCCTCTGCTGCCAGGCTGTCTGTGTAGGCCCTCTTGTCTGCCCTGATACTACTCTTCACCTGGCGGTTGGCTTCCGAGTATTCCCCCTGTGCCCTTACTTTGGCTGCTCTCGTGCGACTGTTGTTGACAACTGCTTTCTTCTGCTTCCTCACTTCTATCTTCTTCAAGGTCTGTGCCAACAGCCAGTCCTTGTGATGGTGTTTCCTGAACCCTAAAGTGTCTTTGCAGGTTGAGTTCAGCGCCTCTCTGCCTTCCACTGCTGCTCTGTGGTGACCGCCTCCTCTTCATTTACTAGCTCCTGTAGCGCTTGAAACCGGTTGGACAGCACCAGTTTGAACTCTTCTCTAACTCCAGTTTCTTTCAGGAGGCCTACATTATAGCGCTGTCTTCTTGTTGTCTCTGTGCGGCTTTTCTTTAGCTTGAGCTTCATTCTTAAGGTAAGCAGATGGTGGTCGGAGGCGACATCTGCTCCCCTCCTCACTCGAGCATCTTGAAAGGATCTTCTAAATTTCTTGCTAATGCAGATATGGTCTATTTGGTTCTCTGTTGTATGGTCAGGTGAGACCCAAGTTGCTTTGTGTATTCTTCTGTGTGGGAAGATGCTGCCTCCAATGACAAGTCGGTTTAGAGCACAAAAGTCTACAAACCTCTCCCCGTTTTCACTCATCTCTGAGCCTAGTCCCTGTCTCCCCATCACCTCTTCGTATCCGGTGTTGTCCTCCCCTATTTTGGCATTAAAATCGCCCATGACGATGGTGATGTCTCGCTCCGCACATTTGTCCAAGGCACTCTGGAGTCGGTCGTAGAACTCTTGTTTCTCTTCCTCATCACTGTCATTAGTGGGCGCATAACACTGGATGACATATAGCTTGAGCTTTTTCTTGGTTCTAAAGGCTGCTGTGATAATTCTTGGCCCAAGAGGTTCCCAGCCCATCAGCGCTCTCTGTGCCTCTGGTGATAGCATGAATGCTACACCTTCTGTATGGGGGGCATTCTCCTCTTCATGACCTGAATACAGAATCATCTCCCCACTTAACAGCCTTTTCTGGCCAGACTGCGTCCATCTGGCTTCACTGATACCTAGCAGGGAAAGGTTGTACTTTTGCATTTCCGCTGCTATCTGGGTGGCCTTGCCGCTCTGGTACATGGTCTTGACGTTCCATATGCCCATGGTTGTATCCCTGGATAGAGAGAGGCGGCTCGGTCCTATGGCTTCCGAAGACTTACGGCTTTCACCACAGGACGTCATAAGTCTTCTGGTAGAAGAACCTTCCTCCTCCAGGAATGGAATTACTGTTTGTCTTTTCGTCGGCGTTTTTGTAGCTATTTCCTTTTTTGCAGGGTGGGGAAGCTACCCCCACGCCCAACCCCCTTACTAGGAGGACCAGGGGTTTTCTCTCGGGGTCACCTTCCCTTAGACCATGTTGGTTCACCGCACCTTATTTCATTCGGTGCACCCCTCTCACGAGGGACCCCCTATCCACCACCCAGGGGACGCGCCTCAACGCCATATGGTCCCAGCGCGAGGGACAGACAATTGCAACACAACAAATATTTCTTCATTCAAAAACATTTCGCGAATCATTATTATTTAGTAGAGTGAAAATATTCTTGTGTTGTATATGTACAGTACCGTGTATTTCTGAATTGTTTATATGGCAATATTCTCTGCTTGGCTTTTGTGTCAGTTTGTTAGTCTTCAAATCTTTTTTCCCCCATTGTGCATGCAGCCACTGGTATGTTTGCAGTACAAATGCTGCATGTACCTGGAGGTAATTAAAAATGAAAGCTGTTATTTCATTCATGTATTTTAATTGTGAGTGTTGTGTAATGTGGCAGCTCCCCGCCCATGCAGTCAGTTTGAATTCACCTGTGATAACGGCCAGTGTATCGACTCGCGTGGACACTGTAACGAACTCCCAGAGTGCCAGGATGGTTCAGACGAGAGAGGATGTCGTAAGCACAATGTTTTTGCATTTTGACTCTGTCAGACCAAATTCTGCACTTAGTATCTGAGTGTGTGTGTATGTGTGTGTGTGTGTGTGTTGAAAGGCAGTGTGTGTGTGACTTCAGCACCAGGAAAATAACTAACAGTGTCAATATGGTAAAATTTATGTAATCTTTTCATAGTCCCAGATTGAGAAGTGATGGATGGGGAGTGTAGTGCACTTGGGTGTTTAGCATGAGCTGGGATTTGTGTGCATATTGAAGTAATAAAAGGGGGCTCTAGTGCTTTGTTTAACCCCATTGTGCATGCAGCCTCCAGTACTGTAAACAGTATGTGTGTAAATAGTACCAGTGGCTGCATGCACAAAGGGGTTAAATGTGTCTGCATTGAATAAGTGGATCCACATTGATGTTGGCAGCGTGCAAGGATGATGAGTTCACATGTAGAAGTGATGGTCAGTGCATCGCCCGGGCACGCAGGTGTGATCAACGCTTAGACTGTGAGGATCGCAGTGATGAGCTTGGTTGTGGTCAGTACTTTCTACTTAAACATGCCACTTAAACAGTCGTACAGGTCAGCCTCTGTATATTGTGATACTTGGAGCTATAAAGTCGGAGCATGGTTATTAGTTGTGCATGGGGCCAGCAAAGGCTATTTTCACAATGAGCTGTGACCTCTTGCTCACTGTAATGAGCAGAAAAGTGACACATTACGTCATTTTGCCATACAGTGGAGCACTCAATATTGAGGTTTACCTGTAATTACTTCCCTTTGTACCATGTGACTGTAGATACACATAAGTGTTAAATTCTGGGCGGACCAAGAAGGCCATTAAGATGTAGCAATTAGTATAACACATACAAGGATCTCTTTCACCAACATATCAAGTCACAATTGTTTTCTATTAGTGTTGAATGTATGCCTGCAGGTGTCAAAATCAGTGTTGAACAAATATGGACTTTCCTGTTGTCAGTGTATCATTCTGATATCTGAGTCTGTGTTGGGAATTTTTCCATCACAATCTGGCTTCAGTCTGTCCTCAAGTTCATGGACTGTCATATATATTGTAATAAGTCCATCTACAGCTCTGACCCGACATATCGCAAATCGTTAAACCCCATAAATCGCAGGGGGGGGGTGGGGGTCACAGGCCTTGGCTGCATTGCGTTCCATGGGGTGCTGCACACACGCCTGATGTGACAGCTGGGTGGGTGACCACACACTGAACACCCACAAACCTTCTCCAGATGAAGAACACATACATACATGAATTGTATGTACATAAAGAGGGTAGGAGACAGAGTCAGTGTATAATGAGGGTTTAGGCTTCTGACATATGGCAGATGTCTCCCCACTTGACAGGCTGCTGGGTCCTGGGAGCAGCTTCACACAGATTACAATGTGACCCCCTCCTAGATATGACCACACACGTAAATGCGTTAATAGGAAACACTGATTCAATGTGCATCAAAGTCTATGCTTTTCACAGGTGTAAATTTTCGCCATGCTCTGCAGCTGGCAGTTATGACCTGTAGAGTGCGAAAACTGATGCTGAACCCTCGTTCACCTCCTCTGATGAAGAACGCAGGCTATGATAGGAAGACCTTAGGCACAGCTGCGAGGGATAATGAATGTCTATGCTTGCTGCAGAGTGACAACTTCAAACAAAACACACTAGCGTGGTGATCAGCCTATTCAAAGAAGAATAAAGGCTACCTAACTTGTCTCCGAAATTGTCTATTGATGTGTGTGAATGACATAAACAAGAACAGAAGTTGTCCTTTGTATGTTCTTTTTCTGTGATGCTAACAGTGCAACTAAGGGTTTCTGATTGTACTCGGCTTTGAAAGAAGAACGCACAGGCGATAGGTAATGCCTACGCACATACCCCTATTCTCATCGGATACTCCCCCTTTAGCCCGATATCTCGAGGATGGATATATCGTGCTCCCATTTTGTGGACCCCGACGGCTGCGATATGTTGGGTCACAGCTGTATCACTAACACTAACAGTAGAGTGTTGGTTGTTAGGTAAATCTATATATTTTTTACACCCCTATGCAGTTTCAGCGGTATAAAACATGTTAAATAAAGGCCTGTAATTGTTGTTCACAGAATGCCAGGAGAATGAGTTCAAATGTCGTGATGAACAGTGTATTCCAGAAGATAGGCGCTGTGACCGACGTCGTGACTGTCGTGATGGCAGTGATGAAGAAGAATGTCGTAAGTTATTTATTTATTTGTCTGTTTATTTATTACAGATTGAATGAATGATTAATTGATTGATTGATTCATTGGTTGATTATAAAATACATGTGTGTGATTTTTGTTGTTGCCGGTACTACTCTCATTTCTATTTTTATTATTGTCCTATCTTTTTGTATTTAATTTCTTTTGTTCAGGTTGGTTATTGAAAGTTGATTTAATGTGCTAGTAAGATAGTTAGTTTTAAAAGTACTCATGCAATTTTGGCTCATGTGTGAAGCAAAAGTGGGTCTATGTTCTAGGCCAGGGTCGTTCGTCTGGTGTCAATGGTAAACTTTAATGTTGGCATTTTCTCAAAGACTTTTTGAGCCACAGTCTTCAAACTTGGCCCAAGGATACTTTTTGTCACAAGACATTTCTAAACATTTCAATTTCATTGACCTGTCAAAGGTCAAGGTCAAAAGGGATCAGGGAATGGGCCAAAATAGCAATATTTTGACAATTTATATTTTTATTTTGACAATTTTGTTTCTCTGAAATACTATTAACAACTTCAAACCATAAACTTGGTACAGAGATATCTGTTGGTAAGACCTTCCTATGTATACTAATTTTAATGACCTCTCGGAAAGGTCAAGGGTTACAAGAGATCAGGAAATAGGTCACAAATAGCTATTTCTTGAAGAATTTTTTTTTTCTCAAATACTATTTACAACTTCAAAACCAAACTTGGTCCAGAGATACCCGATGATAAGACCTTTGTATGCATGCTAATGTGGATGACCTCTTGGAAAGGCCAAGGGTCACAAGAGATCAGCAAATAATGTGAAAAAAGTAGTATTTTAGCTGTTATAAGCTCTATTGCAACACAAACTTACAAACGTCGCTTACAAACATGACACTAACCTACTTGATCATCTTGTTCACAGTTCACTTCGCACATCTAACACCTTACCCCCTGGCACACACCCTTGTCAGCAACCACACTGCAAAGCATGTCCGTACATCAACACATCCCCTGTCATCACCGGACCCCTGTCATCTTTCAATGTCCACCGATCATTCACATGCCAGTCATCGGATATTGTCTATGTCATCTCATGTTCTCACTGCCCAAAGATGTTGTATGTGGGGGAGACATACCGTACACTCCCTGAACGCCACGAGGAGCATGTTCGTTTGAACTGCCTCAGATACAACAACCAGATTGGACGTCATTTCAACGAACCTCCTCATAGCCTCACACATTTCAGCATAAACATCCTTTGGCAAAATACATCCCACTTCATCCGCCGCAAAATGACAGAATCCTTTTTCGCGGACAGGCTTGGCCCAGGCCATGTGGGCATCGAAGGCAACAGAATCGCAGATTCTGCTGCCAACAGTGCCCGCAGTGACCTTGTCCCTGACACACAGACTGTCTATAGTGATTTTAAACCTGTGATTAGTGCGTACATAGCCCGCGAGTGGCAGTCCGAGTGGGACAAAGAGGAAGGGAACAAGCTTCATGAAGCTCTTCCTAAGTTGTCTGACAGTCTACCTTTCCGCTGCGGCAGCCGCCATGAGGAGACTGTCCTTGCTCGGCTCCACGTCAGGCACACGTATGTTACGCACTCTTACTTACTTAAACAGGATGAGCGTCCATGGTGTTTTGCCTGTGATGAGCAGTTTTCTGTTCGACACTTTTTGCTGTATTGTGCTGACCTAATTGACACCAGATATAAACACTTTACAGCAGACTCCTTGAAGGTTTTGTTCCGGGATGTTCCCCCGGACAAAATCTTCAATTTCTTGCGAGCATGCAATATTTTTAACAAGATTTGAGCATTCATAGACTATGTGAATCTTTTTTATTTGCCCTTTTTGAGAGTCTGTAGACATTTCTTTTAAAGACATGTGCGACATTTTAGCCTGAGATTTTTAATCTATATTTACATCTTGTCTTAAGACCTTGCTTTTAGTCTGGCTGACCAGATTTTTACCTATCCCGCCGTGAGATGGCCTTAGTCGCCTGCTCGGCGTTAAACCCAAATAACTAACTAACTAACTTACCATCTGCGTGGCTTGAACATTTGCCCCTAGGGATGTATGCTCGGCCTGATGGGTAATTGGTGCCAGACTTGACCTCACTGTTGATACTGGATGCTACCGTTGAGTGTGTGTGTGTGCGTGCGTGTGTGTGTGTGTGTGTGTGTGTGTGTGTGTGTGTGTGTGTGTGTGTGTGTGTGTGTGTGTGTGTGTGTGTGTGTGTGTGTGCATGTACGTGAGCGGCAGCAGGTACGAGTGAATGCGAATGTATGCAGTGACGTGTATGTATGTCGACGTAAGTTTTGTGCTACGTGTTTTGTGCATGTGTATTTACATCATTCTTTCCTTTTTTTTTCTTTTTTTACGTCATTCTAAATTCTCACTTTACAGGATGACGTCTTTTCTTTCTCTCGTGTTCTTTTCTGTTCTACGTTTGTTTCCATGTCACCTGAAGAAGGATCTTTGATCCGAAATGTCATTCCTTGTTTCTATTTTAAAGGGTTTTCCACCACTATCTTCTGTTTTTCTTTCTATTGCAACACTTTTAAACCAAATTTGGCAGAAAGGTAGCTGATAAGACTTTTCTATGCATACTGTTTCGGTCACTACTGGCAAAGGTCAAGGGTCATGTGAGATTGACAAAAGTGTGAAAAATTCATAATGTTTGAGAAAACATGGATTTTGCAGGTACAAAAACCAACCCTTAGGTTAGAACTGGATCATTCATGCACGTGAGCCTTAAGGTAGACGTTTGTATTGTCTCACAATTTATGAGTCATAGAGGGTGTCATCCTTGACTTTTTTTTACACGTTTTTCACAAGTTGAAAGATTTTATCTGTGCTTTGTTTTCTCTTTTTTTCTTTGTTGATTAATCTTGAGTATACAACCGTGTGTGTTCCTGTGCAGTAGCATTGCAGGAAAGGATGTTTGCAGAGTTGGGTTGTCACTATTTTTCGCTTGTCCTTAGGCCCACTACCGGCAGACTTCTTTGTGTGCTCTTATGACTTTGCTTTTTATGGCCAACGTGCAAAGCAAAAGTGAGTCTATGTTCTGGGCCAGTGGTTGTCCATCTATCATCCATGTGCCGTCGTCTGTGGTAATCTTTAACGTTGGCAATTCTCAGAGACTATTCAAGCCACAGTCATCAAACTTGGCCCAAGGATACTTTGTGGCAAGACCTCCCTAAATATACCAATTTGAGTGACCTCCCTTAAAGGTCAAGGTCACATGGGATTAGGAAAAGGTAAAAAATTGCCATATTTTGACAAAATTGATTTGTTCTCAAATACTATTCACAACTTCAAACACAACCTTGGTACGTAGATACCTGATAGTAAGACCTTTCTATGCATACCAATTTGGTTGACCCATTGGATAGGTCAAGTGTCACAAGAGCTCAGGAAATAGGTCAAAAATAGCCATATTTTGACAAAAGATGTTTTTTTTTTCTCAAATAATATTCACAACTTCAAACCCAAACTTGGTACAGGGATACCTGATAGTAAGACCTTCCTATGCATACTAATTTAGTTGACCCCTCAGAAAGGCCGAGGATCGCAAGAGATCAGGAAATAGGTGAAAAATAGCCATATTTTGACAAAAGATGTTTTTCTCAAATATACTGTTCACAACTTCAAATCCAAACTTGCTACAGAGATAGCTGATGGTAAGACCTATCTATGGATACTAATGTGGATGACCCCTCAGAAAGGTCAAGGGTCACAAGAGCTCAGGAAACAGGTCTAAAATAGCCATATTTTGACAAAAGATGTTTTTTCTCAAATATTATTTACAACTTAAAACCCAAATTTGGTACAGAGATACCTGATGGTAAGACCTATCTATTCATACTAATTTGGATAACCTCTTGGAAAGGTCAAGGATCACAAGAGGCTGGCATATGTGTGTAAAATGCTGATTTGTTTAATAAAATTGTAGGTATTCCCAAATTTTTGCAAATTTTTCAACCAAATTTGGTAGTTGATGGTCCTTCCTATGCATACTAATTTAGTCGACTCATCACAAAGGTCAAGGGTCACAAGGAGGTTGACAGATGTGTGAAAAATGCTTACATTTTCAGAAAACATGGATTTTGCTGCTGCAGAAGCCAGCCCTTGTCACAAAGGTCACACATATATGTAAATCGGTCATACATGTGAGCCATAATGGCTTTGCCTTTCTTGTTTTCAGGATTTTTGCAAAACTTCTCAACCAGATTTGGCAGAAAGGTAGCTGATGATAACACCTTTCTATGCGTACTAGTTTGGTTTACTACTGGTACTCAAAAAGGTCAAGGGTCATGGGAGGTTGAGAAAAGTGAAAAATGTGTAAATTTAGAGAAAACATGGATTTAGCCCTTTTCTTATCTTATGTTAGAACACTTGAACATTTGTTTATTTCAGTGACCTGTTCAAAGGTCAGGACCACAAAGATAATTAATTATGTGCACCAGTGAGTCATGCACTTGAACCTTGAGGTCTTTGCCATTCTTGTTAAAATCATGTCAGTGTTTCATAAATATGTTCTGTACATTGTATTTGTTATGGTACACACACATGCATAAATCTTGATTGGAAACATTTGCCCTTCAGAGGGTGTTTGTCGTAGAAATGAGTTTCGCTGCAATGACGGCACTTGTGTGGATGGGCGCGTGAAGTGTGATCGATTTGTTAACTGTGCTGATGGCTCCGATGAGTTTGACTGTGGTAGGTACACACAGCACTGGTACCTGTTCCTGCATATATACTACTTATCTTACCCATAAGCATGAGCAGTCACCTCTTCCTATCTTGATCACAATGTTGAGAGTTTTTCCATGTGAATGTTTTATGAACATGGTAAGGACCCAGAAAAAAAGATCATTCAGGAAATGTACTTTTTCTTTTTTTAGCTTGAAAATCAGCATACTAGTTATTCTCTGTCTGCACTTTAAGAAATGATTTAGCATCATTACAAATAGTATGTTTCATGAAAAATAATTACAGCTATTTCACAGTATTTAATGCAAACGTTTATATACAGGCATTTATAAAACTTTTCAATAAGAAAGAAAATATTTGTGAGTTACTTTGTGAGAGATAAATTGTGTGCGCATTATGAAGAAAATATTTGTGAGTTAGTTTGTGAGATAAATTGTGTGTGCATTATGACTCTTAAAAATTACTCTATTAAAGCACAAAATACTGGTTATTATGATGTATAACATATCTCTTGTGCAATACTGAACTGTACTGATTTTGCCTGGCCAGTATGTAATGCCGCGGAGTTTCGCTGCCGTAATGGGCAGTGTATTGCCAGTCAGCGCTACTGTGATGGGCGACCAGACTGCATTGATGGCAGCGACGAAGATGCCTGCCGTAGGTTTTCACTTCAGCACTTTAACTCTTAAATGTACTTTCAACCTAAGCATATGTTAGATGACTCATTTCTGTATACTTCTGGATATGTGCACTACTGGTTTCCAGATGCTGTACAAAATTGTGCATGAACAGGTATTTGTGACTTTCAGAAGGAAAAACTTTTAATGGGTTTGTCTTGAACAGTGTTTGGTGGACTTAAGTGTTATAGAGCAAGACCTTGGGAGGATGCTGATTTTCTTAGCATTCAGCATGCAAATCCTCTCTTTTTTTGGTGTTGGGATGGGGGTGGGGGTGTGGCAGTACATTTTGAGCCCTGTCCAGTAGTAGAGTCCTTGGGCACAAGAGCATTGACAGCCTGAAGATTGACTGTTCAGTGTTTACAAGCTAGCAGCGCATATGCATTGTTGTTGACAAAATATTCTGTACTGGACCCTCTCTACGCAGCGCTGAGTTGCCGCTCTGACCAGTTTGAGTGTGGTAGCAGGGAGTGCATTGATCGCAGACGCATCTGTGATGGGCGGCCTGATTGTAGGGATCGGTCAGATGAAGCTAACTGTGGTAAGTAATGCTCACCTGTCTGCACTGGCATCCTTTTCTCTTCCAGGTCCAATTCAGATCCTGAGGAAATGTTGCAGGAGATGGATCAACTAAATGAGCTCTAGGGTAGTGTTTGCTGAGCTTGCAAGTGGCAATGTAGTCAAGCTGATCATTCAATATGCTAGAGCTGTCATGGTTGAGCCATCTTCCAATGATAACACTGGAAGTGAAGAGGCTTTGGCTGGTGAAGGTCAGAACCTGGCACTAGCATCTTCTGTTGTGCAATAGTTTTGCAGCCTCACATTCTTCTTCATTCTTGGCTTTGCTCAGTTATAAATCTGGTAGGAAATAACATCCTTGGCAGTTATCATGGCAGAGTGTTGTAATATTTTAAATGCTCAAAACTAGTCTTCTTTTATTATGTAGTATTACTGACCAAGTTTTTCAGTTTAGCTATGTGGAACTGCTAATAGTGGGTGTTTTTGTCACAAAGGATTTGATTTTCAGATATCTTCTGATTTTTTTTATTGTTCCTATTTATAAAATAGGAACAACTTTGAAATGGGACGCAGCGGAGCGTGTTCAATAGCATGCACATGACATCATGGGTGGGCAGGCCTCAAACACTGGCAAAGAAGTAACGGGATAAAAATTATGTCACATCTAGCTTCTCTAACCTTTCTGTAGAATGTACTTTTGGTGCAAGCGCTGTGTGTGTGTGTGTGTGTGTATGTGACAGTGAATATCTCCTCTATTTCTGTATGTAATGGCTTGAAACCTTAGTAAGTTCTTTCAATCTGGAATCGCTAGGAGGGCCTCCGAGGATTTTAAAATTTGAGTGCTTTTTGCACAGAAATGGTCACTTTGGAGAAAGTAGGTTGATCCACATTAGAGACCATAATTTTGGCTCATATGCGATAGAAAAAGTGAGTCTATTTAATGGGCCAGCCGGCGTATGTGAGGGTGAAAGACACTGTCCACAGTTAAGTATCTATCTAAACATTAAGCAGGGTGGAGAACTCTCCTTGGATCCGCGATTTTCCGAGGAAAGTTAGCGTCACTTCCGAGAAAATGAAATAGAGTTCCGAGAAAAATTCACGAAACACATTTCTCCAAGTCTCGGCCCGAGTTTAAAAAATAGGATGAGTTCAGGTCCGTGTCCAGCTTTTACTTTATCGTCACTGAACGTGGCGCCCTCGAGTAACATTGTATGCACTGCCCAATGTAAGTATAAGGCTTACTCACAGGGCTTCCGTTTTAGTGCGTCTGTGCGTCTCTGGCACACTAAAACTCAAAATCACGTACTGAAAATGTAACTAAAGGGTAGTTAGATGCACTAAAATTCAGTGCATCTGCGTCCGAGACACATCATTCTTGCGCCACTGTGTGTACCCTAACACAGGTCTGTGACAGTCGTTCTACTTTTAATGATGAGTTGGTTCGTTTAGCCGCTTGCTTTTTTCGCGGCTGCATTCAGAATCGCCCTGACTCCGGGGTCCGTGCGAGTGTCACACTGGACAGGCAAGTTTACGTGTGGTGTGAACATGTTATTACAAAGTGCGCGCTACATGTTGAACGCATTACTTGCTGTGACGTCACCATTTATATACTATTACGCATTTCACTTTCGATCTTGAACGAAGTTGTAAATGGCGGAGCAAAAGCAAAGGAAGCTGAAATGCTTCGGATTCTTCAATCCGGCACCGTCTGATCTTGATAATCGCTCAGAAAAAAGTTCCACTTCGACACCGCCATCTCCATCGACAAGCGACAGTACCAGAAATGATACCCTTAGGCCGTGTGTGGCACCGCCGCTACGACGCAGTTTCAGAGTTCATGGCTGCGTGTATTTCCGTGGCTAAAGCACGACAGCACACGGACGACCTGCGTAATATGCATGGAGACATACTCAAAAAGCAAGTCCAGAAATTTGAACAGAAATAAGATTTGTCAGTTTTTTTTAATTTTTTTATCATGGTCGATCCATCTTCTGGTACACAGTTATTGGGCAAGAGCTCTAACATTGGAGAAATACGTCTTTCGGTTTAAATGGGTTGAAACCAACTTTTAGGTACATCAGTTCACACACACACACGCATGCACGCACGCACACGCACACACACACACAGAGAAAGAGAGAGAGAGAGAGAGTTTAGACAAGTCAGACTTTGGTTGTCATTCTGTATTGAGCAGAAAAGGCTATATTCTGTTACAATACATTATCAAATGATCATACAAATAAATACAGGCTTTTGCACGACAGCTCACCAGTTAAAGAATCGGTATCGTGGAAAGGACACTCACACACTGTCACAACAAATTTAAAGAGGAGAGAGCAAAATGAGTTGATTTATTTAAAAAAAAAACATACACATGATGCAGTTGTTCTTAAATAAATTTGCGGACCCTCTATTATGCTCAGATGGGGGTCTGTGTACCCTCTAAAATTTATACCTGGGGGTCTACAGACCATTTAACCTGTTGTGAAAACAGAAACCCTGTTAATAAATATTCATCACTTGATTACAATGGGTGATAGCGATGTTGAACGTTTGGCGGTTCACCGGAAGTTCAGTCCTCTGTGTCGGCCATTGTTAGTCTATTGTGATACTGATCAATAGCCTACCATGTTGTGCTTTTCACCAGTGATTAACCAGGGAGACCCTTTGATGATGTAATCTGTAATCTTGAGTTTGCATGTAGTCAAATTTGAGCCTTTTCTGTGTGCTATCTCTCACAAGAAGCCAGAATTTGTACCTCTAAAAATAAAAAATATCAATTTTTGTCCGGGGGGCTTTGCCCCCATGGGCCCTCTACCGGGCGGGTCTTTGCCCCTGGATCCCACCGGGCCTAGGCGGCCCCTGGACCCCGGCCACTTTTCAGAGATTTTTACTTCAGCTTCTTCTCCACCCTGATTAAGTCCTTGACTGGTCATGAAGGACACTGTGGGACTGTATACTAGTGGGAGATGAGTGCATATTGATAGTTCAAGGGCAGTGCGGTGTGAACTTGGCCTTATAGGCAGCATCCTTGAATGACTATGTGGTTGCTCCATCTGCTATACATAGTCTGTAACTATCAGTTTGAGTTGTACACCTACATGATCCCTTGTGACTGTAATTACTGGTATCTACGCCTGTTACAATATCCTGGCAGTGAAGGGGTTAATGAATATCAAACTGTCCATGGCTTTGCTGACCTTGCTGTTTTTATACCATGCTTCTGTCAAGTTTTGGTCTTTGCACCTACATTTATCGTCTTGATACTTTTGGGCTCAAGCACGAAGCAAAAGTGACTATGTTCTGGGCCAGTGGTTGTCTGTCCCTCGTCGTCAGTGGTAAACTTTAATGTTGGCATTTTCTCAGAGACTATTAAAGTCACAGCCTTCAAACTTGGCCCAAGGATACTTTGTGGCAAGACCTTAAAGGTCAAGTTCACAGAGATCAGGAATTAGGTAAAAAAAAAAAAAAAAAAAAGCCATTTTGACAAAATAGATTTTTTTCTCAAATACTATTCACAACTTCAAACCCAAACTTGGTACCAAGATACCTGATGGTAAGACCTCTCTATGCATACTAATTTGGTTGACCCATCCAAAAGTTCAGTGGTCACAAGGACTCAGGAAATAGGTCCAAAATAGCCATATTTTGACAAAAGATGTTTTTTTTTTTAATCAAATACTATTTACAACTTCAAACCCAAACTTGGTACAGACTTGATAGTAAGACCGTCCTACGAAAACTAAATTGAACGAACCCTTGGGAAGGTCATGGGTCACAAGAGATAGTAATAGGTCCAAATTAGCCATTTTCTAACACCCCCCCCCCCCCCCCCCAAATTTTTTTTTCTCAAATACTATTTACAACTTCCATCCCATATGTGTTACAGATGTACCAGATATACCTGATGGTAAGACCTTCCTATGCATGCTAACTTAGATGACCTCTTGGAAAGGTCAAGGTCACAAGAGATCAGCAAATGATGTGAAAAATGTCTATTTTTTTTGAGAATTGTAGTTTTTATCAGGATTTTTGCAAAACTTTTCAACCAAATTTGGCAGAAAGGTACCTGATGATGATAAGACCTTTTTGTATACTGATTTGGCTCACTAAAGGTACTCAAAAATGTGAAGGGTCTAGGGAGGTTGACAAGTAAAAAAATGCATACATTTTTGAGAAAACATGGATTGTGCCAACCCTTTCCTTTTGTTACATTAGAACACTTGCTGATTTCAGTGACCTGTTGGAAGGTCAAGATCACAAAGATCATTTATTATGTGGATCGGTCATGCATGTGAACCTTGAGGGCTTTGCCATTCTTGTTTTGTTTTTACTTTTGCTCAAAGATGTCTGGTATCAGTTTCAGCCCACTTAATCAAATTTCAAATACAAACGATTTTGAATTTCCAAAAACTACAGTAGCTCGCTTGAGCTTGCCCTTAGCACCATGTGAATGTTCTGTGTTTATGTACAGTATGTGAGTGAATGCGCGTGATTCACGTGAGCGTGCTTGTTGGGTTCAGTTCGCGGCGGCGCTTTGAGCCGATTTTCAATTGGGATAAAGCGCCTATTTAATGCGCTTATTATTATTATTATTATTACATTGTAGATTATTGTTTCCGTTTACAGGGTTATAAGGGATCCATCAGTCTGGACTAAATGAACCATTTACTAGTGTTGGTGGATTTGGTGTGTTGACCAGAACGATTTGCAACATACAAGGAGGGTTCTTAATGTTATCATTAGGGAGTGGGGGATGGATATGCTTGCATATTTCCTGCAAATGTTGAAAGCTGCTATTTTCCTGCAATTTATACTGAAGGCTTTGTGTGCATGCAGAAATGTGGGTCTATTTTATCATTTTCATTTCTCGTCATAATCGTACATTACAAATTGAAAACCAAGCTTTATTGTACGAGTCTCCTTTTCATAGTTTGTATATTTTACTGTGTATTTCATGCACAGTCTCACCTTTTCAGTGTTCACCTTTTTTTTTTTTTTAACTGAGGGACATCACCTGAAACAGTTTTAGCACACTCTTTTGTTTCTGTCTTTTGTGTTTTTTTGTTGGGTCATGTACATGTAATTGTATTGTCTGTGATCTGAATGACTTCAGAATGGCAAATGTATTATGTGACTAAATCTCAGCTGCATTTGGTGTTGGTTTCCATGGGAACTACAGTTAGGTGTGATGAAATATAAGCAGTAAATGTAAATAAAGAAAGAAATCTGTAAATGCAAGAAATACACATTATGTTTTTTTCCTGTTACATTTTGATGTAAATGTCATGATGTGAGATTCTAGAAATTGCTTGGTATGTTTGACTCATTCTCAACAAAAATGTATAAATTGGAAAAATGCATCTCTGTTGCTTACCATAGGCTGTATATTGAGACGTGATCTGATTGACTGATACTGGTTTGCAGCGTACAGACCATTACACAAAGTGAACCAAAGATATTGCCCAGAAACACTCCTGTTTCTTTGTGGACCTCCCTGAAAGTCATAAAAATGCAGAAAATTGCATGTTTGTTTGGACAATGTTTTATTTCACACCTTTTTTAAAAAATGATTTTATTACAAATATTTACTTTTTTTTCTGTTGGAGTAGCATTTATAGGTAAATTACAGAATACGAATTACTGACTCAAGAATTTGGTCATTGATGTCTGAAAATGCACGTAGTTTACGTTACTGAGTTCTTGTGCACAAATGGACCTTTTCAGACCTCTATGAAAGAGTATCATGTTATGAGTTTTAAAAGAAGAAACGTTGCCAAAACAAGCCATTGTAATTTTGCACAGCTTGATCATGTTTTGTAAACAGTATGAATTTTGAAGTCTGTTATTTCCCAAGTTCTGCCATGAAATGGCCTTAGTTGCCTGCTTGGCGTTAAACCCAAATAAATAAATAACTAACATGTTGGCAAAGAAAAAGTAAGCAACGTTACCACAATATCTCTGAACAACGTGTGTTGGGAAAACAATACCCTCGGAATGTCCTTGCCCCAAGTGTTGATGTCGAATGACAATGGTAGTTGAGGTATTCTCCGCTTGCATGTGGCGTCAGGAAAGAACATGACAGTAATGTACGTTACCTTAAGTCTATGACTATAAGTATGCAACGTGTACAGAAAAAGTTGGTGCCTAGTGTCTCAGTCAACACGCATTTAAACAGGTAAGTGTCTGTTTTAAGACGGGGCATTGAGAGCACACTGGTAGACCTATTGACAAAAGAAATGCATGAGCCTATCTGATACACAAATCTATTACATAATAAGATGTTCTCCTTATTGGCATGTAGATTAAATTGTAATGTTCTAAGCATGCAATGTTGAAAGAATACTTTTGTTGTTGGGAAACTCAAATTTCTGGCATAAACCTTTATTTACATTTTTCTGTCACAGCCTGTCAAAGACTACAAGGGTCCATCATGTAAATCACAAAATGCAATTTGACCATGTATCTGCAATCACGGCTCACAGAAAGAATTCTGAGACTTTTTATTCAAAATCTGAACCTTAGAAAGGTTGTACTTGTAAGGTATTAGAGTTTCACTTCATAAAACAAAGTTCATTTTTGTGCAGTTTACGGGTTTAGATTTGTACATTTTCAGTGAGAATGAGTGGTTTGATTAGCTTGTAAAGGTGCTTTTGGAACCAACACAGATTGCAAACTTGTACTAGTGACTAATGATGAGAATGTGAGATGTAGATGGACTAATAGTACTAGTGGCTTGCTTGCAGTGGGCAGACATGGGTGTCATGACTCATAGTTTCAGTGTGGCACAGGTCACTGTCTGGCCAACAATCGCGGCTGTGACAGTACCCCAGACTGCCCTAAGATCAGATGAAGTGGTCTATCATAAGTAGTTACCATGGCAACACACAACTGGCTGGCTGGCGTCCTTATGGCGGGCATCCAGTGTTCGCACTACTCTTCTCTTATTTTGTATTGCAGCTGTCCACTTTACCCAGTTCTAGGCTGTTTACCCTTCCTGTGTTCGGGTCAAGGTGACACTGATGACCTTGATGGCCATGTGTTGGTGTCTGACAGGCTTACAACAAACTCTTTTCACTTTTAGTTTTGCTCTTTAGTTTCAACTAACTCTGTGTTTTTATTTTTAATTATTATTACCTGTCGGTCTTGTAGGATAGCTTGTTTTGTTGATAACTTTTGGTGGTAACAAGATTTCTGTTTAGCACATGAAGGAAGAAAGAAACACACTTAGAAAATTACAGTTTATTAACCTTTTTTTCAAAATAGTCATGAGTCATTATTTGGTACTGGTCACAAAAAGGAGGAATTGTGGTACAAAATTAAACTTGAGCAAAGTTCATAAAATTTAATTTGCAGCATTTTGTATCAATATTGTTTCAGAATTAATTAGCAAAACAGCTTGGGGTCAAGTTGCTTCAGCTTAATATTGAAATTAGTCTTCGGCCACTTGAAGAGGTTCTTGATGTTTCACCGTGACACCAATGCGCAGATAAAAGTGATATGAGAATGAAAGAAACTTATTTTGATATGAAATTCATTTTAGCTCTAAAACTTTAGAATGAAGTTTTTGATATCATTTGTTGTGTTCATATACTGATCATAGACGTGTGACATTGAAACATTAGAAACCATACAACTTAAAAGTTCCTTCAGGATCTACAGTGGAGTCCAGTTAACACGAACACGCTTTACACGAATTTCTGGTCAACACGAAACGTTTTTGAATTCCGGCTGAGAGCCATCTAGTTCTCTATTAAAATTTCATGGTTAACACGAAATTCATGCTTAACACAAAGATGATTTTGTTTCCCCAACTCAACATTTTATAGTATTTTCACCTGTTTAACACGAACAACCATCCCAACCATCCCAAGAACTGAGACGATTCGGTCCTCCGTGACACCGCAAGCGGAAGCTTTGTTTTCAGAAGTACCCGCGAACTCTGTTACGCAATAGCTAATACGTCTGAATGACCACTTGTTAGCTTTCACACCTCGGTCCAATCTGCATTGCCAATGGCCGAGGCTATCTATAGATTGTTTTCAAGCACTAATGCTCAACACGCGGGCTCACGTGTATTGGTACACAAGTGATGGAGGACGCTGACGGACACACGTCCACTGCAGAGTTCAATACACAGAATAAGAGGGAGGGGGGGGTAGTAGTGGTGGGTGAGGGAGAGTGGAGGGATGGGAGGACTGCACGTTTTTTTTACATAGAGCCCTGTTTCTGAAAATGATCGATCGGTGGCAAACATAGCGAGTTGGCCTGATCTAGATGAGATTCTTCGTTTCCCATTCTTTATTCAACCAAAGACAAAGACCGACCATGTGATGTGCGATGGGAGTGAGTGAGATGGGGGAACTGCCATCTCAAGTGTGTTTCTGTATTCTGCCGATCTTGTACGTGTATTCATTCATTCAGTCAGTTATTTTTAGCGCTTGATTTTTTATTACTCAATACGAGCGTGATAAACACATGCAAATCTGATTTGTAAGCAATAGACGCAAAGTGCTACAGAGGGTAAAAACAACAGTTCCAAGGATCGTGACACTGATCAACGCGAAGCGTTCATAGTATTGCCCGTTCACATTAGTACACGGCTAAAAATAGCACACTAGCTCGTACACTGTACCTGGTTACGGCGGAGCTGTTTCATCAGATGGATTGTTGTTTTCGTGATGGATTGTACATTAAATCCATGGGCTGTATGCATGTGGTCTATTGTTTTCATATTGAGATGAGAGTAAGCAAGTAAAGTATGATACTGTGCACGTTTAACCTCCAGGGCCACACTCAGAAGCACATCTCCCAGACAATGACTCGCTTGTTTCAGACTGTGAACAAGTTTTAGTCTAAATCGGTTAACACGAAATACGTTTTACATGACTAATTTTCCCAGTCCCCAGCAATTCGTGTTAAGTGGACTCCACTGTACTTCTTCCATGTTTTTTTTTTTTCCTATTTAACACAGTCCTTGCAACATCATCAGCACTTTTTCATGCATGTTATCAAGTTACCTTGTAAATTGGGAAATATAAAGGTGTTGGTGAAAAGAGTTATTGCGTTTAATGTGACACCGTGTGACAAGATGATCATGACAGATAGTATAATGTAGCTCTCTCTTTTTTAAAAAAAAATATTGATAAAAGTGCGCACAGCGTTGTTTTTAAGGTTACTATACGATAATAACAGATAGTGCAACCGAGCTCAGTTTTGAAAAACATCGATGAAAGTGTGCCACAGTGGTAATGTTAGCGTTCTAGCACTTCATATGACTCGCCGGCAATTTGTCTGTCCTAAGCCGTTTACACTTGCAACCAGAGTTCAACCTGAGTTAAACCCAGTTTGGTGTGTTCACACTTGCATTTGGAACTAGAGTTGACCGGCCCACATAACCTTAACAAAACATCTTAGGAATGCATCATGGCGCCACCTCCAGGAAATGCCATGCTGTTGCAGTTGGGTGGTGATCAGTCGTTGCAGTTCTTCTTTCTTTTTTTAAATCCCCCACCCCCCCGCATGACCCAAAATCTTAAAATGCTACAACAAAGTGCCTTTTTGGGGGAGTTTGGACCAACCGCCCCCCCCCCCCCTTTCCACCCTCTTCCCCCTACCCCCACTTTCCACCATTGTTGGAGATTTTGGTGTGTTGCGAGAAGGTAAAAGATGCTTTGATTTTTCGGCTACTGAAGGCAATGTGCCATGTTGAAGGTCCCAAACAAAAGGTTGGAATTATTACAGATCATGACCTTAATGACAACATTGTTCATTAGAAGTGTTCTTTCATTGTCAGTTTGGCAACCACGTATTATCAGAAGAGTTTGGTCTCTGTCACGGTCTCATGACTGCTGGTGGAAAATTGTTCTGCAAACTTGCAATGAACATCTGCAGCCAAAACTTGGTTGAGAAGCCGTGGAAATAACTCATGTTTGACTGTTGATATGCACTATGGACTTTAGTGCTATTAAAATCTGTTGTGTACTTAAATTCCCACCAGTAATGTCACGTAGGATTTCTTTGCAATGTGCACATTGATGTTGCGTAATGGAATCCAGTTTAGATCCAGCTGTAAACACACCAACCTGGGTTGAACTCGGGTTAGGCCCGGGGTGAAGTGCAAGTGTAAATGGCCTCTCAGTGTCGCTGTTTATTTTTCCATTGACAGACACAGAATTGCTTAAACATACTCTAAATATTAAACAACAACAACAACAAAGGTACATGTCATAATATCATCAAGTAATGTGAAACTGCCCACTTTAATGACTGGTAATCAAGAGAAAAATGGGTATTTTGGAGAAAATTGGCATCGTGTGGCTTGTAAAAGTTGGCTTCTAACGTTTCAAGTGAATTTGAGTGTGACACATCACATTCTGGGGGCCACAAAAGCCCGGTTTCAGAGTAAGCAGGTAAATTGTCATCAGTTGCTGTAGTTGAGGCTCGATTTCCCACGTTTGAAGTGAAAAACGACTGGAGGTTGTTTTCATTTGCCGATAACCGGTGTTCAAGTTTGAGGGTTTCTGACGTTTCATTTGTGATACGGTGGACAATAATTGATCTGATTAGCAAGGAAATGGATGGATTGACTGCAAATGGGCTCATTTGGGACGTTTTTGGGTGTGCATTTCTGATTTTTGTCCTGGTTCACGGGTATAATTCGGTCAAATTGTGCCTACAAAAGTTTTCAATATGAAAATCAGCTTGAAAATTTTCTGTTTGTTTTTTATCCTCTCGTACATAAAATTGTAGTACTACAGGGACTTAAAGCAGCAGTTTGGTAAGTGTGTACATGTCGTCGTGGGAATAATTATATTAAAATGCGAAGCTTATAGTGATGTCAGTTCGCTGCTCATGCTATTCACCTTTAGCATGACGCCAGCCCACAGAACATACAATTAGCGCAAATTACCATGTGTCAGTACTGTGTTTGTGTGTGCGATTGAGTCTATCTGTGTTGTGCCTGTGTTTGTGGATCAGTGGGTACGTGGATTAGGGTGTGGAGAGATGGGTTAGAATGATAAGCTTAAAAATAGGAATAACTTCCTACTGGTTAATGTGTCTTGTTATTTTCACGAAGAGGAATACTTTGAGCTGTCTAATGAATAACCCAATCAAACAGCTCACAGCCTATAAGAGACCTCTGGGTTTTGGCTCATGTGAGATAGCAAAGCGAGTCTACGTAATGGGCCATCTGGCATCTGTCCCGCGTCATTCATCCGTGGTAAAATTTAACATCAGCATTTTCTTGGAGACTATTCGAGCCTTAGACCAAGGATACTTTGTGCCAAAACCTTTATAAACTGTTAATTGACCTCTTCCAAAGGTCAAGGTCAGAGGGGGCCAGAAAAGGGTCCAAAATAGCCATATTTTGACACCAATTGTTTCTTCTCAAATACTATTTTCAACTTCAAACCCAAACTTGGAACAGAGGTACCTGCTGGTAAGACCTTTCTATGCATACTAATTTGGATGACCCCTCAGAAAGTCAAGGGTCACAAGAGGTCAGCAAATGTGTGAAAAATGCCAGTTTTTGATAGAATTGTAGTTGTTATCCAAGATTTTGTCAACTTTTGTGTGAGATTTGGCACAAAGATAGCTGATGGTAGACCTTTCTATGCATACTACTTTAGTGATCCCCTCGCAAAGATTATGGGGGGGGGGGGGGGGGGGGGGGGAGGGGAGGGGGGGGGGGGGTCCAGAAATAGGTCCAAAATGGCCATATTGTGACAAAAAATGTTTTTTCACAAATACCATTTTCAACTTCAAACCCAAACTTGGTATAGAGATACAGCCTTTCTAGGCATAATAATTCAGATGCCCCTCAGAAAGGTCAAGGGTCACTGGAGGTCAGCAAGTGTTTGAAAAATGCCAGTTTCTGATAGAATTGTAGTGTGTATCGTAGTTTTGCAATCAAATTTGGCATGAAGGTAGCTCATGATAACACCTTTCTATGCATATTAGTCCACCCCCACAAAGGTCAAGGGTGATGGAGGGTTGACAAATTTGTGAAAAATGCATACACTTTGAGAAAACTCAGATTTCGCTGGTACAAAAGCCAACCCTTTACTTACGTTTAATTTGGACTTAATTGCCTTCCTTGATCATACTTTGTTTTGCTTTTTGACTGTCAGCTTCACAGTGAAAAACTAAGCGAAAAGCAGTAACTTTTCTTGTATCTTTTATAACTTTTGAAAAAAGAATAAAATCAAAACGAAAATAACACAGGCAGCGATTTTTTTTTGTGGACACTTTCAAAGCATATGTAAAATATGGCCAAAGGTGTGCAAAAAATATAAATAATCTGTTTTATTAAAGCTATGTTAAAAACTTTTATGGATTGATGTGTTTTTCCTGCATGTGGCAGATTTGTATTAAGCAGTGTACGGTGTATATGATGACTTTTTCCAGGTTCCCTGTAGACCCGTTTGACTATAGAAACAGTTAGTTCCCTTTAAAGTGCATGACTATAGCAAATCGTCTGTTTCGTCATGATCGTTCTGTAAGTTTTGTTGAATTTGTTATTTTTTATTATTAAAGCATGCTTATGCACAGTTTGGGGAATTTCTTTTCTGCATGTAACTACATTTTAAAATTAATTTGATTTCCTTTTAGTCACAAAGTAAACTTTTAACCCACTTTAATTGGTGTATCTTTCTTTCTTATTCTAAATAGTATAGACTGTTCATTACTATAGATTCCTCCAAATTCTTGCAGATTTCTTTTTATTATTTCCTGCAGTCTAGATTAATTATTATTCTTTCTTCTTGTGTGTTCATCCCTGTGTGCTTGTCTTTACTTATCTGGCCCAGAACATGTAATTGTAGACAAGTAAATTCATGTTCACTTGAACCACTCGACAAATTCGCCATCTATCAGTGGCCGTGGAGGATGTTGCAGAGTGTTGTCTGAAAAACTGCCACTGCCTCAGCTGGTGATATGACCAGACAAGGCGTCCGTCACCAGCTGTATACTCTCTTTGTCTATCCCACGCAGGCAGTTGGATCACTGGCACATTGGGCCCCCGCCCCCCCCCCCCACCCCCCCTTCCACCCTTCTCCTGTCTTACTCTCAGCTTCCTTCCATAGGTTGATTTTAGTAGGAGACGGTGTAATGCTCTCGCAAGCCGTTTGGCAAAGGACACCACTGTAGTCTGCACTTACTCTGTCCACAGGTTCTTACCGGTACAATTTTGCACAAATCAGAATGAAACTGACTGGTTGTTTATGACCTTGTTAACTTCTTGTGCTGTGTTTGTCTTGATCACTTTGAAAAGAGCATCTGCTGTCAGGGCGACAGGCTGGAGTAGGGACCAGAAGGCACTGGTACTTTTGGTGATGCTAGGTGGGATTGTGTTAATGGCTTGCATATGTTTTACATTCTGCCCTACTATCTGCCTGTGGTGTTTTACTGGGATTTTGCGTGATGATTTTCTGTTTGTACTACTTCACTCATCCTGTCTACCTGGAGGGAGATGGAGAACTGTCTTGCTGATGGCAGTTTGTTGGAGGATGTTTTTGGGCTTTGTGTATCCACTTCAGCCGCTTCTGTTTGGTGCCAGTTTTTGAACTTGGGAATGTCTTTATTTTAAATTAATTTGATTTGTTTAAGGGGAAATGGTTATTGTATGGAAAAGTGCATACAGATAAAAGGATTTGCCTCTGACAGTGTGAGAATAACTATAAAAGGAAAATATTCTGGTAATATTCAATAATCAGAGGACTCAAATGTAAACATTTCATCCTCAACAGAGGTACGACTGCTACTTAACCCTTTGTGTTTAATGAAACACTGAGAGACAAGGTTTGTTTGACTGTGCCTTGACCCATTTAGCCCCCATACACTACAGCAGGAGATGGATTGGCCATGATCATTCAAAGGTAGTGCAGATTAGCTTGACACAATCAGGTACCAAGCTAATCTGGCACTACCCATGGTCAATGGTCAATCCATTTCCTGCAGCTGGTATATAGTCGTTGGGTGACACATCTAAATGTGGCCACATGGTTAAATGGGTTAAAAGCCTCTGTATATGCAGGGGCTTTTGAGGATTTATGCCTTTTATTGGTGTACAGCAAACAAAGTTGCTGTCAATGAATTTGCAATGGTTGCAGAAACAAATTTTGCAAGAAAGGGGTTAAGACATGGGTGTTGTGCATATGATGTTTGCACTGTATCAGTGTCTCTGCCTTTACAATTGGTGCATCTCAATTCTAACCGATATCTTCTAAAAAGCTGCTACTTTCATTTGTATAAAATTGGACAGCATTGAAAAAGTGGGAACACTGGATAGGGTGGTTGTGGGACTGACCAGTACATGTTGAGCAGTTATGTTTTTCAGTTCTAGCTGTGAAGTAAGAACAGTGTTGAGGCTACACATAAGCCGCAAACATGTGTTTGTTTCTTCAAAACACATTACCTTTGGTATTACTAATAGGAATGGTTTCTTAGTTAGACTAATTTTAGCCAAATTTGTTGTGTACGAGTATGGCCGTGATGGCAGGTGAGGGGCGGCATAGCCTAGGTGGCAACCCGAGTAGCCTCCCTTCCAACCCAACCACGTATGCGCCCAGCGGAAGCTCACCAGTCAGTTTTCTTTGCTATACAGTGGAAGGTTGTGTACGTCTATGACTCTAGCTTCGGACTGTGTAAAGTTGTGGAAACCGGTCGTGGGATTTTGCTGGAAGTGTTACCCTGCGCCTTGCCTTATGTTAGGCTTGGACACTTTCTTGTGGGACTTTCTTCGTTGGTGTTTGTGCCTTAGACCTGACGAGACAGCGGCGTCCTGTGAACTGTGCTCACGTGCCTCGAGGCTGGTCTGGCCGTAGTGTGTTACGCACTTCGTGTGTCCTGAACTTTCTCCTTCGCTCTACTACTAGCCTCGGAGTGCCCGGTGTTAGGCTTGGACGCTTTCCTGTGGGAATTTTCCTCGTCGGTCTTTGTGCCTTAGACCTGACGTGACCGTGGCATTTTGTGAACGGTGCTCACGCGCCTCGGTGCCAGACTGTTCTTGGCGATTTCGCACGTCGTGTGTCCTGAACTTTCTGCTTAGAGCCAGAACTATCTTCAGGGTGTCTGGTGTAGGTGGACGCTTCCTGAATTTCCTCAGCGGTGTTCCTAATGTCTGGAACCAGGCATGCCAGCGGCGCCTGCATGGACGCCTGTCACGGACTGGGATTGCGTTGAGCCTGCCTTCAGCCGTGGGTCCGGGCCTCCGCGGTGTTCTGGTTGGTCTTCGACCAGTGTTGGTGCCCTGCTTCTTCGGATGGCAAGGTAAAACCTCGGTTATTGCCTACGTCGGGCGCTCAAGAGGGGGATAGAGCGCCGGGCGTTGGCATACGCTGTGCACTTAAACTTCGTTCTTACTCGCGGATTTGTATTGCGGGCCCGTGGGGGCACGCTCGCTCGCATGTCTTTGTGCTATATGTTTTGCAGTTGGCAAGTCCGCACCTGCACGCGATGTGGGCAGTTCCTGTGGCCTAGTCACGAGCATGCCATTGCCTGCTCTGTTCCGGATGTGCCTCCACCCACCCGTGCCTGGTCTGGGCCCCATGGACCCAGCTATGGAACTTCTACAGCCGCGAGCGGCCGACACCGGCACAGGGGAAAAGATCCAACACCGGTATGCGCCACAGACCCGTCGAGTGGCCCTTACTGATAGAGCCTTCAACGCTGCGACTTAGGCCGCGAGCTCGAGCTCTAGTACCGGCAGCCACCACAGTCCCGTTCAGTGGTCTCTGTTCGGTCAAGGATCCTCGAGCGCCACAGGCTAGGCCTCGAGACAAGCACCGGTAGCCACCACAGTCCCGTCGAGTGGTTTCTACCCAGCGGTGATGCCCCTGACTGGAAAAGCAGTGGATCCAGCTATGGAGCTTCTATCGCCGCAAATGGCCGACACCAGCACGGGGGACAGATCCAACACCGGTACGCGCCACAGACCCGACGAGTGGCCCTTACCAGGTGGTAGAGCCTTCAACGCTGCGGCCCAGGCCACGAGCCTAAGCTCTAATACCGGCAGCCACCACAGTCCCGTCGAGTGGTCTCTGTTCGGTCATGGATCCTCAAGCGCTGCCAGCTAGGCCTCGAGGCAAAGCACTGGCGGCCATCACGGTCTCGTCGAGTGGCCTCTACTCGGTAGTGACGCCTTTCGGCACGAGATCAGACACGAGGGCGAGCTTCAGTGCCGGTAGTCGTCACAGACCCGCCGAGGGCGGTCTACCAGGTCGTGGAGACTAGCACGCAACAGGATGGTCCAGTCACTGCCACCTCCTCGCCCATGACTAGAGTCCAGCGCAGAGTCGGCTCTCCAGAGTTAGCATTCGGGGACTCAACCGGACACGCTCCCGTTCCTGGGCTGGAAGCAGTAGACACGGCGCGGCATCGCGACGAGACGTCACGCCGGGCCACACGTCCGCTGCAACCTGGGGTATACGCCAGCACAGACAAGATAAGATGTCCCGGCCGTGGTAAGTGCCTATACCTTCGGCGGGATGAGAATGCTGGGTCTTGCGGCACTTGCGTGACTTAGGCAGCAGGACGGGCACTATGCCTAGAACGTCGGCCGGTGCCATCCAACTTGTAAGTTCGGAGAAGACCCAATATGAGGTTGGCCCGCAACGTGCGGGCCCCCCACTCCTCGACTTGAGTTCGGCACAGACGATCGGCGTCCCACTTTTTCAGGAATTGTCGTTGGCGGTTCTCCGCCCAGGCGTCTGGGGCCACCTCGTGGCGGAGGGTCGATGGAAGGAGTGCACGACCGGACATTCTGCTGGGCTTGCGGGTGCTCACTCGCCAGGTTAATTAGAGATGAGCCAGGTTCACGCCGATTCACACGCCCTGTCTACCCTCAGGATGGTGCGTATGGACCACGGAGTGGGAAGAACCTAGCGGACGTCCATTGGGACTAGACTTAGGTCGAACGATCCTTCCAAAAGTCCTACAGCAGTGTTCCACCTCAAATCCGTTACAGTACCATCACCCCGGGCGAGACTACAGGAGCAGCGGCGGCCTCTCGCCTGACCCTTCCGGGCAGGTTGTCTAGGCCTACACTGGTTGCTCCATACACCTGCCAGCCCAGCACGGAGATACGGCATCCATCCCAGGGATGGTGCTTTACACTGCACAGGATGTGACTGCAGGCCGTGTGCAGCCCGCGCGATGTACAGAATACTGTGAGCGCAGCCTTGTCCTCAGCTCGCAACCCCACCTCTGGGGCGGCTTCCAACCACTACTACTAGTCTGGTGATGTGTACACTTTGCAAGCGCTTACAGCTGGAAGGTAAGTTAAGTGCTGTCAGACGGCACTTGACTATGCATGACTGAGCAACTGTACTGGCCTGCAGAGGCGATACAGAAGATCACAGTTTCTCGAGAACCAAACTCCATGACGGTGTTCAAGAAGAAGTAAAGGACTGAGCCTCTATTGTTCGGAGCTTCAAGGATCAGAGACACTCCCTCCTCTAGCCGCGGTTGCGAGCTTCCTGGCTTTCTGGTCTTCTCCTACCCCGCTGCTTACCACTCCTGGGTTGATGCCTGGTCAGCTTCCACTTCGCGTGAACAGGGACTTCGACCTCCCGACTTGGTAGCGGCTACAACAGTTGACACGCGCACCACGTGTGCCGGTTCGTCACCACCCATCCTTCGGCGGGGAGCCCGCCCGAGACTTCGCCTCAGTGCAGACTTGGACTGGGCCTTCAGCCCGGACTCGGTGACTGCCTAGATGATACAGAGCTGGTTGGAGTCCTCCTCGGACGGTGTTGCGTTCTAGTCTTCCCCAGTCCCCAGGAAGGAGAAGAGGACACTGTCTCCAGCCGTTCCCTCCGCTTACCCCTGATGGTGTGACCTGCCGGGGTCGGTTACTCCCTCTGGTGGCTCTCGCAGCCTCTGGGGGTTCTACCGTGGCTGTACTTCATTGCAGACAGGACCAGTCGGATGTCTTCGTGCTCCACATCGACATCCCTAGACGATCCCCTCGCGGAATCGGTTGGAGCCCTCCTTGAGATGGATCGAGACGTACTTGGGATCCCCTCGCCTGACATGGTTCCTGGTCTACGTGGGCAAGTTCAACCTCTCGCCTTAGTGCCGCTTCTCTACTGGGGATGGGACCTCGCACCGACCTCGCGAAGGGCAGCTTCTGAAGCAGCGAACGCAGCTCTTCGCGAACCAGCACAGCGGCCGTCTCAAGAACAGAGGTACTCCGCCAGATGGGGACTTCGGTGTCGGGGATGGGTAAGTTCCATGGCGGACCTTCTCTCCCCTTGATTTCTCTACTGCCCCCACCTTAGCGACTCCTGCTTCCCCCCGGACGACCCTCGGCAGGCGACCTCGAGTCTCGGGTTACGGTGCGACCGATGCTACGCCCTCACCTTCTTCACGGGACGGATCCCGACCGGCACGCAACGGAGTTCTCACCTCCTCCCCTCCTCCCGAGATGTCCCTCGCATTGACACAAGTCCCGCCACCAGGAGCGCTCCATTGTTACCAAGACCCTACCCTGCCTGTGCTGGATGGCCTCCAGTCTTACTTGTCCAGCTTCGGGTGCCACGTCCCCGAGACCAGGAGCTTCTCGCCCTTCCGACGGCGCCACAGTGGTTGACTACTTCAGAAGCAGGCGGGGCATGCCTCCTCTCCCTGTACTTCCTCCTCTGCATCTCCGTTGGTGCGAAGATCGTGACATCACTTCCGAGCAAGAGACTTCCCGGGGCTTCCGCATGACCTGCCAACTCCACGCGTGTCGCGGCCTGCTTCTCCGCGCAGAGTGGACAGGCCATCCAGACATCGTTCGGGTGATCTGCGCAGCGGACACTTCCTCTGATCGCGCCGTGATGAGATTGACAGCTTCCCCGCTTCATCTCGCCAATTTCAGACCCGCTTCCCTGGCCAGTCGACGCTTCCTCCATCCTGTGCGATGGCCTGGTAGCCTACGCATACGGTGTGCGTCCCTAAGTTCTACTCAAGCTCAGCGGGTCCAACGTGATTCCGTTCCGGGTGGCCGTTTTGCTGGACCAAGTCGTGGACCACCGGCCGCCTGGACCTCGCCACGACTCCACCGCTGTGGTTCCCTCCCCGCGCACGATGCTCAGCATTCATGACAGGCACTGTACCACCCATGTCCTGAACGGCTCCTCCTTCACGCCCGGAGATTGTGCGGCAAGCCCTCACCTCCAGAGGCTTCTCAGATACGACAGTGGCAGCATCGCTACAGCCCGCGGAATCTCGACCAGACGATTCTACGAAAGGAAGGGGCGAGTCCTGTGCAACAGTTTGACGCCATGCGCCTCTCCCCCGTGTTTGACAGAACTCAGCTGGCGGACACCTTCCTAGCGGTTCACCTGCCAGCATTAGCGCCGATCACCATTTGCGGCTACATGTCTTGGTCACTGACACATACCGACTCATGGGACGTCCCGACCTGGATAACTGCAAGACCTCGCCAACCTGATGGCCCACTTTGGTCTACAACGTCCCGCCCTTCGCTCCCTGTTACCGCGATGGGACCTGTCTTGGCCTGTCCTTGCTTGGCTCTTCTCGACCCGCTTCGAACCGATCCAGTTGGCAAGACTACCAGACGTGACGCTGGAGACCTGCTTCTTACTGGCCGTCGCGTCGGCGTCCAAGGTCAGCGAGCTGCACGCCCAATTAGCATGCCCCACTTGTTGCAGTTCCGGACGGACAGCTCGGCACTACTGCTACCTGACCCGGCGTTCTCGCCAAGATCCTGGCGCCTTGGCTGCCCCGCAGTTGGTCACCATTCAACCATTGAGAGACCCAGGCCCACCTGGGAGTCCAGACAACAGGACCTGGTGAGGGCCTTATGCGTTTACCTGCGCCGGAACAAGCCGCTACGCAGGGGACACACCCGCCCACCCCTCCCTCTGTCCCCGGGTAGAAATGACAACTCAGCCCTAACGCTATCCTCCTGGCTCCGTTGGGTGATAGGCTCCACCTACCAGGACCTCGCCCCTGATAAGCCAAATGAATGATCATCAGAGCACACGAGGTCAGAGCCATGGTCTCAAGCCTTGCTGTCGACTGCAACTCTGCTGTCAAGGACATTGTGGCGACCGTAGGATGGCGAGCGGAGACAACCTTTGCCCGCTTCTACCTGCGGGACCTCTCCAGCCAGCGCCAGAACCTCTCGCTGGTGGGAAACTTCGTGGCGGCGCAACACTCCCTCCCGGCGCCCTTGGCGCCATAAGTATCTTTGCTAAAATTAGAGGGAGGTTGCTTAGGGAGGGCGGCTCTAGTAGCGTCTAGGCGTGGGTTAGGGGTGTTATAGCGGCACCCGTCTCCTCTTCGGGATTCTTCCTATTAGTAATACCATCGGTAATGTGTTTTGAGGAAACAAATGGAATTTTTCTTTAAAGTACATTTTTTTTAAAAATACTTACCGATGGTATTACTAGAAGGTCTCTCCCTCCTGCCCTGCTTGCTGCTGGTATGCTAAGAAACTGACTGGTGAGCTTCCACTTGGCGCATGCGCGGTTGGGTTGGAAGGGAGGCTACTCGGGTTGCCACCTAGGCTTTGGCGCCCCTCACCTGCCATCACGGCCATACTCATACACAACAAATTTGGCTAAAATTAGTCTAGCTAAGAAACCATTCCTATTAGTAATACCATTCGAAAAAAATTATTTTAAAGAAAAATTCATTTCTCTAGTTTCTCTCATATTTCATGGATAAACTTTGTTAGATGCAGTATGCACATTACATATAAAATATGAGAATCAGCAGTGGACATGTAGATTGTCATGTACTTTTTGCCTTGTCTTTGTTGTGGGCTGGCAAGTTGGTGCCATCAGGTCCAGATTGAATCGCTTTGTTCGCTGCATTTACATGTCCATTTTCGAATGATCCCTCTTGGTTTATATACCTAGTTCATTTGCAATTAAAGCTGGAAGTAGTGCTATGGGGAAGTGTAGTGCACAATGTTTTCTGTTTCAAATTTTGTCAACAGTTTTGTGATGTAGAACTGGAATAATGTTTTTGTAGCCCCGGTGTGCAGAGAGGGGGAGTTTGCCTGTGTGTCTGATGGACGCTGTCTACCCCAACCCTACGTGTGTAACGGTCGTGCGGAGTGCAGAGATGGCAGCGATGAACAGAATTGTCGTAAGTGTTTGGTATTGAGATACTTGTGCAGCACACTGAGATATTGTTACAGTTTGGGTATGGAAATTCTAATGACAGTTTGAATAAATTGCTGCTTACTTAAATGATGAGAGTGTACAGCTAATGCACAGCTCAGTCTCTTTTTTTTTTTATTATTATTTTTTTTTTGTGGCCTGTGCAGCGTCCTGTAATGAAGAGACAGAGTTCCAGTGTGGCGATGGGCGATGTATCCCTAGTGTCTACCGCTGTAATGGACGTGCTGAGTGCACTGATGGCAGTGATGAAAGCAACTGTCGTAAGTCAGCATTTTATGCTCTGATTAAAATACTTGTAAGAATTTTTCTGAAAAATATTTGGAAAAAGGAATGAAACGGGTATCCCATTCTCCCAATTTCTGCGACTCCGTCAGATCTGCAGCAGCGACGACGACATCACTAAACAGACCCAAACCATGGCCACTTTCTTCTCACGCAAGGGATACTCCCAAAACATTGTCAACACCGCTCGTTCTAAAGCTGAGGCCACAAGCTGAAGTGAAGCTTTGTGGGAAAAAACTCAACAGTGCTGCAGAGGACCGGCCGGTCCTGTGTATCACGTATCATCCTCACAACATCCCCATCAAAAACATTCTCCTCAGAAACTTCCACATCATTCAGAATGACACAGTATTGAAAGACATATTTCCTGAGCCTCTGCTGGTCGCTTACAAACGTGACAATAACCTATGCGATCATCTTGTTCACAGTTCACTTCACGCATCTTAACACCTTACCACCTGGCACACACCCTTGTCAGTAACCACACTGCAAAGCATGTCCGTACATCAACACATCCCCTGTCATCACCGGACCCCTGTCATCTTTCAGTGTCCACCGATCATTCGCATGCCAGTCATCAGATATTGTCTATGTCATCTCATGTTCTCACTGCCCAAAGATGTTGTATGTGGGGGAGACATACCGTACACTCCCTGAACGCTGCGAGGAGCATGTTCGTTCGATCTGCCTCGGATACAACAACCAGGTTGGACATCATTTCAACGAACCTCCTCATACCCTCACACATTTCAGCATACGCATCCTTTGGCAAAATACATCCCACTTCATCTGCCGCAAAATGACAGAATCCTTTTTTGTGGACAGGCTTGGCACTTACCATCCGCGCGGCTTGAACATTCGCCCCTAGGGATGTATGCTTGGCCTGATGGGTAGTTGGTGCCAGACTTGACCTCGCTGTTGATACTGGATGCTACCGTTGTGTGTGTGTGTGTGTGTGTGTGTGTGTGTGTGTGTGTGTGTGTGTGTGTGTGTGTGTGTGCATGTACGTGAGCAGCAGCAGGCACGAGTGAATGCGAATGTATGCAGTGACGTGTATGTATGTCGACGTAAGTTTTGTGCTACGTGTTTCGTGCATGTGCATTGGCGTCATTATGTGTGTGTTTTTTGTTAGTTTTTTTTTTACGTCATTCTAAATTCTCTCTATACAGGATGAGGTCTTTTCTTTCTATTGTGTTCTTTTCTGTTCTGTGTTTGTTTCCATGTCACCTGAAGAAGGATCTTTGATCCGAAACGTCGTTCCTTGTTTCTGTTTTAAAGAGTTTTCTACCACTATCTTCTGTTTTTCTTTATGTGTTTTCGTTATTCACTCTAGGTCAAAATTACAAGAATGTATATATTGGCACAAGTCTGAAAGCATAAAACTTGAATGACCTTCAGCTGACGAGGTTATTTAATGTTTGTATGACAGCAACCCGCATTGAGGTGGTGATCACCCCACAGAGCCTGCGTGTGCGACGTGGCCAGACTGCCATGTTCTTTTGTCAAGCCTCCAGTGTCGGCAGCTTGAGTGTGCGCCTTCGATGGTCTCGTAGTGGTGGACTGGTAAGCCAATTTAGTCCAATTCTTGTAACTTTTCAGTTTCAGATGTAGCCAGGGACGGGATTAACCATGATAATATTTCATTTAATGTCTTCCCAGCGTTACACTTGATTTAATCAAGTGATGTTTGATCAGGTTTGATCATTATCAGGTGATAATATGTAGGTCCCGGTAAGGCAACAAGGTATTCAGGGCAGCCATGTGCCAATCATCAGACAATACTCTTACACTGCGCTGAACACTAGTTTCACCTATCCATTTGCCATAGTCATCTTTCTGCATGCTGCGATAGTCTCTGCCTCCCTCTCTAGCTGCAACTGTAAACGTGTGTGTCACAGCTTAGCAGTAGAGAACGCCTGGCCTCTTTGCTCAAAAACTTGCAAGGAGCATATATTCTAAGAAGTCTGCTGTAGTCACAGGGCTCATAAGTATCTCTTTCTTGCTGGCTCGAGGTACCTTTAAAGTCAATGAACACCTGTTACCAAGAGCTCAGACAAAAGGATTTCCACCATCTACAAAAAGGCATCACTATCAGTAGAGAACACCTGACCTCATGTCTCTCTCTTGCTGACTCGAGATAGACGTTTATAGTCTATGGGCACCTGTTACAGAAAGCTGCGCACAATCTACAAGAGCCATCACTAATCAGTAGAGAATGCCTGGCCTCATAGCTCAAAATCTGCCAGCCATAATGGCTCATAAGAATCTCTCTCTTCCTGGCTCAAGTTACCTCTACAATCTATGAACGCCTGTTGACGAAAACCCAGGCAAAACGATGTCCATCATCTGCAAGAGGCATGGATCATCTATAAGTGACCACAGATGCGGGGACTCATAAGAATGGATCTATGACTTTATCTTCAATGGCTCATTTCTTACAAACATCAATGCTTTCAATACTGTTTTTTTCCTGCTAAATCATGATTCCATGCTACTGGACCACTATAAGTTTCTACTTACTAGAATGTGTCTAAGCTAGACTTGTGGCGCTCGCTGAAGGTTTGGTCTCTTGCTCTTGTAAATATAAACGAGCAGCCGCTGGGCTGCGGAAAACTAAACAATGTGAATGCTGGAAATAAAGGGTTTTGTCCCCTTTGGAGAAAAGGAGGGTTGGGTTAAATAGAAATTCATTTTTCATAGGTAAAATTTTAGATTCAACCCAATGTATTCAGTGCGGTTTAAACTGTCATGGTCAGGCTGTTGGTACATGTACTGGTATTGAAACAGGTTTGTTGTCAAGCTGTCATGAAATGGTAACTTTTATAGAAACTGTCAAAAAAAATGTGTGCATACTTGGTTTGTATGCAAGTTGTTCTCCAGTGAATGGAACTTTTAGGGTGGACTTGAGTAAATATATAGAAAGTAACTAATTTTACATGAATCTTCTTTTGTTGCAGAACTGTCAGAATCGGTAAAAGCAAAATCAAAGCCTGGTTTAGTTTTGTCAGAATTGTGACTCATAAGGTTTTTATGTAAAATGTAATTGTGCACTATACCGTAACGTGCACTACAGTGTGACGCCGTAAAATAAAAGCACGATACTCTCTTGTTGGGATGTTTATTTGTTTTATTTTTTTGTAGGTTATATCATGACTGTCAATGTGCCAGTGTATTGGTGATGTACCTAGAAATAAGTGAAGGTGGTCAACTGAAAGCACAAATACAGTGGAGTCCGCTTAACACGAATTTCTGGGGACACGGAAAATCACTTCGTGTTAACCGTATTTCGTGTTAACCAATATGGCCTCAAAATTGATCACGGCCCTCCCGGCAAGGAAAAAGTGTGTAAGAGATGCGTGCGTGAATGAGTACAAGGTTAAAAGTGCACATTATTGTACTATATATGCTTACATTACATTCAGCTCGCTAGGAAAACACAAGGAGACGTGTACAGCTCACGTAGTTAATGTAAAATCCACCAGGTAAAATCCATAGTAAAGTAAAAGCAACACAGGCTGAAATCTCGCATCGGTAAAAGCAACACAGTCAAAGTCATTTAAAAAACAGGCCATGATGGAAGTCGGTCTTGCGTTATTGACAGCCCGTGTAGAGAGACAATCGTGGATCTCATTAATCTTGTTTTTTCACTTCAAGCGTAGTCGACTTCTGTTTTACCTTAGGGGTAGCCGTGATCGGTAGTTAACTGAATTGAGGGAGTGTTGGTACACGAATGATGCATGAATTCAGTTCAGAAACACTAGCCAATGAGAAGACGGATTACAACGACTGAAGGCTATTCAGCCAATCACAGGCTAGAGTTCATTCATGTGTCATGTGTACTACAGCACGAGAGCGACACGTGCAGTGTCCCTTTCATGAATCGGTTTTCGGTGTTTGAGACTGGAATCTGTGTTCGTGTTAAACAGGTGAATAATAGTGAAATTGCTCTGGTCGGGAACCGAAAACAGCTTCGTGTTAAGCAAAATTTCGTGTTAAGCATTTCGTGTTATCAGTGAAATTTTAATACATAATAAGAAGGCCGTCAGCTGGGAATGCAAAAACGGTTCGTGTTAACCGGAAATTCGTGTTAAGCGAGTTCGTGTTAACTGGACTCCACTGTATGTGACACCACATGTTGGGCACGTTATGCCCATTTAGCTCCTAGGTACACAAAAACAGAGGACTTGCCCACAAACAATATTTGTCCATTTTGCTGCCATTGATATCAATCAGAAGCTAAGACCTGTTACAGATATGTTCTGTTGATGTGTTTTAGGAATACACCTTTTTGGTGCAATTTTGGACATTGTTTTCAGACTGTTTTCTCTCCTGGACCTGTAAACATGATTATTTAATCCAGTCAGTTATACCAGTGCTTTTCTAACATGTATTTTTCACTGTACATCAGCTGCAGCTGATATCTGCTCTTTATTTAATGAACACTGATCTGTAATGACAGGAGACCCGAACAAGTTCCATTTACGGGAGAACAGCTCTTGAACTTTTTCCACTCTCACCCTCACTCATCTCGCTGATGCCACACACATACACAGTAAAGCAGCACTTTTACACTGTGTCAATCACAGGACTTGATTAGATAATGACTTGACTTTATTGTGGCAGGAAAACAGTCTATAAAAGAGAAATGCACCTTGCATATATATCAGTTGCACCCAAAAAGCACCAGGGTCACAGACTGTGCATCTCTCTCCGAGTCCTGCTGGGCATTTAGCTTTACAATGTTAGTCCTACTATGCTGACACAGTAGCATTGAAGATGCTAGGATGGAGAACTGCAGACTTAGCACCCTTATAGTAATGTGTATTAGTTTTGATATCAAAACAGAATCAGGGAGTATTGTAAAAAGTGCAGTCCTTAGAAACAGACTACAATCAGTTCGGCAAGTAAACTCAGGACTCGGAACCAGCATTGGGAATATCATCATCTTCCAGGCCTCCTCTCAGATTGACCTATTGAACTAATTTGATGCTTCACCTTTGCAAAGCTAAACAGTGCTTCACCTGCAGATGAACAGGTGAACTGAAGTTAAGTTCCATTCTTTATATTCATAATATGACTATTTATTGTGACTCTGAGTCTCTTATTTACTCCTAGGGTTGGAGGCTTTTAGTCTTATTTGTGTAACCAGTCAAGGATCTGTTCATGTATTTATAAGCTGTGTGTCAAAGATGTGCCTAATCTGATTATTATGATCGTTCTGATACCATGATTTTGAGCATATTTACTGAAATAAGCGAAACATTTTTGGCTCACGTGTGATAGCAAGGCTATTTAAGCCTCAGACTTCAAACTTGGCCCAAGGGTACTTTGTGGTTGGCAAATATGTGAAAAATGCCAGTTTTTGATGGAATTGTAGTTTTTATCAAGTTTTTTTTTTTCAGTCAGATTTGGCACAAAGGTAGCTGATGATAAGACCTTTCTATGCATACTAATTTAGTGGTCCCCTTGCAAAGGTCATGGGGGGTGGGGGGGGGGGGTCCAGAAAGAGGTAAAAAATAGCCATATTTTGCCCGCCCCCCCCCCCCCCCCCCCCACCAAATTCTCAAATACTAATTTAAACTTCAAGCCCAAACTTGGTATAGAGATACCTAATGATAAGGCCTTCCTGTGTATACTAATTTGGATGACCCCTTGGAAAGGTCAAGGGTCACAGGAGGTTGGCAAATGTGTGAAAAATGTCAGTTTTTGATAGAATCAAAAGTTGTTTGCAAACTGTTCAATCAAACGTGGCATAAAGGTAGCTGATGATAACACCTTTCTATGCATGCTAATTTAGTAGCCCCCTTACAAAGGTCAGGGTCACGGAGGGTTGACAAATTTGTTAGAAGACTTCAGACACTTCAACACTTGCTCATTTCAGCGACCTGTTCAGTGACCTGATACAAAAGCCACATGAACACACTTATTATGTGGATTGGTCATACACGTGAGCCATAAGGGCTTTGCCTTTCTGAGTTTCTCGTATTTCATGTTCCATTTCAGTCTGTATTGCATGTAAGTGTGTAAGAGTTCTGTATGCTATGCATGTGTGAGCAAGTATGCTAATGGTCAAAACTTAAGGGCCACTTTTTATCGCAGACAGCACCACACAAATAATGTAACAATACTTGGAGTCAGTACTTTGCTAATTTATTCAGTAACAATTTCATTTAAGTTTTGAGTAAATCAAGCAATTGCAACAACAGCAGTACGCTAGAATGTTCACCCACCCCTCATTTGAAAAGTCACACAAGACTGGTCCAGTCAGTAGCAAGTGTACCCACCGTTTGCAGCCAAGCATTCAATGCAGCGTTGACCCATGGAGTTCACCAGGGTTCGGAGAACATGTTGTGGGATCGCTTCCCACTCTTGATGCAGGAACTGAGTTAGCTGGGGGACGCCTTGAGGTGGGGGGTGGTTGTTGACTACACGTTGTCCCAGCACATCCCAGAGGTGCTTGATGGGAGCCAGATTAGGTGAACGAGCTGGCCACTCCATCCTCCTGATGCCCCGTTGCTCAAGGCACTCATCCACCACACGATGAGGTCGAGCATTGTCGTCCTGCAGAACAGCATTGTCGCCTATGGCATGGAGAGCTGGCTGGATGAGGGGCTGGACAATCTCGTCCCGATAGCGCAGTCCAGTCAGGGTGCCTCGGATGACGTGGAGGGGGGTCCTGCCTTTCCTGCTGAAGCCTGCCCAGACCATGACTGAGTCTCCTCTGTAGCGATCCACCTCTTGGACGCATCCATCCGTGAATTGCTCACCCTGGCGTCTCCAGACCCTCGCCTTGCCGTCGTTGAAGGACACAGTGAACCGTGACATCAGTAAACAGAACCTGAGTCCACTGGAGTCTGTTCCACCTCACATGTTGACGACACCAGGCTCTGCAATGAGCTGGAGTGAGGGGTATTCTCACTGCTGCTCTGCATGAAGCCAGGCCAGTTTTTCGCGCAGACGTCAGCAGACTGAGCTTCTGCTGACATTGACGTTTGCAGCTTGCATCAGTTGATGTCACAGAGTGGTTGACGTGACAGTTCGGTCACGCAGAACTGCCACACAGAGGTATCTGTCCTCCCTTCTGCTGGTGCAGCGCGGGCGTCCTGAGCAGGGTCATCGTTCTGCCCTTCCAGTTTCTTGGAATTGTGCTGGCAGCCTCTGGATCACTGGATCACCCCAAGACGTCTCCCCAACTTCTCATCTGGAAATTCCATCCTGCAGTCATGCTAGCGCCCGGCCTTGATCTACTGGCGTTGGGCTTCGTCGTGGTGGCATGGTTAGGAAAGTGACAATTATGCCCCTACTGTACCGGTATTTGTAGTGAAACAGAAGTGTTCAGTGTTCACGATGACCCCTTTAGCATGTGCATCACAACTTTACTGAGTTTTTCCACCTGCTTGCCTTTGGCACGCTTGCCAGTATCACACAGCTTTTCACAAAAACTGACGATGTTTCACGTGCATTTGACATGTTTGTGGAACTTGATGAATTGTTGTCTATTGTTCCCTGTACAGTGGACTGTCTAAGGTCAACTTTTAACCCATTTGGATCGAACATTGTATTTTATTAGAGTACTCGCGACGATAAACAATGATGCAAAAAAGTGGGGTGGCCCTTAAGTTTTGACCATTAGTATATGTTTTTGAATGGCGTTTATTTGAGAGAGATTCAGTGAATTTTTGTGAAGACCATAGAGAGATTGAGTGAATTTTTGTGAGGACCAGTGTATGTCTAACAGTGTGTTGATTCTTGATTGCATGCACTAGAAAGCCTAGCGTCTCAACACATTCTAAGTATGGATGCTTAGTATCGGACACATGCACTCATTTAGGCACTGAGCACACATGTCGCGTTATAGATCTATAAATAATTGTGATGTTGGGGGCTGAAGACTTCATGGAGGGATGGGGTACAACCTCAGCTGACTGTAATTTTGTGCATGTAATAACAGGATAATGCAAGGATGCGTGTCCCTGGACCCCTAGGACCGTCCTTCAGATTTCTGGGCATGTTCTGTTGACTTTGATTTTTTTCTCTTTTCTTCACTTGCATCATGTTGTAGTCACAGTACACCGAGTCCCCAGTGTGATTATTCTATATCCAGAGGGTCATCCACTTCACTCTTAACCCTTTTAGCCCCATGGGTGCATTGCCCAAATTTTGGAAGTGTTACTTGACGACTATGTACCAGTTGCAGGAGGTGGATTGACCATGATATTTCAAGGGTAGTGTCAGATTAGCTTGGCGCATGAAGGTGCCAAGCTAATCTGGCACTACCCTTGAATTATCATGGTCAATCAATCTCCTGCTGTAGGGTGTTGGGGCTAAAAGGGTTATCCCTTGGAGCTATCTGTAGCACTTTCTGTTGAGGCGATTCCTAAAAGAACCTCCTGGACAATAAGGGCCACAGGCAGCCACAGGATTAAGAGAGAAGAATAACAAGAGTAAAATAGATGATTAATTTCTTTACATTAATTGCATCATGTTTGTGACATTTTTTTTCATTATTGTGCATTTGTTGTGCCTATGTGCAGCAACTGCCTGTGTCTGCCAGTGATGATTCTCAGGGGCGCCTGACACTGCGTAATGTTGCACCTGAGGATGCTGGTAACTATATCTGCAGTGTGGAGGGTGTGGCTGGTGCTTTCCAAGGATCCGCTCGACTTGATGTCGACTACAGTGAGTGGAGAGTTCTTGTTTATCACAAGTTCATTTTTATCACATTGTGCCTGAAGGTACACATTCACAGATTTGGAAGTTGTCTTGCTGAAGAATATGTTACATGGTAGTTCATGGGTGGTGTCAGAATAGCTTGGCGCCTTAAGACCCCAAGCTGTTATGGCAGTACCTTTGAACTCTCATGTAGCACCATATCTTGTTGAGTAGATTGTGAGTAGATAGGTTATGTGTAGTGTTGATAACTATACTTTATCTTAGCTGTTGTTCATTTGCTATAACTTCTTGCATGTGCTTAGTCTGGTCTATCTACAAAACTGGATTTGAACACACTTCACGTGTCGTATGATGGCAAGATGTTTTAGTTTAGTCTGTCATGTTCATTAAGATTTTGTGTGCTCTCTCTTATTGTGAAAGACAATCCCTATCTTGACTCTGAGGATTTCTGTTATAAACAACTACAAAAGTTACTACTAATGTTTACCCTTTGCTGTTGCAGTTGGAACAACAGTTGGGCCAACAGTGTTCCCTCCTGATGGTCGTTGTCGAGCTGATGAGGCCACCTGCAGTAATGGCCAGTGTATCCCCCGTGACTACCTGTGTGATGGCGAACAGGACTGCTCTGACGGATCTGATGAGCTTTCTTGTGGTCAGTGCATGAGTCTTCTAAATAAACTCAGTCAAGTTTTAAATTGTATCTGAGCGTTTACTTTTCCTTATGTGGATGGTAATAAAGTGCACAGTACACATGTGGTGAGGTAAAAACTGCGCAGTGTACATTTGGTGAGCTAAAAAGTGCTTGGTGTACATGTAGTGATGTGAACAGTACTAGCTATTGTTTAATCCTTTTAGCCCCACAGGTGCATTTCCCAAATTTTTGAAGTGTCACTTTTCGACTTTGGATCAGTTGCAGGTGGATTGACCATGATAATTCAAGGTCAATCAATCTCCTGCTGTAGGGACTTGGGGCTAAATGGGTTAAATTTTGCATTCAGTGCTAAAACAGCCTAAGTCCATCCTGTTCCCACCAGCACAGGAGGCAGAGTCACACGAGACACACAAAACTGCTCCAGTCAACTCACAAGACCCCATGCCTGCTGCTGACAAAGCTCGTCTCCACCTATTTCTCCTTTGAGAATGTTCAGTGCTGATTAACTTTTTCACGGCCATAGACTTATCCATAGTCCGCCATGGGTGACTACAGTCGACTCCAAGGGATCATGTCAAAGGGACCTTTTTGGCTTAGATGCTATAGCAAAAGTGAGTCTATGTAATGGGCCATCTGGTGTCTGTCCAGTGTCTGGCACCTGTCATCCATGGTAAACTTAGCTAACGTTGACATTTTCTCGGAGACTATTTAAGACTCAGACTTCACATTTGGCCCAAGGGTGCTTTGTGCTAAACATTTTCTTTACATGTCAATTTCAGTGACCTCTTAAAGGTCAAGGTCACAGGGGGCCCAGAAAAGGGTAAAAAATTGCCATATTTTGACGCAAATTGTTTCTCAACAAATACTATTTTCAACTTCAAACCTAAACTTGGTACAGAAATGCCTGAAGGTAAGACCTTTTTATGCATACTAATTTGGATGACCCCTCAGAAAGTTGAAGGGTCACAGGAGGTCGGCAATTCTGTCTGATTTGGCACAAAGGTAGCTGATGATAAAACCTCTCTATGCATACCAATATACCAGTCCCCTTGCAAAGGTCAAAGGTCAAGGGTCATGGGGGGGAGGGGGTCTAGAAAGGGATAAAAAAATAGCCATATATTGACAAAAACTGTTTTTTTTTCTCAAATACTATTTTCAACTTCAAACCCAACCTTGGTATAGAGATACCTGATGATAAGGCCTTTCTATGCATACAAATTTGAATGACTCCTCGGAAAGGTCAAGGGTCACGGGAGGTTAGCTAGGGTGTGGAAAAAAGCCATTTTTTGTTGGAATTGTGGTTGTTATCAGGGCTTCCGTTTTAGTGCATCTGTGCGTCTATGACGCATTAAAACTGAAAATCATGTACTGAAAATGTAACTAAGGGGTAGTCAGACGCACTAAAATTCAGTGCATCTGCGTCCGAGACGCATTATCCTTGCGCCACCATGCGTACGTACCGTAACAGAGGTCGGTGACAGTCGTTCTATTTTTAATGATGAGTTGGTTAGTTAGTAGCCGCTCGCTCAGTCGCGGCTGCGTTCAGAATCGATCCGACTCCGGGGTCCGTGCAAGTGTAACTGGGTGGGCAAACTGTTAATTTATGTGTGGTGTCGGCATGTTATTACAAAGTGCGCGCTAAATGTTGAACTCGTTACTTGCTGTGGACGCACCATACATACTATTATGGGATACGGCATCGTGCGTTTCACTTTCGATCTTGAACAAAGTTGTAAATGGCGGAGAAAAAGCAAAGGAAGCTGGAATGCTTCGGATTCTTCAATCCGGCACTGTCTGATCTTGATAATCGCTAAGAAGAAAGTTGCACTTCGACACCGCCATCTCCATCGACAAGCGGCAGTACCAGATATGATACATCTGGGCCGTGTGTGGCACCACCGCTGCGATGCAGTTTTTAGAGTTCATGGCTGCGCTGCGTGTATTTCCATGGCTAAAGCATGACGGCACACGAATGGCATGCGCAATGTGCACTGAAGCAAACTCAAAAAGCAAGTCCAGAAATTTTAACAGAAATAAGTTTGTCAGTTTTTTTTTTTAATCGTGATCGATCCATCTTCTGGTACACAGTTATTAGGCAAAAATTGGAGAAACACGTCTTTCTGAGTGGTTAAATGGGTTGAAATAAACTTTTATGTACATCAGTTCACACACACACACACACACACACACACACACACACACACACACACACACACACACACACACACAGTGACAGAGAGAGAGAGAGAGAGAGTTTAGACATGTCACACTTTGGTTGTCAATCTGCCGCATTCAGCAGAAAACGCTATATTCTCTATTACAATACATTATCAAACGATCATACAAATAAATAAATAGATATATGTTTTTCTGTGTGTGAGAGAGCGCGAGCGAGACAGGATTTTGCGCGATAGCTCACCAGTTAAAGAATCAGTATCATGGAAAGAACACACACACTGTCACAACACATTTAAAGAGGAGAGAGCGAAATGAGTTAATTTATTTTAAGGAACATACAGATGATGCAGTTTTTCTTAAATAAATCTGCGGACCCTCTATAATGCTCAGATGGGGGGCTGTGTACCCTCTAAAATTTATACCTGGGAGTCTACAGACCCTTTAAAGTGTTGTGAAAATGGAAGCCCTGTGATATCGACTTTTTTCCCAAACTTTTCAATCAAATTTGGCATAAAAGTCGCTGATGATAACACCTTTCTATGCATACTAATTTGGTCGACCCCTCACAAAAGTCAAGGGGCACAGAGGGTTGACGAATGTGTGAAAAATGCATACATGTTGAAAAAAGGATTGCGCTGGTACAAAAGCCAACACTTTAGACACTTGAACACATGCTTATTTCAGTGACATGTGGGAAAGGTCAAAGTCACAAGGGTCACACTTATTATGTGGATTGGTCATACACGTGAGCCTTAAGGGCTTTGCCTTTTTTGGAATCCCCATGGTACAATGTTTCCACTAGCATAACTAACTGATGCCAGTGACGCACAACCTCCTACCCTTCACCCCCTGACACCGTTTGTAGTGGTATAATCTGATGTGTAGTGGCGGTTCCCCATCAAAAGAGTTCATCATGCGAAAATGGCTGCAAGTTTGAAAATTCGCTTTCACTATGCCAGAGGTTTTTGTCCTTTTTTTCAATGATGAAGATAGCGAAGGGCCTGAAAAGGATTCTGATTAAGACTTTGATGATTTTGCTGATGAAGAATGGTTGCCAGAACCAGAAAATTACAAAAGAAGTCCTTGAACAGATTCATGAAAATGTGTCAGACGATGTTTGTGTCATGTGCGCTCCATGTGTATTGTAAACATTTTGAAAGTTGTTTGTGTAATCAGTCCATCAAAGTTACATCATAAATATGAACTTTGTCATCTGCCCCCAATACACACAAAATTTGAGGTAAATATCTTAAATAGTTTCTGAGATACAAGCAATTAAAGAGATCTACCATCCAGTAGTTCACACACCTAACAAAAATTGACACTAGGAACAAGCGTTCCTGTATAAATTTGGTGGTGAAATAGTTAATCAATAAGTAACACCAAGAGATGGCCATAGGTGCTTGCTCGGTGTTACCAATATTTAACTCATTAATGCAAATTTATTGAGTGCAGTGCCACTGTTTGTTGCAGACGTTCCATTGCCGTGTGAGCCAAACGAGTTCAGGTGTAATAATGGGCGGTGTGCCATGAAAATCTGGCGCTGTGATGGCGACAATGACTGTGGGGATGGATCTGACGAGTCCAACTGCCGTGAGTAACACAGCCTCTCATTCTTTGTTTAACCCATTTAACCCGATCGCCACATTTCCCAAATTTTGGAGCTGTCACCTAATGACTACAGTAGAACCTCCAATGAGCAGTCACCCCACTTGCTCCCCCTGCCAATCCCCCTCCCCTCAACCCAAAAAGTGGCCGTAAACGGCAGGTGACTGTTCACAAGAGGTTTGATGGAATCGGACCTAGGCTTGCTTGTGACTGATAATAGCATACAGATGTGTCATCACTTTTTACACGAAAACAGGACCTCTGTTGGCCTCTTCATGCTTCTGTGAAGTGCGATACATGTGACCCCACTTGCTCCCCCTGCCAATCCCCCTCCCCCCAACCCAAAAAGTGGCCGTAAACGGCAGGTGACTGTTCACAAGAGGTTTGATGGAATCGGACCTAGGCTTGCTTGTGACTCTGATAAAAGCATACAGATGTGTCATCACTTTTTACACGAAAACAGGACCTCTGTTGGCCTCTTCATGCTTCTGTGAAGTGCGATACATGTACTTGTGACACCAATGTTTCCTTATCTTCAGTGATGAAAGAAAATACCAATGTGTTTGTGTGTACTAGTAAGGGATGGAGAAAGAGCAGTGTGTCACTGCCTTGTTCTTGCCTTAACCCTTTAGCATTTGTTCTGGGAATAACCGGGAGCTGCGGAAGCGGCCGCTACTATTCGTTCCGGGAGTATGTGACTTGGGTTTATCCATCACTCGGTGGCCTTCACCTGGCTTCTCAAACAGAACCAACCACTGCTGGGGAAACCCCAAGGGATCCAGTCATATCTTAGGGCTATTTTTACATGTACACACCCGTGATTTTGTGTAGTAGATTCTGGAAGTGGCAGCATTATTTTCATTCACAAATAGGACCATGAGAAAATGGTGGCTACCAGTGATGGGGGCAATATTCCTGACTATACAGAGGAGTGTGCATGTGTTATTTTGAGAGATGCTGAGAAATACGCAAGACAAGAATTTCTTGATTCAGATACTAACTTTAAAGATAACTTTGATGCAGATTTAAACACTTTAAATGGCCTAAAAGACGACTTTCTTCTCATGACCTCTTTGTCAAAATGGCTGTCAGCCGCGCGAGCAATACCAGTGCGGGAGTTAGTGGAAGCAACGGGTCCCACTCACAATCTGCAGAGGTAACAAACCACTAGAATGTTTCCTTTTATTTCTCCCTCCATCTCAGATATATTTATTTTCTCAAAATCATTACTGATGACATTACAAATTGGAACCTTCGCTTAACTCATAATTTTAGCCAGAAAACTTACTGTGTGCCCCTCATACTAGGGGGGGCAACCACTGGGGAGCCATAGCCTGGATACCTCGAGTGGTCTCCCATACTACCTTATCTGGTGGTGCACTCACCCTTTCCCGCCAGTGACTTCGCTAGCTCAGTTAAAGTCGGTCGTGTGCACCTCGTGCTCCGACCTTTCACTGTGTGAACTCTACTTGGGATCTCGACTTGTGTGATTCTTAGTCCTTTTAAGGAAGGAAAAAGATTATAAAAGAAAAGAAAAAAAGAAGGATTATTCTATACTTGTGTGGGTTGTGTGATTCTGTATTCAAGATGGACAGGTAAAGCTTCGGTTACTGCCTCAGCTCGCATTTTGACCGGGCGACGGCATTTCCCGAATTTCACAATTTTTGAATTTGTATGTGCGCGACCGGTCGGGAACTCGGACCCTCCTTCAGGCTCCGAGCACTCGCAAGGCCTATGTCTGTCTTATGTTACAGTGCTCAAGTGAGGACTTGCACCCTGTGTGGTGAATTTCAATGGCCTAGTGACGTGCATGATGTTTGTCTTCCCTGTTCAGGCTGTTCCTCCAGTCGACCGTGCGCGCTGTGCACTACTTGGAAGGAAGACCGTTGGTCACAACTTTGGTCCTTTTACAGGAGAGAAAGGCCGGCACGCAAAGGCGCTGCTGTACCTTTGAATGTGAGGCATAGAAATGCAATTTAGACATCGGTTGTGTGTCAGCGCAAAAACGGGTTCTGCTGCCCTCACAGGTGCCTCGTGCAGTGCTGCCTCGTCCTGCGCGGACGATTGAGCCTAGTAGCAGCCTTAGGGATTCGCCATCCCGCACAGCACCAAGAGCTCTATTATACCCTTCAATCCACAGAAGGGGAGACAGGCCAGGCAGGGGTTTGCTACCCTATGATTTAGTTAGGCCTTTGAGAGCTCAGTCCCCTCGCAGAGAATATGTTGGGTCAAACAGTAGCCCTCCTGGCAATAAGAGAACCCAGGCAGCAGAAGCGGGGGACCCCCCCCTCGGACTGGAGAGCGCCCTTCTGCCATAGGCCGGACCAGCGCTTGGACAGGGTCACACCTTCGGGGACTCACTCCGAGGGGGACAGGATGTCAAAGCGCAATGTTGATAGGTCTCGGGGTAAGGTAAGAGAAAGAGAATTTTTGGGGTCCAGAGATAGAGAGTGGCACCACTGGCGTTCCACTGGCGATGTTTACCTCCTTCAAGAGTGGACCAGTGTGGTCAGTTCTATCAGCTGTCGTAGAGAGAGTAAAGAGAGAGAGAATATGAATAGACGACGGACCCCCGAAACACAAAAATACCAAAGAGTTCGATCTTCGCGTTCGGATGAACGGGCGCAGCGTATGGAGTCGACGCGGGACAGAGACCGCATTCGAGTGGACGTCTCGCGCCAACGGACATCGTCACGACAACGGGATGCACAGTTTCCAGCCAGGCGCAGCAGATCCGCAGGCCGGTTGGACAGCCATCGCACGCCTCAGGAGGAACAGGTTTGTCGACAGCGGGGTGAACTCTCTCGGGACAACCGGTGGATGACTTCTCGGCGGGATCGGAGCAGTCCTCATCGACCTTCCACAGGCCAGGATTACAGACGCCCAGCAGAGACTTCGTTCCGGTCGACACTGGGACCTACCACTACTGCTTCTATTTCTCTGCGCGCGGCGGTGGACGAGGAGGCACTTAGTCTTCATCCGGAGGATTCAGTGTCAATGCTGGGAATCGACGATGAAGACGCACTGACTTCACCGGGTCAGCGTTCTCCTATCTCCAGCATCGCTGTGGACGCGACTTCGATGTCTTCTACTCTACTCGTTGGGATTTGCATGAAGCGGCTCACCTCATTGCTGCGTTTTTTATGCCGGAACACTGTCCACCTTCTCCACCTGTGAAGAGGAAGGCGGTGGCGATGGTCGACACACCTCGGCAGGCCAAGCGCATCAAGAATCTGCCTCAACCGGCAGGTTTCAGGGACCTCTCGGAGGCGTTCTCAGCACATCTTTGCACGGACGGAGTTGGAGAGCAGGGATTCTTCTATGACAGGCGCTGGCCGGTGGGAATGGAATCGACGTGGATTTCCATCATTACTGGTTTGCGGGACACTCCCTGGCATTCAGCTGTACTCTTCCTACGGTGGACAAGGAGGCCTTCGTCCAAGCAGGACTAACACAGCGTTCCCTGTCGACAGGACTGGACAAGATGGCCGCACTGGTTTGGAATTCCCTGGCGTGCACCAGTTTCCTGGAGATGGCGACACAGTCAGTGGTCAGGAGGATGGAGAACACCTGGGATCTTGGGGCTTCAGCTCCCTTACAGGAGATCCACGCGGTACTGATTGCAGCGAATAGAGCGGCCTTCCATGCTTCAGTCACCGCCATGGCGGCGGCTTCAAATTGCGATCTGTTACGACGGGATGAGCTTGTGAAACGATGCACCCTTGGGCGGCAACCTGCTGTTCGGACCGACGTGGCAGGAGGTACGGGTGTCCAACAAGGATCTGTGGCCAGCCCCAGCTAGAGTAGTCTCAGCACGCTTTCAGTCAGCCTGCAGAGCCGTGGGTCGTGCCCTGCGGTTCTTCAGACCCTCCTCTTCCCGACAGTCCCAAGGCCGAGGCGGAGCCTTCTCCCTGCCAGCGCGTTCGCGTGCCTTCGCCGCACCCTCCACTTCCTGGTCCAGAGGCTCTCGGTAACGGGGCTGTGGCCGGGCTCGCTGACCTGTCCCCGATCCTCCCGCCAATACCTGCTGGGTCTCCGGTCGGTGGGAGGTTAGCTCTTCACAGCGGAGCATGGATACAGCTGTTTTCGGACGACCCTTGGATCATCTCGACAGTGATGGAGGGCGTGAGGATCTCCTTCCTGTCACCTCCCCCACTCAGACACTCCCCCCTTTGGACGCCAGTACCATTAGAACGAGACAGGGTGACAGCATTACAGAGCGAAGTGGAGGCACTTTTACAGAAGGGGGCCACGGAGGTGGTCCTGCGTTGCGACTCCCCCGCATTCTACAGTCGTCTCTTCCTCGTACTGAAACCAGGGGGGGAAATGGAGGCCGATCATCGATATTTCGTCTTTAAACAAATTTATTGTGGCACCACACTACAAGATGGGGACGGCCAGAGCGCTGCAAGCAGGGGTACGTCCTCAGGACTTTGCAGTAAGCCTCGACCTCGCGGATGCATATCTGCACGTTCCCATCCATCCAGCCTCGCGACGTTACCTACGCTTCGCTTTTCAAGGGATTGTTTACCAGTTTCAGGCCCTACCTTTCGGACTGAACCTCAGCCCTTGGGTTTTTACCAGAATTGTGGATGGAGTGATGGCAAGGTTCCGACAGACAGCTTCCAGTCCGACATCCAACTACCTGGACGACTTGCTGTTATGGATCCAGGTGGCGTGCATTTTGGAGACCGACAGAGATGACCTGCTCGCACTACTCCGTCATCTGGGATTCCTATCCAATGGAGGCAGTCCGATTTGGTACCATCTCGCCATTTTGTCCACCTGGGGATGGAGTTTTTAAACGATCTAAATCAAGTAAGACTACCGGAGGGATGGATTCAGACTGTAATGGAAGCGGTGCTTGGAGTAGGTAGGTCCACCCCCATTTTTTAAAAAAAAGAAGTAACACAATACAACTCAAACTAACAAATTTAGTAGAAAGTATACATCGAACTGAGTATACATGCCGAATGGCAAGTCTGTAGCTCAAATACTTTCCGAGATATACAAGTTTGAATTTTTAAGGAAATCGGCAGATTCTGCAAATTGAAGGAAACCCATAGTTCAGCCAACTATAACTTCAACATTTATAAATGCACAGTGCTGTAATTTAGTCTGTCTGGTCAAAGTAGTGTGTTGTCTTAGCTAATTTTTTTTCAGGCTTCACAAATGCATGGTCACTTTGCAAAATCACCTCAAAAATGAGAAAAATCAAAATTTTGACAAAAGGAATTGAGGTAGAGATGCGCATTGAACTAAAATGGCCATATCTCAGCAACTACTATAGTTAAAAGCATGGTTCTTATATCAAATTGTACAGCAGAACATGAAGCATCATTTGAAAGTGAGTATTTATTACTATGAACAAATCCTTCACAGTTGTTCAAAGTGTGTGTGTTTGTGCATGTGTATTGTGTGTGCGCGCGTGTGCCGGCGTGTGCGCGCGCATGACAAGAGTTTCAAGTTGTTTTGACAAAGAGTTTGTAGCTGACGTGCAAGTTTTTTTTTTTTTTTTTACCATGTCAACTACTTGATGTCACTTCTGATTTGTTCTGGCGTCCATGTTTTGGAACCATCTTTTCTTCCGCTTCTCTGGCCAAACTTTCTGCTAAATCTACTCCAAATAGGCCTCCCCACATGCGCCCCTGCCCAGCAGTGTTGGTAGCTCTTGATGATTCAGGATATCATTGAAGAGAGACCTAATCTCAGCCCAGGTGTGACCCTCCTCTTTCAATAAGTGGAGCTAAAGGAACAGCCTATTGTCAACAGTTATGTTGGGTATCTGTTGTGGTTTTCCTCTTTTCTTAGGTCCTATTCTCATTCTCTCTTGAAGAAGATGGAACTAGCTGTCCTGTGTAAAGAGTGCCTCAATTTATAGTAATTATACTAACAAGTAACATACTTATTTGCATATCAATGAGGTTTCAGTAACTCACAACAGGATAAACAAGCCCACTTATATTAACCCCATAGATCTTGGATGTAAACAAAACCGTGCCATCAATCCACGTCTACCTGGCAATGCGTCGTCTGCTACGCCACCACGAGTTACTGAACGTGATGATGTTTAACCACAGAATAATATTTGCAGCTTGAAATCTTGTTCGTCTAATTTGTTATCACGAAAAGCTTTAGTTCTAAATATATGCACTTAAAAATATTATTATTATCCCCTTAAAACGAAGTAGAAAATCAGTTTACGATTGCAATCAGGCGAGGCAACTGCTTTGTTTTGTCCCGTACACATCGAGTAAAATCATCTTAAATATCACATACTTCCAGCCAAAATTATACTTTAAAAATCAACAGAAAAACAATCTAATATCAAAAGACAGATTTACAATTGTACTTTCGTAAAGACTGGCTGAAATCTTCGAGAACAAGAGTCGATTTACCGGTCGCCTCGACTGCCATGCGTGTGCAGCCGTCGGACGCATACACAATGACGTCACGGGGTCCACATTTTGCCCCTGCATTTTTGATCAACTTCCGTTTGCGCTTCGAACCGAATTCTAAGCGAAAGAGCATGATTTTCTCTTTCAAATGGTACCAAATTTAATGAAATTTATTGTAATATGTCACCAGGAGAATGGATTTTCTCCAAACATTTACGATTTTCTGCATTTTGTAACTTTAAGGCTTACGAGTTTCCAAACGAATTTGGTACCAAAATATTCTACGGGAATTCCCGTTTCCGTTAACACCAACTGTAGCGCGATGCGTTACTGTGATCAAAAATGATCGCGATTTTCCGAGCACTGCTGTCTACCGGTGTGGCGGTCTGAGATAGGCCCGGTCTGAGACAGGCTCATCGCAGTTGTGCGCATGCGCGGTAGCAGACGACTTTGCAGTCTCAGTTTGTTTACGATTTTTTAAATTAAATGATTAATTTTATTCAAACTATTAATAAGATTATAAATTTCTCATGGCATACAAACAATACACACACAGTTACAATACTTAAAACTAACGTAGATCAAGTACGTTTGCGAAGATGTATTTCACGGCAAAAGTCATTGTCTGAGTGTGCGAACCTATCAACTGAATGCTCACTTAAGTTTTTATTTTTTAAAAGATATTTGTATAAATATAGTAAATAAGTATTATTTAATTAGTTTACTAGAGACTGCAAAGTCGTCTGCTACCGCGCATGCGCACAACTGCGATGAGCCTGTCTCAGACCGGGCCTATCTCAGACCGCCACACCGGCTTCTGCCTGACCTCGGGAAAAAAATCACCGGTGCTCGCTGAGAGCGTATGCGATAGGCTGCAGAAAAGCTTTCCCAAACATCACATATGCTACTCACAGCACAACAAACACAAGAAACATTATGTTAAAGGTTGATTGTATTTGAGGATTATTTTGGGGGGTGATAAAAATGCATAATAAGGCAGATATGCATTGTTGAAAATCGGCAAGTTTAGGTTCAAATTTGGTATGATGGCAGCCATTACTGAAGGGATGGACCTACCTACTTGGAGCGATTCGCGCGGAAGCCCTACCGGCCAGATGTTGGCTTCGTTTGTTAGGCCTGCTAAGCGCAGCAGCGGATCTCCTTACTCTAGGCAGACTGTATGCGCGACCGATTCAGCTTCACCTACTCCTACATTGGCACCCCTTCTCGGGCGATCTGGAGACCTTGGTCCTGACAACGGAGTTAGTACAGTCTCATCTGTGGCGTTGGATGGACAGTACTTGGATAGCGTCAGGGATTCCCCTCTTCTCCCTGCCGCCTCACCTATCTATCTGCACGGATGCGAGCAGCTCAGGTTGGGGAGCCTACCTGTTACCGCAGTTTGCCACGACCTCGGGCCGTTGGACAGAAGTAGAGGCAGGCAGACATATCAATTGGCTGGAGATGAAAGTGGTGTGGCTAGCACTCATCGCTTGGGAAGATCGACCAACGCAAAATGAGGTGCTCATGCTCTCCGACAACTCGACAGTCGTCGCATACATCCAGAACCAAGGGGGTACGTGCACATCCTCCCTCTGCATACTCATATATCAAGTCTTCCTGTGGTGCAGGGACTGGGGCATTACCCTTCGGGCACAACACATTCCAGGACACCTAAACGTTCTGGCAGATGCTCTCTCTCGGCAGGGTCAGATGCTTCACACGGAGTGGTCTCTTCGGCCAGATATCTTCCAGCTAATCTGCGCGCGTTGGGAGACACCGATGATCGATCTTTTGGCCACGAGATGGAACAAGCTTCCCCTGTTCGTCTACCCCGTTCCGGATCCACTAGCCTGGGCTGTGGACGCGCTATCCATTTCTTGGGAAGGACTCCAGGCGTACGCATTTCCTCCCGCAGTGCTGGTTCCGAAGATCATTCAGAAACTCAGGGATAGCAACTAGTGGCCCCTTTTGAACTGGCCAAGAGCTGGACCATCGATCTCTTGGCTCTGGCGATGGATCCGCCTATGATACTTCCCACTCCAAGTACAATGCTCAAACAACCAAAGCAGCATCTATTCCACCCATGCCCGGAATGGCTGATGCTACACGCGTGGAGATTGTCCGGCAAGCCCTCTCAGCTAGAGGCTTCACCTACTTCAACTAAACTCAAAACAACTGTGATGATGGCCCATTCTCCTCTTCATCCCTTCATTCTGCATTCAGCCTAAGCCTAACCCACCATTTCCTCCTCCTGTTTTAATCCCCCCCCCCCCCCCCCCCATTTCTTTTAGCATGTGTGTATGCTGAAAGGGTGTGTGTGTATGTTTGATATTGTGATGCTCGTATTTTTGTTGCATATATGTTGTACATATTTTATTATCATTATTTATGTCACTTGATTCCTTGTTTTATTTAATTATCCTACACCAGTGCTGCAAAGAGAAAAATTTCCATATAAAATCTTTTTTATCTGGACAATAAAGTTTTTGAATCTGAATCTTGAATCTTTTCGGGTTCTGCAGTGGAGGCTATCTCTACAGCCAGAAGGGTCTCAACTCGTAATGTCTACGAAGGGAAGTGGTGCGTGCTCCAGTCCTGGTGTGCCGCGGAGCGACTTTCCCCCATGGATCTAACTACTCCCCAGTTGGCCGAGTTCTTACTGTGGCTTTTCGTCAGACAGAAGTTGGCACCCATCACCATACGCCTGGCAATGGTGGCAGACACATATAGACACTTGGGACGACCTGATCCGGGATCTTGCAAAGACTTGGCAGATCTGATGTCCCATTTTGATCTGCAACACCCGGCATCACTCTCATTAATTCCACGATGGGACCTGTCTTGGGTGCTCACCTGGCAGAACTCTAAGAGATTCGAGCCACTACAGTTAGCAAGTTTGGGAGATCTTACTAGGAAGACCTGTTTCCTACTTGCGCTTGCCACATCCTCACGAGTTAGTGAAATACACGCCTTGTTGGTACGTCCCGCCTGTCTCCAACGTAGGACTGATGGATCAGTTCAGCTGCCGCCGAACCCTGCCTTTTTGGCTAAGAACCGAGTTCCTACTGTCACCCCACAAGTTGTAACAGTTCGACCGCTCAGGGCAAGGGATCAGACACGGGACTCGTGACTTCAGGACCATGTTAGGGCTCTTAAAGTGTATCTGCGCAGAACTAAGCAACTAAGACAAGGGCGCTCACGCCTTTTCCTACCCTGGATACTTTGGGTTATCCGTGAGGTGTATAAAGAGCTCGCCCCAGAACAAGTGAAAACGATGCGCATCTGGGTTCATGAAGTCCGAGCAGTGGCAGCGAGTATCACCTTTGACAGAAACTGTGCAGTGAGAGACATTGTGGCAGCCGTGGGCTGGCGGGCTGAGTCTACCTTCGCCCGCTTTTACCCAAGAGACTTATCTGGCCAGCGCACCAATCTTGACCTTGTGGGGGACATCTCGGCAGCGCAACACTCCCTCCCGGCGCCACAGGCGCCATAGGTTCGCCTAGCTAAAATTATCAGGAGTGGGCGCAATGGGAGAGGCCTCAATAGTCAGCTCGCTTTGCAGGTTTTGGGGGGGGGGGGGGGTTCCAAACTAGCGGCACCCTCCTCCTTTCCGTAATTCCAATTAGTAATGTCATCGGTAATGATTTTGAGAAAATAAATTAATTTTTCTTTAAAATGTATTTTTTTCGAAAAATACTTACTGATGACATTACTCAGAGGTCCCTCCCTCCTACCCCGCTTGCCGCAGTGGTGCTAGGCTCAGTCACTGGCGGGAAAGGGTGAGTGCGCCACCGGATAAGGTAGTACGGGAGACCACTCAGGGTATCCGGGCTATGGCTCCCCAGTGGTTGCCTCCCCTAGTATGAGGGGCACACAGTAAGTTTTTTGGCTAAAATTATGAGTTAAGCGAAGGTTCCAATTAGTAATGTCATCGGTAAGTATTTTTCGAAAAAATACATTTTAAAGAAAAATTAATGTTTTGAGAAACAAAACATCCAAAATGAAAACAAACACCATGGCCATGTGACACTACCTGTAGCACTGTGGACATGTGACACTTTCTGTGACAATTTGTGACCCAGACAGCAGCATATGACTTGTTTGCAGGGTTTGGAGATAGATAAGGTAGGACACAGCATTCACTTTTTGGACTCGCAGCTGCATGTCTAGTATATAAGTGCATGATTTGTTTACTAATACAGCTTCGTCACCAAGATTTGGTGACATTAGGTGACAGCGACATGACCCGTCCACTCCAGCTACATGACATGACCTCACACGATTAGTGTAGCCACTTTCTAATACTTCTGCCAGATCTCAGCATGCTAGAATGTCAGGCAATCGAATGATGGCCTCTCAAACAAAACAGCTATACTTTTCTTGTTTTAACACAAAAGAATCCGAACACTAGGAGCAGTTTTTATAGAAAAAAATCTGAATGTTAAAGGGTTAACCTCGCGCTGAAACCATATGGCATTGAGGCGCGTCCCCTGGGTGGTGGATAGGGGGTCCCTCGTGAGAGGGGTGCACCGAATGAAATAAGGTGCCGTGAACCAACATGGTCTAAGGGAAGGTGACCCCGACAGAAAACCCCTGGTCCTCCTAGTAAGGGGGTTGGGCGTGGGGGTAGCTTCCCCACCCTGCAAAAAAGGAAATAGCTACAAAAACGCCGACGAAAAGACTAACAGTAATTCCTTTCCTGGAGGAGGAAGGTTCTTCTACTAGAAGACTTATGACATCCTGTGGTGAAAGCCGGTAGTCTTCGGAAGCCACAGGACCGAGCCGCCTCTCTCTATCCAGGGACACAACCATGGGCACATGGAATGTCAAGACCATGTACCAGATAGCAGCGGAAATGCAAAAGTACAACCTTTCCCTGCTAGGTATCAGTGAAGCCAGATGGACGCAGTCTGGCCAGAAAAGGCTGTTAAGTGGGGAGATGATTCTGTATTCAGGTCATGAAGAGGAGAATGCCCCCCATACAGAAGGAGTAGCATTCATGCTGTCACCAGTGGCACAGAGAGCGCTGATGGGCTGGGAACCTCTTGGGCCAAGAATTATCACAGCAGCCTTTAGAACCAAGAAAAAGCTCAAGCTGAACGTCATCCAGTGTTATGCGCCCACCAATGACAGTGACGAGGAAGAGAAACAAGAGTTCTACGACCGACTCCAGAGTGCCGTGGACAAATGTGCGGAGCGAGACATCACCATCGTCATGGGCGATTTTAATGCCAAAATAGGGGAGGACAACACCGGATACGAAGAGGTGATGGGGAGACAGGGACTAGGCTCAGAGATGAGTGAGAACGGGGAGAGGTTTGTAGACTTTTGTGCTCTAAACTGACTTGTCATTGGAGGCAGCATCTTCCCACACAGAAGAATACACAAAGCAACTTGGGTCTCACCTGACCATACAACAGAGAACCAAATAGACCATATCTGCATTAGCAAGAAATTTAGAAGATCCCTTCAAGATGTTCGAGTGAGGAGGGGAGCAGATGTCGCCTCAGACCACCATCTGCTTACCTTAAGAATGAAGCTCAAGCTAAAGAAAAGCCGCACAGAGACAACAAGAAGACAGCGCTATAATGTAGGCCTCCTGAGAGAAACTGGAGTTAGAGAAGAGTTCAAACTGGTGCTGTCCAACCGGTTTCAAGCGCTACAGGAGCTAGTAAATGAAGAGGAGGCAGTCACCACAGAGCAGCAGTGGAAGGCAGTTAGAGAAGCGCTGAACTCAACCTGCAAAGACACTGTAGGGTTCAGGAAACACCACCACAAGGACTGGCTGTCGGCACAGACCTTGAAGAAGATAGAAGCGAGGAAGCAGAAGAAAGCAGCGGTCAACAACAGTCGCATGAGAGCAGCCAAAGTAAGGGCACAGGAGGAATACTCGGAAGCCAACCGCGAGGTGAAGAGGAGTATCAGGGCAGACACGAGGGCCTACACAGACAGCCTGGCAGCAGAGGCAGAAAAGGCAGCAGGCAGCGGCAACATGAAACGGCTCTACACCATTACCAGAAGATTGTTGGGTAAGTATGGCCATACAGAAAGACCAGTAAAAGACAAAGAAGGCAAGCCTATTGCAGACAGAGCAGACCAACTCGACAGATGGGCCGAGTATTTTGAAGAGTTACTGAACAGACCTAGCCCACCCGACCCCCCCCCCCCCCCCCGACATCCAGCCGGCAGAGACCGACCTACCCATCAGCTGTGACAGACCCAGCCGGGAAGAGATCAGAAGAGCAGTGGCATTTCTGAAGAATGGCAAAGCAGCAGGGCCAGATGGCATCCTAGCGGGGAGTCTCTGAAAGCAGACCTAGAGACAACAGTGGAGATGCTGAACCCACTGTTTGGAAAGATCTGGGAAGAGGAGGTGATGCCAGCTGACTGGAAGGAGGGGTACCTAATCAAGCTTCCCAAGAAAGGCGACCTCAGCAAGTGTTCCAACTACAGAGGAATCACCTTGCTGTCAGTACCAGGAAAGGTCTTCAACAGGATCATCCTAGAGAGAATGAAGAGCTCCGTTGACCCCCAGCTGAGAGACCAGCAAGCAGGATTGAGGAAGAACCGATCATGTACAGACCAGATCGCCACTCTCCGCATCATCGTGGAACAGTCTCTGGAGTGGAGCTCCCCGCTGTACGTCAACTTTGTGGATTATGAGAAAGCATTTGACAGCGTGGACCGAGAGACTCTGTGGAAACTCCTACGACACTACGGTGTACCCACAAAGCTCGTCCACCTGATCAAGAGCAGCTATGATGGCATGACATGTCGCGTGATCCACGAAGGGCAGTTCACCAGGGAGCTCCAGGTCAGAACTGATTGTCAGGCAGGGGTGTTTGCTGTCTCCGTTCCTCTTCCTACTGGCCATAGACTGGGTCATGAAGATGACCACAGAGCACAGACGAAGTGGAATACAGTGGACACTGTGGACACAGCTTGACGACCTCGATTTTGCAGACAACTTGGCATTACTGTCCCACACTCGTCAACAAATGCAGGACAAGACCACGAGGCTTGCTGACATCTCGTCCCAAGTGGGCCTCACCATTCACAAACAGAAAACAAAGACAATGAGGCTGAACACAACCAGGGAAGAACCAATCTTGCTTGCTGGCACCCCGTTGGAGGATGTGGAGTCCTTCACCTATCTCGGGAGCATCATAGACAAAAAAGGCGGCACTGATGCAGATGTCAGAGCACGAATCGGTAAAGCCAGAGCAGCCTTTCTCCAGTTAAAAAAAGTGTGGAGTTCCAGAGAGCTGTCACAACACACCAAAGTCCGGATTTTCAACTCCAATGTAAAAGCAGTTCTCCTATATGGAGCAGAGATTGACAAAAACCACAGTCAACAGAGTACAGACCTTCATGAACAGTTGCCTTAGAAGAATTTTGAAAATCCACTGGCCAGAGAAGATCACAACGTCAGACTCTGGGACAGAACAGAGCAGATAACAGCAGAGAATGAAATTGGGCGAAGAAGATGGGGATGGATCGGTCACAGCCTGAGAAAGCCAGCTTCCAGTATCACTAGGCAGGCATTGTCATGGAACCCCCAGGGAAAGAGGAAAAGAGGTAGGCCGAGAAACTCCTGGCATCGAGACCTCCAAGCAGACATCAAGAGACTCGGAACCACCTGGAGTAGAATCGAAGGAGAAGCACAGGACAGGAGTTGCTGGAGGTCTCTCGTCGACGGCCTATACCCGGGTATGGGTGACAGGCGTAAGTAAGCAAGTAAAGGGTTAAACAAATGGGAAGGAGGGGACAATGACAATGAATCTTTATTTTTCAAGGATAAAAAGATTTAGGTCTGAAGACCTTTCTTACATCTTGTCCTTGCTAAACTACTCTCTCTCTCTCTCTCTCTCTCTCTCTCTCTCTCTCTCTCTCTCTCTCTCTCTCTCTCTCTCTCTCTCTCTCTCAATCTCACACACACACGCACAAATACACTGCGTGCTGATTATCCAATGGTCTTCGCAAGCTTGGCACCCACACGGGCCGCATGCCTAATGTATTGTGCGCGTCGTGAGAGCACGTAAATGCCCACACACAGATTCGCATTTCAACACACACTCGTCAGGCGAGTCACACTGGTTGCCCCCCTCGATCAGCTGCCGCTCGAAAGCAGTAGCAAATCGAGGGATACAACCAGTGTGTAGGCGATTATATACAGCAAAAATCATAAACACACTTGATACAGTTAATGAGATATACATGCGCTACCATCAAACAAATGTACCATAAAATTACAAAGAAACAATCAAAATGTAGTAAAACTGTTGCCGCTAGGGTTTCATGTGAAAGAAAAACAGAAGATAGTAGTAGAAAACCCTTTAAAATAGAAACAAGGAACGACGTTTCGGATCAAAAATCCTTCTTCAGGTGACATGGAAACAAATGTAGAACAGAAAAGAACACAATAGAAAGAAAAGACGTCTGACATGTTGTAAAAATGCACAATTAGAAAAAACAAATAAAAAAAATTAAAACAAAATTAAAACAAAATAAATCAGTACGGGTACTAAATCCAAGTCAAGTTAAAGTCACGAATGTTTTGTTACGACTAACACTGATGAAACCCGCGGCTTCAAGTCCTATAAAGTCACTGTGTTCGCTCTCGCAGTCACCACCACTGAGGACGGAGGCGGATGACTGAACAAGTCCTTGAGCAGATTATTGTCAAGAAAGCACTCGCGGCACACAGATTTAAGCAGCACACTGCCGGCAGTATCGTTCTGACTTTTCTAAGTCAGGCTTAGACGAATACTGTGAATAAACCCGTTCAGAAACAGGTAATACATAAAAAGGGATGACTGTTCATAAGTACTGCTGTATGTACCATAATTACCCTAAATATTTGACCACTTTTTACATACAAATTTTCCGATTTTTCTGCTTTGGTTGAATATTTAGGAGTTTTGAAAAAGTTGATTGCCTGAGTAGGTGGTGTTGTCGATATTTTTGGAGGCACTAATTTTACCTTGCACAGGCACGCCGATTGATCCGTTCGTGTTTTTATGTTGCTGGAGTTGAAACACCAACAGCCGCTATTCATCCCAAATGGGAGTACCTACATTGGGAGGGTTTAAATCGGATCCCAATTTTAGTGGCTAAAGCATTATTTATACACTCACAGAAAATTTAAAATAAATTAGTTCCAAGAGTGATGATCACCTCTTGTTCTTACCATTTTCTTAAAATATGCATAGTTCAAACGTTATCTGCAAAACATAAGAGGCTATAGAATGTCACATCATATGCCACTCTGCCCCTGTGGAAAATCAATACAGTTGTGACCCCGTCTTCACCTTCCACCCACAACGCCCACCACCCACTTGAGTTCTTGGCATGGAGAATCTACAGGCGAACTGCACTGGCAATAAATCATGACAATGTATGAGCTTTGGCTACATTTAAATCTATGAATAAGCAGTACAGGTTTGGGGTGTCGCAGTGCTCGTGCGGCATTAATGCAAGGATTCGTTGACAGGCTTGTACTACAGTAATCATTCTGAAATCAGACTTTGTGAACAGAGATTTTAAAACCTTTTTGAAGGGCATTGGACGAATATTTTAGGCGCAGTTTAGGTGGTGGTGGTGGAATATTTGAGGACATTGCATTTTCAGGTGGTGGTGGAATATTTAGGAGTTTTTTTTTGGGGTGAAACTGGTTGATCTTTTATAGCTAGCGGAAATATTTTACTTAACATAAAGATTTAGCTAGGTGCAATTATGAATATGCCCAGTCAAGGTTTATGATCCCTCACAGTCAAAACAATGTTATGAAAATACTTTTTTACCCCCACCACGTGATCACCACTTCCACCCCCATTTTTTGCCCTTCTTCTTCTTCATTTGCAGTGTTCAACTGCTAGATAACCATCTTTAACTCTTAGTATTGTATGCTGCCAATAAGTGAGCCGTGAAGAGGTTGGCAGGAGGTTCTCAAAGTTCGGCGTGTCTTCTGATCAGAAGTGTCGGCGGACAGCTTATCTGTATGGATAGGTCTGGAGAATGTGCTCAAGAGACTGTTTTTCTGTGCCACATTCACCTAGGGCCGTTTCCGCAAGACCCAGTCTCTTGAGGTAAACCCGCAGTCGCCAGTGCGTAGATGGAAAATGGTGATCTGGCTCTTCCTACTTAGCTTGTTGATGTCGTCTGCCCGTGGGTTATAACCACCATTCTGCTGTTGCCAATCACTTTGCTGCTTGCATTTGAATAGTGTTTTGGTTTCTTTACAGGAGGTTGTGATCTTGAAGTAGTCTGCCACTTACTTTGGCCAGCCTCCTCATTCCCAGCTACTCCAGAATGCGCTGAAACCCGCTGTAGCACTACTTTGTGGGTGCTGGACAGGGCATCCAGTCTGTCTTGAAGCTTCCTGGTGAGGAGATCAGTGGATCATGAGGGTATGGAGAGCTGACAGCGAGTCGGTGTGAAAGACAGCGTTCTGTCTTCTGCTGCCATTCCCTAGCTAGTGTTCTGCTGCTGTGATGCGTGCCTGCAGATCTGCACGATGGTTGGTGCTGTGGTCACCAGCTGGTAAGGAGAGGGAGGTAGTAGTGTGGTCTGCACAACAGATTCCTCCGTTCCGCACCACGTCTTGTGCGAGATACCTGTGTAGATGCGAGCACAGCTGCTGTGAAGGTAGCACTCATGCATGCTCTCCAGCAAGAAGACATTTTGCAGTGCCACGACCTTTTGCAATGAGTCCGGGAACATCATTTATGTTGTCCAGAAGGCTCTTTCAAGACATCCAGCAATCTGGAGGAAGCTCTTCACACATCTTTGGGTCTAGTTCCAGGACGTCGGCATGAGCTCTCTGCAAGTCCTTCAGTTGGTGGTTCAGACTTGGACGTTTCTGTCGGTTCTTGGTCTGCTGCTGTAGTCTCCAGTGCTGTGGGTGTGTAATGAGTCTCTTCATCTTGTATGCTGTTTTGTCCAGTGGTCCCAGTTTTCTCAATTTTCTAAATTCTAAATTGGGGTGCTCCAAATGGCTCTAAGAATGCCACTGCATCATGAGAATGACCCATGTTCTGCATCTTGTCAAGCCTGGCTTTGTTGGTTTTGGAGGCAGTGTTTCATGTTGTCGAAGTGTATCGGTACCCCACAACTGGTCTGATAGAGCCAGTGTTTACTTGCGCCAGGATGCTGGAGTTTGCGCCAATGTGGTCCCAACCAGTTTCTTTATCAGAGTTTTCTTACAGCTCTAACTCCCATGGCTTTGTGAAGCCTCCAAGTGAATCCAGTGTTTTGGTGGGTTTTTTTTTTTTGGTTGGTTCACGTGAGAAGCAAAAGTGAGTCTATGTTTTGGGCCAGTGGTCGTCTGTCCGTCTGTCGTCCGTCCGCCATAGTCCATAGTAAACTTTAACGTTGGCATTTTCTCGGAGACTATTCAAGTTACAGTCTTCAAACTTCCCCCAAGGATACTTTGTGGCAAGACCTTTCTAAACATACCAATTTTAGTGACCTCTCACAAAGGTCAAGGTCACAGGAGATCAGTAAATATATCAAAAATAGCTATTTTTGGACATAATTTTTTTCCCTTCTCAAATACTATTCAAAACTTCAAATCCAAACTTGGTACAAAGATACCTGATGGTAAGACCTTTATACGCACACTAATTTGGTTGATCCCTCAGAAAGGTCAAGGGTCACAACAGCTCAGGAAATAGGTCCAAAATGGCAAGATTTTTACAAGAGATGTTTTTTTCTCAAATACTATTCACAGCTTCAAATGCAAACTTGGTACAAAGATACCTGATGGTAAGACCTTTCTATGCATACTAATTTGGTTGATCACTCAGAAAGGTCAAGGGTCACAAGAGCTCAAAATCGCCATATTTTAACAAAAGATGTTTTTTTCTCAAATACTATTCACATCTTCAAACCCAAACTTGCTACAGAGATACCTGATGGTAAGACCTATCTATGCATACTAATTTGGATGACCCTTCAGAAAGGTCAAGGATCACAAGAGCTCAGGAAATAGGTAAAATATAGCCATATTTTGACAAGAAATTTTTTTTCTCAGATACTATTCACAACTCCAAACCCAAACTTGCTACTGAGGTACCTAATGGTAAGACCTATCTATGCATACTAATTTGGATGACCCCTTGGAAAAGGTCAAGGGTCACAAAAGGTCGACAAATGTGTATAAAATGCCAATAATTGTAGTTATTACCAACATTTTTGCAAACTTTTCAATCAGATTTGGCATAAAGGTAGCTGATGATAAGACCTTTCTATGTATCCTAATTTAGTCGACTCATTGCAAAGGTCAAGGGTCACGGGGGTTTCACAGATGTGTGAAAACTGATTAAATTTTGAGAAAACATGGATTTTATTAGTCCAGAAGCCATCCCTTTACTTATTGTCAGACGTGTGGATCGGTCATACACGTGAGCCATAAGGGCTTTGCCTTTCTTCTTTTTGATGAATAAAGTTGGTGTGTCTGTCTGTGGCACTTAAAGGTCTCCACTTTTAAAGGTGACCTCTTCCATCGTGGTTGAAAGAGACAAGAGAGTGGTGACAGTGTTGGTCTAGCTCAGTTTGAGTGCAAGGCCATCTTTCCATCCAGCTGCTGACTCTGTTGGCAGCATTCTGGATTCTGCTGTATTCTGCTGCATTCTCGGTACAGAGATACCTGATGGTAATACCTGTCTCCGCATACTGATTTGGATGACCCATTGGCAAGGTCAAGGGTCACAAGAGGTCAAGAAATGTGTGAAAATGTGAATTTTAGATAATACAGCTCTGACCCGACATATCGTGAATTGTTACATTGTGAACCCGATATATCGCGGGGGGGTACTTTGGACCCCGAAAAAATCGGACCGACTGCAGATGGCAGTGAACCGTGAAATAATTTGTCACGGGCCTTGGCTGTATCACGCTCCACTGGGTGCTGCACACTCACCTGATGCGACAGCTGGGAGGGTGTCCACACACTGAACACCCAAAAACCTTCTCCAGATGAAGAACACGTACATACATGTATATACATAAAGAGGGTAGGAGACAGAGTCAATGTATAATGAGGGTCTCTGTACATAAAGAGGGTAGGAGACGGAGTCAGTGTATAATGAGGGTCTAAGCTTTTGGCACAAGGCAGGTACTTGACTGGCTGCTGGGCGGGTGGGAGCAGCTTTACACAGACTACAACGTGACCTAGATATACAATACAATACAATAAAACTTTATTGTCTGTTCGAGTCAGGGCACGACAGAAATTTGCCTTTCAGCTCGTCATGAAACAACAATATTATATAAGACATTAACAAACGCTACAGGAACATATCATGAAAAATTATAATTGCAGCAATCTATCACAAGCAATCTGTCACAAGATGGGAGGTAATGTTAAGTTGATCATACTTATTGTGGCGTTATAAATGAGAGTTCAAAATTGAGACAGCAGTTGGAATAAAAGACTTCTTAAAAACATTCCTTCTGGCAAGTGGCATGTTGAAACGTCTGCCTGATGGTAGCATTTGAAACTGATCAGATATGACCACACACGTAAATGTGTTAATAGGAAACACAGCTGTATTGTAGTTTTCATGAAAGATTTTGCAAAGCTTTCAATCAAATTTGGCACAAATGATAAGACCTTTCTGTGCACACTAATTAGGTTAACCCATCACAAAGGTCCCTCGCACTGGGACCATATGGTGTTGAGGCGCGTCCCCTGGGTGGTGGATAGGGGGTCCCTCACGAGAGGGGTGCACCGAATGAAATAAGGTGCCGTGAACCAACATGGTCTAAGGGAAGGTGACCCCAACAGAAAACCCCTGGTCCTCCTAGTAAGGGGGTTGGGCGTAGGGGTAGCTTCCCCACCCTGCAAAAAAGGAAATAGCTACAAAAACGCCAACGAAAAGACAAACAGTAATTCCTTTCCTGGAGGAGGAAGGTTCTTCTACCAGAAGCTTTATGACATTTTGCGGTGAAAGCCGGAAGTCTTCGGAAGCCACAGGACCGAGCCACCTCTCTCTATCCGGGGACACAACCATGGGCACATGGAACGTCAAGACCATGTACCAGAGCGGCAAGGCCGCCCAGATAGCAGCGGAAATGCAAAAGTACAACCTTTCCCTGCTAGGAATCAGTGAAGCCAGATGGATGCAGTCTGGCCAGAAAAGGCTGTTAAGTGGGGAGATGATTCTGTATTCAGGTCATGAAGAGGAGAATGCCCCCCATACAGAAGGAGTAGCATTCATGCTGTCACCAGTGGCACAGAGAGCGCTGATGGGCTGGGAACCTCTTGGGCCAAGAATTATCACAGCAGCCTTTAGAACCAAGAAAAAGCTCAAGCTGAACGTCATCCAGTGTTATGCGCCCACTAATGACAGTGACGAGGAAGAGAAACAAGAGTTCTACGACCGACTCCAGAATGTCGTGGACAAATGTGCAGAGCGAGACATCACCATCGTCACGGGCGATTTTAATGCAAAATAGGGGAGGACAACACCGGATACGAAGAGGTGATGGGGAGACAGGGACTAGGGGATATGAGTGAGAACGGGGAGAGGTTTGTAGACTTTTGTGCTCTAAACAGACTTGTCATAGGATGCAGCATCTTCCCACACAGAAGAATACACAAAGCAACGTGGGTCTCACCTGACCATACTACAGAGAACCAAATAGACCATATCTGCATTAGCAAGAAATTTAGAAGATCCCTTCAAGATGTTCGAGTGAGGAGGGGAGCAGATGTCGCCTCAGACCACCATCTGCTTACCTTAAGAATAAAGCTCAAGTTAAAGAAAAGCCGCACAGAGACAACAAGAAGACAGCGCTATAATGTAGGCCTTCTGAGAGAGACTGGAGTGAGAGAAGAGTTCAAACTGGTGCTGTCCAACCGGTTTCAAGCACTACAGGAGCTAGTAAATGAAGAGGAGGTGGTCACCACAGAGCAGCAGTGGAAGGCAGTTAGAGAGGCGCTGAACTCAACCAGCAAAGACATTGTAGGGTTCAGGAAACACCATCACAAGGACTGGCTGTCGGCACAGACCTTGAAGAAGCTAGAAGTGAGGAAGCAGAAGAAAGCAGTTGTCAACAACAGTCGCACGAGAGCAGCCAAAGCAAGGGCACAGGAGGAATACTCGGAAGCCAACCGCGAGGTGAAGAGGAGTATCAGGGCAGACAAGAGGGCCTGCACAGACAGCCTGGCAGCAGAGGCAGAAAAGGCAGCAGGCAGCAGCAACATGAAACAGCTCTACGACATTACCAGAAGATTGTCGGGCAAGTATGGCTATACAGAAAGACCAGTAAAAGACAAAGAAGGCAAGCCTATTGCAGACAGAGCCAACCAACTTGACAGATGGGCCGAGTATTTTGAAGAGTTACTGAACAGACCCAGCCCACCCAACCCCCCAGACATCCAGCCAGCAGAGACATCCCGCCGTGAGATGGCCTTAGTCGCCTGCTCGGCGTTAAAACCCAAATAACTAACTAACTAACCCAGCCAGGAAGAGATCAGAAGAGCAGTGGCATTTTTGAAGAACAGCAAAGCAGCAGGGCCAGATGGCATCCCAGCGGAGTCTCTGAAAGCAGACCTAGAGACAACAGTGGAGATGCTGTACCCACTGTTTGGAAAGATCTGGGAAGAGGAGGTGATGCCAGCTGACTGGAAGGAGGGGTACCTAATCAAGCTTCCCAAGAAAGGCGACCTCAGCAAGTGTTCCAACTACAGAGGAATCACCTTGCTGTCAGTACCAGGAAAGGTCTTCAATAGGATCATCCTGGAGAGAATGAAGAGCTCCGTTGACCCCCAGCTGAGAGACCAGCAAGCAGGATTCAGGAAAAACCGATCATGTACAGACCAGATCACCACTCTCCGCATCATCGTGGAACAGTCTCTGGAGTGGAGCTCCCCGCTGTACATCAACTTTGTGGATTACGAGAAAGCATTTGACAGCGTGGACTGAGAGACTCTGTGGAAACTCCTACGACACTACGGTGTACCCACAAAGCTCGTCCACCTGATCAAGAGCAGCTACGATGGCATGACATGTCGCGTGATCCACGAAGGGCAGTTCACCAGGGAGCTCCAGGTCAGAACCAGTGTCAGGCAGGGGTGTCTGCTGTCTCCGTTCCTCTTCCTACTGGCCATAGACTGGGTCATGAAGAGGACCACAGAGCACAGACGAAATGGAATACAGTGGACACTGTGGACACAGCTTGACGACCTCGATTTTGCAGACGACTTGGCATTACTGTCCCACACTCATCAACAAATGCAGGACAAGACCACGAGGCTTGCTGACATCTCGTCCTAAGTTGGCCTCACCATTCACAAACAGAAAACAAAGACAATGAGGCTGAACGCAACCAGGGAAAAACCAGTCTTGCTTGCTGGCACCCTGTTGGAGGAGGTGTGGTCCACCTATCTTGGGAGCATCATAGACAAAAAAGGCGGCACTGATGCAGATGTCAGAGCACGAATCGGTAAAGCCAGAGCAGCCTTTCTCCAGTTGAAAAAAAGTGTGGAGTTCCAGAGAGCTGTCACAACACACCAAAGTCTGGATTTTCAACTCCAACGTAAAAGCAGTTCTATATGGAGCAGAGACTTGGAGATTGACAAAAACCACAGTCAACAGAGTACAGATCTTCATAAACAGTTGCCTTAGAAGAATTTTGAAAATCCAGTGGCCAGAGAAGATCAGCAACATCAGACTCTGGGAGAGAACACAGCAGATAACAGCAGAGAATGAAATTGGGCGAAGAAGATGGGGATGGATTGGTCACAGTCTGAGAAAGCCAGCTTCCAGTATCACTAGGCAGGCATTGTCATGGAACCCCGAGGAAAAGAGGTAGGCCGAGAAACTCATGGCGTCGAGACCTCCAAGCAGACATCAAGAGACTGGGAACCACCTGGAGTAAAATAGAAGGAGAAGCACAGGACAGGAGTCGCTGGAGGTCTCTCGTCGACGGCCTATACCCGGGTAGGGGTGAAAGGCGTAAGTAAGTAAGTAATCACAAAGGTCACGTTTCACTGTGGGTTGACAAATGTGTGCAAATGTTTCTGAAAACATGGATTTTGCTGGTCCAGAAGCCAGCCCTTATTTTAAGACACTTGAACACTGCTTATTTCTGACATGTCAGAAGGTCAAGGTCACACAGATCACATGTTTCATGTGATTCATAAGGGCTTGCCTTTTCTGTTGTCAATGATTGTGTGTTTTATGTTGGTGAACGATGTCACATGGGCCCAAGCTCCATGCCATATCAACCAGTTCTTTTGTTTATATGTATGAATTTGTTACTGGTGAACAGTGATGTGGAAGCCCACAGCCCATACCATAGAGACCAGTTCATGTGTTAATGTATGTGTGTATGTTGGTGAACAGCTACACAGGAACCTGGGGCCCCTTGTCGTATCGACCAATTCATGTGTCAGCGTGGTGACCAGTGTGTTCCCGCCAGTTACCAGTGTGATGGAGAGGTCGACTGCCAGGACAGATCGGATGAGATTGGCTGTGGTAAGGAGTGATAATAATGATAATAATAATGGAAAAGACATTTGTAAGGGATTCCCCTCAAAGTGTATTGTTTTGTATGCATATATGACACACTTCTTTTACAAATTGAAACATTAACTTTTTAAATGCTATACATTACTTGTCTGTTTTTTTTATTTTATTTTATTTTTATTTTTTTTTGGTAACAATTTCAGGAAAATACTGCAAAAAATGTGTGTCACCAGCTGATGCAGTAGAGCCGAAATGTGTGTCATCAAAGCATTAAAGAATATTGGCTGGGGGTGGGGGGGGGGGGGGGAACTAGAGTATCCCCTACCTCTGGCCTTCTTCACGAGTGTTTTGCAAATCATAGAGTTTGATTTTTACATTTCACATTTATGAGGCTAGATGATTATTTGAAGGTAGTAAGTTGGGCACCCTGGCCCGACCGCCTCCATGGAAGATAGCTTCCTACACTACAGTCATGACAATTATTGTCAGATTACATTGGGTAGAAAGAGTATTTATAGCATGGCAAATTATGAGCATGTACCTTTTTGTACAACCACACATTCAGCCTGTGAAAATCGCCATATTTTGACAAAAGATGTGTTTTTTTTCTTTCAAATACTGTTCACAACTTCAAACCCAAACTTGCTACAGAGATACCTGATGGTAACACCTATCTATGCATACTAATTTGGATTACCCCTCAGAAAGTTCAAAGGTCACAAGATCAGGATATGCAGTAGAACCTCCTATGAGAGGTCACCCCTATTGCCAAGAGAAAAAATGTCCGTAAACGGCAGGTGACCGTTCATGGCAGGTACGATAGAAATGGACCCAAAAGCACCCAGAAATGTAAATCTGTGCTAACACAGCCACTACTAGAGTTAGTGTATGCTACTGTATCTCCCCTACAGTGAAAGTTCTCGCAAGGTCAAGAGTCACAAGGGCTCAAGAAATAGGTCCGAAATAGCCATATTTTGACAAAAGATGTTTTTTCTCAAATACTATTCACAACTTTAAACCCAAACTTGCTACAGAGATACGTGATGGGAAGCCCTTTCTATGCACACTAATTTGGTTGATCCATCAGACAGGTCAAGGGTCACAAGAGGCTGGCAAATGTGTGAAAAATGCCAATTTTTTAAAATAAAATTGTAGGTATTATCAACAATTTGCAAATTTTTCAACCAGAGTTGGCACAAAGATAGCTGATGCATACTAATTTAGTCGACTCATCACAAGGGTCATGGGGGCGACAGATATGTGAAAAATGCTTACATTTTGAGAGAAGATGAATTTAGGTGCTGCAGAAGCCAGCCCTTGTCAAAAAAGGCCACACATATGTAAATCAGTCATACACGTGAGCCATAATGGCTTTTCCTTTCTTGCTTTCCTGTCTGTCTGTTCCTTGTATCTTTTACAGGGATAATTTAGGTAGCCCAAGACAAATTTCAGTTGCCGGTAAAATGTGAAACTGCCAATGATTGACGTCACGGTGCAGTTCCATTTCTTTCTGGGAACTTTTGTAATATTGGAGAAAATACAAAATATGCATTTTGATGGGTGGAAAAAGTTCTTCTATGCTCCAGTTTTGAGGGTGCCAGCTGGGCTACCATTTATGGAGTTTCAAGTCACCCATTGCTTTTTCTAGTGGCCACAGTTGTCTGTGTGACCCTTTACATCACCCCTGTTAAACTTATATTGAAAGCGTTATATGTGGTTGTTGGAAAAACACAAAATGAAGCTGACAAAGGGTGGGAGGAAAAGAAACAGAAAAAGAATGGTTATGATGTCTTGTTCACTGCAGTTGCCCCGACCATTATCAAGCCACCAGTTCCAGAGATCGAGGTTGAAATCAATGGCACATTCACCATTTACTGCGAGGCTGTGGGTGTGCCCACCCCTCTAATCGTCTGGCGCCTCAACTGGGGCAATATCCCACGTGGGGACCGAGTCACTGTCACAAGCGTGGATGGTCATGGTACGCTGGTTGTCAGGTATGCTAGACCAGAAGATGCGGGAGCCTATACCTGTGAAGCACTCAACAACCGCGGCAGCATCTTCGCCACACCTGATGCTCTCATCATTGTCAGACGTGAGTTGTTGTCCGTTTTTCTTGTCTTCTATGCCAGATGACAATCCTGCACAGGTGTTTCTTGCATTTGAATAATATGAACAGACGTGGAACACAGACATTTCAGTCGTAAGACCAACGCCACCGGAGTCCCTGAAATTTCAGGGAAATCCGATACCGCCTGACCCCGGGGCGAGGTCGGAAACCTCATCAAGCCGATGTGAGCGCTCGTGTTTATGTTTCTGTCACTCGCAACAATGTTCTCCTGTCAGATTATTTCAACTACACTTGACATAGGTCCCCATGCACATTCACAGGCTGAGCCATCAGCTCACGAGAATCTGTGCGTTTTGCGGTCCTATTTACATCTACATTAGCTCCCCTAAATGAGTGAATTCTTGCGGTCGTATTCACATATCAAGGGCCCTCCGTCTACAAGAGGCATAGATTTTCATGTGCAAAAGGTTGTTGATGATCATAAAGCTTCTAGCAGAGATCGACCCTGTGTTCATCCTACGGTTAAGATGTGTGGACGTCAGTATATAATTCTGATGTGTATGTGGTGCACATTTCATTTCTGCAGTTGCTGGAGATATAATTTTTAAAAAAATCAGCTGTGAATTTTCTTTGTGTTTTTTTGGGTGATATTGTGTGTCGTATTCGGATATATCGCTTAACAAGTCTGAGATGGTCTCCAAATTTGTGGCCGTCATCAACTTGAACTCAGCGAAGATGTCGGCATTATCCGACCAAAGGTAAGAGACATTTTATTACTATTTTTTATTCGCATTTCATTCACTTCAGCCGCGGCGGCAGGCTGCCGTGATATTTTCCACTGTGTAACTGTTGTTACAAATATAACGAAAACATGGTTGAAAACATGCACTTGTGCATTAATATCCTGAAAAATATCAGTTAGTTCAAGAAGACAGTACACCCATCGGGATATGGCTTTTGTGGACTGCTCCTCGTTAACCCCAAAATTTAACAGCACTTGGCACACACAACTACGCTTACATTTCAATGGAATGATTCAAGTGTGTCCATGTTATATGCCTCGATTGAAACGCCTGATTGATCTGACCTGCATATACCGTCCTTTCCACAACTTATATCAACTTTAAAATTATAAGAAAGCACATAAAACACAATATTCCAAGCAATGACGATGATTAAACAATGCCGGCGCTTACTTATGCAGGACTGATGTTTTCTTTGTAGATGCTGCCTACGATTCTAATTCCATCACTGAAACATCTCGGTGTCTTAGCAGAAGACGAAAATTTCTGGATACAGCTTGATCATTTTTATGAAACTCTGAAACAAAGGAAAAGTACCCTCTGACCCTGATGTGCCGAGAAAGGACAATGTGGTTATTTATTTCAAGAAACTGACAGGAGCCAGTCGTTCGTGCGAACGAGGAAAGCTACTTGTGAACTTGTGGTCAGTCATCAAATTTTGTTTTGAAAATTCCCAAAAGTCGACTTTCTGCAAACAAGTGGCTGCTGAAGTTTCACAAAACTGTGTTGAAACTGTTAATAAAAAGGGAGAGTTGTGTGACGGTGTTGCATCTGTTGACAAATCTGTTTTGAAACTCTATCAAGAAATATCCAAACAGTGCTGGTAAATTTCATCAGAACATGAAGGAGACACTTTTCACCACTCGGCATGGCAACAGCAAACGTAACTTCGTCCTCGACACACAGAGGAAAATTGACCATCGTGCAGTGCTCAAAGGTTTCCGCCCAAGGGCCAGTGTGTCTTCTGTTTTACCTCGCATGGCGCTAGTCGACAGATTTCAAGAAGTTGCGGTGGCAAGACACGAGAGAAAGAGAATAAGAGATCCGTAAAACAATGAATTCAATAAAGCCGCATCGGTCATTAAATTACGTCATTTTTAATATAAAAATTTTTGACCCCATTACACCCCCGTTATTTCTAAATCAACCCTTTGATTTTTAAAAAGTGACGACCATGACTGATGCGGTCTTATTGATCTGATTATCTTTAGGATCTCTTATTCTCTTTCTCTTTAATTATTGTCTCTGTCAACACCTAATGACCTTAATAATTAACTAATTAAAGTCCTTAACTTCCACACTACCGTTTCTCTCAAATCGAACCAAAACCTGATAGTGCACTCTGTAATAAACTAATGACATTTTACACACCCCAAATAATTAGAAAATTACTCTCTATTGTCTCTCAATACTGTCAGAGTCGATTTCCGAAAAACTCACAAGCTCTGTACAACACACATAACATTTCAGTTCACGCATGACAAGACTGACAAACCCTTGGTGGTGGGGACATGCTTTCACTGCGTCCATTCACAGGCCATGCTTGAAAAGATCTTTAGAAAATTGTACAGCAGGCCATGTGTGAATAGGGCTTCACCAACATAAAGGCTTGTAATGAGTAAATAGAGTCACATGAGCCCCGTTTTACAACATTTTCAGTTATTTATAGTGTTTGATTTCTCATTATGAGTAGGTTTGAGAGGCTTGTTTAACATTGAGTTACTGGTACTTTCTATGGTTCTGTTTGTTTGATGAGTACACCTGATACACAAATACGTACACACACACACACACATTGACACACACACACACTAACACGTACACACACTGACACACACACACACACACACACACACTAACACGTACACACAGGTACACACACATACACACACTGACACACACACACACACAGACACGCACACATGCATACAGACACGCACACATACACACACACACAGACACACACACACACACATACACGTACAGACACACGTGAATACCCCGACACACACAATAGCTCTCTCTCTTTCCACATAATTTTACTCACTATCTCTCTTTATGAGTAAGTTGACAGGGTTTAACTGCAAACATTTTTCACGTTATGACTGAACCTGTTAGGTAATTTATTTATAATGTCCCCTTTAGGTTCAGAGAAAGATTTCAAAACTTTTTCAAGCAGTTCGATATTCATCACACTAACACGGTATTCATGAAAAAAGCCATGTTATGTCTAAACACGCCAAGGTCTGTCTTATTTTTCATTATCGATATCATGTCTCCCACAAAATGCTAATTGGTTTTAAACAGTGAATGGAACAACACCCTACATAATCCCCTATGAGCTCCTCACACAGAGAGAGGCCCGTCATAAAGTCAGTGAATATACGTCATTTACCCTTGCTGTTTTAGGTCTGTGCTTATGACAACTGACAAACACTAGTAAATCTCTGCCCTTAACGCCACATACCACATGTCACAGTTGAATGCCCTATTCAATTTCAGGTGGGGGACATATCTTTTCAAATGCAGCACGCTTATAGCTGAGAGGTTTCAGCTTAATACATCCGTCTTGTCAACAAGTCATGCATTTGTGGATGTTTCTGAAAAACTGGAAAATTGGCTACTTACAACGTGTAGGTTACCTCTGCAATTTCTTAAAAGTTAGTTGATATAATAACTATTAACCACACACACACACACACACACACACACACACACACACACACACACACACACACACACACACACACACACACACACACACACACACACACGCGCACACACACACACACACACATACATACACACAGACACACGTACATACACACAGACACGCATGCACAACTAACCTGTATATCAGTGCTGACGTCTTAACATCTCAACCGGTAAATGGTCCCGTGAATACATTAAAACCCCTTATCTTGTAAAATTAACACTAACTGGCAACAATCAGTCCTATCCGCTCATGCCTGAGGCTAAAAAATGATCTCGGTCTTTCAAAATGTTATGCTTATTTTTATGAGACACAACTGTCGAGTCTTAACGCTACCACACACAAGACTGGCCGAGCAAGCTTTGTGAGCTCGGTTTCTGTACACTGTATCGTGGTGTTGATTTTCAGTTGCCAGTGGGGTGGGTCACTGCACATGACACCGCAATCTATTCATATAGCATTTCAAACCCACTGCCAGTGAGTGCCAACCAGCACTTGATAATAAACAACATGCGTTATGTCTTGACTGAAACTGTATTCATAATATCACAATACCCCGAGGTAAGCTAATAGGTTTTAAACAGGGAGATTGAATAAAAGTGAAGACAACACGCAACACATTTAATTGTTTTTAGTTACTCTTGTCTCAGCTAGTTAGAGTGGTAAGGGTCTCTTTAATCTGTGAAGCATGCCATTTATAAGCCTACTGTTAGATGATAATAGCCTTGCAGGTCTGGCAAGTCTTGTCTGGGGTAAACTAAAAAACTATTGACTACATAGCTGACTGGTGTAAACGTATGAAGTTACTATTAATGTACTTCCTAGAAAAACATGATTTTGCTTGATAACAAATTTTAATATTACCTGCAATTTTGATTTTATATAAAAAAATTTAATTACAATATAAATGAACCAAGATGAATTACTTCTTCTAAATGATATCAATGCTGTAGAGAACAAAGACTTAGACTTGAAAAAACAGCGCCTTCTTTCTGTAGCTGTGTCAGGCAAATCAAAGGCTTATCTCGGAAAACAATACATGACAGAAGACATTGAATCTCTAACCGCTGACGAACTATTTAAACTTCATTCTAAATATGAAAACCACATCGCTTCACTAATGACTTGTGATTTAAGTCGATCTCTTGTATGTTTATACACAAAAGCAGTGAGTCACTTTCTACCTGTAGACACTGACAGTCAATCACACGACCTTGAAAGCAATCCTATTGTTTCAAGTTCAATTGGTAAATTAGCATGCGTCATGTTTTACAAGTTTGGAAATTACCTTGCACCTGTCATAACCCTTCTTGTTATCGGGAGTCATATTGATTTTTCGAAAATAAATTTTACTGCAGAAGAAAATGGACGAAACCCAGACAACTCTACAACAGAACCCCGACCCTGTTTTGACACAGGTTCCAACGGTGACTAAGGCTAAAAGTCCAGGCAGGGTTGAGGCTGGAAAAAGAGTGGCTGAATGGAACAGGAAAAAAAAATTACAGCTTCAAGCGCAAACAGAAAAGGCTCATGTAACTGACCCACCGTCAGCACCGTCAGGACCAGTGTCAGTACCAACACAGTCACTACTATCACACCCACAACAAAGTGAGAGACAAACAACTAAATCTAAACCTGACCCCGAACCTCAAACAACAAAATATATAGTTGCCGGATTTGTTGTCGGATTTGGTTACGTAGGTTACCAATTATACAAAAAATACAAACCACAGACTCGTACAGTGACCAAAAAATCAGACACTCCAAAAACAAAACCAGAAGTCTCCACATTACCAGTAACATCCAAAGCTGTTGGCCCATTTTATATGGAGTGAATAAAATATTATTTTAATTTTTATTGCCTAAGAAAATGAGCGACACAAAGAACTTTATGAACCTTGTATATCACTCTGCCATGATAAGTGGACTAGCAGTAGCTTATTCTATGCTGTGAAAAAGTCTACTCAAAATGAAATCAGCAGACCTCAGTAGATTAGATTTCGAAGACAGTGCAAAGCTAATTGTAGTTGTTACAGCGTCGATTGCGACAAAAGATTTTCTTGTCAAGCAAGGAATTATTCCAGAAAATGTTTCTATGTAAATAAAAATATGGCGATGATAGCTATTATGATTGGTGGTGCCATGGTCAATGCACTTGCTTTCAGTGGATCAAACTATCTTTTTTCAAAAATGGGTAGAGAGGAATCAGCAGAAGAAATGAAGCGTCACAATGAGGCATCTGAAAAACTTGCTCAAGCCCAGCAGGAATATGAAAAGAATAGAATTGAGAAACTTGATTTCATCAATGAAAAACTTCGTCTAGAAGGCCACGCACAACATACGTTTTCAAATACAGACGACGCAATTCGTGAATACTATCTTGTCATGGGTAATGACATGTCTGCCCCAAAACCTAAACTAAGTGACTATTACAAACCAAGCACACAACAAAGAAATGGGGAGATAATCTTTGTTCTAGTGGGAATGACATTTGTATTTTTTACTGGTCTTTATATTGCTAGAAAAAATGAAAGACGCCGGGGTTGAAAATAAACTATCAAAAATATATTACTCTCCATCAGGGTATTGGAAAGGAGCAACCGCTATTCAGAAATTACATGCCGCTGTGGGCAATCAATCAAATCAAACAATGGTTACAGAGACAAGTAATTTGGCAGATATATCATCCTGCTCCAAGAAAAATTCCCCCACCCGGGTCTGCCCTGGGGGACTTGGGTGGGGTTAGGTATTTTTTAGTTCCCAGGGTCACCCTGGTCAGCCCCACAGGGTGGGTTTTTCTCTCTATTCTGGGGCATGTGTTTCTGTCTACCCGAGGTCCATTCACCTGTATTTGCCTTTTTAAAACTCTCCCTACTGTCTGCACTGCCTGTAGCTCTTGATATTGGATGTGTGTTGCTAAATGGTCTTAGCTTTATTTAGGCCCCATGTGTTAGGTTTATTTAACGTATTTGACCGGCTGGCAACATACATTCAATGTTCTGTTTATTTTTTTTTTCACAAGCAGTGCAGGCACGTCCTGAAAAAGCCTTGTTGCTGTCGGGACGTTAAGCAATGTACAATCAATCAATCCAAGAAAAATAACAAGACCTCATTTTGAAAACACTACCCCAAATGACACACATCAAATGGACCTTCTGTTTATACCCCATGACACAATAAGAAAGAAACGATACAAGTACGCATTAACTGTTGTTGACATTGCGTCAAGGTACAAAGACGCTGAACCCATATCTGACAAAACAGCTACCACAGTTGCTACAGCGTTATCAAAGATATATAGTCGAGGCCCTTTAAAATTCCCTAGACTCACACAAGTTGATGACGGATCTGAATTTAAGGGCGCAGTTAAATTTGCAAAGCATGGCATACTGGTCAGACGAGGCATTCCAGGTGTGCACAGATCACAGGCAATTGTAGAGAACTTTAACAAACAGTTATCAGAGAGACTTTTCAGTTACCAGTATTCTAAGGAACTCATGCATGACACCCGGAACACAGAGTGGGTTAAGAGATTACCACGTGATAAAAGCAATGAATAATGAGGGACAAGGCTTGCGCCCAAAACCTGCTGATGCTATTAAATTGAAAACAATTACAGAGCCAAAAACAACAACACCGTCACCACCTCCGGACACAAGTTTATTTACTAAACAAGTAAGATATTTATGTCAATCTGGAGAATCAGAAAACGACGTGAAGCGCAGAGCGACAGACCCCATCTGGTCAACGTCTCTATACACAATATAAAAAAAATAGTCCCCGGTCTTGACGCAACAATATATTACCTGTATGACCCTGCCCCACAAAGGGCATTTGTCAGAGAAGAATTACAGATTATTCCCCCAGACACCGTTACTCATTTCAGTAACTAACTCATCAATTAATTCATCAACCAGTTCATCCGCTATTTCTTCAGATAACTTGAGCCTGTAATGACCTGGTGCATAAGCTTTTTCTTTACTGAAAAACACACGTTTCGTGTCCCCAATTGCCAGTGACTTCTTATTTGTTTGGATCATTTCAAGATTATGTTTATTTGATCTCAGTGACTTGTTTGGATAATCAGGCATTAATGCCCCATCTAATACTTGCTTGTAATGTTTATGACGAATGTCTTATTTTTTATTGCTGATTTTTTTATTCCTTTGGCTTTCGACTGACTACCTTTTTGGTGCAGTATAGAATACATTTTGGATCTCAGTCCAACGTACTCAACTATTGGCACACCATTCAATTCATCCTTAAACTTTCCAGGCACTTTCTTGTTTTGTGTGCTAAACAGTGGATGATCCTTAGGGTAGTCAGACGTGTCGTACATGTGTAGTTCTGTTTTCATGTCTTCATAAAAGTCTTCTGTAGGCACATCAATGATCATAGAGTCTGTGTCAGTGTATAGCAGTCGACACTCAGGATATTTTGGTTTGAAGTAATCATAATAAAATTCAAGCATCAACAGTTTTGACAACTCAAGAATTGCCATACCAATGAATACTGGCTTGTTCAGTTTAACAATCTTTTTTTTGAGTGACACTGCATACAATGATGAATGAAACTCCTTGTATCCTGTGTACTGTGGCTTACCTGTAAGTTTAATTGCACCCGATTCAGTTGTGACTAGTCTCACATCTTTGCGGTGATGAGGATTTTCCATAGTCTTCCCAAAACAGGCATTATTCATAAGCTTAAAGAAGTCTTTGTCAAATGCAGTGTTGCCGTCTCTGGCACGCAATGTTGTGTTTTTCATTATGTAATCTTTCATGAAAGCACTCTGATCAAATTGAATTCCTCTATGTACTTTCTTTAGTACTAACCCATGTCTGATGTAAAACTGTAACAAGCGATAGTGACAAACATAATTAAATTTGTCACTCAAATTTGGCACAAGTTTAGTGTCTTCTTTTTTCCCTGTCAAAGACATTTTCTCAACAGCTAAGGGATAATCATTATGGTAATCGTGTAGATGGTGTGGGTACTCCAGGTCTACTTCAAAGATCCAACCCTTTGGATCGTTTCGGTAAAGATTCATAATATTGTTAGTTAACCCTGACTCTGTTACATCATACTGTGACAAATCATACAGACAAAAGTTTTTCAAGGGCAATAACTCACACATCGCCCAGCCATACAAATTGTTAGCGTCCACGTAGGTAATGAATGACCTTGACCCAGGGCTTGAGGGGTCAAACCCCTGGTCCGGGTCATCCAGATATTTATTGTTGGCTTTGGCGTAATTGTTCGCTGCAATACTAATGCCTCCCCTCAATCCACGTTCCACCATTTCACCCATTGTACGATCAGACAACAGGTCTATAAATATCTTACTGGATTTCAAAAATGCATCCCATGTCATGCCATGACTAGTTATGTAACAAGCCGGGTCAAGACTGTAGTGTAATAAACCCTTTTCACGGTAACTTTCAAATACGTTTGCTAGCAAACAAATGTCTGCTTTCAAGTACTGATCGTGGTAGTCACCAATCGTTTGACACCCTAATTTATCCCACGCATCAAGTGCATGCTGGTATTCAGAGTCAGAAATACCTTTACCATTAAGTGTGGAATAAAATTTCTCTTTTGGTGGCAGTCTCCTTTCCTCAAACACAACCCAGTGATCAATGTACTCGTACGGATAAACACCTTTCTTAATCAAGTCTGGCTCAAAATATTTACTTGTTATTGGATACTCAGTCAGTCCTTCTGCCAAACTAGCAAGACCTAAAGACAAATGTTGCATGGAGTCATAAAATGCTAATTTGTCTAACCTAAAGGTCAAGTATTTCTCAGTTGTCTGGGCTATACAATTAATGTTTTTGTAAGACTCATCTACAGCCTGCATGATAATGTGTGAATCATATCCTTTGAGATTGTGAAAAAAAGATTGGTAACTTATATGTCTTAGGATCTGTTTTTAATAACAAGTTACAATTGTTATGTGCAGCACCTCTGTAACGTCCAGTTATGTGATCATGGTCACGAACTTTATCACCTCCCAGAGGCTGTTCACAAATCCAACACTTCACAGCTGTATCAAATTTCAGTTTGTCTTCTTCTGTCATCACCAAAGGCATCTGACATGTTGTGAGATATTGTACTACCTGACTATACAGATGTCTCATTTCTGTTAAAAACAGACATGCCGCATTTTCTCCCCTGTAGATACCCCACCCGGGTCTGCCTTGGGGGACTTGGGTGGGGTTAGGTATTTTTTAGTTCCCAGGGTCACCCTGGTCAGCCCCACAGGGTGGGTTTTTCTCTCTATTCTGGGGCATGTGTTTCTGTCTACCCTTTGTCCATTCACCTGTATTTGCCTTTTTAAAACTCTCCCTACTGTCTGCACTGCCTGTAGCTCTTGATATTGGATGTGTGTTGCTAAATGGTCTTAGCTTTATTTAGGCCCCATGTTGTAGGTTTATTTAACGTATTTGACCGGCTGGCGACATACATTCAATTTTCTGTTTAGTTTTTTTTTCACAAGCAGTGCAGGCACGTCCTGAGAAAGCCTTGTTGCTGTCGGGACGTTAAGCAATGTACAATCAATCAATCAATCCCCTGTAGATAACAGGTTCTGAATGCTGTCCGTCTGACCTAACAATAATATATCCAAAAGAACACACCACTTGGTCACTCAACTTTACAGTCTTTGGTAATGATTCTGGAACAGGACCCTCATATGGTACTACCAGTGATTCAAAATCAGCATACACTACAAACGGCAGCTTTTGTTGATTCCCATAGTTCTTAACCCCCCCACCCGGGTCTGCCCTGGGGGACTTGGGTGGGGTTAGGTACTTTTTAGTTCCCAGGGTCACCCTGGTCAGCCCCACAGGGTGGGTTTTTCTCTCTATTCTGGGGCATGTGTTTTTGTCTACCCTTTGTCCATTCACCTGTATTTGCCTTTTTAACACTCTCCCTACTTGGGTGGGGTTAGGTATTTTTTAGTTCCCAGGGTCACCCTGGTCAGCCCCACAGGGTGGGGTTTTCTCTCTATTCTGGGGCATGTGTTTCTGTCTACCCGAGGTCCATTCACCTGTATTTGCCTTTTTTAAACTCTCCCTACTGTCTGCACTGCCTGTAGCTCTTGATATTGGATGTGTGTTGCTAAATGGTCTTAGCTTTATTTAGGCGCCATGTGTTAGGTTTATTTAATGTGTTTGACCGGCTGGCGACATACATTCAATGTTCTGTTTAGTTGGTTGTTTTTTTTTTCACAAGCAGTGCAGGCACGTCCTGAGAAAGCCTTGTTGCTGTCGGGACGTTAAGCAATGTACAATCAATCAACGTCCTGAGAAAGCCTTGTTGCTGTCGGGACGTTAAGCAATGTACAATCAATCAATCAAACCATAGTTCTTAAAATATACTTGACTACCAGGATCTGGATACTTAAGTACAGTTTGTATGTCATCAGCCGACCTGCAGTGTAAAACATGTTTGTGTGCCACTGCAATAGAAGAAAATCTTTGTAAACATTTCTTACACACTTCCTGTTTGCCATTGTGTTTTGTTGTATGCCCATGAATTAGACGTGACACATTTCTGATAATTGTGTAGTGGAAGTTATTGTCATCACCGATTAATAACATGTCAACATGTTTATCTTCTGGCTGCCCATAGGTTGGAGCAAGTGGTGATACTCTAATGGGTTGTAACTTGTGAACAGACTCATTATCCCACACAAACACATTTACAGATATACCAGGATTTAGTTTTTCAAACAATTTTAACAGGGAACTCAATGCCACTGAAAATTCACTTACTTAGATTACAAATTTGGTATAGTTAGATACACATATTTGGTATAGTTAGATACACATTTGGTATAGTTAGATACACGTTCAGATTTTGATTTTACAAAGTATAGTTTAGCAAGCACACACCACACACGCCTTTACCATAGCTGACACTTAGTTCGCTTCCAGCTGCCAGAGAGATAAGGCTGGCGCGAGGTCAAATTCCACTCTCGCCCGCTCATTCTATTTATATCGCACTTGCTGCTGTGCGGTACACGGCGTGACCGGCTCTCTGCCGCTATAACAACTACATACTGGTTTGTATTCATAACACATCTCTGCCTAAAGTGACTGTTGTGGAAGCAACATCATTCAAAAGTTGAAATTCTCACCTACACACTGATACCAAACATGACAACATTATGACTTGCACTTGTGTAGCAGTCATGGTGAAAATAAAGAAAACGTGAATTTGTTGATGTATGAGAACGAGAATTTATTGTGAAATTGACAAAGTTCCCACAGCCATAACACAAAGACGCTACTTTTCCCAGTGAAACACACTTGCATGCATAAGGGTTAGCATGCCTACAGTACGTATCACTTAATGGATTTTGGGTTCATGGTGGGGGACGGAAGCAGGAGGGTAATTAATGAGGTCACTGACAGGTGTCGACAGACAAGTTCCAGACATCCGACTTGGTGTACACTTCCGGCATTGGGGAAAGAGAGGGCTTAGTTACACGGATACTATTGAGGAGATAGCCACGTTTCTTTCTTGGGAAATAGTGTAACACTAACAGTCAACCTTGTAAATGTACTTTCGATTTAACTTTTGATCATGATGGAGTCTGATGAAACGCGTACAGTCTGTGTACACACAGGTGTGTTCCATGCAATGAGAGTAAATGCATTGTGCAGAATATGTGGCGAGAGATCACAAAAGAAATACACGGATAAAAAGTCACTTCTTTGTATCAATTATGAACACTTAATCCACAAGTGTTATGGAATTAATATCCAGGAAGACAAAGACATGATGCACTCCAAAACAACGTGTAGGAGTTGCTATTGTCGGATGAAACGGATAGACTCGACTGAAACACGTGTGTCCGAGGAGACTGCAAAATGCAGCGTCTGATATTGCCTCATCACAACACATTTGGACCATGTTCGATCCAAATAACAGTGTTGAAGAATGTGTCGCATGTGTTCACTTCATGCAGCTAGGTAAAGGAGGACGACCAGCGAAGCGGGGTTCCCGGCATGGAAAGAAACAATCTTCAGGGAGGTGAAGAGAGTCACGCTACCATTAACATTCTAAAGAGCAGGACATATGGCTTGCAGACAGAGGAGGAAAAACTCAGACTGCTCATGACCGAGCACATGACACTCGTGTCACCCGTCCTCCACTCCGTCATTCCTACAGTTGTCAAACAGAAACAAAATTAATTCTCGCATAGACGGCGCCGGAGTTGTGTATCTGTGAACAGAAACTCGGTATTCGGTTCTTATGTCTAGTGTGTCAGAAAATGTGTTAAACCTCAAGGTATGTTTAAAAACACTGTTGAATATTGTGACCTGTTATGGACTGATCGTATTTCGGGATGGCAATAGCAGTCTGTGGAGTACCGAGACGGCTGCGGGCGAGAAATGCCAGAACACGCGACCTGTCAGTGACCTCATTAACCACCCTCCTGCTTTCGTCCCCCACCATGAATCCAAAATCCGGTAAGTGATACTTACTGTAGGCATGCTGACCCTTATCCATGCAAGTGTGTTTCATTGGGAAAAGTAGCATCTTCGTGTTATGGCTGTGGGAACTTTGTCAATTTCACAATAAATTCTCGTTCTCGTACATCAACAAATTCCCGTTCTCTTTATTTTCACCATAACCTGCTACACAAGTGCAAGTCGTAATGTTGTCATATTTGGTATCAGTGTGTAGGTGAGAATTTGAACTTTTGAACGATGTTGCTTCCACAACAGTCACTGTAGGCAGAGATGTGTTATGAATACAAATGTGTAGGTAGTTGTTATAGCGGCAGAGCGCCGGTCACGCCGTGTACCGCACAGTAGCAAGTGCGATATAAATAGAATGAGCGGGCGAGAGTGGAATGTGACCTCGCGGCGCCTTATCTCTCTGGCAGCTGGAAGCGAACTAAGTGCTAGGCGCCAGCACTGGCTGGTAAAGACGTGCACATGAAACAATGGTTGTCATTGTTCTGTATATTGACTACTGCCTTTTTGTTTGCAACCTCTGTTGGCAGTGGTATCCATGATTTACCTAATATAGGATGATACCTTGACTGCTTTAGTTGTAGTTCATGTACATGACCTTCGTGCCAACCAGACCCCTTCATTTTCGCACTGTCAATTGCTTGGAGGAAGTCAGGTAATAGTCTGTCTCTAAACACGTTTTCTAATTCCCTTCTTGTGTTAACTGTGTGTTGTCTTGTAGAGATATATGATACAATCACTTCACCGTCTACTCTAGTAAATTCTATTTTAGCAACAATCTGAATCTTTACACTGCCTGTAACAAGATTATCTTGTATGACAGAAAAAGAGTTTTCTATTGATTCATAGACATTGTTAGTATTAGATATAGGCAAGTCTGTTGTGTGAAACGCCCCACCCGGGTCTGCCCTGGGGGACTTGGGTGGGGTTAGGTATTTTTTAGTTCCCAGGGTCACCCTGGTCAGCCCCACAGGGTGGGTTTTTCTCTCTATTCTGGGGCATGTGTTTCTGTCTACCCGAGGTCCATTCACCTGTATTTGCCTTTTTAAAACTCTCCCTACTGTCTGCACTGCCTGTAGCTCTTGATATTGGATGTGTGTTGCTAAATGGTCTTAGCTTTATTTATGCCCCATGTTGTAGGTTTATTTAATGTATTTGACCGGCTGGCGACATACATTCAATTTTCTGTTTAGTTTTTTTTCACAAGCAATGCAGGCACGTCCTGAGAAAGCCTTGTTGCTGTCGGGACGTTAAGCAATGTACAATCAATCATGTACAATCTGTTGTGTGAAACACATTACGTAGGCTTGATGAGCTTGATGGGTTTTGAGCATTGTCCGTCATTTTTTATTTGTCCGACAAAATAATAAATGAAAAAATATTACCGCTGGCTCACCTTGTGTAATACCACTTTATTAACTGTAACACTGTTAATATAAACATTTAGTTTACGTAGTTGATTAAATATGCTATAACAAACTTCCCCTAACCAACCATAGTTGGTATCATCAACTTTAAAAGTAGGTGTCTTTAAATCAACTGTCATGCACTCCACATCTGGAAGCTCATCAACATAATCCAAAGTCACACTATATGTAGCATATATTTCCGATGGTGCTGAAAGGCTTATGTAAGTCTGTTTGGGTGATGTTATTAAATCAGTAAAGTGCACATCTTTGAAGCAGTGTGAGATATCAATCACTTGTATGATTTGTCCGTCTGTCATTTTTTATTGGACAAACAAATGTATAAATTAATTTACTAACCCATACCCTGTGGGCTGATCTGTCTTTAAAATGAGCTTTAGATGCTTAGTTGATTTCAGTTTATTTTTCACATCATCCCGTTCATGCTTATTTGGGATGACGTCGTTCTCTCTGAGACAGTCTTCAAAGCTGTCACGATCCTTACAGTAAAACAAACAGATAAACTTTTAACTGTTCTCGAAAATCTTTCAGTACAGCATTATATTTTTGAGTGAGAATCCATACACTTGCATTTGCATGTCTGCCACTGAAGGCAAGTTCTGCTAAAGTGTTTCTCTTTTTGACAATGTCTTTCTCTGCTGAGCAGTCATCAACAATAAACAAAGTTGGCTGTCCTTCAAATTGCTTGTAAAAATATTGTAGGTAGTCATTCAGTTTTTTCTCAGGGTCAACTAAGTAAATGTTGCTGTCAGTCCAAATGAATAAACGGTTGTGATAAGCTTTGTTGTGTTTGATTGTAGGACACAATATTACAATGTTTTCAAAATGATGGATGTATCTTGTTTGTAAGAGGTTAAGTACAAATTCAGTTTTACCACACCCTGTGGCACCACAAAACAATCCACAGTGTGGGACGAGTGTCATTAAGTTCATTTTAATACACAATATAATTTAATACATGACACCATTTAGTCTGCACTCTTCTATGCTCAGTTGTGCGTCATATATCAAATACAAATATATATTTATGGCTGCAGCGGATTCAACCTTTTTTTGTATATGAATTGTAATCCCGTCACTGCCATTTCAACCTTTCGACCTGACCCATGAAGATAATCATCATCTGTACTACGAAGGTCTAGCCAAAGAGCATACTTATTTATAAGGTATTGACCAATCCTTACGTCATACAGATGTAAATCTTTGCACGCAATGTTTGCAGGTTTATCTCTAATCCTTCCACCCGCAAAATACTTTGTGATCTCATCGTAGTGTTGATAAGGTAACAAACCTGAAGCGTACACTTGATTAGGACGGCCTTCGATTGTACAAGACAAATGTGTAATCTTTGGATTATAGAATTTTTCTGAATCCCGTTTGTATGGAGCCGCGGGTTCAACAAACAACATGAGTATACCTTTCAGTGACCTGGCAGGTGTGTTCAAGTTTATGTTCCACATCGGGTCGCTCTTGTCTTTGGGTATTAAACTATGTCTAATCACCCTGTCATAATAAATCGGCAGTTTTGTCTTGTACTGATTTTGAATGAGAGTAGCTAAATAATCATGTGTGATAATTTCATATTCCAAAGAAATGTTAGAGATCTTATATGTTGCATTGGGATCAGATGATTTTATAATTTTGGAGTAGTCATTAAAGGTTAGTTCAAAACTCAGATGGTCATTCAGTGCTCCTTGGTAATAAGGTAAATGTGCTGTTAGGATTTCAAACTCAAGTGGAATGTAAAATCTGGTTCCATATGTTTCGGCCATAATAACGTCTTTGGCTGCTGTGGTTGATTTGTCTCCGGCATCGATTCAAAGTTTGGTAATATTATCTGTCTGTATGCCTTGGTAAATATGATCCTCTCGTTCTTCTCTTGTGAGCCAAAGATCTTTGTAACAGTAAAACACATCAGCATCATCAAGACTAAACACTTCCTGTCCTTCAAGTTTTACTTTAATAGTTCTAACAATTGCTCTGCCAAGATTGTTAACTAGTGTCCTGTTTACGTCTGTGTCTGATGATAGTTCAATATTAAATGCTAGGTGTGCAGTGCCAGGAACAATAACGTCACTGGGACCTAAGTTTGGAAACTTGACTGTAAGTGTTTGGTTCTGGTCTATGGTACTTGGATTGTTTGTGATGACGATTGATTGTCGAATGCCCTTAACACCAAGAGGCTCACGTAGTTTTCTATATGGGTCTAACTTTGATCCGTAAGACTGTGTCATTTTATTATGCACAATAAAAAATAATAAATTAATAAAACAATGGCAGCGGGAGGATTTAATCATGAAGATTTTGAAATGGATGACATGAATGTCTCAGATACTGGTACCACAGATATGTCTGGAATGACTGGAATGGTAACTAGTAGTAGTATGTATCATAAACTGTTAAAAGACAAAGTAAACTCATTTTATGACAGTGTTGGAGCGTGCCCAGATGTAATAGATCCTAATCAGTTTGAATACAAAAAAGGACACTTATTTGTAAATACAGAGGGAAAGTGTATCTAACACATAAAAATAGTCCTGCTAAGTTTAGAGCTTTAAGTACGATAAAAACTGATGTAGGTGGTGAGGCAGCACTGCAGCGTTACCTTGGTGTTGGTACTAGTAAGAAGTTAACACCGCTTGCGCCTAGACTTGTTAGTGCGCTTCACGACACGCAAACAAAGTTACCAACAGGGCAACAAATTGAAATGGCACCAGTAACAAGCCTACCAGAAATAGCAAACACAGTGATACAAGAAACTTCATTTACTGAAGGACAAATAAATGATGCTATGAAAACAATAGATGATCCACCTTTGTCAATGCGGGAGATTATGGGCTTGGATAAATCATTGCAGTCAATAAGAGGTGAGATGGTAAATAACGTAGCCAAACTAGGTGAGCTTAATAAACACATAGAACGTGAAAAAGAAAAACTGGCTACCGCAGACAATGGGAATCTTGACACTGAAATGAAAGAAAGAATCCAACACAGATTAAATGATTTGCAGATAGAAAGATCAGGGCAGTTAGAAGTGATTAGTATTGGGAGGAAAAAACTGAAAACACAAGTCAACAGGATTAGAGAAACTATTCAGAAAATACTTCACGAAGACACTACTCTGGCTGAGAGATTGAAAACACTTTTCAGAGAACAGGGTATCACAATTGCTAGTTTAATTACTGCTCTTGGATTTATTATCAGTACTGTTGTGTTAGCTGTCTCCGGGGTTGGTGGTGGTGGGGGTCCAGCACCGCCAGCACCACCAGCACCTCCAACAGACCCAAAAGATTTACAGTCATGGGTAAAGAAACAACTGTCTCACATATCAGACTTGCTTAAGAAATTGGCTGTGAAAGCAATGGACGCTTTGCCTGGTATTATAGGCACAGTTGTCAGTTGGCTTATCACTACTACAGCAAAGGTAGTTGGTTTTATGGCGGAGCATGTGTGGGTCTTTTTGGTTACAGTAGGAGGGTTAATGGTGGGTTATTTAATAAAACAGATAAAGAAGTAAAACCCCTAATCTGTTAGGCCTATTACCAATGCAGTTCTCTCTTACTTATGTGTGTCAAGGGTTGGTGTTGGTGTTGACTGTACTGGTTGTATGGGCGCCGGTGTTGGGGTTGGGGCCGGGGGGTGTTACCGTCTGTAATGATTTTAACGTCTGAACATGCGTGGTTGTTGCTCCTAAGTTTACAGATTGATTAAGACTGAGTTTTTGACCAACACCTGCAACAACTATTTCATTATTATAATTTGTTATTGTCCCCATTTGGAGTTGAAGGTCAGATGGTAACATGTATAACCCGATGCCAACTACAAAGTCAACTTTTGATCTGGCATATCTGAGAACGTCTTGGTAGCGCTGTATGCTTGATGGGAGATCAACCACTGAATTAATTGAATCTTCAAGATTAGCAAGAAATTGTTTTTGTGCTTCAAATTTGCCACTCCCGTTTAAAATACTTGATTTTGTTAGTGATTGTGCTCCTAGTAAACACCAGACATATGTTCTGATAGACTCATTTACGCGCTCAACTCCCGCTTGAGTAAACCCGTCACTCTTGTCTAAAATAAATGTTGTCCAGGCATTAGACTGTTTCTGTTCAATTGATCCTAACCAGACTTGTGATTTTGATGAGAATGAAGTGTAACCAGGGTAGTAATCTTGTGGATATTGTCTGTGACTCATATCGTAATACAATGTACCCATGCCGTTGTGATCATCAAGTTTTTGTGTAAAGTCATACCTGGGACTGATGTTAAATTTATTACATATGCGTTCAAATGCTTTCATATCCATGGGGTTGTTAAACCTGTTAAAACTGGATTCAGTGGGCAGTGGTGTATGAAGTTCTGACAGTATTCTTCTTAATCGGTAATAAACATGGAAACGGTAGACAGACCTAATGAGTTTGTTTGGGTGATTTAAATGGTCTGTAAATGAAACACCACAGCCTGTAGTTGAACATAGTATGGCAAAGTTAAGTTGGTTTTGAAACATCTGTAGTGGACTTGAAGACCACTTTCTTGCAGTAGCATCGTCTGTAATTGGAGGGTTTAGGTAATGATCAAAGGGGTTGGGTACTTTTACTTGGAATAGATCTTGTACGCTTGCGTCAGACACAGCTATATCAAGCTGATTTAGTTGAATTATTTTCTGTTCATAAGTAGGTGCAACATTGTATTTGGCATCCACGTTAAATTGAAATGCGTTTACAGTGACACTTGTTGGTGATTTAAATTCCATCCTTCTTTTTATATGAGATAATAAAAATGTTTATTACCTTAACAAATCTTGACAGAAGCAAACCAGTGTGGTTAACTAATGGGATTGATAATCGGGATGGTAGCAAGGCTGTAGCTATCCATGAAATGTTCTACACAGTAAAATGGTTTAATGTAACAGATAATACAAGTTATAAAGTATTTTTTTATGACATGACTGAAACTTTACCAGCTGGTATTATGACTTTTGTACTATAGCTGAATGGTTTCAAAGTAAATTTAAAATTAAAGCAACTTTAAATCCAGCTAACCTACTTGTTACATTAGAATTTCCAAAAGATAGTCATTTTTCTTTATCAAATGCTCTTGTATATTTACTTGGTTTTTATTGCACATTTTTTAAATTTCCAGATGATGAAGATTGGAAACTGTCAGATGGTCTAATTGCCCCCCAAAAAACAAAAAATAACTGGCAGATGTCCTGTTTATTTGGCAGTACACACAGTATTTAATGTGCATTTGAAAGAACTAAACACTACTGAGAATGTACACAATGGAAACCCTTCGACTTTGTTGAGATGTGTGCCAGCTGGAACTGCTCCCTATTGTGAAAGTGTAGTTGTTAGATTTCCTGCGCAGTTTAAGAAATTAGGTTCTAGTTTCTTTGAGTCACTGTGTATATCTGTAACTAATCAAGATGACAAACCAGTTGTAATGCATGATTTTAGTGTTGTGTTGGAAATTAAATAATTTTATTTTTGTTTATAAAAATGAGTGGTGGTCCAAAGAGAATCATACCATTTGCGTGTCCTGTAACAGAGTTGAAAGATCTGGCAGACGTACAGGATTTTGAGAAGGAAGGAGAAATCGGAGAGGTGTATGGTTTTGAACTTGATTTGACTGGTATGTACAAGAGGAAAGTTATTGTCAACATGAAAGACGGTAAAAAACAGATTCCTAAACTTGGTCAGCTGTGTGATGTTACTGTACCAGTTCCAGTAAATAACGTGCCTTACAACTTAATACATGTAGGTAATAAGTGGGTAGTTTCACCTGTGCCGCCTGCGCCTACGCCAGCACCCACAATTGACTGGGACATAAAGTTTGAATTTATTAGTCCTTATGTATACACTGATGAAGGTGTCTTAGTGTTTAGGAAAGTTGTTAACTCTGGGCCGCTGATTGTAAGCCTTGTTCCAAGCTTTGCCCCAGACAACAATAGCAGAGATAAACTGAAAGTTGAAAATTATGAGAAACGGAGGTATCTTCTTACAAATAGGAAGGGCAGATCTGATACTTCTGTTGTGTTTGCACCAGAAAACTTTCTGATTGCAAGAGAAGCGACTGTAACTTCTGCGAAAGAGGCAAATATTGCACAGGGAATAAAACTTACATGGGATGAAACAGTATCAGAATCAACAAAGGTCTTTATTGTTATTAGAAAAAAATCTGGATGTTTTTGAAGTTTCGAGCAGTATTATAGATGTCAAGATATTAGTCGACAAAACAACTTTTGTTCGTCTAAGTTACATAAACCTTGAACACATTGATCTTGTTTCATTTTATTATGCCAGCAAATTGTATACTTTTGACGTTGCAAAATGTAATTGCTGATTAAATAAAAAATATTTGTCAATAAAAAAAATGGTTAAATTCTATCCAATACTACCGACGCTTGAGCCGACTGAATCAACGCTTGCGCCTGATCCACATGCGACAGCTGTACCAATTGCATCAGATAAAACATTACAGGCAGACGCATTTCGTTTATTGAATATTACAGAAGCAATTAAATATTTGGAAAGTGAGGAAGCAAAATATTCACGGTGTAAGAGACGGTATAAGACCGTTTTCAATTCTGTTCAAAATACTTCAATGGCTGTTGGTGCAGTTTCAGCTGGATGTTCTGTAGGGGGTATTGTTCTGTTTGCCACAGGAATTGGAAGTTTAATTGGAATTGCAGTTGAGGGTGTTAGCGTTGCTACATGCCTGGCTTGCTTTGGTTTGGAAGCCTTAAACAAGAGGTTTCACATGAAATTACAGAAACATGAAGCATTGAGTACGCTGGCTGGTGCAAAGCTGAGCAGTATGAAACTTATTATCAGTAAGGCATTAAATGATAATTGTATTGATGACGAAGAATTTAAGCGAGTCCAGGATGATTTGAATAATTACAAGAAACAGAAGTCTGAAATTCAGAATAAAATGCGTAGTCAATCTCCCATAAATATTGAAGAACTAAAAGCTAGTTTTTTAGAGATGGGAAAACAGATCGGTGTTCAGGAAACCACAGAAAAACTACACAGTCTTTTAAGCAAATAAAAATCAGATTTGGTAATCAATCAATATTTTTGTCATATGCTTCGCAGAGAGATGACACGTCATTTACACCACTTGTGCCTGATTATTTAGCCCCATCAGCACCACCACCAGAGTATTATTGAGAAGAAAAAAAAGTTTTTTTAATGTCCTTGTATCTTGACAAATCTGTCCGAGTAAGTTGTGACTTAAGTCAAGTTTTTGTAAGAACTTATAAGAACTTAGGGTAAGTAATTAGTTCTTATAATAAGTAATTAATAAGTTCTTATGATAACTAACTTAAAGGTTACCTCTGCAGGTTCCTAAAAGTTAGTTGTAACTTATTAGTAACGTATAAAGTTCTACTTGAGAAAATAGTGTTCCTCAGAAATCGACTCTGACAGGGGTGTGTGTAAAATGACATTATTATATTTATTACAGAGTGCACTATCAGGTTTTGGTTCGATTTGAGAGAAACGGCAGTGTGGACGTTAATGACTTTAATTAGTTAATTATTAAGGTCATTAGGTGTTGACAGAGACAATAGTTATAGAGAAAGATAATAAGAGACCCGTAAGATAATCAGATCAATAAGGCCGCATCAGTCATGCTTGTCACTTTTTAAAAATCAAAAGGTTGATTGGGTAATAACGGGGGTGTAATGGGGTCAAAAATTTTTATATTAAAAATGACGTAATTTAATGACTGATGCGGCATTATTGAATTCATTGTCTTACGGGTCTCTTATTATCTTTCTCTACACGACCGGGAACAAGAACCAAAAGCTGTCGATGAAGAACCTGACAGCATGTCTTGGACCGTATCAGACAGGGATATAGAGTTCATATTTCCAACTGCCAAAATGATCCTGCGCCAAATTGAGTCTGTCCCAAGTACAATTGAAGAAGATATTCCATCTTTAGATGATGTAATAGGCCCCATAGAACTGCTAGCAAAACTACGGTCAGGAAATTTGATGACAGTGAAAAGAATTAGCTGCAAGACAACTACACTGTCGGCAGAAAGCGAGATCGTTGCAGTCCAGACGACATGTAGCAAAGAACTGCCGTCTCTTCTCTAAGATGAATACTTGCCAAGCAATTGTTGCACCAGACTGTTCAAAGCCGAAAGTGCAGAAGGTACAAGGCATGAAGAAAGCACTGGTGTCTCTGCTTGCAGAATGTCTTGAAACCATAGATGAGATTCCTCCTCTTCCAGCTGCTCCTAACAAAACACAGCAGATGCTGAGAGACGTAAAGTGTCTGGAGGATGCTGGCTTACTGTTCAGCGACATCTCACATGACAAGTTTCCTGAAGATATTGCCCTTTCTGCTCAAGTGGTCATCTATAAAATGTCGGGATTTAAATTTAAGACTTTTGCTTCCTCAGGGCAGCAGTACCTCAACCACATCCAAGAAAACATTATCAGCAAAGCAAACAATATTTACAGAAACGTTAAACATCTAGTTCTCATAGAAGAAAAATATGAATTCACCCCTGATGTTTTAAAAGCTGCTACCTGGAACAGCCGCGCAGAGACAGCAATGTCTCGCAAATCCATGGTGCACCTTAAAGACGCATCAGAGATGATAAATCTTGAGCGATATGACAGAACTGCTGTTACATCGACAGAGGCGGGGAAGCAAGAAGTTAGCAGTTTCATCGCGAAACATGCAGCGACTCTCGGCATCAAGTCCAACGCAACAGTTGACTTTGACAGCCAATACATAGTAGAAAATGGGTGTACATGAAAGAGCGAAAAGTGTGATTGCAAGGAAGCTTTCAGTGTGCCTATCAATGCAGAAAACTGGAGGGTTGTTTTCCCTTTGAAATCAGTGCGGCAACGCAAAGGTGAAGCCAAAATGTCTCAGGCAGACTGGGTTGTTGCACTTCAGGAAGAGCTTGGAGACATAAATTCATCCATAATTTCTGTGGTCACATCAGGTGACATCGATGCTCTTCCCATACATCTACTGGTTATCGGCAACATGTGGCAGAGAGACATCACAACCGGAGAGTTCAGACATCCAGTTTGTGTGGAACTGCAAAAACCTGGTGGGAAAAGCGATGCATACAACATCACTGGTATTGCTTGGGTTATCGAGAAAGCCCTTGGACGCTACGCCCCCCTCCGTCTAGCCATCGCTCTTTGCATGGGCGGCAACGACTTCTTGCCGAAATTCTCAGGCATTACCCATCAGACAATGCTCGACACAATCGTCAAGAGGAAGCTGTTCAACAGCTTGGTTTGTTTTGAGAAGGAACGTGAACTAGTCACGTCCGGTCAGTTGGACCTGGAAGCATACCTACGACTAATAAAATATCTGTACTGCCCCAAGAACAACGATCCCGACAAACTGACTTTGGAAGAAGTGCGACAGCTATCCATCAAGCCACCTGGAGAGGCTACTGTACGAAACCCACAATTCTGGATGTCGCCGGAGTCAGCTTTGTTTTACCTTGGACAGCTTGTGAATCTACAGATAGAATATCTGTTTACAGCAGGCGATCATGCTGCAAAGCTGCCTGATTTCATGAAATATCAGTGTTTCGTGAAAGACGGTAAAGGCAACGTCAAGTACAACTTCGGCCCTGAAAGTCATGACAGCGACCTGGACACATTGCTAAACATTCCAACAGAAGAGCTGGCAGCTAGGATTGCGCGGTCACGAAAAAGGCTGAGGACGCACACGAACACTCCTACCAGACGAAAAAAAGGGCCACAACTAACATCCACACCTAGGTAATCATTCTTGCGTGCGTGCGTGTAGTATCTTTTGTATACAGTTTGTCATTATCTTTTACATTTATCCATTTTGAGATGTGTTCATAAGGACAGATTTTGGGTATTTAGATAAACATTATTTTCATTTTTTTTTCGTTCACATTTCAAAATATAAATAGTACAAAAATGATTTCTTTTCATTTTTTTCAGAAAACAAAGACCTCTGGCACACAGTAGTGACGAAGACATGCAGCCGCCGGTATCGCCAGTCAAGGTACTAAATACATTAAAAACTTAGTTCTCCTTCACTTACAGAACCAATGAATTAATTGAATGAAACCAGTTACTGTTAGTACACAGCTCTCTGTCTGCCTGTTTGTCTGTAAACTATGTCGGTTGTATTATTTCGGCCCAATCACACAAACAAATGCCTCAAGATAGCAACAGAATGTGGGCCCATTGACATTTTCTTCCATTCGACTTTCAGTGTAATTATAATTTGTACCTTTTTTTCAGGGACGCCAGTTACGACTGCCGAGGCAGGATTGCCACAAAAAGGCACAGTAATTTCAATAAGTCATGCTCGTGACAACAAGCCATCCGGACCCTTGCCAAGTTGACCTAACCAGTGAAGAGTTCATCCTCTAACCCTCATTCCAGAGAGAGTGTTCACACATGGGCGTTTGCGTCCTACTAATAGAATGATACGTGTTTTTGTTTTGTTTTTTGATTTTTTAAAAAAATATTATTACTCATAGTGTACAGGCGCATGTTCATGTGAAAGAAAAAAACCCAGCAACATTGTATCTACGTAACACGAGCGCATTTGGAATCAGAATTCGCCGGTTCGGCGTTAGAACTTACAATTCTAGCAGGATATTGCTGGAGTGATTGGATGTAGCACACATTAACTGTAATATTACGATCTGAAATATACACACATAAATGACAGTGCAGTGACGTGTGCTAAGCCTAATGGCGGGCTTACGAACAACAAAGTGAAGTCCGCAGTAGACAAACACTGCCGAACACAACTCAATATGTGTGAACTAGTGTAAGTGTGTGTAGTCGCCATGTACATTAATATACATTAGCGTTAAACATTTCCATATTTTATTTTGTTTGTTTAATTCCGTTGTTTCCTGTTCAGCGTGTGTTTGGTTTTACTTTGAAAATGCGTATATTGATATGAGTGATGCCGGCTGTGACCCCGAACGTGTGGCAAAAATGTCAGTCTGTGACCTTTCTGCGCTGGAACATGGACAGTGGTTATAGACAATCCGTTAAATTGTGCCGACTGTCGCAGCTTGAGTCAGAGACTGAAGTAAATATGACCCATGTTAGAACTGTGTCAGTTTACACAAGTGACATTGATTCTAATGCATTGTTTTCAAATTCAGGTTACACATTAGTATCTTATCCATTTAGCAGTTCACACAACTGCACAAGACATTGCCTCTACTAAATACATGAAACAAAATTATAAATGTACTGACAAGGTTACAAAGTAAAGTAGGTAATAGCACTGTCAGGGGAGAGAAGTGTGCAGTCTCCCCTTTTCTTTTCATTTATAAATGTATTATTTCTGTACTGTAATGCGAAGACGAACATGTTCGCGGTGGTATTCCTCTGCGTCTTAGCAAGGGATCATTGACGTCTGCTAGATATTTAGTTAGGTGGATAGTTGATCAACGAATTGTTCAGTCTGTTATAGTTGTGTTCTACTTCTAGTTACTGGTTTTGCTAAGTAACTGTTTATATCTTGTTTTTCTTCCTGCTAAAAACATTCATTCTGCCTTTTCTATCAATTGACATCAACATTGTTTTCATAAAGTTACACTGACTGTGTGGTGTTCAACTATCCAGTGGCCCATATTCCTTGAGAGTGGTTCCCCACCCGGGTCTGCCCTGGGGGACTTGGGTGGGGTTAGGTACTTTTTAGTTCCCAGGGTCACCCTGGTCAGCCCCACAGGGTGAGTTTTTCTCTCTATTCTGGGGCATGTGTTTCTGTCTACCCTTGGTCCGTTCACCTGTTTTTGCCTTTTTAAAACTCTCCCTACTGTCTGCACTGCCTGTAGCTCTTGATATTGGATGTGTGTTGCTAAATGGTCTTAGCTTTATTTAGGCCCCATGTGTTAGGTTTATTTAATGTATTTGACCGGCTGGCGACATACATTCAATGTTCTGTTTAGGTTTTTTTTCACAAGCAGTGCAGGCACGTCCTGAGAAAGCCTTGTTGCTGTCGGGACGTTAAGCAATGTACAATCAATCCTTGAGAGTGGTGAGGAGAAGTTTAGGCGCGGGCCGGGAAGGAGGAGGGGTGGAGAGGTGGGGTGGCATTTTAACGGGGAGGCCGTTCAGTTATATAGTTATATTTTTTAGCGTATTTCATGTTTTTGTTTTTTGTTTGTTTTTACTAATTTTTTCCGTTCACAACAGCGTATTTTCATGTCATGTTCTGTACATTTCCTGCCAGAACAGCCGTTTGTTCTCTTCAATTTGGATATTAAAACATGAGAAGATTGATATGGTGATTCGATCAAACGTCACGACCGAGTCACTACTTTGGCAATAACATGCAACATCTGATGTTGTTAAGTGGCCATAGTACAATAACTGTTTTCCTCCTCATTATTTACGTGTGCGTGCAACTTTATTAAATTACGATATTAAATATATTCAGCTGTGAGATCTGTAATCGATCATGAGGGGGATGGAAGGTGCCAGTTTGTTCTTGTAAGGTTTATGTGATAGTTGTCAGCATTAGTATAATAATAATAATAATAATACATAGTTTTTATATAGCGCCCTTCCCCACGAACAGCAAGCTCGGAGCGCTTTACAGCACAAAAAAAAAATATTAAAAAGGAGAAAAATTAGAACGCACTCACTCTTTAAGTAAACATCTGCTCGCACCATGTAGGCGCATTTCTAACACGAAACACACACACACACACACACACACACATACACACACACACACACACACACACACACACACAGCCTATCAACATGGGGAAACAACCAACATTTCCAGGCAGCACATCCAGACTAAGCTAATCTGGATATGCTACCTGGAAAAGATGGGTCTTCAAATTTGTTTTGAAGGTCAACAGGGTAGGGGAAAGACGGACATGCAGTGGAAGTGAGTTCCAGACGTGAGGGGCCTGATAACTGAAAGAACTGGCACCAGCAGTTTTTAGGCTGACTCTGGGCTGAACAAGCAGTTTTTGTGAGCTTGAGCGTAGACTTCTACTAGGATTGTGTGAGGCAAGGGAAGAAGACAGATATGCAGGAAGCGTATTGTCATAGTGTTTGTATGCCAAAGTGGCCAGCTTGTACTCTATTCTCTGTTTGACAGGTAGCCAGTGGAGATGCTTTAGCAGTGGTGTGACATGATCAGTACGTTTTTTGCGAAGGACTAACCGGGCTGCATTATTCTGGATACGCTGAATGCGAGTGAGTTGATCAGATGAGATACCAGCAAGGAGAATATTACAGTAATCTAGACGGGACAGAATGCGAGAGCATACGAGCTGGGCAGTAGCCTTTTCTGTCAAAAAGCATCTGATCATGCCTATTCTGCGGAGCTTCAGGTAGGCAGTGCGGCAAAGATGGCTAACCTGTTTTTCCATCGATAAACTTGAATCCAGGAATACACCCAGATTTTTTACATCGGATTTGAAAGAAATGTCTTGGCCACATATGGAAATATGATCACTGCTGGAGGCGGATGTTCTAGCTCGAGTACCAACAAGCATGCTCTCTGTTTTATCATCATTTAACTTGAGTCTGTTGCAAGTCATCCAGTCTTTGACTTCAACTATACACTTCTCCACATTGGAGACAATGGTCTGCAGTTTACCAGAATGGTCAGACTTAGAGATCTGAGTGTCATCAGCATACTTGTGATACTCACAGCTATTCTGGCTGATGATTCGGGAAACTGGTTTAGTGTACAGAGAGAACAGCAGAGGACCCAAAACTGACCCCTGTGGGACACCATACTTTAAAAGCACAGGCTGAGACATGATCCCATTCACACATACAGATTTGATATCTTTCAAAAAGGTAAGACCTCAGCCATGACAGCGCTGGACCGGAAATACCAAAAGACACGCGTAGGCGTTCTAAAAGAATCCCATGATCCACAGTGTCAGACGCCGCAGACAGGTCTAATAATGATAGCAAAGAGACATGTCCGACGTCAGCATGTGTAAGCAGGCTATTGGTAATGTGAAGCAATGCTGTCTCAGTACTGTGATTTCTTCGATATGCAGACTGATACAGTTCAAGTAAATCATTACCACTGAGATGTGACATGAGCTGACTCAGCACAACTTTCTCCAGAATCTTGGAAAGAAAGGGAAGATTAGACACTGGTCTATAATTTTTCAGCAAGTTTGCATCCATCCCTGCCTTCTTCAACAATGTCAGTATTAGTATAGTTTCTAAATTTTGCGTGCATGGGTGCCTGTGTGTATGTGTGTGTATGTCCGTCTTGTCCATTTTTTTTTCCCACTTTACTTGATACCTATATATATATATTTATATGCTCCCGTCCAGACTGAAATTACCCCTTCCTGGGATAAATAAAGTTTTTTTGACTTGACTTTGACTTTGAACTTTGTTGGCTATTTTATCCTTTTTTAATTGTGATCGATATCATAATTATATTGTATGGCTGACGGAGCCGCTTGAAATTACTGAATCCAATCGCTTTACAGAATCAATAATAACACCCTCAACTTTAGGATGCAAACGAGGCCAATCTATGTAAAAACTCAAAAAGAGCACTTTGATTCGGCAGCAGCCTTTACAACATGTATGGGCTCATGAAGATCTATGCTTCTTGTGGATGCAAAGAAGTACCCAACGGAGAAAGAAACACGCTTAGATCAGTCGCTACTTATCTTCATTCGCAGAAGGAATGAGTGGCAGAGTTGCCACATTCCTTCTGTGAATGAAGATAAGTAGCGACTGATCTCTCTGTTTGTTTGTCTATTTTGACAAAGGGTATTTACCCGAAATATTAATAAATTGTGTTGTAACCATCTTTTCTAAGCGTTTTTCTTTCTCCGTTGGGTACTTCTTTGCATTTTACATGCTTGGCAGTCACCTTTGTGGTCTGGATTTCTTGTGGATGGAAGGCCCTGGATACGCAAATAAGTCCACAGTGGCTTACTCATCCGGGGAATCTAATAAGGATGTACAGTGAGTCTGCAAAATGCACATATTCCCATAAAAAGATTCAGTCTCTGGCGGTCCATAGTGATCTATGTCGACTGCAATTGTACTGGTCTGACTTATACATAGCCAAAATGAAGAGGGGACGGAAAGGGGAGTGTTGCAGTAACGGCCTGACATAACATAAACACGAGGCAGCGCGGGCGCTGATGACAGATAGTTTGACAGATAGCGTGACCCTCACCCACTTCACTTACCCCGACCCTTTCCCCCCCCCACCCCCCCCCACCCCCTTTGGCGTTGGACCTATTACTGATTTGGTTGCATGTTGACTGTACCAGGGAACGGCATCTAGATTAAAAAAAACTCGGTGGTTGGAGGCCATACCTACTGATTGCTTGTGTGGTGTGATTGTACTGTGTTTATGTTCAGTGTCTGAATGAGTGACTTAGTATTATCACTATTATTATTATTAATATTATTGTATTACAGGCCAGGTCGGCATCTGTCAGCCTCCCCGTTTCAACTTTGAGGCTGCCCGCATTGACGAGTGCGTGCGCTGTTTCTGCTTTGGCCACACTGAGACCTGCTACAGCAGTAACCTCCAGATCTCACAGGCAAGATCACTTTTAGTTTGTTTCATACATAAAAATAAAGTTTCATATATTATAAAAAAACATGTGACAAGTGTCAGCCATCTTTAGTCAAAAGGAAACAGCTTCAGTTAAAAAACTACAGATTCAGCTTCAGTTAAAACAGAACAGTTTCACTCAAAATAGATACAGCTTCAGTCAATAATACAGCAACAGATACAGTTTCAGTCAAAGCAAAACAGTATCAGCTTCAGTCAGAACAGACACAGCTTCAGTCAAAACAAAACAAATTTAGCTTCGGACAAAATGCAACAGATTCAGCTGCAGTCAGAACAGTAACAGAACATTCATGCAACTTTAGTCAAACGGAGCAGATACAGATTCATTCAAAACAGAACAGATTTGTAACTGGTCTTCACTGTCAGTGTTTGGAAATGTAGAAGTTATTTTTAAAAATTCCATTGCAGATCACCGATGAGAAACTCATCTACTCATCAAACAAATTTGAATGAGGCCAGAAGATGGCATTAATCCTCATGAGTTCCAGCATTTGTAAGAGACATGGATCTTCATGAGCTGCGACTGTTGGGGCTCATGACTGTTTATGCTTCTTGCACTGACCTTGTTATTTATTAACTGCAGCAGTCAAGGGGTACGGACTCAGGAGACAAGTGAATTTTCTCTACTGTCCTTTAGAATTTGTATCTGTTGAACGAAACTTTGAATATTGCATGCGTTTAGTTAGATCATCAAAAACAGATGTGTACAAACAGTCCTTATATTGAGAATGTGAAGAGTAAATGTTTGTATGAAATGTTCCTGTCTTGATAACTGATCTGCTGGTCTCGCTGTGCAGATCACCCTGGGTAACCGTATGGAGCTTGTGAGGCGTGCAACACTCCTGCCTGTGGAGGAAGGCTTTGTTCAGTACATTCCATCATCGGGCGAGTTCCTTGTTCGTGATTTTAACCGCGTCCTCCAGCCTGGTTCCTACTACTGGAGTCTGCCCAGGCAGTACCTTGGCAACAGGGTTAGTGCTCATGCAGACATGTTTTTGTTGACTTTTGTCTTTCTATCCCTTGTGTCTGCCGACCAGCCTTCATCAGACAGAAAAGATTATTGCTGGACAAATCTTCATGTATTTTGCTCTTTTTTAACATACTGGCCCTAATGGCTTACACATTTTGAACAGTGGAGATAGGATTATTAACTTGCAAGTCTGTATTTGAAGTTGACATAGCGGTATACAAAATATCTAGTAAAAATAATAACTCAGTATGGATCAACCGGTGTTTGTGAAACGGCCATTTTCTCACCACTGTACATTTAACTAAAAAAAATAAATAAAATAAAAATAATAAAAAAAAAACAGCCTCCAGAGTATTCTCTTAGGGACTATAATACCATAAAATTTCAAGCTTGTCCATCCTCAAACGCAGGCTCTAGTCGCGGTCACGCACGCACGTACACACACATTTCAAAATAGGTTTAAAACCAACACCAGTGCACCACAGGGGACTGTCCTGTCGCCTTTTTAGTTTTCTTTGTAGTTGTACACAGCAGACTGTAGAGCCACTCATGATGACTGTGTCATGGACAAATACGCTGACGACACGGCACTGACAGGACAGATTACAGCCATAACCTTTTGCCTCCGTAGTCTGCAGCTAGGATTTTCCCCGGGAGTGTATGCCTTACTTTGACTCACTTCCCTGGTGGCGTAGTAATTGTTTCCTCAAAACACATTACCGATGGTATTACTAATAGGAATGGTTTCTTAGTTAGACTAATTTTAGCCAAAATTGTTGTGTACGAGTATGGCCGTGATGGCAGGTGAGGGGCACCATAGCCTAGGCGGTAACCAAGTAGCCTCCCTTCCAACCCAACCGCAAATGCGCCCAGCGCTACATTCCCCAGTCAGTTTCTTTGCTAGACAGTGGAAGGTTGTGTACGTCTATGACTCTAGCTTCGGACTGTGTACAGTTGTAGAAACCGGTCGTGGGGTTGTGGTGGTGGTGTTACCCTATGCTTTGCCTTATGTTAGGCTTGGACACTTTCTTGTGGGACTTTCTTCGGCGGTGTTTGTGCCTTAGACCTGACGAGACAGCGGCGCCCTGTGAACTGTGCTCACGCGCCTCGAGGCCAGTCTGGCCGTAGTGTGTTACGCACTTCGTGTCCTGAACTTTCTCCTTCGCTCTACTGCTAGCCTCGGAGTGCCCGGTGTTAGGCTTTGACACTTTCCTGTGGGAATTTTCCTCGTCGGTCTTTGTGCCTTAGAACTGACGGGACCGTGGCGTCTGGTGAACTGTGCTCACGCGCCTCGGTGCCAGACTATTTGTGGCGATTTTCGCACGTCGTGTGTCCTGAACTTTCTGCTTAGAGCCAGGACTATATGGCGTAGGTGGATACTTCCTGATTTCCTCGGCGGGGTTCCTAGCCTCTGGAACCGGTTGTGCCAGCGGCGCCTGCATGAACACCTGTCACGGACCGGGATTGCATCGAGCCTGCCTTCAGCCGTGGGTCCTGGACTCCGCGGTGTTCTGGTTGGTCTTTGACCTGTGTTGGTGCCCTGCTTCTTCGGATGGCAAGGTAAAACCTCGGTTATTGCCTACGTCGGGCGCTCAGGTGGGGGATGGAGCGCCGGGCATCGGCATATGCCGTGCACTTAAACTTCGTTCTTACGCGCGGATTCGTATTGCGGCCCTCAGGGGCACGCTCGCTCGCATGTCTTTGTGCGTTATGTTTTGCAGTTGGCAAGTCCGCACCTGCATGCGATGTGGCCAGTTCCAGTGGCCTAGTGACGAGCATGCCATTTGCCTGCCCTGTTCTGGATGTGCCTCCACCCACTCGTGCCTGGTCTGCGCCCCATGGCTGAAAGAACAGTGGAACCAGCTATGGAGCTTCTACTGCCGCGAACGGCCGACACCAGCATGGGGGAAAGATCCAACACCGGTACGCGCCACAGACCCGTCGAGTGGCCCTTACTGAGTGATAGAGCCTTCAACGCCGCGACTTAGGCCGTGAGCTGGAGCTCTAGTACCAGCAGCCACCACAGTCCCGTCGAGTGGTCTCTACCCGGCAGTGATGCCCCTTACTGGAAGAGCAGTGGACCCAGCTATGGAGCTTCTACCGCTGCGAATGGCTGACACCAGCTTGGGGGAAAGATCCAACACCGGTACACGCCACAGACCCGACGAGTGGCCCTTACCAGGTGGTAGAGCCTTCAACGCTGCGGCCCAGGCCGCGAGCCTGATCTACAATACCGGCAGCCACCACAGTCCCGTCGAGTGGTCTCTGTTCGGTCAAAGAACAAGAAAGAAGAAGAGAGAAGAAGAAGAGAAATGGATCCTCGAGCTCTGCGCTAGGCCTCGAGGCAAAGCACCGGCAGCCATCATGGTCCCGTGGAGTGGTCTTTACTCGGTAGTGACGCCTTTCGGCACGAGATCAGACACGAGGGTGAGCTTCAGCACCGGTAGTCATCATAGACCCGACGAGGGCGGTCTACCAGGTTGTGGAGACTCGCACGCAACAGGATGGTCCAGTCACTGCCACCTCCTCGGCCATGCCTAGAGTCCAGCGCAGAGTCGGCTCTCCAGAGTTAGCGTTCGGGGACTCGACCGTACGTGCTCCTGTTCCCAGGCTGAAAGCAGTAGACACGACGAGACGTCACGCCGGGCCACACGTCCGCTGCAACCTGGGGGTATACGCCAGCACAGACAAGATAAGATGTCATGGCCGTGGTAAGTGCCTATACCTTCGGCGGGACGAGAATGCTGGGCCATGCGGCACTTGCGTGACTTAGGCAGCAGGAAGGGCACTTTACCTAGAACGTCGGCCGGTGCCAACCAACTTTAAGTTCGGAGAAGGCCCAGTATGAGGTTGTCCCGCGTTGTGCGGGCCCCCCATTCCTCGACTCTAGTCCGGCACAGACGTTCGCCGCACCGTTTATAGGCAGTGACAGGGGACCATGAGCGGACAGGACAGCTGGACTAGTGTGCTCCCGCTCGTCGGGCATTGAGTAGTGACGACTCGGGATTGCGATCAGATTACTTGAAGCTTCGGCATCCCACTCTTTTCATGATGGAAGGAGTTCACGACTGGACAATTCTGCTGGGCTTGCGGGCGCCCGCTCGCTAGGTTAATTAGAGATGAGCCGGGCTCTCGCCGATTCACACGCCCCGTCTACCCTTCAGGACGGTGCGTATGAACTACAGAGTGGGAAGAACCTAGCGAACGTCCGTCGGGACTAGACTTAGGTCACCCAATCCTTCCACAAGTCCAACAGCAGTATTCCGTCTCAAGCCCGCTACAAGTAACGTCGCCCCAGGCGAGACTACAGGAGCAGCGGCGGACTCTTGCCTGTCACTTCCAGGCAGGTCGTCTAGGCCTACACTGGTTGCGCCGTACGCCTGCCAGCCCAGCACGGAGATCCGGCATCCATCCCAGGGATGGTGCTTACACTGGACAGATTGAGACTGCAGGCCGTGGGCGGCCCGCGCGACGTACAGAATACTGCGAGCACAGCCTTGTCCTCGACTCATCACCCCGCCACCGGGGCGGCTTCCAGCCACTACTAGTCTGGTGATGTGTACACTTGCAAGCGTTTACAGCTGGAAGGTAAGTTAAGCGCTGTCAGCTAACGAGCCGTTATTCCTTAGTAGCTTCAGCGACAACGCAGGGTGCCTGCTGGCACCCCAGGACATTAGCATGTTTTTCTCTGGCCCGGGTCTTGGCACGTCTGCCTGCTGCGGAGGCAATACAGAAGATCACAGTTTCTCGAGAACCAAACGCCATGACGGTGTCGAGAAGAAGTACAGGACTGAGCCTCTTTCGTTCTGAGCTTCAAGGATCGGAGACACTCCCTCCTCTAGCCGCGGTTACGAGCTTCCTGTCTTTCCGGTCTTCTCCTACCCTGCTCCTTACCACCCCTGGGTTGATGCCTTGTCGGCTTCCACTTCCATCTGCCATCACGGCCATACTCGTACACAACAGTTTTGGCTGAAATTAGTCTAGCTAAGAAACCATTCCTATTAGTAATACCATCGGTAAGTATTTTTCGAAAAAATTTATTTTAAAGAAAAATTCATTTTTGACAGGGGACCATGAGCGGACAGGACAGCTGGACTAGTGTGCTCCCGCTCGTCGGGCATTGAGTAGTGACGACTCAGGATTGCGATCAGATTACTTGAAGCTTCGGCATCCCACTCTTTTCATGATGGAAGGAGTTCACGACGATTTTTGACACATTTCATTGGCCTTGTTTGTAGTAAATATCTTATCATACCCCAATATATTTGGTATCAATGGAAAGAGGAATTCAAGGTGAATACATAGACACTGTGCTGAAGAAAATATTTTGTATTTTTAAGATTTTAGAGGTATATAAAAAAGATGGGTTAAGAAGACAAAAGCAAAAACAGATTTGCACTGGGTTATGAAAACACATGCTGTTTGTGTATTAGTTATCCAAAGTGTGAAAATTACCACTTACCTTGCATTCCACAGATATGTCACCAGTAAATAATCCAAAAAGAAAGGCACAAGAGAAGAGTTTCTTCACAAATAAACACAATTTTAATACCACACTCCAAACAGTTGCACCGAGCACACTTTTGAAGTCAAGTGATGTGAAAATGCATGTTCTGTGTGTCAACTGTTTCACTCAAAATACACAACACTGGTGCTGGGCTAATGCACAGTCTTTCCAAGGCCAGTATGGATTTGAATTTTTCTCTGGTCATCAAATGAGCTGCATAGGAGGTGTGTGCCCTGGGGTGTATGGTCCAGTAGTCAGCCACTGTCGGCTTCTGCACAAGCCCCATATGCATGCAAATGGCCAGGAATTTTCTGATGTCATCCTGGTCACTTTCATCCATGTGGAGAAGATGCTTCTGGGTGGCAAGGGTCCCTCTTGCCTTTTCAGAGCAATGCTGGATTCAGCATACTTGTTCGTTTCAGTCTTGATGTGGCCAATGATGTCGTCGGTCAAAAAGAGCTTGTTGACATCAATGGGTTTGGGGGTCAGCGCCAAGATCCACAATTAGTCCTGGTACAGCTGTAAAACAAAAAATCAATGTTGATTTACCAACAGATGTTTGTGTACACACACCATGCATTCACACTCCATGCACACACACACACACACACACACACACACACACACACACACACACACACACACACACACAGGCGCACATAAGCCTCACAGTGGGTTACCTACCATTTCATGTGAAAATGGGTTCCCATATTTCTATTTATTCTAGGGCTCTGGAATTGATGCGAATGTTTAGAACTCACCTTATAACTAAGCTCGATAACTTAAAATAAAATAGACATTTTCTAGAAACAGAGGCACTAGATGCCGAAAAAATGGGTTTCTGCCAATAAAGTGGGTGGGTGTCTCTCTCACACAAAACTGACTGGCATTACACTCAAAATGGGTGTCTTCACAACAGTAGGCGTCTGTAATAAGGTCAAGTTCATGGAATACTTCTTTTTCACATTAATTTTTTTCCCCAACTTAATGTGTCTGTGTGCTTTAACATTCTTTACATTGTATGGTGCAAAATTCAATAAACACTGGCCCGAAACCTTTCGATTATGATTTTTACAGAGGAAATCTTTTAAACATTGCTGCGTTTTGTCCTTCTGAAGCAAAACAGTTTATCATGGCATTGATGTGAGAATCAACATAATGTATTCTGGAAATTAAACAACTTTTTGTTTGTGTTTTTGGGTACTCTGGAGTTTCAGACAAACAGCAACAGAGCATTTTGAATATTAACCCTTATCATTCGGAATACACCAGTGTGTGCAACTAGTGTGACTGAAATAGTCCAAGGGTTAGTGCCAGAATAGCTTGGTGCCTCTAGGCGCCAAGCTATTGTGGCACCACCCTTGAACTAAAGCCATTGGTCTATGTCCTCATCTGTAAGTACTGTAATGTAGCTTGCATAGAATTATGGCAGTGAACAAATTTGAAGCTATTAGCCTCAGTATGACTATGATGCTGGTCAAAAAGTGTGGAAAAATATCAAAGATAGAAAAAGACCCAGACGAAGAAACGAACACTTAACTTATTCTACCCCAGCAAAATTTAAGATCCACCACGATAGTTCAAGGGTGAACTATCTGTGTCCTGCACTATCTGTGTCCTGCACTGCAACGCAGTCTTCTGAAGACAACTTCAACATTTGGGCTTAACTTATTCTACCCCAGACACACCACAGCAAAATAAAGATCCACCATGATAGTTCAAGGGTGATGCCAGAATAGCTTGGCGCCTATGGGCGCCAAGCTATTCTGGCATCACCCTTGAACCATCATGGTGGATCTGTGTCCTGCACTGCAACGCAGTCTTCTGAAGACGACTTCAACATTTGGGGATTCCGGTCTTGGGGTAGAATGAGTTAAAATGACAGAACAGAACACTGACATTAATTAATTAACTGACAACATAAGAAATCACTTGAAACTTCAGCCTTTATTTAACGTCTTTCGTCTCCAACAAACAACCAACCATTCTTTCATTTGCAGAGTTTTTAAAATGGTATGCAGTACAACCAACCATTCTTTCATTTGCAGAGTTTTTAAAATGGCATGCAGTATATTACAAAATGATGGCCCCCCCCCCCCCCCCCCCCCCAATAACACTCTTGTAATCAATCTTTACATTGTCAATGGTTTTCTTATCTTATTATTGTCTTTTGTCCCCAACCGACTGTTTCGTTTTGCAAATCCAAAGGTTATACAGTATACAACATGTGACCCTTTCTCACGAAACCAGTCTTAACTCGCAGCGAGCCAATCAGCACTACACGCAATAATATGTGGTGGGGGTCAATCTGGGGCATTTTCACTTTTTGGGAGAAATGTATTCTACATACACCAAAGTATCGTATGGTTAAAATCTTTATCATGAAAAATGCCATTAAATAGGTAAAAAATGATTTTAAAAGTCTGCCCTTGGCCCCAATTATGCTGCACACAGAAACTTCACAGGCTGTTTTCTCAAAATGGCCGCCGGAAGCTTTAACAACTTTAAACACTAACAGCTTTTACAATTTTTGCACTACAGCATACAGTCATATATCACAGTAATCAGCAAACACTGTAGTTTTCATAAATGTATATATGTCAAAACATCCAAAATGCAAGTTCTTAAGACTGATTTTGTGAGAGAGGGTCACAAATGATCCAGGCATCCATCAGATAAAAAAAAAAAAAAAGCAGGCTATACATGCTGAAACCACCCCAATAATAACACTCATGTAATAAATCTGTATGAAATCGAAAATGCCGCGAGTGGCGGGGAACCTCAATTCATTTCTTTTGTAACTTTTTCAGTCTGTTGCGGACGTAATCCTTAATGTTTGTCCAGCGCCTATGTCTAAGTGCAGGCTCCTCTGCCATTGCGTACTGTATCTCGGCCTTTCCAGGAAGTTTGTTCATGACGAGGTGTGTCTTGAAACGAGTTTGAACAGCTTTCTCTTCAGCTTCCCCCCATGGTTTCCTTGTAAATCTAGCTTTCTTTTGAACAGGAGCTGACGCAGTACTGTCCTCATCAAAACTATCTAGATTGTCATCAGGCTCTGGACGTCTTTTCTCCGTCATGCTCATCGATTCCTGTGTTGCTGACTTGCTACTTGCTTCATTCACAGGTGCTGTTCCCCCTGAGACCTCTCTGCCAGTTTCTGATGTGTCTTCATTGTCAAAGTCAATCTCTTCATCATCGCCCAGCTCAGCTCTAATGCAACTCCCAAAATCTGTCATCCCATTGTTAACTGACAGAAGAATCTTTGCCACTTTTGCCTTTTGAAGGACGTCTTGAGGTTGGCGGTAGATATGGCGATGTATCCGAATATCATGGCCAAGGAAATCTGCCAGCTGATCCTGGTCTAACTCCGAGATGGCCATTGACTGAGCCAAAGTTGCAACCTGCTTCCGCAACTGAGTAAATGTGAACATGGTTGGGTATGACACCCCTGCTTCTAGGGCATGGGCCTTCAGAACATCATGGCCTCTGTAAGGCCTCTGACCAGAAGGTGTGGCAAAGATGTACTGGGAATCAGCGAGAGCTGGCACTGATTGCCTCATTTGAGGGATTCTGTCCACAGTTGTCATCATCTTCTTCGTCAGCAAAACGGGAACACTCCTATTAAACTTGCCTCTGATTTCCACTCGCTGAAAATGATTCACCATTTTCTTCTCAACCTCTGTGAGACCTTTCAAGATATCTTGATTGGTGATAGATCCAATCTTAGCATTCTGGAAGTCTGACACCTTCATTCTCTGAACTTCTCCCCCTCGTTTTCGGTTGAAAAGTGATACAGCACAAAGAGTTGCTTTAACCACTGTCGGATAATCTTCCGAAACCATCCTTGTCTCAAGAAGCTGTTGGACCTTCCTCACATCTTCACATGAGTGGGTCAGCTTGGGTTTGTTCATGGTCATTTTCCCGACCGACTGGGCTGCTGTAGCGGACACACAATCATACCAGTCCCCGTTGAAGACAGAGTCAAACCGCTGCGCCTCAGAGAGCTCCTGTCGCCACCTGTCGTCTGAACCCTGCCCAAGCTGTTTGGATGCCTGTGACTGTTTGATCTGTGAACACTTTTTCAAAGCATGGCCTATGCGCATTGCGAGATTGCCTTTTTTGAACTGATGTGTGTCCTCATCAAAATCTGCTAGCTCTTTTACAGCCAGGACAACATGATCAAAGCTAGCTGAATTGATCACAGCATTTAAACTTGCGATTTTCATTTCTGACCTCACTCTGATAATCTTTAATAGTCTCCCTAACTCCCGCATCCTGGAGCTGATTTGTCCAGCCGTGTGTTCTTCAATGTCCCTGCGGTCAAATAATCTCTTTCCATACTCAACAAGCAAGGGGTCAGTTCTGATGAGACGGCTTATCTCATCATCTCTCTGGCTGGCCAAGACCTTGTGATAGAATGAAAATTCAACGTCTAAGGGTATTGGAAGCATTAGTCAACCACGGCGCGCCGCGTCTCCTCGCCGAGTGATCTGAAACCCTCTTGACAGCAACGTTTTGAGTGTACAGAGATCAGCTTTTTTTGATAGAGCCCTTTGCAATGGCTACAGGCGAGAAGGTCGTCTACCTTACTAGTTTTGGTGCGATACTTAGGAATCAAACATCCGGATTTGTTTTCAAGAACAGCAACGTTATGCATGTAATCACCCTCATCTTGTAGTCTGATCCATGCTCGACGTCTCTGCTTGGTCCCTTTTTGCATCGACAAAATTTTAGCAACGTCTGCCTCATCTGCATGGACATCTTATAAGTGCGTGCTCATTTTCAAGACAAGCTTGCCACACAATTTGCATGCATGTTTCTTGTCCCATTTGTACTTTCCTTTCCCTCTCTGCGACACGTGCACACCTGTTTCTTCTGTAAGTGCTCTTTCCCCACTCTTTCCAGCATCATGTTCCTCCTGCCTATCCACATTCTCATTGCCACCCCCTAACGCACACTGCACCTTGCTGGTACTAGCGTCACCAACACCTGGCCACCCTGAACCTGCCACTTTGATGAAATCTAACATAGTCGATACAATACTGTCTATGTCAGAGATCCCAGCAATTGATGCCGACACACCCTCTGAATCCGGTGAGCTTGAGCCAGGAAGAAACTCCTCGTCATCACTGCCCTCGTATTGCGATGCGCTGGCACTGCTCTCAGTCTCGGGTCCATCCCAGGCACCATTTGCCAACTGGAGAAAGAAAGAAAGAAAAATTAAAACCAAAGCTGCATTAGAAACAGAAACAGCCCAATTTTGGTTTAAGGGGCCTTGCACAAGAATAAAAAGAGTAATCCCGTGTATGACCGATTTACATATGTGTGACCTCGGTGACGAGGGCTGGCTTCTGCAGCAGTCAAAATCCACGTTTTCTGAAAATGCAAGCAGTTTTCACACATTTGTCAACCCTGCGTGACCCTTTGAGAGAGGTCACTCAAATTGGCATGTTTAAAAAGGTCTTGCCACAAAGTATCCTTGGGCCAAGCTTGAAGAATGTGGCTTGAATAGTCTCCGAGAAAATGCTACCGTTAACTCATTCTACCCCCAGACACACCACAGCAGGATAACAGGGGTGGGATTCTAGTAAGAAAGAAAACGCGGAAAATCAAACGACGAGGGGGGGGGGGGGGGGGGGTTCATGTCCTTCAGCGGCCGAAAAATCAAACGACAGGGGGGGAGGGGGGGGGGGGATAGGCGCGTGTCCACCGTTCGCCAAAGTATCCAAAAACTGACAGGGGGAGCGAGACCAAACACACTCGAAAATGGACTTTGTTATGACACTCCTGATCTGCAGTATAAAAATGGAATGTGCGTACCAGTTTATGTTCAGATGCACACTAAACGGCACTCTGTCTTGGACAATATCCTTTTTCACTGCCATTTTCCACTGCGACCTAAAGCTACCGGAAGTGTCGGGCGATAGTGAACCAAACTACATACAAATCCAACCCATTTGAGATTTTTTTTTTGCCATTTAAGAAGATTTTTTTTTTTTTTTCGTCTTTTTCGTTGTTATTAGACGCGGAAAATAAATATGCTTCAGCGGAATTGTGAAAGAATTTCCGCGGAAACACGGAAGAATCCCACCCCTGGGATAAGGATCGACCATGATAGTTCAAAGGTGATGCCAGAACAGCTTGGCGCCTACGGGCGCCAAGCTATTCTGGCATCACCCTTGAACTATCATGGTCGATCTGTGTCCTGCGCTGCAATGCGGTCTTGAGAGGACAGGGGCAAAATTTAAGGATTTTGGTGTTGGGGTAGAATGAGTTAAAGTTTACCATGGTCGACGGACGGACGGACGACCAGTGGCCCAGAACATAAACTCACTTTTGCTTTGCACGCACGCCAGCCAATAAGATCATAGAATCACTTTACTTACCAGTTTGTAATTGGGAGCATTCCGCTGCCGTCCATGCACCCTCCTACCAGACGCACCCTCTGTGGCAGAGGCTGGGGGGCCATGATTCTGCAGCATAGATCCCGATGGGTTTGGACATCCTGCTGCCATCCGGCGCTGGGTGTGTGCAGAAAGTCCTGAGCCGGTGTGACCAAAACGGTGTTGCTGAGAACATGTCCAATACAACCATGTAAACCAACTGACATTTTGAATCAGATTGATTGTACATTGCTGAACGTCCTGACAGCCACAAGGCTTTCTCAGGACGTGCCTGCACTGCTTGTGAAAAAAAAACACCTAAACAGAACATTGCCATGTATGTCGCCTGCCGGTCAAATACGTTAACTAATTCTACCCCAACACCAAAATCCTTAAATTTTGCCCCTGTCCTCTCAAGACTGCATTGCAGTGCAGGGCACAGATCGACCATGATAGTTCAAGGGAGATGCCAGAATAGCTTGGCGCCCGTAGGCGCCAAGCTATTCTGGCATCACCCTTGAACTATCATGGTGGATCCTTATCCTGCTGTGGTGTGTCTGGGGTAGAATGAGTTAAATAAACCTAACACATGGGGCCAAGACATAAAGCTAAGACCATTTAGCAACACACATCCAATATCAAGAGCTACAGGCAGTGCAGACAGTAGGGAGAGTTTTAAAAAGGCAAATACAGGTGAATGGACAAAGGGTAGACAGAAACACATGCATGCCCCAGAATAGAGAGAAAAACCCACCCTGTGGGGCTGACCAGGGTGACCCTGAGAACTAAAAACTGGCAATACAGTAAAAAGCGACACTTCAGTTGCACATTCCTAAAGACCTGTTTGTGGACGTTTGTTCTTCGAATCGCGAGGCAGTTTTGCGAACGAGGATTGAAATCTGGCGCCATTTTTGTTTTTAAAAATAAAAGTCAACTGATACTGTGCATGCATGTGGCAAGTTAACACGTCAGAAAAAAAAAAAGAAGAAACAAAATCGCGTGGCAGATTGACCTTGTAATGGGGTTATTGAACGAATTCCTTTCATTGAAGAAGAAAGCTTTTGTTAAAATCGTGGGGTTCTATTATCATTTACTACAAGACTCAACGGTCAGAGCGGCCGAGAGGCCGAAGACACGTTTGAAGCAGACGCCTTATTTTTCTGGGCCAAACGGGTATCGGGGATTGGAGGCATCTCTCAGTTAAATAACTGCACTGAACAAGTACATTTGGGCGTGCTCTTAACTAAGAAATATTGCATAAAGTACCTCTGCAAACGCGAAAGAATGGCTGGTGTGACCGTTGGAGACGAAAGACGTTTAAGCAAGGGAAACAACTCCGTTCATCGGTGTTGGGCTAACCAATCGGCGATCAGCAAATTGATCTGAAAACACTCCGGCCGCTTCCGTGTCCACACACAGGCCCAGGGCATCCCTGAAACACAACCATGAAGTAAATCTGTTAAAATGGGGACATCGTATTTTTATATTTTTTTCTGACTTTTGAATGAAAGATAATACAGAAACAACCCTCAGAAAAATTGGGCGTCTGACCTGGTCACCCAGAATTTCACACACCCCCAGATTGCATAAGGATGGTAAAGAAAGTAACCCATTTTAGTCATTTGGTGTACACACACACACACACACACACACACACACACACACACACACACACACACACACACACATGGAGACAAAAGCCTCGGGGTGGGTTACCTACCATTTTATGTGAAAATGGGTTCCCATATTTCTATTTATTCTAGGGCTCTGGAATTGATGCGAATGTTTAGAACTCACCTTATAACTAAGCTCTATAACTTAAAATAAAATAGACATTTTCTAGAAACAGAGCCACTAGATGGAGAAAAAATGGGTTTCTACCAATAAAGTGGGTGCCTCTCACACAAAAAATGGCATTACAGTGAAAATGGGTGTCTTCACAACATTAGGCGTCTGTAATAAGGTCAAGTTCATGGAATACTTCTTTTTCACATTAATTTTTTTTTTTTTCAACTTAATGCATTAACATTTTAAACATTGTATGGTGTAAAATTGAATGAACACTGGCCCATAACCTTTTGATTATGATTTTTACAGAGGAAATCTTTTAAACATTGCTACGTTTTGTCCTTCTGAAGCAAAACAGGTTATCATGGCATTTATGTGAGAATCAACATAATGTATTCTGGAAATTAAAGGACTTTTTTATGTACTCTGGAGATTGAGACAAACAGCAACAGAACATTTTGAATATTAACCCTTATCATTCGGAATACACCAGTGTGCAACAAGTGTAACTAAAATAGTCCAAGGGTAGTGCCAGAATAGCTTGGCGCCTCTAGGCGCCAAGCTATTGTGGCACCACCCTTGAACTAAAGCCGCCCACTCAGCACCGGCCTCAATGTGGCGTGGGTGGGTGGTCTCCTCAGTCACTGACCGAGTGGGCTAGCAGAGGGGTGCCATCTTTGTCCAGGGTTAGGATGTCAGCAGATATGTTGTTCAGTCTTTTTCACTGGTCCAGTTTTTGAGGAGCTGTGCTAACCCAGGTCATACCATGTTGGATTGGTCCTTAAAAATACTCGTGAGCTTTTGGTCCTTTGGATCCCAAGTGTTTGCCATGCTTAGAGACCCCTGTCGGGGGAGAAGAGGATCCTGGTGGCTGAGGTTCCCTTTGGGTTGGGGCTCACTGGTGCCAACACTCCACTTTGGCCTTGACTTCTACCTAAACGGGAGGCTATTCGTACTGGTGTAGTCAGTCGGCTCTTGTCACGTTGAGCCCTATCCCACTGTTGACATGTGGGTTGCTATACGGAGCACCATGCTATAGCCTCTGCTGCTGATTAGGTGCTGTATGCCAGTATTCCCCTGCATTCAACAGTGTGATAGAAGGCGGTGGTTCAAACGGTTCAATCGGGCTTACCCCCTTGAGTATATCTTTTGGGCAGTCTCCATTGTGCGTCGGCTGGAGACCTGCTGACAGTTGCACTTTCCCTTGTTGGGCTTGGTGGCAGGTGGGGACCCCCGGGGGATGAATATCTCTACTATTATAATATGGAGAACAAAAAAAAAAACTGGCACAGAAGCGGCACATAGCCACCGACATTGAACATGACAGTGACTCTGACTGTGAGGAAGCGACCCCTAAGGCGTCGGCCGTATGGCCTCACTTCCTCATTGTCCATAGCAAGGTGAAAGAGAAACCTGTTTCCAAGCTGCATCCTTTTCTTGTGGAGGATACCCTCACAAACCATGTTGGCAGGCCTGATGCCCAGCGCCTCAGGTCTGGTGACTTGCTGGTAGAGTGCCGTACCCGGGCACACTCCAGCGGGCTACTGGGGCTCTCTTCCATTGGAGACACTCCTGTGGAAGTCACACCCCACAAAACTATGAATTCATCAAGAGGCGTAATCAAAGATCAAGCTTTGGCAGAACTGTATGGAACCTTGACTCAGGGGGTGACTTACCTCAGGCGCTTCGCTTCCAAGCGAGGTGTTAGGGAGATCCGTCTCCCTACCATCATCCTGACGTTTGGCACCCCTATCCCTCCTACTACCATCTGGGGAGGTTACTACTCCTTGAGAGTGAAAAAGTACATCCCTCTCCCACTTCGGTGCTTTAAGTGCCAAAAGTATGGCCATGGGCAAAAGACATGCCGCCAGGCAGGGGCTTCATGCGCCCGTTGCACTAAGCCGGGACACTCTGCTGAGTCCTGCACAGCCACCCCCCTGTGTGTGAATTGCCAGGGGGCGCATATGGCTTCGGACAAGAAATGCCCTCGTTGGATATCCGAGTGCAAGATTCAGCAGGTGCGTGTGGAGAAGGGGCTGTCCTTTCTGGTCGCCCAAAAACTGGTTGAAGGCTCTGGTGCAGCTGCGGCTGCCCCAACCTCTAACACCTCTGTGTATACTTTCAGTGCAGTGGTGGCAAGCAAGCGCCCCACCAAAGACTTCTCATGTCAAACCCCAATTTCTTGGTTGGGGGCTGAGCCTCGGCTCCTCTCGTCTTTGTAGAGTAACCCTCCTCCGGTGGTAACAAGGAGCCAGGGAACGCAGAAGGCAGACACTGCCGGTCCAGTAGTGCCGCCTTCTGTTGCCCCTAAGCCTCAGCCCCCACCCAAACCTGTTAGTTTGTCAACTCCAAAGGCTTCTGGCTCTGGTCAGTCTTCTAGAGCTGTTTCATGTTGCCGCTGCCTGCTGCCTTTTCTGCCTCTGCTGCCAGGGTGTCTGTGTAGGCCCTCTTGTCTGCCCTGATACTCCTCTTCACCTCGCGGTTGGCTTCCGAGTATTCCTCCTGTGCCCTTGCTTTGGCTGCTCTCGTGCGACTGTTGTTGACAACTGCTTTCTTCTGCTTCCTCACTTCTATCTCCATCAAGGTCTGTGCCGACAGCCAGTCCTTGTGATGGTGTTTCCTGAACCCTACAGTGTCTTTGCAGGTTGAGTTCAGCACCTCTCTAACTGCCTTCCATTGCTGCTCTGTGGTGACCACCTCCTCTTCATTTACTAGCTCCTGTATCGCTTGAAACCGGTTGGACAGCACCAGTTTGAACTCTTCTCTCACTCCAGTCTCTCTCAGGAGGCCTACATTATAGCGCTGTCTTCTTGTCATCTCTGTGCGGCTTTTCTTTAACTTGAGCTTTATTCTTAAGGTAAGCAGATGGTGGTCTGAGGCGACATCTGCTCCCCTCCTCACTCGAACATCTTGAAGGGATCTTCTAAATTTCATGCTAATGCAGATATGGTCTATTTGGTTCTCTGTAGTATGGTCAGGTGAGACCCAAGTTGCTTTGTGTATTCTTCTGTGTGGGAAGATGCTGCCTAAAATGACAAGTCTGTTTAGAGCACAAAAGTCTACAAACCTCTCCCCGTTCTCACTCATCTCCCCTAGTCCCTGTCTCCCCATCACCTCTTCGTATCCGGTGTTGTCCTTCCCTATTTTGGCATTAAAATCGCCCATGATGATGGTGATGTCTCGCTCCGCACATTTGTCCACAGCACTCTGGAGTTGGTCTTAGAACTCTTGTTTCTCTTCCTCGTCACTGTCATTAGTGGGCGCATAACACTGGAAGACGTTCAGCTTGAGCTTTTTCTTGGTTCTAAAGGCTGCTGTGATAATTCTTGGCCCAAGAGGTTCCCAGCCCATCAGCGCTCTCTGTGCCACTGGTGACAGCATGAATGCTACTCCTTCTGTATGGGGGGCATTCTCCTCTTCATGACCTGAATACAGAATCATCTCCCCACTTAACAGCCTTTTCTGGCCAGACTGCGTCCATCTGGCTTCACTGATTCCTAGCAGGGAAAGGTTGTACTTTTGCATTTCCACTGCTATCTGGGGGGCCTTGCCGCTCTGGTACATGGTTTTGACGTTCCATGTGCCCATGGTTGTGTCCCTGGATAGAGAGAGGTGGCTCGGTCCTGTGACTTCCGAAGACTTCCGGCTTTCACCACAGGACATCATAAATCTTCTGGTAGAAGAACCTTCCTCCTCCAGGAAAGGAATTACTGTTTGTCTTTTCGTCGGCATTTTTGTAGCTATTTCCCTTTTTTGCAGGGTGGGGAAGCTACCCCCATGCCCAACCCCCTTACTAGGAGGACCAGGGGTTTTCTGTCGGGGTACCCCACCCGGGTCTGCCCTGGGGGACTTGGGTGGGGTTAACTACTTTTTAGTTCCCAGGGTCACCCTGGTCAGCCCCACAGGGTGGGTTTTCCCCTCTATTCTGGGGCATGTGTTTCTGTCTACCATTGGTCCATTCACCTGTATTTTCCTTTTTTAAACTCTCCTTACTGTCTGCACTGCCTGTAGCTCTCGATATTGGATGTGTGTTGCTAAATGGTCTTGGCTTTATTTAGGCCCCATGTCGTAGGTATATTTAACGTATTGGACCGGCTGGCGACATACATTCAATGTTCTGTTTAGTTTTTATTTTCACAAGCAGTGCCGGCACGTCCTGAGAAAGTCTTGTTGCTGTCGGGACGTTAAGCAATGTACAATCAATCTGTCGGGGTCACCTTCCCTTAGATCATGTTGGTTCACGGCACCTTATTTCATTCGGTGCACCCCTCTCACGAGGGACCCCCTATCCACCACCCAGGGGACGCGCCTCAACACCATATGGTCCCAGCGCGAGGCGGCCCCCCAAGGCAGAGGAAAAAGGGGGGAAAAAACTCTTCACCCCCAGATAAGACATAATCATGTACTCTCTGCTTCAGTGGAATTGTCGTGGTTTTCAAGCCAACTTTGAGGAATTACGTCTTTTAGTCAAGTTCTATAACTCCTCAGTAATATCTCTTCAGGAGACTTACCTGAAGACTACTGACCCTGTGTCCTTTAATGGTTTTAATGTTATACATAAAGGCTCTGATTCGAAGAGGCGCTCGGGTGGAGTGGCTCTTCTCATTAGTAGCCAAATACGGAGCACCATGCTATAGCCTCAGCTGCTGATTAGGTGCTTTATGCCAGTATTCCCCTGCATTCAACAGTGTGATAGAAGGCGGTGGCTCAAACGGTTCAATCAGGCTTACCCCCTTGAGTACATCTTTTGGGCAGTCTCCATTGTGCGTCGGCTGGAGAACCGCCGACAGTTGTACTTTCCCTTGTTGGGCTCGGTGGCGGGCGGGGACCCCCGGGGGGATGAATATCTCTACTATTATAATATGGAAAGAACAAAACAAAACAAAAATTACACAGAAGCGGCACATAGCCACCGACATTGAACATGACAGTGACTCGGATTGTGAGGAAGTGACGCCTCATGCGTTGGCCATATGGCCTCGCTTCCTCATTGTCCATAGCAAGGTGAAGGAGAAACCTGTTTCCAAGCTACATCCTTTTCTGGTGGGGAGACCCTCAGGAGCCGTGTTGGCAGACCTGATGCCCAGCGCCTCAGGTCTGGTGACTTGCTGGTAGAGTGCCGTACCCGGGCAAACTGCAGCGGGCTACTGGGGCTCTCTTCCATCGGAGACACTGCAGTGGAGGTCACACCCTACAAAACTATGAATTCGTCAAGAGGCGTAATCAAAGATCAAGCTTTGGCAGAACTATCAGAAGATGAACTTGTACGGAACCTTAAGTCTCAGGGGGTGACCTACGTCAGGCGCTTCGCTTCCAAGCGAGGTGGTGGGGAGATCCGTCTCCCTACCATCATCCTGACGTTTGGCACCCCCACCCCTCCTACTACCATCTGGGGAGGTTACTACTCCTTGAAAGTGAAGAAGTACGTCCCTCTCCCCCTCCGGTGCTATAAGTGCCAAAAGTATGGCCATGGGCAAAAGACATGCCGCCAGGCAGAGGCTTCATGCGCCCGTTGCACTAAGCTGGGACACTCTGCTGAGTCCTGCACAGCCACCCCCCTGTGTGTGAATTGCCAGGGGGCGCATATGGCTTCGGATAAGAAATGCCCTCGTTGGATATCTGAGTGCAGGATTCAGCAGGTGCGTGTGGAGAAGGGGCTGTCCTTTCTGGATGCCAAAAACCTGGTTGAAGGCCCTGGTGCAGCTGTGGCTGCCCCAACCACTAACACCTGTGTATACTTTCAGTGCAGCGTGGCAGGCAAGCGCCCCACCAAAGACTTCTCATGTCAAACCCCAACTTCTTGGTTGGGGGCGGAGCCTCGGCTCCTCTCGCCCCTGGAGAGTAACCCTCCACTGGTGGTGACGAGGAGCCAGGGAACGCAGAAGGTGGACACTGCCGGTCCGGTAGTGCCGCCTTCTGTTGCCCCTAAGCCTCAGCCCCCACCCAGACTTGTTGGTTTGTCAACTCCAAAGGCTTCTGGCTCTGGTCAGCCTTCTAAGTCCGCTAACTCTAGCGGCAGGAACGCTGCCCAGGACCAGAAGTCTAAGAAATCTATGGTACCGCTGTGCGCACGGGCCCAGAAGGGGAACACTGATGTCCCCCTTCAAAACAAATATGCTGCATTGGAGGAGCAGATGGAGGAAGTGGAAGTTGTCATTGCTGATGCTGCGGCTGCTCCACCCCTTTCATCTCCGAAGAACTAGAGGAGGCCCAGGGGCCGGCTCCCCTCTGTTTCTTCAACTCCTTCCAAGGCAAAGAAAAAGGGGGGAAAAACTCTTCACCCCCAGTTATGACATAATTATGTACTCTTTGCTTCAGTGGAATTTTCTTAGTTTTCAAGCTAACTTTGAGGAATTACGTCCTTTAGTCAAGTTCTATAACCCCTCAGTAATCTCTCTTCAGGAGACTTACCTGAAGACTTCTGACCCTGTGTCCTTTAATGGTTTTAACGTTATACATAAAGGCCCTGATTTGGAGAGGCACTCGGGGGTGGAGTGGCTCTTTTCATTAGTAGCCAAATTTTATGTAGCCCCGTTAGCATCGACACCTGTCTTCAGGCTGTCGCAACTAGGGTCACCTTGAAGAAGACCATAACCATATGCAGTGTTTACCTGCCACCATCTCTGCGGGTCTGTAGTAATGATATTTTTCACTTAGTAGATCAACTGCCCCCTCCCTTTATTCTCATGGGGGATTTTAACGGTCACGCTCACCTTTGGGGTAGTGACCACTATGATGGCAGAGGTCAGATGTTAAAAGATGTTTTTTATCACCTTAACCTATGTGTCTTTAACGATGGCTCACCTACGTACTCTGAGGCCCTTTGTTCCACGAGGAATCCAAGGAATTAAGCAAGTAAGCAAGCACCTACGTACTCTAAGCCAGGTTCAGGATCTAGTTCTGTTCGAGCCCTCACTGTGTGTCATCCTTCTCTCATGCTGGACTTTGACTGGAAGGTTCACGACGACCCGTGTGGTAGTGACCACTTCCCAGTAGTCCTGTCATTGGTCAGCTGTGAGGAGGATTCGCCAGCAGGGCGCTGGAATCTTAAGAAAGCTAACTGACCTCTGTTCGCCTCCCTCTGTCAATCTCGTCTACAGAGGAGGTGGTCATGTCAGCTGAAGAACCTGTTTCTTGTTTTACTTCTATTTTGTTGGACGTAGCAGGTGAAACCATCCCTAGAACTTCCACATCACTCCATCAGAAGCCGAGAGTACCATGGTTCAATGAAGAGTGCCGCAAGGCCCCAAAAATGCGCAAATCTGCTCAGCGACGTGCTTTTCGTAATTCGTCGTAAGCGAATATTTTAACATTTAAAAGACAGCGGGTGAAAGCCCGTTTTCATTTTTAAATGTGAACGCCGTGCTTCCTGGAGATGCTTCATCTCATCTTTATCTTCTTGGACTCCATCCCAAAAAGTTTGGAAGGCTGTTCGAAGAATTAGGGGCAGGGGTGGCTCGGCTTCTGTCGGCCATCTTAGAGATGGTGCCAGTTTGGTCACGGATAAAAAGGCTGTGGCCAATTTGCTTGCCTCCACCATTGCCCATAGTTCTTCAACAGAGCATTATTCACCTTTCTTCCAGAGAGAGAAGGAGAAGCGAGAGTCTTGTACTTGTGATTTTTATATCGGATAACTCGGAAGACTATAATGCCCCTTTTACGTTTTCAGAATTGCAGCAATCCATGCAGAAATGTACTGACTCTGCTGCTGGATTAGATACCATCCATTATCAGCTCCTAACAAATCTGCCTGAGGATTCACTCCTTGTACTTCTCAAGGCCTTTAACCATATCTGGATAACTGGTCATTTTCCATCATCTTGGCGTCAGGCTGTGGTTGTGCCAATCCCCAAGCCGGGTAAAGATCCTTCCGACATGGACAACTACTGGCCCATCGCTTTGACATCATATTTATGCAAAACTATGGAACGCTTGGTGAACGCCCGCCTGGTATGGCATCTTGAGTCACAGGGGTCTCATCACAGACCTCCAGTGCGGTTTCCGGCGCTTCCCTAGTACAACTGACCATCTTGTCTGCTTTGAGTCGTTTATCCGAGATGCTTTTGTCAACAAGCAGCATGTCTATGCAATTTTTTTCGATCTTGAGAAGGCATATGACACTACCTGGAAGCATGGTATAATGTCTGATTTGTCGGACATGGGTTTTAAAGGGCACCTGCCCGTTTTTATTCACAATTTTTTGTCTAACCGGTCGTTTCATGTCCATGTGGGCTCCACCCTCTCCGACTCCTTTGAACAGGAGATGGGTGTCCTGCAGGGCAGCATTTTATCTCCTGTTTTATTTAGCATTAAAATTAATAACATTGTAAAGGCCATCAAGGATGATTCTGAATGCTGTTTGTTTGTGGACGACTTTGCTATGTGTGCATGAGGTCCAGGGCTTGCGTCCCTTGGGAGGCGCTTGCAGCTGTGCGTTGATCGCATCCAGGGGTGGGTGTCTCTCAACGGATTCAGGTTCTCGCCCTCCAAGACAGTCTGTGTGCATTTTACTAACCAGACAAAAATTTTTCCAGAACCTAGCCTGAGCATTACTGGAGTGCCAATTAAGGTGGCCGAGGAGGCAAAGTTTCTGGGTGTCATCTTTGACAAAAGACTGACCTTCTGCAAACATATTACTTACCTTAGAACCTCTTGTCAGAAGGCCCTCGATGTTCTTCGTGTCATTGGTCGTACTGACTGGGGTGCAGACCGCATTGTCTTATTTCGACTGTAGCGGGCCCTTGTTCGGTCCAAACTGGATTACGGCTCTGTGTTATATGGCTCAGCTTCCAAGTCTGTTCTACAGCATCTGAACACAATCCACCATCAAGGTCTGCGCATATGTCTGGGGGCCTTCAGGACATCTCCAGTTCCTAGTCTGTATGCCGAGGCAGGGGAGCCTTCTCTCAAGCTCCGCTGCATCCGCCTCATGCTCAGCTACGTTCTGAAGCTGAAGGTCCATCCAGACAATCCTGCCTATGATTGTGTTTTTAACCCGTCGTTTGCAGAGATTTATAATGCCCCTACAGGAGCTGTCCGTCCACTTTCCTTCCGTGTCTGACCTCATCTGCAGGTGGCCAGAGTGGACCTGGACAAAGTTTCGGAATCTCTGCAACACATCACTCCACCCTCTCTATTACCAGTTCCTGACATCTTGCTGGACTTGACCGCCCACAAGAAAGACTGTACTCCTCCAGCCATATACCAACAGAGCCTTAATGAACTCCTTTCAAGTTTTCCTGGCTATTGTCGTATTTATACGGATGGGTCCAAGTCTGAGGATGGGAGTGTGGCTGTGGTTGCAGTGTCTTCTCGCCATCCTAGACGCCCATTTAAGCTCCGCCTCTCTGACCATACCTCTGTATTTAGTGCAGAACTGTAGGCAATTCTTCTGGCACTCAAGCATGCCTATCAGTCTCAGGAAAGGAACTTCCTGATTCTGTCGGACTCTCTTTCTGCCCTGCAGGCCCTTCAGGGCGCAGGAACAGACCACCCTCTGCTGGTGCAGATTAGAGAGCTTTACGCGGACTTGATGAAGGAATATTATGACATCATTTTTATTTGGGTCCCAGGGCATGTGGGCATCAAAGGCAACAGGATCATAGTGATTTTAAACCTATGATTAGTGCGTACATAAGCCTGCGAGTGGCAGTGCGAGTGGCACAAAGAGGAAGAGAACAAGCTGCATGAGGCTCTTCCTACAGCGTCCGACAGTCTACCTCATCGCTGCAGCAGCCGCCGTGAGAAGACTGTCCTTACTCGGCTCCACATCAGACACACGTATGTTATGCACTCTTACTTACTAAAACAGGATGAGCATCCATGGTGTTTTGCCTGTGACAAGCAGTTTTCTGTTCGACACTTTTTGCTGTATTGTGCCGATCTCATTCACAGCAGACTCCTTGAAGGTTTTGTTCTGGGATGTTCCCCCGGACAAAATCTTCATTTTCTTGAGAGAATGCAATATTTTTAACAAGATCTGAGCATTAATAGACTATGTGAATTTCACTATTTTGCCCTTTTTGAGAGTCTGTAGACGTTTCTTTTAAAGACTCGTGTGACATTTTAGCCTGCCATATTTTTAAGGTATATTTACATCTTGTCTTAACCCATATCCATCTGGAAGAGACTTCCAGTCAGGCACTCTGTGAGCTAAGAGGCCTAACAGAGAGTGCCTGCTCAGAGCTGACCGTTTTTTAGGAAAATTTAGTACACGAGTGTTAGTTGTATAAAATGCTTATTACAGTCTCAACCCACCCTAAAACATTAAGTGTTGCATATCAGCAGATTCAGCATTGAATATACTAGCCATCTATGTAAAAATAAACTCAAAAAATTAACACAAGAAAACAATATTTTAGTGTAAATGTGAGTTTATAGAAAAAATGCACACATACCTTGTGTTCAAATACATTATTTCAATAGAAGGATCCAAAATCAATGCAGCATATATGCCTGTAAAATATACACAGTTCTATTTTCTGCCTAGTAAAAAAAAAAAAAAATGAAATCCATCTAGCGGTTTGAACACTACACATTTTTTATTGCAACCACCATTGCTTCCAAAAAAGCACATAATTCAAGACAGGGCAACATGATGATTTTTACAGTCGTATGACTTACTGTTCTAAGTTTAAGATGCTTCCAAGAGAATCCAAAAGTACAAGTGTTGCATATCAGCAGATTCAGAATTGAATATGCTATGCATCTATGTAAAAATAAAGTTAGAAAATTAAACACAGAAAAAAGTATTTTAGTGTAAAGGTGAGTGTAAAATTTAAAAAAAAATTCACATACCTCATGTTCAGATGACTTTTTCAACAGAATGATCCAAAATCACTGCAGCACATACACTTTTAAAATACACACACTTCAATTCACTATCTCATTATTAAAAAGAGAATAAATCCATCAAATGGTTTGAAAACTAGTTTCTTCTGAAACCACCGTCCCTGTTGAAAAAGTAAATTTTCCAGACTGGGCCACACTATGATCTGCATAGTTGTTTGTATTTCATTTCAAAGTCTATGATATTTCCCAAAGATTCCATTAGAAGAAAAGAAAGTCCTTCACAGATCTCGCACAGTTACTTGTGTATTTTGTGTAAATAACATCTTTTTCCCCCTCCTTCCCTGTAGAGCAGTGTTCGTAACACTGAAGTACAGGGACGGAGGGGAAAAAAAATTGCTTACATACATCCCTGCACATTCACTGTTAGCACATTAGATTACAAGTTCACTGTTCACAGTTAGTGCACAGTTAGAGTTCACTGTTCACAGTCGGTGCACAGTTAGAATTAATTGTTGTGCACAACATTGTGGTGTCGAAGATGGTTGATCAGGCACTCCTGGTGACACGGCACCTGGCACTGCACACAGCCATACTTGGTGGTACGCCGTTGCTCATTCGGGGCAGCTCTCCTGGAACACTCCTGGCAAGTCTTGCGCGTTTCATATATTTTGTCCACCTTGTGGTCCAGTGTGGCACGTGCAGGCGCATCAGCTGGGCAGACGGCTCGTGTCACTCGTGTCGTGACCAGCGAGTGTGCCACTGCCTCCACAAAGTCCTGAAAGTGCGGCCAGTCCTGCTTTGCACGGTCTGGCTCATTCTTGTAAGCAATGACATATGCATTGTGCATGCTCACCAGCATTTGATGAAAAAACAGCCGACGCCACCATTTCCAGGAGCGGTGGTTGAGGGTGTAATAACCCACCATTTGGTCAGCAAGGTCAACTCCCTTCATGTGCTTCTGGTAGTCAGCCAGACACGCAGGAACGGCAACTTAGCGTCTGCCTTGGCCACCTCCATTCCGCCTTACCTGACCCTGCTCTTGCGGATCATGAAAGTTGGACAGCACAAGCACTGGCTTTGTGTCCTGCCAGTGGCAGAAGACGAGGTCATTATTTTGAGCAACCTTGCTCTCATGCTTTTGAAGGGCAGGACGTCCCTTCTTTGGCACCAGGTCTTGTGGCAGCCCCTTTCGGTTAGCACGGACAGTTCCACACCCATGGATGCTAAGGGCTTTCAGGTCCTCCAGAAGCCTGCAACTTGTGAAGAAATTGTCAAAGTAAACTTCACTTTGTGTGCCTTGGAGAGGCACACACATGTCCATTACAACCCTGTGTGCCAGTCCGTGTTCTGTCCTTCCACCTTCTCGGCCCGTATAAACTTGGCAGTTGACGATGTAGCCTGTGGTGCTCTCCGCCAGGCTCCAAATCTTGATTCCCCACTTTGTTGGCTTCATTGGCAGGTACTGGCGGAATCCAAGACGCTCCTTGAATTTGACCATCGTTTCATCAACCGTGTACGTTGGACCTGAAAACATAAAAGTACAGATTTGTTAACTTCATAATCAACTGGAAAAAGATGAAGACAAAAATAAAATATACACAGACAGCACTTGACAGAAATCTTTCAGCCTACAAGTAATGGCTCCATACCATGTAAGAAGAATATTCAAATTCACAACAAAAAAAAAGAGTGAGAAGGGCGCTAGCAGACTGAGTCAAAAATGTAAACACCAACAACTTTAGTTCATGTAAGAGTGACTGGATTCAACAACAGGATATCAAGCACATCTCTTTTTTTTTTTTTTTTTTGGGGGGGGTCTGAGACATAAAAAGGTACAAACCTGGCGTGTACACTGTCTGGTACTTGTTGACCAAGTGATTAATAAACCATCGCAGCTTGGTTAGCTTGTCACCTGGCACAGGTGTGGCACTGTCTTGAAGGTGAAGGTACCGCCAGATCGAACCGAAGCGGTCGCGTGACATGGCCTTCCCAAAGTTGGTATGTGCCAGCCAGCAGTCTTCCTTGTTTCTCCAATAATCATTCCTTGTTGGGAGACGAATTATCCCCATCATGAGACAGAGAGCGATAAAAGTTTTCATGTCTCCTTCATCGACCTCTGACCATCTTACGTTCGGCGGAGGTGGATTCGCCGCACGCTGTTGCCCCGCATAACGATTTGTCTCTGTCACCAATCTGTCCCACATGGACTGATCCCAAAACAGCTGGAAATAATCCACTGCTTTGGGATTCTGGGGAAGAGCGACATTCAGTCCCTGCTGGCGCCGATAGTTTCTTTTGACACGAGGAAGAAAATTGTCGCGTTGCCAGCCATCTTGAAAGCCAGCAAAATCATCGTCGTCGTCTTCCTCGCTATCGCCGAAAATTTGACGAGCTAAATCATTTAACTCGTCGTACACTCGTACATCTCGAATCGCCACCAACTCTTCATCTTCCCCTAATACGTCGTCGTCAAGATCTAATTCAAAATCACTTCCGTCACTCACATCGTCTCTCTCACCTGGCTCGGCCATCATGCTCGATGTATTCACTCGAAACACGCGGTGAAAATTAGCGTAACAAAGGCTTACAACTTCCGACAAATTCGCGGTCAAACTGGGAAAAGTGCACACATTTCGATGACGTTTAGAGCACTAAACAGTGATGTCATGGGAAGTAGGGGTTTACGTGTACACCGAGGGACACAGGGGAACCACCTAAACTACGCATCGGGGAGTATTCCGTCGGAAAGGGGGGCCTACGCGCGGCGGTGTATTCCGACGGAAATGGGTGTGTACGCACGCGGGAGTATACCGATGGATGATATGGGTTAAGACCTTGCTTTTAGTCCGGCCGACCAGATTTTTACCCATCCCACCATGAGATGGCCTTAGTCACCTGCTCGGCGTTAAACACCAATAATAATAATTAGTCTCCCGCTCGGCGTTAAACCCCAATAACTAACTAACTAACTCAGTCAGCTGTGAGGAGGATCCACCGGTAGAGCGCTGGAATCTAAAGAAAGCTTACTGGCCTCTTTTCACGTCTCTCTTTCAATCTCATATTGTAGCCGAGGTGATTATGTCAGCTGAGGACCCTTCATCATGCTTTTATTTAACCTTATTAGATATCGCCGGTGAATCCATCCCTAAAACTTCAGTGACTGTCCCACTGAAGTCGAGAGTACGATGAATGTCGGAAAGCTCAGAAAGCACTCAAGTCTGCTCAGCGCTGGGCCTTCCTCCATCCATCACAGGTTAATATTTTAACTGTTAAAAGGCTGAGGGCAAAAGCTCAATATATTTTTAAGCAAGAACGCCATTTGTCACATCTCTCTCTTCTAAGACACCACCTCAAAAAGTGTGGAAAGCAATTCAAAGAATTAGAGGCAAAGGTGGCTCGGTGACTGTTGGCCGTCTGAAATATGGGGACAGCTTGTTCATGGATAAGAGGTCTGTGGCCAATGTGCTTGCCTCCACCATTACCCATAATTCCTCAACAGAGCACTCCACCATTTTCAACTAGTAAAAGAAAAGAGAGAAACCAGTTCCTGTGACATTTCTTTGGATAACACTGAAGAGTATAATCATCCTTTTAGTCCAACTGAGCTGAGCTTAAACTAGCCTTAGAAAAGAGTAATGACTCGGCAGCTGGTATTGATTCAATTCATTTTCAGCTTCTAACTTGCCTTCCTGAGAAGTCACTCAAGGTCCTTTTAGAAGTTTTTTACTGTATTTGCTTGAAGGCTTTTTCCATCCGCTAGGCGTGAGGCTGTGATAGTACACATTCCCAGGCTGTGTAAGGACCCTTCCACCCCAGGCAGCTACCGGCCAATGGCCTTAACTTCTTGCATGTGCAAAACAATGGAGCACCTGGTTAACACCCGCCTGGTTTGGCAGAGTCACAGAGTCTCATTACAGGCCTCTAATGTGGTTTCAGGCAATCCCGCTGTACGACTGACCACTTAGTTCGCTTTGAAAGTGTTATTCATGATGCTTTTATCAATAAACAACAAAAACAACATGTCTTTGCTAGAGAATGCTTATTTTACCACATGGAAATATGGTATCATGGCTGACTTGAAGGACATTGGCTTTAAGGGGCATTTGCCCATTTTGATTGAAAATTTTCTATCAAACTGTACTTTCAGACTCCAAGGGGGTCACCGGTTCCTAGTCTGTACGCTGAGGCTGGAGAGCCTCCTCTGAAGTTGCGCCCTATCTGCCTCATGCTCAGCTGTGTCCTGAAATAGAAGGCCCACCCAGAAATCCTTCTGTAACAGTTATTCACGGCACCAAATGTACCAGTTCTGCTACTACTAGGTCACAACCTCGAAACTAACAGAGTTCTCTTCAGTCGCGGCGCTAATAATGTAAACAGGTACTGATCCTGTTGCGGAATCATAATGTGTAGCGCTATCTCAATAGTTCAGTGGTAGTGCACTTCTTTCCTTTCCTCGTACATGTCTAACATTCAAAATTGTGATAGTCTAGTGCTAATTTAAAAGTTTCACACGCACGTTTACTCTCGCTAACACTAATAGCAACACTCGGAGAAAGGTCAGCGGTTAATGATACAATTTATTTCCTAAAGCTTTACACGTTTCTTGTTTCTGTCTCGTTTCTAATGTCCAAATATATCCCCCCCAAAAAAAAATACATCTCATGTACCACAAACACCCGGGGTTTTTTTTTTTTTTTTTTTTTACTTTCATATGACAAACATGAATCTAAGAGACCATGATTGATAGAACTCCGCCGAGGTGTACCCTAAAGGCTACCTTGCCGGTCCCAAGCCCGGATAAAGGAGGAGGGTTGGGCGTAGGGCTAGCAACCCTACCCCGGAAAACACTTCCTGCTACAGAAACGCCAACAGAGAATCAACAAGAAAACTCAGCCCTGGGAAGAGAGAGGTCTTCAACAAGAAGATTTATGACACCATGTAGTGAAAGCTGGAAGACTCTGGAAGCTACAAGGCCGATACCCTTTCTTTCGGCCAGGGCAATCAACATTGGTACATGGAACGTAAGAACCATGTGGGAGACAGGAAAAACATTTCAAGTAGCGGCGGAGATGAAGAACTACAACCTTGCCCTTCTTGGAGTTAGTGAGACAAGATGGACACAATCTGGACAGAAGCAACTAGCATCAGGAGAGAAGCTGTTGTATTCTAGACATGAAGAGGACAACGCCCCTCACACACAAGGAGTTGCATTGATGCTGTCAAAAGAAGCACAAAGAGTACTCATAGGATGGGAATCTCATGGACCCAGAATTATTACAGCTTCCTTCCGTACCAAGATGGGGAAGATCAAGATGAACGTTATTCAATGTTATGCACCCACCAACAACAGTGATGAAACCATCAAGGATCAGTTTTACGAGAGACTACGGTCTATCATAGAGAAGTATCCAGAAAAGGACTTCACCATTTTGATGGGAGACCTTAATGCCAAGATAGGAATGGATAACTCTGGATATGAAGAAGTCATGGGGCGCCATGGACTAGGAGATAGAAACGACAATGGGGAGAGGCTGGCAGACCTGTGCGCATCAAACAACTTGGTCATCGGTGGCAGCGTTTTCCCCCACAAGAACATTCACAAGACCACATGGGTTTCTCCAGACCACATAACAAAGAACCAGATTGACCACATCTGCATCAGTAAGAAATTCAGAAGGTCCATGCAAGATGTGAGAGCAAAGAGAGGAGCGGACGTGGCCTCGGACCACCATCTCATGGTGGCCAGGCTAAAACTGAAACTAAAAAAAAACTCGACAACAGCGCACAGGGCACAACAGAAATACAATACCACCTTCCTGAGAGACACTACCAAGCTGCAAGAGTTCAAGTTGACCCTCAGCAACAAGTTTCAAGTGTTACAGGAGCTGTTGGAAGAGGAGGAAGGTACCCTCAAGAGCAAGTGGGAAGGAATTAAAGAAGCAGTTACCTGCCAGGAAGTGCTTGGTCCCAAGAAGCACCAACATAAAGAATGGATCTCTGTTGACACACTGAGTAAAATTTATGAGAGGAAGAACAAGAAGATGGCCGTCAACAACAGTCGAACAAGAGCAGAGAAAGCCAAGGCACAAGCAGAGTACACAGACGCAAATAAACGAACGAAGAAGAGCATTAGAGCAGACAAGCAGAAATATGTGGACGACCTGGCAACCAAAGCAGAGCAAGCAGTTAGAGAGGGCAACATGAAAGATCTTTACAATACCACCAAGAAGCTAGCAGGGAAGTACCGTAGACCCGAACGTCCGGTCAAAGACGAGGAAGGAAAACCAATCATGGGTGATCAAGAACAGAGAAACAGGTGGAAAGAACACTTTGAAGAGCTCCTGAATAGACCAGCACCGAAGAACCCACCAGACATCGAGCCTGCTGAAGCGTACCTACCTATAGAGGACAGCCCACCCACAAGAGAAGAAATTAGGATGGCCATTAAGCAGCTCAGGAATGGAAAAGCAGCAGGACCAGACAGCATCCCAGCTGAGGCGCTGAAGTCGGACTTAGAAACGACAGTGGGAATGCTCTACCCACTATTTAAGAAGATCTGGGAACAGGAACAAATACCAGCTGACTGGAAAGAGGGATCTTATTAAGATTCCGAAGAAAGGAGACATTAGTAACTGCACGAATTACAGAGGGATCACGCTCTTATCAGTGCCGGGGAAAGTATTCAATAGGGTTCTGCTGAACAGAATGAAAGACCCAGTCGACGCCCTGCTTAGAGGCTGGCTTTCGCAAAAATCGATCCTGCACTGACCAGATTGCAACGCTGCGAATTATAATTGAGCAGTCGTTAGAGTGGAACTCACCCCTGTACATCAGTTTCCTTGACTATGAGAAAGCATTTGACAGCGTGGACAGAGAGACCCAATGGAAGCTCCTAAGGCACTATGGGATACCTGAAAAAATCTCCACCATTATCAGGAACTCATATCAGGATCTAAGTTGTAAAGTGGTACATGGAGGGCAACTCACTGAGGCATTCCAGGTGAGGACAGGCGTCAGACAAGGATGTCTTCTCTCGCCATTCCTCTTTCTACTGGCGATTGACTGGATTATGAAGACCTCTACAGCTCAGAGAAGAAATGGAATCCAGTGGACATCTTGGAAGCAGCTAACTGACCTGGACTTCGCAGATGACTTGGCCCTACTATCACACACTCAGCAGCAGATGCAGGAGATGACAACCAGAGTAGCAGATACCTCCGCACAGGTTGGCCTCAATATTCACAAAGGCAAGTGTAAGATACTCAAGACAAACACAGCCACCACTAACCCGATTACGCTTGACAAAGAAGCACTGGAGGAGGTGGATGCCTTTACTTATTTGGGTAGCGTCATCGACAAACAGGGAGGCTCAGATACAGATGTCAAGCAAAGGATAGGGAAAGCACAAACAGCATTTATACAATTGAGAAACATCTGGAGATCCAAAGAACTATCAACCAAGACCAAAGTCAGGATCTTCAACACCAATGTCAAGGCAGTTCTTCTATACGGAGCAGAAACTTGGAGAACAACAGTTGCCATCACAAAGAGAATACAAGTCTTCATTAACAACTGCCTGCGCAAGATCCTAAATATCCATTGGCCAGAGACCATCAGCAACAACGAACTCTGGAATAGAACCAATCAGCTGCCTGCAGAAGATGAAATTAAACAACAACGTTGGAGATGGATAGGGCACACCTTACGTAAGCCAGCAGACAACATCACCAGGCAAGCCCTAACATGGAATCCACAGGGCACGCGAAAAAGAGGCAGACCAAGAAACACATGGCGCCGAGAACTGGATGCAGACCTTAAGACCATGAAGATGACCTGGAACCAAGTGGAAAGGAGAGCCCGGGACAGAGACTCTTGGAGATCCTTTGTAGGCGGCCTATGCCCCAGTAGGGGTGCAAGGCATGAGTGAAGTGAAGTGATGATCGATAGGCTATGACGAGACGAACATCATCACATTCACACTACAGCAGAGGACAGAGAGAGAGAGAAAATCCCTCAACAGCCCAATCAAAGATGATGACCCCTTACTCCATGGGAGATAGATGGGATGGGTACCCTGGGTAACCACTAAATCCCTACTTCCCAACCATACTGACACCAACCCCGTTTGAGTGGGCGGAAATTCGACCTCACTGTAACCTAATGCTACAGTACCTAAGGGTGACTAAGAGCTAATGGAGCTGCGGAAGTCCCAACAAACTCAACCAAGCAAGGACTGAGCAGGGTTTATATACCCTCCCATCAATCTAAAATGGCGTCCTTACCTGTTCGCAAGCGCACGTGAACTGACCGAATATAGTTCTACACTTTTGGTCCTAAATAATAAGAATGGATAAAGCGCATGCGCTAATGCTGGAACAAACATCATACCTGTTCAGAAAACTCGTAAGAAGCTGTGAACTAATAAATGACATCAAACCACCTAGGGTGAGTTCACTACGTAAGCAGGAATGCGAATTACATAATATTCGCTAACACATATTACTGTAGAATTATCTCTGGCAAATTCACGTGCACAGAGCTGAATGCAACCAAATTAGAGAAGGCATAAAAATGCAAGCACTGCAGAAAAAGACATAGTTAAGGTTGTTGCCTAACGTAGAAGAAATCGGCATCTTCTGATGACAAAAATACAGTGGCTTCTGCCACACTTCATATAACTGTGTTTTCAGGCCTCAGTATCTTGAGGCATATGAAGCCCACCGCAAGGCTGGCTGTTCGTCCATTGTCTCTCCGTGTTCAGCCCTATTTACAGGCAGCAGGAATTGACTTGGACCAAATTTCTGAATCTTTACAGCATTCCCCCCCCCCCCCCCCCCCCAAATACATGTACTAGTGACGCCAGCGTTTCCTATGAGTGATGAAAGAAAATAATTGTGCTTGTGTATACTAGTATGGGAGGGAGAAAGAGCGACACATGTTGATGGGTGTCACTGCTGTGTTCTTGTCTGAAGCAGATGGGAAGGGAGGGGGCGGATGGCGGAGTACATAGAAGGCATAAAAATGACATGAGCCGGGGTCAGTATTCTGTCACCTTATTGTCCTGACATTTACTGAGTGGAGGCAAAATGCGTTGCACTTTCCCGGCCTAGGTGTAACCATTTTCTTTTTCTCACCATTTTGTCCTCGGTTAAGAACCTGCGTGTGTAGCATGGAATATTTAGAACTGACTTCACGGTTTGTGGCTGACATGTAGAAACTGACAAGTCACTCATTTTAGTACTAACTGACAGCCACTGATTCGTTTTTATTCCATGATTTCTGACTAGCCATGCAATTCATAGATCTCCTGAAAAGTAAATGTTTCTGAAAATTACAAGCACAAAGATACACGCGTCTGTGCAAGTATGCACTAAACTCATGAGTCGAACTTGAGTCAAAATGTCTGTCCACAGGCCTACAAGTCCATCTCAGCACTGTTACACAATACACCGTATAGTGTATGAGTGATGTAATCGGATTTGGAGTCATGTGGTACTGACACGTGCATTTGCGCATGTACACGCTCAGTTTTCATGAGTTCCTTCCATCTGCAGAGGCGCGTGATTGTTTCTGCCCAGTTGGCACCTGGAGCGAAAGAGCAGTCAAATTTTGGTCACATCAGAAGATTACGTGACAGTAAACCGACTTTAACAAAGATATATGGACACGTCAGGCAGATAGCGCGACCTTTGTTATGGACCACATACACAGCTGACAAGCCGATGGCATGTCTGTTATTGTGTAATGACACAACGTTTGGGCTTTGTCTGAGTGTGTGGCTGTTGGCTAGGTGTTGAGCAAGCAGTCACTAACCCGTCGTGCATGACAGCTTTACCACACCGGCCTGGCCATGACCGTACATTTTAAGGTATTTTTGCCATTTTTGGCTCCAATACATTGACCGTTGGCCACGTTCAGCAGGTGGCCATCGAATCAAGGCACTTTATTTAGTAAACATCATCCATACATTGCAAAAATGACCAGAAACAGGTGACGGTAAAAATCGGTGACCATTCAAAGGAGGTTCTCCTGTATTTGATTTAACTGCCCTCAAGAAATAATCTACCCCACCCATTGTTTACCAACAGAGCCTTAGTCAACTACTGCCTATATTTCCCAGCTACTGCTGCATTTTTACGGATGGTTCCAAGTTGGAGGATGGAAGGGTTGCTGTAGCTGCAGTCTCCTCTCGCCATCCCCAACGACCTTTAAAATGCCATCACCTAGACAGCTCTTCTGTTTTTACTGCAGAGTTGCAGGCAATTCTGTTTGCTCTTAAACATGCGTACCAGAGCAGTGAGGAAAAAAAATTGTAATATTGTCTTGATTTCTTGTGAGCCCTTCAGGCTCTGAAAGGTACAGGAACTGAGCATCGGCTCCTAGTCCAGATCAGGGAACTGTATGCAGACCTCATGGCAGATTACTATGATATCATTTTCATCTGGGCTCCCGGTCATGTGGGCATTGTAGGCAACAGAATCATGGATTCTGCAGTCAACAATGCCCGCAGTGATCGTACCTGCGAGGCTGAGACTGTTTTTAGTGATTTTAAGCCCGCCATTGGTGCCTATATATCTCGTGAGTGGGACAAGGAAGAGGTGAACAAGATCTGATAGCCTCTTCCTAAAATGTTGGACAGTCTACCTCATCGCTGCGGCAATGGAGACTGTCCTTGTTCATCTTCACATTGGCCATACTTATGTAACACACTCCTTCTTATTGAAAGGGGAGGAACACCCTTGGTGCTTCACCTGTGGCAAGCAGTTTTTAGTTAAGCACTTCTTGATATCATGTGCTAACATAATCGATAAAAGCCGGAAACACTGTACAGCAGACTCTTTGAAGGTTTTGTTTCGGGACATTCCCCCGGACAAAATATTCAGCTTTCTAAAGGAAGCCAATTTGTTTTACAAAATTTGAGTCTCTGTAGTCTGTATAAATCTGACTGTTCTTATGAACTTCAAAAGTCTGTAGACATGTACGACTGACCTATGTGACTTTTTAGCCAAGAATACTTTTAAACTGTATTACATCATGTTTTAAGACCTTTCTCTTAGTCTGGCTGACCAGACTTTTACCCTTCCCGCCATGAGATGGCCTTAGTCAAGCGCTTGGCGTTAAACCACAATAACTAACTAACTGTCTGATGAACTTTTCTGTGGTCTGGAAAGGACCACTCCCAAATTTGTGAATTTCAGCCTGTGAGCGTGAAATGTTAGTTTGGTTTTGCAGTTGACAAGTTATGGTGGAGACTTGAGCTACAGTGTGCTGTATGAAGTGGAGGGATTTGACGTTCCATCACGTGATCCTGATGTTCTTATTGAGGTATGTGGCAACCCAGCGTTGAATGTTTCAGGAAGTAATTATTTGTAATACAAGTGCCTACCTAGTAAGCAAAGACTGTCAGACTGCCATTGGCTGCAGTCAGCCCACGCACAGCTGTATAATTGCAGTCAGCCCATGCACAGCTGTATACGGGCAACTGTGGCTGACATCAGCCTGATGATCTCTTGTGCACTGCATGGTCAGCATGAAATTGATAGTGGAAGCAAATTGTCCATTTAGTCAGCATGCTAAACAAAGTGCACAGTCAAAATGTAGGCTATGCAGTGTACGTATTGTGACATTTTAAAAATGATTCACAAAGGAGTCTAGATCATTAATTTTGACCCTGGCACATTTACAATAAGAGATAATATCAGATTTACTTGAAGCTACTCTAGCACTAATTATGATAGTACCATGAGAGTTCAAGGGCAGTGCCAGATTAGGTTGAAGCTTACCTGGCGTATGTCACAGCCGTTTCCTCTCCTGCAACTTGTACAAGGCTATTTGATAACACCTGGTAACTTTGAACAGACAGCCTTCAGACTCAATGTGTCGAGAATTACTAAGGTTTGAAAGATAATTTTTGACTCCATTAATATGTACATGCAGCGTCACAGTAGGAGATGAAACACTGATGATAGTTGAAGGGTGGTTCCAGTTTAGCTTAGTGCTTTCCAGGTGTCAGGATAACCTGGCAAAGACTTTATCATGTCCGATCCATCTCCAACATCTTGTACTCTGTAGATGGATGGAGGGGAGTTTAGGAAACCATCACTGTAATTGTGTTAACCCCCATGTGCATGCAGCCACCAACATTATGAACAGCATCGTTGGCTGCATGCACAAGTGGGTTAAGGGCAGTGCAGTCAGTCGGATTGCTGTGATACTGCTCTACTGTGTGCTGAAAACTAATGTGTGAATGAATTGTGTTTTAGGGCAATGGGATCACCCTGTCTTACCGTCGCGATACAGTGGTTCAGCCTGGTGTCCCCACCACCGTCCGTGTTCCTCTTGTAGAGGTGAGAACTGCACTTATTTACTTTCTTCTCATCTCAGTTTGCAGTGCTGGTAGGATGGAATATATACATTATTACTGGTTATATTGTTGATATTATATTATTATTATTATTACAAATTATTATTAGATGTAATCCATTCGGGAATACACTAATTTACATGAATTGTAATACATTTACATGTTATGCATTTGATATTGGCACGGACTGACTGATATTTAATTTTTTAAAATAGCATTGATTTTACTCATAATTATTTTCTGTTAGCGTGTGGATGGGCTTTCTTAACACTGTAATGCAGCCTTACCTACTGAATGATTTATTTATCCCTGAAGTATAGTCACAGTAAACAACTTTACGTTATACACAAACCAAGGGGAATCACTCAGTGCTGGACAGACAAACAGTTAGATCCCCTGCCCCCGCCTATCAGGCACCCAATCGCCGGCCCACAGAGAAATACGCAGGTATAGAACAAGACGATCATCTGCATCATCTTGTTCTATACCTGTGTATTTCTTTGTGGGCTGGCGATTGGGTGCCTGATAGGTGGGGGCAGGGGATCTAACTGTTTGTCTGTCCAGCGCTGAGTGATTCCCCTTGGTTTGTGTACAATTCTGCCAGCGCTAGCCTCACCTATCTGGTTTGTGAGTAACTTTACGTTATGAATAATACTTACACTCATGCTGCATTGTGCAGAGTGACTGGGAGAGGAGCGAGGGTCCAATTCGTGGTGACCTGCCCATCTCACAGTATGCTACACGCCAAGATCTTATGCTTGCCCTGCAGAATATCACACGTATCCTGGTCCGTGCCACATATGACAACAGGCAGACCAATGTCAGGTTTGTGCAGTGTCATCCACTTTTGTACACATATTGTAGTCCGCCACAAACTGGCCATAAATGTGAGGGTTGTCCACCCTGTTATGCTCCAGCCATCTACCTTTTTCCTCACGATGTGTGCATCCATGCAGTACCTCTCTCTCTCAATATGTGTTTGCTTTGTCTACACTCAGAAATGACCCATAGAATTTTGACTGTGGGCCAATGACCCATGTGCTTGAATTTTAAAAATGAACACTGTCTCTCTAAGGCAAAGTGCTCATGCATCTAGCAAGAGACAGGGGCAAGCCAACAAATTGTGAACCGTTACCATCAGATATACTTCTTTGCAAAAGGCTTTTGTTTTCTCAAAACACATTACCGATGGTATTACTTATAGGAATGTTACCTAGCTAGCCTAATTTTAGCCAAAATTTGGTTGTGTCTGTACAAGGGAATGTTGGCAGGAGAGGGGCGCCATAGACCAGGCCATAACCCAAGTAGCCTCTCCTTAGTCCCATCCGGTAAGAGATTACCCAGCATACCTCAGTTTAGTTCTTAGCTAGCATGTAGACGGTTGTGTCTTTGCGTCGCTCTTCGATTCCTACGGTTTTTGTGACCGGTCGTCTTGCGACTTTACCTTACTGTTCTTGTTCACTCGGTTGTGCTGGCTTGGAGCTTGCTCGAGTGTTTGTGCCTGAGACTGTTTTGAACTTGGCTTGGTGCTCACGAGGATTGTGCCGGTCGTATCGTGACTTGACACTCTGTTGTGGACTTAGCTTGCCTGGGACTGGTGCTCACTTGGATTTTGGCGGGCTTGGAGTCCTCTCGGCTTGTACCTGGCGCTGTGTGGACCACAACGTGCCTTGCCTGGCGTGCCTGTGACGAATTGGACCCGGCTGCGGAACATATTCTCCAGAGATGCCCTCTTCTGGACGATGAAAGAAAAGAAGTGTGGCCATCGCCAACTTCACTGCAGACCAAACTCTACGGCAGTTGAGAAGACCTGGAGAAAAAAAAAGGTCATTCACCGCTGGTGCTGGTCTGACCGTATAGCCCACTGCGAACGACAAGAAGAAGACGAAGAAGGACCCGGCTGATGTCTTTGAGTCCGGTGGGCCTCAGGACGTCGCTTCACAGGCGTGGGTTTGCTTCATGGCCAGGTAATATCTCGGTGAATGCCCTCGACTGGCGCTCAGGGGAAGGGAAGAGCGCCGAGCGTCGGCACACGCTGTGCACTCATTTGATTCATTTTCACCCTCGCGCGCGGAATTTTGGTGCGCGGCCTCGGCGGCCGCGCTCGCTTATTCTTCATTATGGCCTCTATGTTGCAATTACCAGGTTCGTTCCTGCACGCATTGTGGCATTGTTCAGGGGCCCTGTGACGAGCTGGGGGTGAGTCACCGCATACCTACACTGTTGGCGCCCCCCGCCTGGAAGATACATGGTCACAGATGTGGGGATTCTACTGCCGTGAATACCTGACACCTATCAGGGAGTGACCGCCAGTTCCTGCCCAGAGTGCCACGGTTGGTCCCAATACAGTTGGACCATGACGGCCTGGGCCGGTAGCACTAACAAGGCGCAAATTCCACTGAGGGCACTAGTAAGGTTCCCCTTACCGTGACGTTCAGGTCAGATACCAATGCACACTTTTCCGCGGAGGGGGCGACAAAATTTTCCCTTACCGTGATGGAAAAGTCCTATCCTACTACTGCCGGGCAGATGTTGGCACCCGAACATAGACGCTCCTCGCCCCAGGCCAGATGGCGGATCGCAGACCTGACAGACAGAAGGTGTCATGCTCGGGGGCTTCAGACGAAGAGGCACGAACCAGACTCACTCACGGCGGGATCCTGCCCCTAGAGACGACCGCTCGGCTTCTTGGTCACAGGTCAGTGATGAGTGTGTATGTGAGAGCATATATTGTGCAGTAGGGTGCAAGATTTGTGTATGTTAGTATGTCTTTGTACGGCACCTAGAGCCTTCTTTCAAGCTAGGCGTTTTAACCCTTTCGCCGCCACAGGTGTTAAGATGTTGCATTTTCCAGCGCCGCAGCTGTTTTGCCGGACCGCTGGGGCGCAACACCTCTTATCTTTAAAAGGCTATAACTCTAGAACCGATTTACTTCTTTTTTTTAAGAAAAATGGAGATGAGAAAACAAATTTGTACACTGACACTCAAAGTTAAAATTTACATTATTATTATTATTTACTCTTATGGGCGCACACGCCCAAGCTAGCTCCCTACAGGCGTCGGCCCCAGCTCCCGCACGCGTTAGTCAGGCTTGAACCTGCTGCTTGCAGGGACCGCTAGTACCACAGGGCTGCTGCACGTCCCACACCAAGATCCCAGGTCAGTATGGTGGGCCGCGCCCTCGTGCCCGATCATGGAGACGAGAGCCCGCTCCAGACGCAATGCTGAGAGGCGTGAGATGACCCCACGACGGGCCCCCGTTACCCACCTTCCGCCACAATCAGACAGGTCTTCTGTCTCCAGAAGCGCGCGCTCCCTACACAGAGTCCAGGGAAGCGAGAGGAGCATGCGACGACGTCCCAGTGCCGTTGGGTCGCTATGCGATGGGAAGACCGGCGCCCCTAAGACTCCTCTTCGCCGTTCGAGTTCGTGGGACCGGCCTCCGAGACGACGCTCTTCCTCCCGGACTTCGCGCGACAGCAGTCACGCTAGGCCTTCGTCACGGTGGATGGGAGCCAAGTTACGTTCCCCCCCCCCCCCCCCCCCCCCCCCCATCTCGGCCCGTGCTGTTTCGATGAGATGTCGTTGCGCACCGAGATGCCCATTCGAGGCCTTCCGTTCTCCACGCCGCTGCCGCCCCCCACGGGACCGCCGGTCTGCCCCTGGCAGTTCGGCTTCTTCTTATGTCTCCGCTTGCGGCATGGCCACAGAGGAAGACGATCCCCGCCTAGTGCTGTTTCAGCTTCTCGTCGGACCGCCGACTCCCGGTGTTCACCGGTCGTTCGGAGCAGTTAGACGCCTCTTCCTCACGCGTGCGTGATGGACAACTCTTTCAGCTTGGCCCCAGAAGACTTCATTTCGGCGTGGCTGGGCGATGACAGTGCCTCCAATTCGCTACGCTCGCAGTCTCGAGATGTCATGGAGTCGCCGCCAGGTTCTTTCGGCCTAGGATGGAGACTCTTCGGTCCTTTGACGTAGCGGCCCCCTCTTCGCGGTTGTCTTCCTGGGGAAGACTGCCCGCCTTCTCCCCCTGCCAAGAAGAGAGCTTCGGCCTTCGTGAACTCCGAGTGACAGCCCGAGTGTTTCAAGTCTCTTCCTCAACCGACCGGGTGCCGGGACCTACGTGGCGCCTTCTCCTCTCACTCGCTTCAGGGCGCCTTGGGAGACACCGGCTTCTTCGCTGACAACAGGTGGCTGGCGGACCTGTCCATGGACTTCCAGCGGAGGTGGTACGCAGAACTTCACAGAGCTGCGCCTGCCCACTCCTGGCGGTGGACCCCCCGGCGCTGTCCTGTGCTGGTTCTCTTTGACGTCGTGATTCTTCTCCTGGTCTTGTGCGACCGCTTCCTCTTCCTCGATTCCCCGGCCTCTGCGGGGTTCCTGGACCTCGTGGCGCAGGACATCTTCCGCCACGCTGAGGACGCATGGAACTCTTCTTCTCTCCGCTTAGCCGACTTCCTCGCCTGGGCGGTTCCGGCAACCGGGCTCCTTACTACACCGCTTTCACCGCCTTGACTGCGATGGCCATCTGCGATCTGCTGCGTCGGGGTACCTTTCGGCACGCTTGCTCGCTGCCGACCGAGTTGAGGAACCAATTGCGCAGGGTGCAGCTCGGTGGAGGCTAACAAGGACCGGTGGCACAGACGGCATCGCGCTGTTGTCAGCACTGGACGTAGCAGTCTTCCTGGGCAGTCTTCCTGGGACACTGACGCAGGACGTGCCGGCATTCAGTGCAGACCGACGGACTGGATTGGTGGGGACCACTCTTCCGTGGAGGCACAGTTTGGAACTAGTCGGCTGGCAGCCGAGGGACGGAGGCGACGATTCTGTGACTCCGACGATGCGGTACCGGGAACGAAGTGCCAGCCTTTTCCCGGCGTGCGCCAGATGGCTAGGAAGTAAGCAGTTTACCTTCGTAGATCTAGTTGTCAGCGCGGGGTGAGGACTGGTCCGACCGACTTCACTAAGTGGGCCGACATCGCTCTCCATCGTGTTAGCGGATGCAGTTCAGATTACACACCAGCTGGGACGAGACGTCTCGTCTCTTCGCATCCTTTCCCTGGTGGGACGCTGCCCTCCGGCATCGCATTGGCTTGCTCTTCGCTCCGCAGCGACCAAGCACTACATATCTTCTCCTCAGCCGTCAGCTTCGGGACCTAGCGGAGGCAGTTCGCGTGGCTGCATGGAGTCAGCTTGGAGTTCTGGCGTTCTTCGGCACCTGACCAGAGTAGACGATTTCACTCCCAACGGCCTGTTGTGCAGTTACCCGCCCGGCGGTGGATGAGAGCGCGCTGGTGCAGGCGGGGTGCAGCCAGTGGTCTGACGAGGATGGAACAAGAGCCTTCCTGTTCCGCGTCTCGCTGGGGTGAACGGGGTTCTGCGATGCGACAGAGGACGCTGTGGAACCATGCAGCCTGGGGCGCGTGTACCGGGAGATGAGACGTGGCGACAGCTGGGCTGGTTCTTACAGTCATAACCTTAGAGGTGGTCCTGCGCTCCGATCCCGCGACAGTGCAGTCGACTCTTCTTGTACCCAAGCCGGTGGTTTTGGTGGCCGATCTTCGACCTATTGGCTCAGCACAAGTCCCTCGGCACCGTGGCAGATTGGCGACAGACAAGAGTCCTGAGGGCAGCGCTATGTCTCCAGGACTTTGTGACAGCTGGAGGTTCGACGTCGAAACCAGCTGGCAAGCCTCGGCGGTAGGCAGGGTTCCTGCACACGATTTTCCGTCGACTAGGCTGCTTACGCTATGGGACAGGTCCTAAGTGGTTCCTTCGCGCAGATGACTTCGAGGATGGAGTTCGTGGCCGTCCTGTACGACTCCCAGTAGAACAGGTGCAGTGCAGAGTAGGAGCGACCCTCAGAGCCTTACTTCGGGTTGACTGTTAGGACTGCTGGCTCGCCAGCGGATCGCCTTGCAGCCTGACACTTCTTCTTCTTGGAGAGGAAGCGCTACGGCTGGTTCTGGAGAAGATTGAGGCCAGCTGCGCTTGGAGCCGTCGCCACGACCAGATCTTCCAGCTTCCCTGCTTGCCAACAAGTGTTGAAATTCTGAGGTTATACGCGTGGTTGTCTGACAATTCCTCTTGCTAGAGGCTTGCGGCGGATATGGTGGTAGCACAGTTCTGCAGCCACGAGGAGAGCCGCTCGGCGACTACGAAGGTAGGTGGACATTCTCCGGGCTCGGTGCACCTTGTCACTTTACCAGTCGTGGTCATCTCTTCCCCACGTGCCCTCCTCTGCAACTCCCCACCCCACCCACGTTGCTCAAGCAACCGCGACAGCCGCCGTACCAGCCGTGCCCTGGACATCTCCTCCTCCACGCCTGGGGATTGTGCGGCAAGCCCTCTACCGCAGAGACTTCCCTAGTGCGGCAGTGGATGCGATATCGACAGCCCGCAGACCCTCTATCAGACGAGTTACGAGGGGAGATAACGAGAGCGGTGTGATGGGTGTGGCGACAACCTTCTCTCCTCAGGGACTTGACGGAGCCCCAGCTGGCGGAGTGCTTCCTCTGGCTTTTCACGACCAGGGACTGGCTCCGATCACCATTCGGGGCTACCTAGCCATGATCGCCGACTCCTACCGGCGCTTGCGCTGGTCCGACCTTGGTAGCTGCAAGACCTCGCACATCTGATGGTCACTTCGGTCTGCAACGCCCGGCATCTGTACAAGAGAATGTTGGCAGGAGAGGGGTGCCATAGACCAGGCCATAACCCGAGTAGCCTCCCCTTAGTCCCATCCGGTAAGAGATTACCCAGCATACCTCAGTTTAGTTTCAGACACAAACAAATTTTGGCTAAAATCAGGCTAGCTAGGTAACGTTCCTGTAAGTAATACCATTGGTAAGTATTTTTCAAACAAATTCATTTTAAAGAAAAATTCATTTCAACAGACCACACACAAATACGAAATGCTAATAATGTACATGTACAATGCACTTATAGATGTTAATCAGACTAAATGGACAGAACAAGGTCCTTTTTGGTCTATTTCATAACAGTGTACCAGGATCTTTCCTTTTCCTTCCTATGTTTTCCAACTAAAGTGAACTTCAATATAACAAAATGCTTGGGAACCAGTACATGTTGTTATGTAGAAAAAGTGTGGTCAGGACATCTGAAAAAGGATTCTACCTGACTTTCATTGACTGTATTATGATACTTACTGTTTGTGTGTTGGTGATTTCAGAATTGGGAACATTCTGCTGTCAACAGCGGTGACTCAAAACACAGGACTAGGACGTGCGGTATATGTAGAGGACTGTAAATGTCCCACTGGGTACACTGGGCTTTCTTGTGAGGTTAGTACTCTTGATCAGCAGTGTCTCATGGCAAACACAGCATGGACATAATCACTGACAAAGGTGGAGGGGGGTAGGGAGGGGGGGTGGTGGTACACCTCCCAGACCCAGTGACTGTGTTTCTTACTGAACAGCCGCGTGTGTACTTTTTAGAAACTATTTTGGACTGCTTTCACGTTAATGATGTAGTTCTACTACTTTTGTTTTTTAAAATGACTATGAAGTTATATACTAGTTAAGTTCAGTAAAATTAAGGTGGTGACTGTTTATGCCGGAGCGACTGTCTGAACACCGGCGCTGTACTGCGGCGACGGGCCCCCAGGTGCTGTTTGACCGTTGTTCAGTTTTATGTTGCCTAGATCGGAGATCTTCTCCGTATCGACGCGGGTATTTTGTTTCTGTTGTTAACTTGTTTTATGTACTAGTTTTAGCCAAGTAGGAACTTCAGTAATAAAGAACATTATAATAGTGTGTTAAGGGGGCATAGGGCTGTCTTAGCGGTATTCTGTTTTTGTCAGGGAGGTTCGGGTCGGGATGAGACCACTGGCGCTAGCCATTAGATGCCTTGGCGACGGGCTTCACCCGTCCAGAGTCATTGTCCATTGTGTAGCTCTGTGATTGTAATTTGTGGAATGAACGAGTGAGTGAATGTAAGCAGCACCTGTGGTGGCAAAATGTGAATTTCCCCATGAGGGATTAATAAAGTATTATTGTATTGTACTGGGCAGCCAGCCAGCATGTCGATATATTCTTTAGTCAACTACTCTAGCAAACTAAGACATAATGTGACTTTTACATTAATCTTCTCCATAGTGTAGGCAAAAGCACCAAATTACAAACACCAGATTTTGGACATAGGTAGCTGACAATGCTACCCCCATTACTTTTTAACCAAATCTCATTTATGCAATTTTGAAGTAAGACACATAAAACGATTAGGATGCCATCAAGATTTTGCCATTGGACTGTTAAAATTATTTTGTTTGTGACGTCATCTTTGGAATGGCCATTTTACCCCCATTACTTTTTAACCAAATCTCATTTATGCAATTTTGAAGTAAGACACATTTGGCTTTCACATTTAATTAGTTGGATTATAGTAGAATATGAATATAATAATAATAATAATAATTATATTTATAAAGCGCAAACTCCCTGCAGTGCAGACTGTAAGCACTGTACAATGCAAATCAAAGTTAAAACCTAAACACAAATCAATAGACAGCAGCAACACAAAATACAAATATTACAATACAAATTCAAAAATTAACAGCACATTAACACACCTAAATCACAAACAACCATCGCAACAAGGACTGTCACAGGATCATCATAATGTTATTGTGAAACGGAAAAGAAACTGGAATTTGGTAAGACCGAGTAGTGAGATTGGAAAAGATGTGTTCTAAGCTGACTTTTGAAAGAAATTACTGTGGGGGCATCACGAATGTGCTTTGGAAGCGAATTCCAAATATGCTTCCTTTCATGAATAAAGGGGCACATGGCTCCCAATTTCAAGATGGCAACAACACACCCTATGTTTTCTTGAAGTTGGGGTGCTGAATAATATAGGACAACAGGCTGCTGAAAGCATCATCAGTGATAAAATAAACACATATTTGGATAGCCAAGATGTTCGTATTTTCAAAACAATTAAGATACCATTCGAAAGATGTCCACGTTTTTTTGTGAAAATTATTTCTTGTCAATGTTTTGATCAGTCTTTGACTTATTTAATATTCCATAGTTGAGCATGTATAATGCAGTTAAGGAAACTATATGCGTAACAATTGACTACGTTTTAAAAAGGAATAAAGCATGATCTTAATCTTGATATGGTGACACACATTTCATTAAGTTTCAGTCAAACATGGCCACCATATCCAAGAAGGCCGTCTATCACACAACCATACAATACAATACAACTTTATTGTCTGTTCAAGTCAAAGCACGACAGAAATTTGCCTTTTGGCTCGTCACAAAACAACAAGACAAGACACATGATAAACACTATAAGAACATTCCATTAAAATTATCATTGCAGCAATCTATCACAAGCAATCTATCACAAGATGGGAGGTAATGTTATGTAGATCACATATTATATATCACGTAGCTATAATCAAGAGTTCAAAATCGAGACCGCAGTTGGAATAAAAGACTTCTTAAAAACATTCTTTTGGCAAATGGCATGTTGAATCATCTGCCCGATGGTAGCATTTGAAACTGATCAAATAGTGGGTGACGAGGATCACTGATATTGCTGACAGCTTTCCTTCGGACAACCCTATTGTACAGATCATCTAATGGGTACTGTCCTAGGCCAAAGATCCTCGCAGCTGTTCTGACAATACGTGATAGTCCGCCCCTGTTTTTTATACTGAGGTTGCCATACCAAGCAGTGATGTTAAAAGTCAGTATGCTTTCAATCAGGCTTCTATAAATGAATTCTAAAATCTTGGGACTGACATCAGAACTTCTCAGTTTCTTAAGATACAGACGTTGGTTTGCTCTTTTCACAATCAGATCAGTGTTTCCAGTAAAAGACATCCTACTATCCACAACTGTGCCAAGGTATTTAAATTCAGTGACCACTTCCACAGGTTGATTACTAATTGAGACAGGTAAAGAAATATGAACTTTCCTGTCATCAATGACATATTTCTTGGTTTTCTGTACATTCATTTCCAGAAAACTGTCTTTGCACCATGACAAGCATTAGTGCTGCTGTCTGTGCAAAGTACTCGGCCAGTCTGTCTTCTTTTTGGAGTAGGTGTACAAGAGCCATGTCGTCTGAGAACTTTAAGAGGCAAGAAATGGCAGTATGACAATGCATATGGTCTGCATATATAGAAAACATTGTTGGAGAGAGGACACAACCTTGAGGGCAGCCCGAATTTAACACCATTTGGTCAGACAGACTGCCATGCTGCGGCCTGTCCAAAAAAATCCTTAGGAAATTGGTTGCTGTGTACAGTGTTTAATTACATGGCTAGGATTCAGTAAATATGAAGGAAAACAACATAAATATAAACTAGGTGATTGCTTTTATCTTCTGAGAATGCCAGTGAGGTGTAACCAGCTGTTAATGTCAAGCTAGAATCATGAAGGTACTAATGTGACAATTTTAAAGATATTCGAGGACACCTTCATTATGACAAGACTTAAAAGACAAGTTTCTTTGTCAACGGATATATTACTGTTCATTGCAGTATCATGTTAGCACATGCCTCATAAATATAACATAAAACACATTTCCTACTTCTATACCGTTGCGTCTTATTAAACTAGTAGTCTGTGTTCAGTTGGCTCATTTGGCATGCAGCATTCATGTTTTGACACAACATGATTGATAATTTCTCGTAAAGTATATCAGCCACATCTATACATTTTGCATAATAGTTGTTTGGCTTATTAACAAACTAGAAGCAATCATACCAATGCCTTCTATTCAAGGTCATAGCCGTCATATTTATTGGAGCTTTCTTGCATGCTACATATTTGAAATCACTGGACAATTCGATTCAGATAGTTGATGATGAAATTCTGATTTTAAAAGAAATACCAGAAACCAAAAACTCGCTGCTGTAAAGGTCAAGGTCATGGCAACTGTTGTATTGGAACTCTATTGCAGGCAAGAATTATGAAAGCACTGAACCAATTGAAACTAAATTTAAGATAATGACACTACAGCTCTTAACAGAATGTTTGATGAGAGAATCAAGCTGTCATCCTCAAGGAAAAGGTCATGGATACGATATTAGTTTTACACATTCTCCAGACTTTTTCTCTTAAAAGACTTGACTGATGGGATCCAAATTTAAGGTCATGATACTCGGAATAAAAGTTAAGTACCATGAACCAAAAGCCGGTCCTTAACCTCAAGGTCAAGGTCATGACTACATACCATATTTGTGAGAACCTCTGTGCAGTTAATAAGTCTCGAAACACTCATCCGATTTTATCAAACATATAGGTGATGCCAAAGTGTCTTACACAAAAAGAGCATCGGTACTTAGCTTACATTGTTCATGACATATGTTTAATAACAATAACAAAAAGCTGTGGAAGCAATCACCATTCTTTGAGCTATCAATCCCTACCCTTTACTCTCTTTTTTTGTGTGTGTTTGTCTCATTTCACATGCTCAGGCCTGGGTTTTCTCTCTCTCTCTCTCTCTCTCTCTCTCTCTCTCTCTCTCTCTCTCTCTTTCTCTCTCTGTTGAGGGCGCTTTTACTGGTTAAAGAAGAAGCAGTTGCACATGACTCTCTCTCTCTCTCTCTCTCTCTCTCTCTATATATATATATATATATATATATAAAATTATTATTCACTGTTATTGATATGTGTGCACATTATTTGCATTTTTTTTTTCCAGTTTATTTCTTCATGTTAAATGTTTCGATTTATTGTGTTTCTCTTACTCTTTGCTGTTAATATTTGTTTTCTAACAGAACAGTTTGTAAGAGAGGCATTTCGCCTAAAACTTTATCCTGTCAATAAAACGTTTCATCATCCTCATTTCTCTCTCTCTCTCTCTCTCTCTCTCTGTGAGAGAGAGACTTAATTAACAACATGCAGGATAAATACTGAGCTGATAAATACTGAGCTGCCTTATCTGTGGGAACCATTTTACTATCAGATTTGCCCATTAGAAATGTTGACAAAACTCACATACCAGAGCTCTGGTGGGGGAGAATGCTAGTGTCGTACCCTAGAGAGAGACAACAGACGTAAACCAGACCTCCCCTTTCCCATCCCAAAATCTAACTTATGGTATTTTTTCAGTCTTCAGGTATAACTATGATGAAAAGGTTGATGGAGGCTAAACTGCTTCTTTCACCCATAATAAACCTTCTATAGCCTTCTCATTAGAGGAAAAATTAGTCCTTCATCGCCAGTCTGAGCCAGCCATCTTGTTGCTGGTATCGAAGGTAAATTATTCTCTGCGCATGCGTGAATATTTCTCTGTGCGCGCGGGCAAGTGGCAGGTTAATTGGCACACATGCGTAGTCGAAACTAAGTTGGCCAGATCCCACAGAGAGAAACTGCCATGATACATGGCTGCTATGTCCTTTTCACACCAACTTTGAAGAATTACGCCTTCTAGTCAAGTCCTATAACCCCTCGGTAATATCTCTTCAGGAGACTTACCTGAAGACTTCTGACCCTGTCTCCTTTAATGGTTTTAATGCCCCTTTTACATTATCCGAATTGCAGCAAGCCTTGCAGAATTGTAATGACTCTGCTGCTGGCCTAGATACCATCCACTATCAATTCCTAACGCATCTGCCTGAGAGGTCACTCCTTGTACTTCTCAAGGTCTTTAACCATATCTGGAGAACTGGTCATTTTCCGCCGTCTTGGCACCAGGCTGTGGTTGTACCGATCCCCAAGCCGGGTAAGGATCCTTCCAACCCGGGCAACTACCGGCCTATCGCTTTGACATCATGTTTATGTAAAACTATGGAGCGCCTGGTCAACGCCCGCCTGGTGTGGCATCTTGAGTTACAGGGTCTCCTCACAGACCTCCAGTGCGGTTTCCGTCACTTCCGTAGTACAACTGACCATTTAGTCTGCTTTGAATCTTTATTCGAGATGCTTTTGTCAACAAGCAGCATGTCTATGCAATTTTCTTCGATCTTGAGAAGGCATATGACACTACCTGGAAGTATGGCATAATGTCTGATTTGTTGAACATGGGTTTTAAAGGGCACCTGCCCGTTTTTATTCACAATTTTTTGACTAACCGGTCGTTCCATGTCTGTGTGGGCTCCACCCTCTCCCACTCCTTTGAACAGAAGATGGGTGTCCCACAGGGCAGCATTCTACCTCCTGTTTTATTTAGTATTAAAATTAATAACATTGTAAAGGCCATCAAGGATGATTCTGAATGCTCTTTGTTTGTTGATGACTGTGCGCACGTGGTCGAGGACTTGCATCTCTTGAGAGGCACTTGCAGCTGTGCATTGATCGCATCCAGCAGTGGGTGTCCCTCAATGGATTTCTAACCAGACAAAAAAATTTCCAGAACCTAGCCTGAGCATTGCTGGAGTGCTGATTAAGGTGGCCGAGGAGGCAGAGTTTCTGGGGGTCATCTTTGACAAAAGACTTACCTTCCGCAACCATATTAATTACCTTAGAACTTCTTGTCACAAGGCTCTCGACGTTCTTCGTGTCGTCGGTCGTACTGACTGGGGTGCGGACCGTACTGTCTTACTTCAACTGTACTGGGCCCTTGTTCGGTCCAAAACTGGATTACGGCTCTGTGGTGTATGGCTCAGCTTCCAAGTCTGTGCTACAGCGTCTGAACACAATTCACCATCAGGGTCTGCGGATATGTCTTGGGGCCTTCAGGACGTCTCCAGTTCCTAGTCTGTATGCCGAGGCAGGGGAGCCTTCTCTCAAACTCCGCCGCATCCGCCTCATGCTCAGCTACGTTCTGAAACTGAAGGCCCATCCAGACAATCCTGCCTATGATTGTGTTTTTAAACCATCGTTTGTAGAGATTTACGATACCCATCCGGGAGCTGTCCGTCCACTTTCTTTCCATGTCCGACCTCATCTGCAGGCAGCCGGATTGGACCTGGACAGAGTTTCGGAATCCCTGCAACACATCACTCCACCCTGGCTCTTACCAATTCCAGACATCTTGCTGGACTTGACTGCCCACAAGAAAGACTCTACTCCACCAGCCATATACCAACAGAGCCTCAATGAACTGCTTTCAGTTTTTCCTGGCTATTGTCATATCTATACGGATGGGTCAAAGTCTGAGGATGGGAGAGTGGCTGTGGCCGCAGTGTCCTCTCTCGCCATCCTAGACGCCCATTTAAGCACCGCCTCCCAGACCACTCATCTGTATTTAGTGCGGAACTGCAGGCGGTTCTGCTGGCACTCAGGCATGCTTATCGATCTAGAGAAAGGAACTTCCTGATTCTGTCTGACTCTCTTTCTGCCCTGCAGGCCTTTCAGGGCACGGGAAATGACTACCCACTGCTGGTGCACATCAGAGAGCTCCACGTGGACTTGATGAAGGAATATTATGACATCATTTTTATTTGGGTGCCAGGGCATGTGGGCATCGAAGGCAACAGGATCGCAGATTCTGCTGCCAACGATGCACGCAATGACCCTGTCCTTGACACACAGACTGTTTATAGTGATTTTAGACATGTGACTAGTGCGTACGTAGCCCGTGAGTGGCAGTCCGAGTGGGACAAAGAGGAAGCTAACAAGCTGCATGAAGCCCTTCCTAAGTTGTCCGACAGTCTACCTTATCGCTGCAGCAGCCGCCGTGAGGAGACTGTCCTGGCTCGGCTCCACATCGGGCACACGTATGTTACGCACTCTTATTTACTAAAACAGGAGGAGCGTCCATGGTGTTATGCTTGCGACGAGCAGTACTCTGTTCAACACTTTTTGTTGTCTTGTGCTGATCTATTCGACACAAGGCATAAACATTTCACAGCAGACTCCTTGAAGGTTTTGTTCCAGGATGTGCCCCCGGACAAGATCTTCAGTTTTCTGAGAGAGTGCCATATTTTTAATAAGATTTGAGCGTTTATAGACTATGATATTTCTATTATTTTGACCTTTTTGAGAGTCTTTCGACGTTTTCTTTAAAGACCTGTGTGACATTTTAGCCTGATATATTTTTAAGGTATATTTACATCATGTCTTAAGCCCTTTCTTTTAGTCTGGCTGGCCAGATTTTTAACCTTCCCACCCCACCCGGGTCTGCCCTGGGGGACTTGGGTGGGGTTAGGTATTTTTTAGTTCCCAGGGTCACCCTGGTCAGCCCCACAGGGTGGGGTTTTCTCTCTATTCTGGGGCATGTGTTTCTGTCTACCCGAGGTCCATTCACCTGTATTTGCCTTTTTTAAACTCTCCCTACTGTCTGCACTGCCTGTAGCTCTTGATATTGGATGTGTGTTGCTAAATGGTCTTAGCTTTATTTAGGCCCCATGTGTTAGGTTTATTTAATGTGTTTGACCGGCTGGCGACATACATTCAATGTTCTGTTTAGTTGGTTGTTTTTTTTTCACAAGCAGTGCAGGCACGTCCTGAGAAAGCCTTGTTGCTGTCGGGACGTTAAGCAATGTACAATCAATCAATTTAACCTTCCCGCCATGAGATGGCCTTAGTTGCCTCCTCGGTGTTAAACCTAAATAACTAACTAACTAGAACAGAACTGTCTACTCAGTAAAATGCAGTCTGGGTTTCGCCCGCAACACTCTTGCCAAACTGCCCTTATACATATCATTGATAAATGGCTTACAGCCATTAATAATTCTCAGGTATCAGGTGCAATTTTCTTGACCTTAAAAAAGCCTTTGATTTAGTCAACCACTCTATCTTATTAAAAAAACTACTGATGTATCACATCGATTCCAATACCGTACATCTGATATCATCCTATCTAAGTGACAGAAGACAGAAAGTTTTGCTTAATGGTAATTACTCGAGTGAAGATTTAGTAATGTGTGGTGTTCCTCAGGGGTCAATTATGGGCCCATTGTTGTTCAACATATTTATCAATGATTTACCATTCTCTATCTCACATGGTTAGGTACTTTTTAGTTCCCAGGGTCACCCTGGTCAGCCCCACAGGGTGAGTTTTTCTCTCTATTCTGGGGCATGTGTTTCTGTCTACCCTTTGTTCATTCACCTGTATTTGCCTTTTTAAAACTCTCCCTACTGTCTGCACTGCCTGTAGCTCTTGATATTGGATGTGTGTTGCTAAATGGTCTTAGCTTTATTTAGGCCCCATGTGTTAGGTTTATTTAACGTATTTGACCGGATGGCGACATACATTCAATGTTTTGTTTTTTTGGTTTTTTTTCACAAGCAGTGCAGGCACGTCCTGAGAAAGCCTTGTTGCTGTCGGGACGTTAAGCAATGTACAATCAATCAATCAATCACATCCCGATGTGACTTATTTGCTGATGACACTACCATCCATATATCGAACAGCGAATTGCCAAAAATAAACGAAGTTCACCAGCAAAGTCTTGATGAGGTTTCAAGCTGGTGCCAACATAATCATATGATAATTAGTGTCCAAAAGACAAAGAGTATGTTGATTACTTCACGCCAAAAACATCAACGTGGTCTCCTGCCCTTAACATTATACCTGAACTCTGAGCCCCTTGATCAAGTTAAAAAACATCGTTTGCTTGGAGTCGCAGTAGATAACCAGCTCAGCTGGGAACCACATATCGAAAACACATGCAAAACAATATCTAAAAATCTATTCCTGCTATCAAAACTAAGTCAAATAGTTAACACTGACACTAGAAGACTCTTTCTCCATGCCCACATTAAGACACACTGTGATTACTGCTCCACTATCTGGGATGGATGCAGTGAGGTACATTTAAAAAAACTTAAATCATTGTACCGTCGAGGGGTAAAGTTAACTGTGCCTGGTCCCTCTCCCACTGACGAAAAGTTTAGAACTATCCGACTGCTAAACCTAAACAAACAGTTCACATTTAATCGATGCATACTTATGCATAAAATTCTTCACCATAAAACCCCATCTTACCTTCGTATGTTATTTTGGGGTAGTCAAAGACAAAACACAAGGGACAGTTTGTTACAGCTACCATGGGCCAGGCTCAATATATATAAAACCAGCCTTTTGTTCTCAGGTGCCAAAGCCTGGAACGAACTACCACCCCAAATTAAATCCATTTCTAACTCTAGAACCTTCAAAACTCGTTTATATAACATCTTGTTACAGTAACCTAATACCTGAATGGACTACTTATATATATATATAATTTTTCATTAAATTCTGAGAATGCTGTGCTAATGCTATGGGATTCCAGGCTGGTAAGCTTGCATTGTGTCATCAGGACATCAGCTGCCCTTTTGTGACTGCATTGCTTATTAGATCTTTTGAGCCTTCCACTGAACACCTATTACATAAAGCAATAAGGACTATCCCCAGGCGCCCTGCCATCCACTGGAGAATATCCAGTCCTCCCCCCGAGGGGGGAAGATAGAAAATATTCCCAAACAGATATTGGACCTGCTGAGTGGATTTAAAGTTTTTGCCGCCTACAACCGGTTTCGCCCCAAGGGGGGACTGTTCAGGTAGGCATACGGCGTAACTTGAAATTGCAAACACAACGCATGTATTAGAAGCCGCCTCCAGAATTTACTGGTAGCACCACTAGTACAACGTGGATTGCATCCCTAAAGCTTTATGAGGTGTTGCAGTGGAAGAAGACAGACTAATTATATATATATATATGTGTGTGTATATATGTGTGTGTATGTGTATCCCAAGGCTTAACATTAAAACTGTCGGGGAGCGTTCTTTCACCTTTTTAGCCCCAAGTGTGTGGAACTCTCTGCCAACTGAAATGCGGAATCTGCCCACATTGTCACAGTTCAAAGCTTACTTAAAGACTTTTCTGTCGGGCATTTAACACTTAGCTCATCTTGAGCTAACTGTTCACTGCCTTTTATTCTGATCCTAGAGGAAGTGAATGTATAGTGTTGGGAAAAGATGGGGTGGTTTAAAGTAGTGTATAATTGTACGTATATATATATATTATTCACTGTTATTGATATGTGCGCGCATTATTTGCATTGCTTTTGTATTTTTTTTTTTTTTTTTTTTTTTTTTTCCATTTCAGTTTGTTTCTTCATGTTTTGATTTATTGTGTTTCTCTTACTCTTTGCTATTAATGTTTCTTTTCTAACAGGACAGTTTGTAAGAGAGGCGTTTCGCCTAAAACTTTATCCTGTCAATAAAACGTTCATCATCATCATCATCATCATCTCTCTCTCTCTCTCTCTCTCTCTCTCTCTCTCTCTCTCTCTCTCTCTCTCTCTCTCTCTCTCTCTGGGTCATTTTGGGCCCATTGTTATTCAACATAGTTATTAATGATTTGCCATTCTCTATCTCACATCAACATAATCATATGATAATTAGTGTCCAAAAGACAAAGAGTATGTTGATTACTTCACGCTAAAATCATCAACGTGGTCTCCTGTTCTTAACATTATATCTAGACTCTGAGCCCCTTAATCAATTTAAAAAACACCGTTGCTTGGAGTCACACTAGATAACCAGCTAAGCTGGGAACCACATATCAAAAACACATGCAAAACAATATCTAAAAATCTATTCTTGCTATCAAAACTAAGCCAGATAGTTAACACTATAAGACACTTTCTCAAGACACACTGTGATTACTGCTCCACTATTTAGCAGGGTTGATAGTCATTACTTTTTTCTTTAATGAAATAACTTTTCTTTAATTCTGGTAAAAGGTTAAAGAAATAAATTTTCTTTACTTTTTTTTTAAATTAAAGAAATAAATTTTCTTTAATTTTTCTTTTTAATGAAATAAATTTTCGTTAAATACATGAATTTTTGCTCAGCTCAGACAAAAAAGTGGCATGCAGTTGAAAAGTGACACGCCACCAGATTTCCTTCTCTACCCACTATCTAAAACACTATCTGGCCAGATACATGTAGTAGTTATGAGAAGCGGGAAGAAAGAAAAAAAAAACTCGGAAAACTGCACAGCGCAAGAAAAAGTCATGCGGCTAAAAATGGAACAATTCAGGCTTGTTTGATCTTATTTCGCGCTGCTGACAAATCCACTCATCTGCAAGAGCCATAGATCATCAAGAACCCCAGCAGTCTTGGGGGGTGGGGGGGGGGGGGGGTTGGTGGGTTAATGACGATCTATGCCTACTACTATTAAAAATGTATGCATGCACCCGTACAGGTTTTCACCTGTGCTGTCCAATCGTTGCTGTACCATCTGCCTTCTCACTCCTGAAACGAAACCCACCCAACTGCAAGAGGCATAGATCTCATGAGCCCCCGCAACTGTGGAGGCTCATGAGGATCTATGCCTCTTGCTGGGATAATCTGCGCTCTTGTTTCGCTCAAGCAAAGTGGATCCCTTAAGTTTTTCACCTGTCCAATCGTTGCTGTACCATCTGCTTTTTTACTCCTGAAACGAAAACCACCCAACTGAAAGAGACATAGATCCTCATGAGCCCCCGCAACTGCGGGGGCTTGTGAGGATCTATGCCTCTTGCTGGGATAATCTACGCTCGTGATTTTCTCAAGCAAAGGGGATCCGTTAAGTTTTTCAATTGTCCAATCTTTGCTGTATAAGTGCCATCTGCCTTCTCAATCCTGAAACGAAAACCACCCAACTGAAAGAGGCATAGATCCTCATGAGCCCCCGCAAATGCAGGGGGCTCGTTAGGATCTATGCCTCTTCCTGGGATAATCTACGCTCGTGATCTTCTCAAGCAAAGGGGATCCGTTAACTTTTTCACCCAGAGGCATAGATCCTCCAAACCACCTCAAACCGGCTGCAACTGGGTCAAACCGGCTTTGCGCATAGGCACCTGTTGTTTGTGGCGGAAAAACTAACTGAAGTAACAAAATTTTTAACGAAAAAAATTGATAATCGTTACTTTTATTTTTTAATTCGTTGAATTTTCTTTAACTTTTTGAAAAGCATTAACGCGTTAAATTTTCTTTAACCAAAAATTTAATTTGTTAAATCGTTATATCATTAAATCTTCCAACCCTGCTATTTAGGAAGGGTGCAGTGAGGTACATTTAAAGAAACTTAACTCATTGTATCATCGAGAGATAAAGTTAACTGTACCTGATCTCTCTCCCACCAACGAAAAATTTAGAACCATCTGACTTCTAAACCTAAACAAGCAGCTCACATTTAATCGCTGCATACTTATGCATAAAATTCTTAACCATAAAGCCCCATCTTACTGTAACCGGGTAGAGGAAAATCAGGCAAGAAATGAGGGAGGCAACAACGTCAAAGACAGGGGTCGCTGTGACATGTCTTTATTGAGGTGTAGAAAACTGAAGAAACTGAAGAAACAGCGCCTACAAATGAAACAATGGTGCAACATTAGAAATCATCATAACTCCCATATATAACATCAAAAAATGTCTAGAATCAACCATGGCATTATATCAGCAGTATAACTATCAATATCAAGCAACATCATCTTAAATGTCAAAGTCAAATAACTTTTACATAACCCTAGCATGTAATCATGTGAAGTATCAAAATCAAATAAATCAACAAATCAACGCTAAAGAAAAATCTAAAAATATAAATCAACGCAAAAGAAAACATCAAGATAATTAATGAACTATTATACTGTATGCGCAACCAGCCAAACTATGAATAAACAATAAATTGAATATCAATACTGTTTCAGAGAGCAGAATCAAAAGAGTATATAATAAGGAACATAATACTGGGCACCGCACACACGCAAATCGTCTAAAGATTTATTAGCATTCATTCCCCATACACAGTCATACACAATGACAACATTCTCATACATACGCTATACCAGCTCAGTTACACTCTCAGGCAACCTTGGGTACAGAGGGATATGGAGTGGCATCCACACGCTCATACACACTAGCGCAACTCATCACTCACATACATCTGTCCGTAATGACAACACAAACAGCCTGGGTCTGAACTACTGTAGAATAGGGAGGCAGAATGCATATGTGACATAGGTGCATGTGTCATGCTTAATAATCCTAGGCTAACCTTCATCATCAAACAGCCATAGAGCTTATCAGACCTGGTAAGCTCATAGTCTGTGCATGTGTAGTCAGCAAGGAATTTGAAAACATCCTCACAGAAACAGAAAGAGAAAGGGGATCTTTTGCACCATAGTAATATACTGGCCCACAGAAGTACAGTGTGTTGATCTGCGATCCCGGACGACGCGACGCTAGGCCGCGGGATGCAAAATCACAGACCAGCACCACAAATTTCTCTCCGGACCTGGTGGTCGGAGTGCACCCATCTGCAATTCCGGACCTCACGACACCAGGCCGCAAGATGCCGAATCGCAGATCAGTACAATGTCAAAGTTACTAGTCTAGTGGGCAAGCTCATGTGTTCGTCTGCGTTTCCGGACCAAACGACTCTAGGCCGAACGATGCAAAATCACAGACCAGCACGAACAGTGGAGGGGGCAGAAAGAGGAAGAGCATAGACATGCCATAAGCATGACAAAAGTTCATAAAAATAATATAACTGCTTCTATTTGGCATTGCAGGCGGTTGGCTTCTGAAAAAAATTTAAGTACTTATAGAATGCCCTCAAGTCAAAAAGCTGCTTCCACAGGCCTAGGGCAGAATGAGTGTGAAACTGCTCCCCTTATCAACGATGTCAACAGCGTGTAAAGGAAAAATGTATAACGTATCTATTCCTCTCACTAAATGCCAAAGAATGTAAAAGGGTAACTTATTTAGAGCAGGGGCAGGTCCTGCCGATAAAAAAACACAATTAAAAGGAAGGTGGGGGGGGGGGGCTTCCAAATGTAAACAAGCCAACTGGAAGCAGATGCCAAGCGGAAACAAAATGGCTGTGCATACTAAATATAAATGTGACGTCACGCTAACAGCATCCCAGCCCATGCAGTCCGCACTATTCGGCTAAAAGCTATGCATGTCAAAGAGAGGAAAATAGGAGGGACATGAAAGCCTACATGATCAATCCTACACAATCTAATTAACACCATAATATGACCATACAAAGCAATGTGAGGAGGATAGCAAGGAACATGAAAGTCTAACCACAACAATCTGTCGAACAAGGCTGCGTCTCAACATTTCCTACAACGATGCCAAAATAATTTAGCATCACTGGAGCAAATGGTAATCAATCTCATTGTACAAGAAAACCCAAAGCTATCCAAAGGCAGAAGCAATTAAATCAGAGTACACGTTACTACCTTCATGCTGTTTTGCCCCAAATAATTCTGTCACAAAATTCCGATCTCCATCCGAAGCCAAATGATGAAGTACGATAAACAACAAAACTAGAAATCGCTGAAATCCACTATCGCAACAAAGTTACAGAAAGTTCTGGCTGCCAAAAATGGCTACAAAGTTGCCATGAAGGCACTCTCAACAATTACATCTCCAGCAGCTTACTCCTAACTCTAGGGCAAAACATGTATCAAGGCACCGATATAAATCAGGCATCATTTCATCAATCAACAAAGTTCAAGACCAAAAATACTACAATATATAGAGCTACGTATAGAGCTAAGAGGGAGTCGACATTGTAGTTCTTCCTAGAAAGCATCACTCGTCCGCTTACAGAACTCGGTGCTTTTGGAGCCGGGAAGCTGAAATTTGTGTTTGTCCACACTCGGTTTTCTGACCATAGCTCTGATTCTACCAGACCTAGAAACTTGCGGTTTGTTACTAACAAAGAAGCCGCGATTGTAGTTTCACTAGTATCAAACATTGATTCGATTAAGGATGGCTAAAATTATGAATTTTTAAAGGACTTTTCTCCAAGGACCTGGTCGATGTAAAGGTGCAAAATCTCAAAATAATGTTTAACCCAAAATCGATCGGACTAGAAATAAATTGGAAAATAAAAGTGACTATCATGCTGAATCTTATGGATCTTGGTTTACAACAATCGGTGCCGGCATTGAAGAGATATTCGACTTAGAATGACATGCAACAAACACAAGCTAATTACCGCCATTGTAGGCACTGACGCTAGAGCAAAGCCGCAAGGCGGCTGATACGGTTGCGTCCCCTGAACAGATGCTGAATACCTAGTAGTCTAGAAGTAAGCTGGAGGGGTCGGACTAACGCAGGCATCGCTGAAAGCAATACTTTGCGAGACCTTACATTGAAGGAAAATCACTGAATAATAATACACACCACTTTTGCAAACAAGTAAAATTCTTAAAAGTCGTGATGCAAAAAAATACAGTTACATCAAATGGGTTATGAGAGCCGGGTGTACCCAGTCACATTATCTTGGTATGTTATTTTTAGATAGCCAAAGACAAAACAGGCGGAACAGTTTGTTACAGCTACCATGGGCCAGACTCGATATATATAAAACTAGCCTTTTGTTCTCAGGTGCCAAAGCCTGGAACGAACTACCACCCCAAATTAAATCCATTTCTGATTCTAGTACCTTCAAAACGCATTTGTATAACATCTTGTTACAGTAAGTTACTACCTGAAGGGGTACAAAAACGTTTTTTTTTTTTTGTTTTCTTTTTGTTTTGTTTTTTAATTATTATTCACTGTCATTGATATGATTTGCATTATTTGCATTGCTTTTGTATAGCGGTGGTTTTTTTTTCCGTTTATTTCTTCGTGTTTCAATTCTTGTATTTCTCCTGCTCTTTGCTGTTGATGTTTATTTTGTAATGGGACAGTTTGTAAGAGAGACGTTTCGTCTAAACCTTTATCCTGTAAATAAAACGTTTCATCATCATCATCATCATCATCTCACACACACACATGCGCGGAGGTGATGAGATACATTGCTGAAGTAGCTTTAGTCATCAGTTAATTGTTACGTGTATGTCTGTAAGTTTGACCAGGTGCTGATGTGCGAGTTTGACCATGTGCTGATGTGAGAGTTTGACCATGTGCTGATGTTATTGAGACATGTTGCAGACATGTTCACCAGGATTCTACCGCATCCAGCGTGCAAGTGGCCGCTACCTCGGAGAGTGTGGTCCCTGCAACTGTAACGGACACTCCAATGACTGTGATGCCCAGACCGGAGTGTGCAGGGTAGGTCTTTGTATACAGTTATGGTCTTCATTCACACCTATTAATTATGTGAGAATATTTTGCAAAGTCTGATGCATTTTTGGGCCAATAACTGTGTGTAAATGATTCAGTAAATATAAATGGTTTGAAAGTATTTGTGGCGGCTCATGTAGATGTAATTGATTTGTCTGTGGTAAGACTTGCTGTTTGGTGCTGCACGCTGCCCCACATATTTTGTTGAAGCCTTTCGCACGATGTACTAATTACAATTTGATAGTAACTGTCCACAGTTTATTTACTCGCCATTGTCTCTTGCTAGGTACATTGGCATTTTGCCTGAGATTGTCTTTTTTTAGGAATAGCAGATGTGTTCTTTGGTTTTGAATCAAATTAAACTGGAAATAACGGGAGCACATGGCTGGCCTCCCATTGTTCCAAAATGGCTAAAAGAAAATGAAACTGCCAATGAGGTACACATTTTCAGTTCTCGTATGATTCAAAGTCGTGAGAATCGGGAGGGATCTTCCTGAAAGTCTCTTGCCTATATCTCTGACTTACTCCATCTGTATACTCCAGGTCGCACCCTCCGCTCTTCCTCTGACATGCGTAAATTTCGCCTTCCCAATTTCAAATGTTAAACACATGGCGGTCGCGCCTTCTCCCACCTTGGCCCCGCCACTTGGAACAGCCTCCCCGCCCCTGTCCATAACTGTCAAACGCTCTCCTCCTTTAAATCACTTCTCAAAACCCACCTCTACAACGCTGCCTTTCACTAGTTCATTTCCCCAGCCATGCACAATTCATCACCACCGTCGTGTGTGTGTGTGTGTGCATGCGCGTGCATTGTGCGTATGTGTGTGTGCGTGTTGGCTGTTAGCCTTTTCATTGTATCAGCGCTTAGAGCTAATTTTAGAATAAGCGCTTAACAAATCTCCTTTATTATTATTATTATTATTAAAGTGTGAGAATCGGGAGGTCGGGAAAAAGCAGTGGGTTGCAGTCAGGAGTCTCAGTTACCTTTTTGCAAATTTGGTTGAAAAGTTGTGCAAAAATGCTGAAAAAAACACAAAGTCAGAAGAAGAAAAAATTGTCACATCATTTGCCGATCTCTTGTGACCCTTGACCTTTCTGAGGTGTCATCCTATATGCATGCATAGGAAGGTCAGTATGTAGCAGTTGTCCCCTTATTTCTATGAAGACAACGCCGGGGTGGGTTCCGCTTCTCAGCCTTTATTGTTGTGTTTCCAGAATTTGTCATATTAGGAAACGTATAGAATTAAATGTCCTTCAACAGAAACAGTGCAATCATAAAACTAACAGTTGCAAACTACTAGTCATGAGTAGAACAGATGTACATCACACTTATTGAAACATGTAACTCTAAAACAATTGTTCACCATCTTCAACATGGCACAAGTGAAAAAGATTGGGAACTAGTAACCAACTAATCTCAGCTATAATACATAGTTTGATGAATTACTATAGCCGACAATAGCAACAACAACAACAAATTCCAGGCTGGTAAGCTTGCATCGTGTCATCAGGACATCAGCTGCCCTTTTTGTGACTGCATCGCTCACTACTAGATTTAGAAAGAGAGGGGAGTGGGAGAGAAAGAATGACAGACCTATCGTTTTTGCCTTCCACTGAACACCTACTACATAAAGCAGTAGGGACTATCCCCGAGGTGCCCTGCGATCCAATTCCATGGCATTAGCATATTAGCACAGCAAGAGCATTTTCAGAATTGAATGAAAAATTTTATTTATATTTATATATATATTCTTTTCTTTTAACAAAGGTGTCGCCCAAAGCCAAAAAATGCACTAAATCAGATTAGCTCCAAGGGACGTAATTTTTCATTCAGTTCTGAGAATGCTGTGCCAATGCCATGGAATTCCAGGCTGGTAAGCTTGCATTGTGTCATCAGGACATCAGCTGTCCATTTTGTGACTACATCGCTCACTAGTTCTAGAAAGGAGAGGGTAGTGGGAGGGAAGGAATGACAGACTTGTCATTTTGAGCCTTCCACTGAACACCTACTATATAAAGCAGTAGGGACTACCCCCAGGCGCCCCGCCATCCGCTGGAGAATATCCAGACCTCCCCCCAAGGGGGGATGCTAGAAAATATTCCCAAACAGATATTGGACCTACTGAGTAGATTTAAGTTTTTGCTGCCTACGACCAGTTTCGCCCCAAAAGGGGGGGGGGGGGGGGTTTCCTCTTCAGGTAGGCATACGGCGTAACCTGAAATTGCAAACACAACGCATGTACTATATATATCAGGGCTCCCAATTACCTGTGGTTTTGCGGATTTCCGCGAAAAACCAAACATCATTTTCGCGAAATTGACCTGTGAACCGCAAAAAAAAAATTGTTCAGGGGGAAATTAAAATAATGAAAATACGGTGAACTGCGAGTCGCAGCCAGAGTCTGAGAGCAGATGACAGAAGTTAGCTGAACGCGGCCGGAAGTTACCGATGCGCATGCACCTCATGGCTACCGCCATTTCGATCACATCACAAACATGTCACGTGCAGACTACATCATCAAGAAGAATTCTAGCTGAGCAAAGGATATAGACCTCGCGCTGGGACCATATGGCGTAGAGGCGCGTCCCCTGGATGGTGGATAGGGGGTCCCTCGTGAGAGGGGTGCACCGAATGAAATAAGGTGCTGTGAACCAACATGGTCTAAGGGAAGGTGACCTCGACAGAAAACCCCTGGTCCTCCTAGTAAGGGGGTTGGGCGTGGGGGTAGCTTCCCCACCCTGCAAATAAGGAAATAGCTACAAAAACGCTGACGAAAAGAGAAGACAGCAATTCCTTTCCTGGAGGAGGAAGGTTCTTCTACCAGAAGATGTATGACGTCCTGTGGTGAAAGCCAGAAGTCTTCGGAAACCACAGGACCGAGCCGCCTCTCTCTATCCAGGGACACAACCATGGGCACATGGAATGCCAAGACCATGTACCAGAGCAGGAAGTCCGCCCAGATAGCACTGACCATGAGAGAGAGAGAGTGGGAGAGAGAGAGAAATAGAGATGATGATGATGATGACGATGATGAAACGTTTTATTGACAGGATAAAGTTTTAGGCGAAACGCCTCTCGTAACTATTGCTGTCTTCCGGACTGACAGGAATGACGTACTAGAATTTATGCACGTGTATTTTAATTCAGACTATACCGTAAGCACAATACGAACATTGTAATTGTGTGTGTGTGATTTTTAGATTTTTCTTGACTGCACGTTTGAAAATTCTACTAATGATGATGGTGTCAGTGTTGATGATGACGTTATTATTATAAATATTTCATTGCGACATTTCTTCCTCCGCACACTGCGTGTCAATACTCGTGTTTCATAAAAGTTTCATGTCATCAGTAATGACGCACTAATATCACGAACTTGTGCACGTGCTTTTGTACCTTAGTCTATATATGTAAAAGTATTACAATAATTTAGAATTTAAAAGTGCATGTCTGTGCATTCTGTATTTATTTTGACGCACTACATTCTCACACGTAAATTATGTTTTGTTACCTGTTACCTGGACATTCCCCTGAAGAAGCCCTCACTGAGAGGGCAAAAATTTGTGCATAGAATAAAAGTGTAACTCTTAAACTACGTGGTGTATGTGGATCCTTTCTTCACATTTTAAGTATATATATATATATACACCATGTAGTTTAGGAGGAGTTGCACTTGTATTCTTTGCACAAATCTGCTGCTTGGATTCATATTTGGAGTGTGTGGTGCCAGCTTTCTTGGACTGGTTTTATTTATTCATATATATATATATATATACACACACACACACACACATATGTATATATACATACATATACATACAAATACACTAAATGTTAACTGCAACACATGGGTCCAAAAACTATGTTATATATACCAACCACATATACCAACCAGCCACATGCACTCGGCACATACATATATGCACATATCCATATGCTTGCATATATTCATCTGAATGTAAGCAAATACCCTCAATATTAACTAAGTACACATGTGGACACATATTTTCCATGTACCCATGCAGACATATATACATAGACACACACATGCACAGGTTCCGCACACGGCACTCATGCCCCTAGTACATGTGTGCATGCATATGTATACACACCTGCATCTACAGACATGCAGATGACGCAGCGACACGCATCACATCATTTTACCTACTTCCTGGGCCCCTGTGACCTTGCCCTTTCAGAGAGGTCATTCATATTGGTATGTTTAGAAAGATCTTGCCACAAAGTATCCTTGGGCCAAGTTTGAAGCACATCTCATAGGCAGTTTCGTTTTCTTTCAGCCATTTTGGAACAAAGGGAGGCCAGCCACGTGCTCCAGTTATTTCCGGTTTGATTTGATTCAAAACCAAAGAAAACATCTGCTATTCCTTAAAAAAAGACAATCTGAGGCAAAATGCTAATGTACCTAGCGAGAGACAATGGCAAGTAAATAAATTGTTGACACTAATTACATTGTCATCTGTACATTGTGCGAAAGGCTTTCAACAAAATATGTGGAGTAGTGTGCAGCACCAAACAGCAAGTCTTACCACAGACATTTTTTGTTGGTCTCTAGTATTATGGAGATCCTATACCGAATGCAGGTAGCAATAGAATAAAGACATAAGTTGCATGCATGCCCTTTCCATTCAGTTACAAAAGTAAGGAAATTTGTTTCTAGTCTCAATATTGAAATTTTTATGCTGATATTTATTGCCAGTTGTAAGTAAACGTTGTGACACTGCACAAAAAATCTGTTAACAAATCTCCAGATTTCCTATTTTCAAAACTTGGCAAGTATGTTTCTGTCCACACTAATTTGGTTCACTGCTTGCAAAGGTCAATGGTCACAGGAGGTTGAAGAGTGTTTAAAGTGCATAAATTTTGAGAAAACATGGATTTCACGGGTACTAAAGCCAGCCCTTCACTTACGTTAGAACATTTGAACACATGTTCATTTCAGTGATTTGTCGGGAAGGTCAAGGAGTCAAAAAGGTCAAGTCACAAAGGTCAGATCAGTTATGTGGATTGGTCATGCACGTGAACCTTAAGGGCTTTACCATTCTTGTTTTCAAATAAAGTGACATGGTTTTTGCCAACATCTGGACTATATGTTCTCATTGCGTCTCGATGTTACAGAACTGTCTGCACTTATATAACACTGCAGAAATATAACACTGCATGTTTTGACAGTTGCATCCTGAGGTTGATTTTTTTTTTCCTTCTGATTTGCGAGTTCTCCTATGAAGGCTGCATTTACAGTTCAAGAGATGGATTGACCATGATAGTTCAAGGGTGGTGCCTTGCCTCTGGGCGCCAAGCTGTTTTGACACCATCATTAAACTATCTGGATCAAAACTTATCTCATGTTAGGGTGTATCTGGACTTAACGGTTGCCTAATGCACTAATGTCTGTATGTTGCAGAACTGCCTGCACAACACAGTGGGTCCATACTGTGACCAGTGTGCAGAGGGCTATGTGGGTGACGCTCGACGAGGCACACTTAATGACTGTGAAGCCTGCCCTTGCCCCCTCACAATCCTCTCAAACCAGTCAGTGATGCCTCTCATTAGTCGCATTTCAGAGTCAAGATCATTTATTGATCCCATCAAGGGGCACTCTTTGACTGGGCACGAATGTTATTGAATGGAAACCTTCAGAATCATGCATATCTGTTCTCCGTTAGGGAAACATGTACTAGCTTGCTGTTGTCTATCAGCCCTAACCATAAAGTTCTATTGTTCAGACAGCTAAGCTCACTGAAACAAATGAAAGCCACCTCTTAGATGTCTCTGTTTCTTTGAAATAAAACTCAAAATGAATATAATCAAGAGGAAAGGAAAGAAGTTTGTTTTACATTTACCTCAGAGTATGGTACAGGCACACTCAAAATCTGCAGCGATAGTGATGCTCACAGACTGGACAGGACAGGATACTCCAAATGAAGTGCCATCTTTTGTCAAGCACAAAGGACAGATTTTCCCTTCATGATTCTTTTTTATATAAGCAACATAATATATTCAGATTACTTTTTGATTACTTTTTTATTTTGCAAAGGAAGTGCGTTGTACATCCCATTATTTTATTACGTCCTTGGTGGCTTAGGCTGGCTAATTGACATGCTATTACATTATTGATGAAAAAGCTAGCACAGGAGTGTATCCACATACTGATTTTAAAGTTATTTCATAAAGCGGTGCTGTAAATTAATGAATTAAAATAGAATATATCATCCCAGTACAGCTTCAAGATACATAAGGTAAATATTGTGAGCCTGCCCACAAAATTAGGAATGCCTACTACAGTCATTTAGACCAGGCTGTCTTAAAATGCAGAGCTTGGCTGTTCAAGTATGGGTGCAGAAACCATTTCCAGAATGATGATAATACTAAAGAAAAATTCCTGAGTGGAAAACAGTGCTATTTTGCTTATCTTTCGGAAGCTGAAAAATCACACTAAAACGTAAAATTGTATCCTTTCAAATGCAAAAGGTCCTAGTTTACACTATTTTCTTCTTCTCATCCAAGTACTTTTCATTGATGTTCTGCCATACACAAAAATGTTTCCTCAGTCAAAAGTCTTTGTGGTGTGATAATTTTTTTTTTTAGGATTTTTTTTTTTTTTTTTTACATGCTGTAAAATCAATTAAATTACACAAAATCCGTTCATGGCTTGAAGTGTTGGCATGTTCATTTGGGTGTTGTCTACTGTAAACAACATTCCAATTGACTGTAGCAGCCGCCAATAAGTTTGACGCCGGTGAATTTCTGCGATTATGTATTAACTATTGTTTCTGTAAACTTGCTTGCTCTGCGTTTCGCGGTGTGTTCGCGGTGGCTTAGCGGTTTTGCCTCAAACACTATCGCATTTCGTAATCTTTTTATGAACAAAGCAATCTTCTCATTAATATCTCGGATGATTGTTCATAATCATTATTTGGGCAGAGATCTTTTTCTTACTAGGGTCCATCAATCTGGAATGTTTATCATAAATCCTTGAGACACAGCGAGTCCATGCTGTGCCAGTTTTAAACGCAGTCTTAGAACCCATCTTTTCACATCTTGATTATCAGTGTTCATGTACTTAGTTATTTTCTGTTCTTTTGTGTAATTGTACCTGTGGTTTTTATTTTGTCACTTTTTGTGCAATATTTTTCTTGTTCATATGTATGGCACCTAGAACATTGTTACCATGTATGCCTTATAAATCCTCTTTATTATTATTATTATTTACATAAGCCTGCTGTTTGTCCCAGCTCTTGGGTATGACTGGGTCAGATCTTTACCTGACTGTTCTACATGTGAAAATCAACTAGAAAATTACCAGCCAGGAAAGCGTTTCCTTCCTACAATGAGCGAAATAAAAGATCAATTTCATAACAGTGTGCACAATGTTTTAGGACTAGCAATGCCATGACGTAAAATTTATAGTGACATTGTTTCGCTGCTCATGCTATTGTTTTTCTTCAGAATGGTTGTGGCTATGCCAGTGCACAGAATGTACAATTACTGGTGTGAAGCACAGTGTATAGAGATCTGTGTTTGTGTGTGGATTAGAGGGTATGGTGGGTTAGGGTGGAGAGAGATGGATCAGAAGGATACGCTTAAAGGCCCACTACCACCGTAACTTTTCAAAGATACACTTCTGTAACAGATGGTTACGAAACGCTATACACAGGTCTAGCTATGGTTCATTTAGACACAGGGCAATCTGGTTCAGCTCACATCGTCTTTTTATTAAGTAATCTGACAATGACTCTACCCCATTCTAAAAATACAAGGCTTGCAGTACGAGAAACGTTTAAAAATAGATTGACGTGCTAATGGCAGGGCAGAACAAATAAGAGGGATTACGCATGTGCTTAGTGCATTAGGTGTGTCGACAAGGCATAATAAACACAAATGGTGCTGAAATGTGTCTTCAAATTTACGTGTAATGGTACTTTAAAAATAGGAACAACTTTGGGCTGCCCGGCCCATGTTGTTGGTGCATGTGCTGGTATGCTCTTGGCTTGACTTCGCGAACGAAGATTTTATAGGAGTTGACCACGACGTCTGCAGGCAGGCAGGTTTGACCGCAGTGGCTGCAGGGGAAGGTATGGCCAGGGTTCTGAGTTGCGGCATCTCTGTTTTTTCTCCTGAGCCGCTTGTCCTTAAGGCTAGCTCTGTGAGAGTCCTCAAAGGAGACAGCTGCCTTGTAAATGGTGGAGCGCCAGGTGTCACGGTCCGCAGCAAGCGAAGACCACTGGTGGTGGTCGATTTGGCAGGCACTAAGTGACTTCTTGAGACAGTCTTTGTATCTCTTCTTTGGTGCCCCTCTGTCACGGTGTCCAGTAGCAAGCTCGCCGAACAGTGTGATCTTTGGTAGGCGATGATCCTCCATCCTGGAGACATGCCCCGCCCAGCGGAGCTGTGTCCGCAGCAGCAAAGCCTCGATGCTCACAGTTTCAGCCTGTTCAAGGACCTCGACGTTGGAGACATAGTCACTCCAGTGAATGCCCAGGATGGTATGCAGGCAGCGCTGGTGGAAGCGTTCGAGGAGTCGTAGTTGGCTGCGGTAGAGGGCCCAGGACTCGGAACCATACAGCAGGGTGGTGAGGACCACAGCTCTGTACACGCTGATCTTGGTGCCTGTTTTCAGCTGTTGATTGTGCCACACCCGCTTGAAAAGTCGCACGAAAGCGCTGTTCGCTTTTGCCAGCCTGCTGTCAAGCTCCTTGTCCAGCTTGGCGTCCGACGTGATAATGCAGCCAAGGTAGGTAAACTGGTGCACTGACTTTAGTTCAGACTCGCCAATGGTGATGTGAGGAGGGCGATACACTGTCTTGGGTGCCGGCTGATGGAGGACCTCTGTCTTTTTCAGACTGACCTCGAGTCCAAAGAGCTGGGCAGCATCTGCGAAGCAAGACGTGATGCGCTGCAGGGCTCTCTCTGTGTGTGCAACGAGGGCAGCATCATCAGCAAAAAGCAGCTCACGAATCAGTTGGTCTAGGGTTTTCATGTGGGCCTGTAGTCGTCTGAGGTTGAACAGGCTGCCATCGAGACGATACCTGATGTACACTGCATCGTCATCATCGAGGTCCACTGTGGCCTGCTTCAACATCATGCTAAAAAAGATGGTGAAGAGGGTCGGTGCCAGCACGCAGCCCTGCTTTACGCCGTTGAGAATAGGGAATGGTTCTGAGAGGTCATTGTTGAGTCTGACCTGGCCTTGCTGGTCCTCGTGTAGCTGGACAATCATGTTGAGGAACTTTGGGGGACAGCCAAGTCGCTCCAGGACCTGCCACATGTCTTGCCTGCTCACAGTGTCGAACGCTTTTGTTAGGTCGACAAATGTTACGTACAGCCCTTTGTTCTGCTCGCGGTACTTCTCCTGTAGCTGTCTCAGCACAAAGACCATATCGGTGGTGCTCCTGTTTGCTCTGAAGCCACACTGGCCCTCTGGGAGTTGGTCTTCAGCGATGGCAGGTACCAGCCGGTTCAGGAGCAGCCTTGCAAGGATTTTCCCAGCAATGGACAGCAGGGTAATTCCCCGATAGTTGGAACAGTCAGACTTCTCGCCTTTGTTCTTGTACAGGGTGATAACGACTGCATCACGGAGATGTTTTGGTAGTGTTCCTTCCTCCCAGCAGCAGAGAAAGAGGTCATGGAGCTTGTTGTGCAGTGCTGTGCCTCCATGTTTCCAGATCTCTGGCGGTATTCCATCAATGCCTGCTGCTTTGCCACTCTTGAGCTGGTGGATGGCTGTGAGGGTCTTTTCAGCGGTGGACGGTTCGTCCAATTCAACCTTTACTGGGAGGTGTGGGATTTGTAGGACGACTGCTTCTTGAACAGTGCGCTCAGCGCTGAAGAGGCTCTGAAAATATTCCGACCAGCGGTTCAAGATGGAGGTATTATCTGTGAGGAGTGCCTGGCCATTCGCGCTTCGCAGAGGACTTTGTACCAGGTGCCTGGGGCCATACACTGCTTTCAGTGCTTCGTAGAAGCCCCTGTAGTCACAATTGTCAGCGCAAAGCTGGGTCCTCTGTGCAAGTCTGGTCCACCACTCATTCTGGAGATCTCTGAGCTTGCGCTGGAGACTGCTGCAGACGACGCAGAAGGCAGACTTCTTCACAGGGCAGGAAGGCTGGGCTAGGTGGGCCTGATGGGCAGCTCTTTTTTTTTGCTAGGTGTTCCTGGATCTCTACATCGTTTTCGTCAAACCAGTCTTTGTTCTTCTTTCTGGCGAAACCCAAGACTTCTGCAGAGGATTTTGCAATAGCAGTTTTCAGTTGTTCCCAAAGTGTTTCAGGGGAGGAGTCTACTGGGTCCGCTGTGTCTTTGAGCCTGCGCTGTAAATCTGTCTGAAAGGCAGCTTTCACATCGTCACGCTGAAGGCTGGCAACATCAAGCTTTTTCTTGGGGGGGGCCCCCATTTCTTGGGTTTTGGCTTGAAGTGGAGCCTGAGTTTGCAGCGGACAGGGCGGTGGTCAGTGTGGCACTCTGCGCTGGGCATCACTCTGGTGAGGAGGACGTCACTGTGGTCCCTCTGACGCACTAGGACATAGTCGATAAGGTGCCAGTGTTTGGAGCGAGGATGCATCCAGGTGGTCTTTCGACTGTTCTTTTGCTGAAAAGTAGTGTTGGTGATGACCAGTTGCTGCTCCGCACAGAACTCCCAACAGTAGGCGGCCATTGTCATTGCAGTTCCCCACGCCATGCTTGCCGAGGACTCCTTTCCAGGCTTCAGAGTCCTGGCCCACTCTGGCGTTGAAGTCGCCAAGGATGATGACTTTGTCGTCTGCAGGGGTACTCTGTAGGAGGCTGCGCAGGTCAGTGTAAAACTTGTCCTTTTCAGCAGGCTCTGCCAGGAGGGTTGGGGAGTACACACTGAGAAGGGTGACGTGTTGCTGGTGTCTCAGTGGGAGGCGCATGGACATGATGCGGTCTGAGTGGCCCGTTGGTAGGTTTTCCAGCTTAGTCTCAATGGATGTCTTGACCATGAAACCCACGCCTGAGAGCCGTCTTTCTGATGCAGGCCTGCCTGACCAGTAGAGGGTGTACCCAGCACCAAGTTCTTGGAGGCTGCTTACTTACTTACGCCTGTCACCCCTACCCGGGTATAGGCCGTCGACGAGAGACCTCCAGCAACTCCTGTCCTGTGCTTCTCCTTCGATTCTACTCCAGGTGGTTCCCAGTCTCTTGATGTCAGCTTGGAGGTCTCAACGCCAGGAGTTTCTCGGCCTACCTCTTTTCCTCTTTCCCTGGGGGTTCCATGACAATGCCTGCCTAGTGATACTGGAAGCTGGCTTTCTCAGGCTGTGACCGATCCATCCCCATCTTCTTCGCCCAATTTCATTCTCTGCTGTTATCTGCTCTGTTCTGTCCCAGAGTCTGACGTTGCTGATCTTCTCTGGCCAGTGGATTTTCAAAATTCTTCTAAGGCAACTGTTCATGAAGGTCTGTACTCTGTTGACTGTGGTTTTTGTCAATCTCCAAGTCTCTGCTCCATATAGGAGAACTGCTTTTACATTGGAGTTGAAAATCCGGACTTTGGTGTGTTGTGACAGCTCTCTGGAACTCCACACTTTTTTTAACTGGAGAAAGGCTGCTCTGGCTTTACCGATTCGTGCTCTGACATCTGCATCAGTGCCGCCTTTTTTGTCTATGATGCTCCCAAGATAGGTGAAGGACTCCACCTCCTCCAACGGGGTGCCAGCAAGCAAGATTGGTTCTTCCCTGGTTGTGTTCAGCCTCATTGTCTTTGTTTTCTGTTTGTAAATGGTGAGGCCCACTTGGGACGAGATGTCAGCAAGCCTCGTGGTCTTGTCCTGCATTTGTTGATGAGTGTGGGACAGTAATGCCAAGTCGTCTGCAAAATCGAGGTCGTCAAGCTGTGTCCACAGTGTCCACTGTATTCCACTTCGTCTGTGCTCTGTGGTCATCTTCATGACCCAGTCTATGGCCAGTAGGAAGAGGAACGGAGACAGCAGACACCCCTGCCTGACACCAGTTCTGACCTGGAGCTTTCTGGTGAACTGCCCTTCGTGGATCACGCGACATGTCATGCCATCGTAGCTGCCCTTGATCAGGCAGACGAGCTTTGTGGGTACACCGTAGTGTCGTAGGAGTTTCCACAGTGTCTCTCGGTCCACGCTGTCAAATGCTTTCTCGTAATCCACAAAGTTGACGTACAGCGGGGAGCTCCACTCCAGAGACTGTTCCACGATGATGCGGAGAGTGGCGATCTGGTCTGTACATGATCGGTTCTTCCTGAATCCTGCTTGCTGGTCTCTCAGCTGGGGGTCAACGGAGCTCTTCATTCTCTCTAGGATGATCCTGTTGAAGACCTTTCCTGGTACTGACAGCAAGGTGATTCCTCTGTAGTTGGAACACTTGCTGAGGTCGCCTTTCTTGGGAAGCTTGATTAGGTACCCCTCCTTCCAGTCAGCTGGCATCACCTCCTCTTCCCAGATATTTCCAAACAGTGGGTACAGCATCTCCACTGTTGTCTCTAGGTCTGCTTTCAGAGACTCTGCTGGGATGCCATCTGGCCCTGCTGCTTTGCCATTCTTCAAAAATGCCACTGCTTTTCTGATCTTTTCCCGGCTGGGTCTGTCACAGCTGATGGGTAGGTCGGTCTCTGCCGGCTGGATGTCGGGGGGGGGGGGTCGGGTGGGCTAGGTCTGTTCAGTAACTCTTCAAAATACTCGGCCCATCTGTCGAGTTGGTCTGCTCTGTCTGCAATAGGCTTGCCTTCTTTGTCTTTTACTGGTCTTTCTGTATGGCCATACTTACCCGACAATCTTCTGGTAATGTCGTAGAGCTGTTTCATGTTGCCGCTGCCTGCTGCCTTTTCTGCCTCTGCTGCCAGGCTGTCTGTGTAGGCCCTCTTGTCTGCCCTGATACTCCTCTTCACCTCGCGGTTGGCTTCCAAGTATTCCTCCTGTGCCCTTACTTTGGCTGCTCTCGTGCGACTGTTGTTGACCGCTGCTTTCTTCTGCTTCCTCGCTTCTATCTTCTTCAAGGTCTGTGCCGACAGCCAGTCCTTGTGGTGGTGTTTCCTGAACCCTACAGTGTCTTTGCAGGTTGAGTTCAGCGCCTCTCTAACTGCCTTCCACTGCTGCTCTGTGGTGACCGCCTCCTCTTCATTTACTAGCTCCTGAAGCGCTTGAAACCGGTTGGACAGCACCAGTTTGAACTCTTCTCTAACTCCAGTTTCTCTCAGGAGGCCTACATTATAGCGCTGTCTTCTTGTTGTCTCTGTGCGGCTTTTCTTTAGCTTGAGCTTCATTCTTAAGGTAAGCAGATGGTGGTCTGAGGCAACATCTGCTCCCCTCCTCACTCGAACATCTTGAAGGGATCTTCTAAATTTCTTGCTAATGCAGATATGGTCTATTTGGTTCTCTGTTGTATGGTCAGGTGAGACCCAAGTTGCTTTGTGTATTCTTCTGTGTGGGAAGATGCTGCCTCCAATGACAAGTCGGTTTAGAGCACAAAAGTCTACAAACCTCTCCCCGTTCTCACTCATCTCCGAGCCTAGTCCCTGTCTCCCCATCACCTCTTCGTATCCGGTGTTGTCCTCCCCTATTTTGGCATTAAAATCGCCCATGACGATGGTGATGTCTCGCTCAGCACATTTGTCCACGGCACTCAGGAGTCGGTCGTAGAACTCTTGTTTCTCTTCCTCGTCACTGTCATTGGTGGGCGCATAACACTGGATGACGTTCAGCTTGAGCTTTTTCTTGGTTCTAAAGGCTGCTGTGATAATTCTTGGCCCAAGAGGTTCCCAGCCCATCAGCGCTCTCTGTGCCACTGGTGACAGCATGAATGCTACTCCTTCTGTATGGGGGGCATTCTCCTCTTCATGACCTGAATACAGAATCATCTCCCCACTTAACAGCCTTTTCTGGCCAGACTGCGTCCATCTGGCTTCACTGATACCTAGCAGGGAAAGGTTGTACTTTTGCATTTCCGCTGCTATCTGGGCGGCCTTGCCGCTCTGGTACATGGTCTTGACGTTCCATGTGCCCATGGTTGTGTCCCTGGATAGAGAGAGGCGGCTCGGTCCTGTGGCTTCCGAAGACTTCCGGCTTTCACCACAGGACCTCATAAGTCTTCTAGTAGAAGAACCTTCCTCCTCTTGGAGGCTGCCTTCGTCCGGAAGGCGTACTTCGCTGAGCGCGGCAATGTCGATGTTTAACCTCCACAATTCATGGGCAATGAGGGCGGAGCAACGTTCAGGGCGTCCGCTGTCTGCTTTGTCGAGCATGGTTCGGACGTTCCAGCATGCTACGTTGAGTCCAGTCGTGGTCGGCATGAGAGTGGATCTGTTATTCTTTCTTGTTTTTTTACCGCAGGAGAAGATGCCCGTTGACCGCGGCTAGCCAACTGGGGTTGCGAGGGGATGAGCTTTGGTTAGGCCACCTTTTGTAGGCCCCTCTCCATGTGGAGCAAGCAGTGCTGTCCCTAGAGAAGGCTGCTTGGTCGTTCAGGGTGTGCCGAGTGATGTTGTCATCCCCAGGTCAACATCAGGCGACCAATATCCTGAACCGCCTGTATGCAGGTTTGAGACTGCGGCTTCCAGTGACATCTTTCACCTGCCGTTTCGCCCCTCGCCCGTCGCTACAGGACTTGGAATGGTCAGTGTCATGGTCCGTGGACGTTTCCTAAAGCCTGCGCGGTGGAGCTTTTTGGTGGAGTGCAGTGTGCACAGTACTGGCCCCACCCTTTAAACCCTTGGTTCATCTGCCATGGCCTAGCAAGCTGGGACGATGGCATTGAGGTCCTCGTGTCGTAGGTTTTATATCAGACTGTCCTTGTCCTAGTCTCTGGCTCAAAAGCCTTCCCCCGGAGACACGGGGGCTTTGATGTCAGGGGTTTCCTCCCTTAGCCTTTCCGCAGCCAAGCGGCCAGGCCTGCAAGGCAGCAGAGGAGGAGGGCGGGGTCGTCTATGTCCCGTGCTGGTATGCTGTGAGAAAAAAAAAGTTTTTCTAATGCATGTTCCTTGTTTCAGTTGGAATCAGCACTTTTCTTTCTTTGTTTGTGTTCATTCTCATTTTCTGTTATGTTTATGCTTCTTGGTGAAGTTTGTAATGTAATCTTGATAATGCAAACCACAAGTGTTCCATAATATTTCAGGTTCAGCCGCACATGTGTACGTGAGCGTGACAGTGACATCACGTGTACCAACTGTCCCCAGGGCTACGAAGGGCGGCGCTGTGAGCACTGTGCAGAAGGTTACCGTGGCAACCCATCAGTGCCTGGGGACAGGTGCACACGCATTGATGGTGAGACTTGACCCCCATATGCATTCAGCCAGCAGTACACTGAACAATACAAGCCACTGCATGTTGAAAGGAATTAACACTTTCTGTGCTTGTTTACTAGTGTCAGAAATAATAATAATAATAAAAACGTAACGCCTAACCTAACCAAATAAAATGTAAAAAAAACTCTTAAGTTATTTACATCAATTAGGTTGCATAAAAATTTACTAAGTTACAGATGGTGTCAATGTACACATACCAGTAACATCGTTTTCATGAATGACTAATTTTTTCCTTGTTTTTCCAAAGCATGTTTCTTTCTCTCATGGTCATTTCTTTGCATTTCACATAATTACAGTCACCCTTCTGATGTGGTGTTTGCTGATACTTGCTTATGTTTGTGACAGAGCCTGATATCTGCGACACGCGAGGCAGTCTGATTGCAGTACCTGATGCCCTCACCGGCAGGTGTCAGTGCAAGGTGAGCCGGCCTAGCCAATAAGCAAAAGGTCATTGAGCCAACATGGTGTGGAGAGATGTGCTGAACAAATCAAACACCAACATTAACACATCCATGATGGGAGCCTTCCTTAAGAGGTACAGCCAAAGGTCCCTGATGGCTGCACATAACCTTGAAAGTTTAAAAAGTTTAGGGGACACAACTTTGCTTTGTTTCTGGTTACTTATTGTGGTTGTGGAACATTGAACATATGTCTGATTATGTGTGGAGCAGATTTTGTAAGAGAAAATGGCGAAAAGGACTGTTTGCTGTTTGCCATGTGAGAAGATCAATCAACTGCTTGATCTTTATGAGGACAAGGTGGGAACAGCAGAGAGTGGATTTAAATGGTGGAACTGATTAAAATGAGTTTGTAAAAGATGTTGAATAACCAGTGATCGTTTTATATACAGAGCTCCTATTGTGAATGATGACAGGTGACTTTGAACTTCAGTATGATTGGCAGATGCACATGGGCCTTTTTTGTCTACTGTATTGAAAATGGGGATGGTCGGAGCACGTTCCGTAGAATGCACACGATGTGCTGGGCCAGGCTGACCCCGAATTCTGACAAAGAAGTAACACAATAGAAATTACGTCATGTCTAGCTACGCTAACCATGCTGCTGAACGTACATTTCCAGGAAGCGCTGTGTGTGTGTGTATGTATATAGACATGAGTGTCTCTGGTGTTTGTGTACGTACAGGCCTGAAACTTTAGGAAATGCTTTTATTGAAATGTATTTCAGAGAGCATCCGAGCTTATTTTAATTGATTGACTCCTTAAAATCGGTTGACCCACATTTGAGTCCGTAATTTAAGTTCTATTCACTTGGAATTTTGGATATAGCTGGCTTGGAGATAAACATTAGATGAGTTCATTAGACAGCTTTGTACCTTTTCAGCTTTTTCGTAAAATGTAATTCATTGCAGAACAAATTAAAAAGTAAGAATTCTCGACTTCTAGAAAAGAATCGGACGGTGACATAAAGGTGCCAAAGCACCAGATGTCAGTGTTATACAATGTTTCTGACTTGACATCAAATTCGTCACTGTGTACACGGTGTCGTGGGACTAGCGATGCCATAAAGTGAAGCTTATAGTGACGTCATTTTGCTGCTCGTGCTATAGCTAGTTTTTTTCTTCTTCAGAATTCCTGTCGCTACATCAGCTCACAGAATGTACTAATGGCGGGAAGTGCCATGTGTCTGTCTTTATTTGTGTGCGCCGGTGTGTGTTGATCAGAACTGGGTTAGAGAGGAGGGAAATGGATCAGAAGGATAAACTTAAAAATATAAACATGAACTCTGAATGTCCCTAAAAGTCAAGGCTGTTTTCAGTTAGACTCAGTTTGAGAAACATGAGCATCAATGTCAGAGGCGTAGATTTTCATGAACCTGCGGGCAGAGGCGACTCATGAGGATCTGTGCCTCTTGCAGATGTGGATTATAATCGTTACTTAGTCCGCATCTACTTCCTCAGTTTGAGTACACTATCAGATAAAATCTCGAGCAATATGCATAGATTCTCATAACGACCCTTAGTTGGTGAGGACTTTTGAACGTCTATGCCTCTTGCAGACTTTAGAAACTCACTCTTGCACTGGTTACATTCATCACTCAGCCAACTATAGGTGTTATACTTGGTGTATAAAATACCAAACGCAAGTAAATTTGGCAATTTCAGATTTTTATATCTTTTTTGCTATTTTGCAATCTAATGTAATCAGGTTCAATACTCACAAACCAGATAGGTGAGGCTAGCGCTGGCAGAATTGTACTCAAACGAAGGGGAATATCACAGCGCTGGACAGACAAACAGTTAGATAGTTAGTTAAGGCAGGGGATCTAACTGTTTGTCTGTCCAGTGCTGTGATTCCCCTTGGTTTGAGTACAATCAGGTTCAATGACTTTCATTACATATAATATGCTTTTTTCAGTAAACATATACGTGCAAGCACTGAATTACTGTGCTACAATGAAGAGCACAATGGTTTTCAGCAAAAGAACCAGTTTTCTGGCAGAACTGATTCAAGCTTTAGTGTCCAGGACACCAACCACAACACATTTTTGTCAAATTGTCATAGACACCCCATCCCTCCGCCCTCTCCTAGAAAACAACAAAAAAGCAAGAAACAGATTGTGGTTGTCAGGATACAAGTAATTACATGATGTGGACTTCAACTACAAGACGTAAACAAGCAAGATTGAGTTACTGATTGTGTAACCATGAAATAAGAACGAAGGTTATATGTGTGAGCACCAGAGACCACTGGTACATCAATTACAACATCTTACATTACAACATTTTGGACATCATTTAAAAATATGCATATCTCTGCAAAAATTATGAACCGGCAGCACTGACAACAGTACAGCCATTGCCTTTGCTTCTATACACATCTATTATGAATATGTAAACTGCTGAACTTTGTGAAAAAAATGGCTACAGACATCTAGACCTAGTCCGCCGCGTCACCTTCATGCCGACTCCGTGGACCAAAATCAGCGTCAATGAGACCAACAAGAGACTTGGAGTTACTGCAGCCTGGGGACTGATGAGGATGTATGCCTCTTACAGGCGGAAAGCGTTTTGCATCATGTTGGACCGTGTACCTAGTCAGGGCCCATGCTTGCAGTATTGTTTACATTTGCTCGAGAGAGGGGGCAAGTGTCACCCATCACTGTTGGCGGCTGTCCTCCCGCCTCCCTAATTTTTAGGATGCACTCTGTTCATTGAGGACTGACTGTGTAGGCCTACAGTGCACTAGAGCATCATGCTAGCTGACCATAGCTCTCTGTCTCTCATACAGGCCAACTAACTCAGCACGGGTATCAGTGACTGTCTAAAAAAAAATGAATAAGTCATATGACCGGCTCACTGACAGAGCAATGCGTCATTTCAAATTTGTATGCGTCGATGACCGATGAGCATCCTATACGCTGCCTCTCGCATCAAGAGGGCGCATGTGGATCTATTCCTCCTGGACATGCGCACATGTTTGTGTGAGAGAAAGGGAGAGCCATGTGAGGGAGAGAGAATGACATCATATTTAGAGTATTATGTCAGTGTCTGCGTGGTGACGGAGTTGCCTCTTTTACGTCACCGCCACTGTCTGACTTTCTCTAGAAGTAAAGTTTTTTAGTGTTTTAATTCTTTTCTGAAAATAATTAATTTTTACTAAAGAAGTTGAAAGGATACAAAGCTAGCTAACGACTCGTTCAATGTCTTTCTCCAAACTAGCTATATGCAAAAGTTCAAGTAAATATGACAAAAATTACTGGCTCTAATCTGTGTCAACTGACTTCCTATAAACGGTTGTTTATGTCTTAAATGAGACACTCAATTACTCAATCAATGCTTGGAGGCTCTCTTAGCCTCCCACTTAAGAAAGTATTTCGCCAAGGTTCAAGCTTGTGTGTACAGAAATATCAGAGATTCTCTTGTTTACATACATATACATACGCACATACATACATGCCAAAGGTACGTTCAGCAGCAAGGTTAGCGTAATTAGACATGACGTAATTTTTATCTTGTTACTTCAATTGTTAGAGGTTTAGCCTGCCCGCCTTTGACATCATGGACATGCTATTAAATTTGCCCCACCACGATCCGTCCTATAAAGTCCCTTCTATAAATAGAAGGGACTTGAAAAAAGGATGCAAAAAATATCCAGATTTCCCATTTCAAAACTTGACAGGTACACGACTATTGGGTGTCAGAGCTAGTAGCTGACCAGCTGAAATGGGAGCACCACATAATCTCTAGTGTATTTCTACTGTCTAAACTTTCTGAATAAACTCCGTACTAATTGTTGTAAACTATTCTTTCACGTTTCATGTAAGATGTTTCAATGCATGCATTTTAAGAATTAACATGACAGCATTTGGTCATATGCTTGTAGAATTTTGTTAAAAACCATCTAGTAGTAGTAGTTGTAGTAGTAGTTATAATCATAGTAGTAGTAGTAGTAGTATTTGTATATTTTATTCACACAAATTTTGGAAGCAAGAAACGCAATAAGCGTGAATTTAGAAGTGCCTACATGAAACTTGTTTGTCAACAAAACGTCACGTTCATGGTAGTAATCTGGCACTGTGAAATCAAATCAAGAAGCCTGAGAACGTCATTGTGTTATACATTGTGTTGCATGCCTGTACGCGCATGTTGGCCGCATTGGGTCATAATTCAACAATTTATATTGCAAAATTTGCGTTTTGCAAATTCAGTACGTTTGCCAGGGACGATGTTTGCTGATGTTTTAGTATGCATTTAGGACATCGTCAAGATTGTACATCCATTGAGAAACCCTGTGATGCAAGGATGTCAGGGTGTTTTGTAAGTGTCCTGGACTAGAAGTCTGTTCATGAGCAGCAGCCAACTCTTTGTGGCCAGAACCCCTCATTTTTTTCTTAAGAATGCCAGTGACCATAAATCCAAAGTCACTGTTGTCATACACAGCGGAGTAAAACATTTGTGTTCTTCCTCACCCATCATGCAGTCTTTGCCTTCACCGATGGTTAATCCCTAAATTCAAAGAGGGGCTGAGAGGATGAATGTTTTTACTCATTCAGGCCTCGGAAAAGCTGTAATTTCACAGATCCAGCCATTGCCTTCATCAGAATACCATATTGCCTTTAAATCCTGCCAGAAGTGGCTGAAATTGTGTGAAATAGCACTAGTACATTGTGTGAAAATATCTAGTAAATTAGGCCTCAGGTTTCAGTTCTTTGGCACAACTCTCATTACTTTTTGATCATTCTTGTAATAGCACACAGCCCCTGTACCAGATCATCTTACCGGTGCAATGCCATGCCATGCCATACCATTTTTTCCGGTAATACTGTGCAACTCTGTGTACTAGTATGTGTGCTGTAGGTCATCAGGTCCAAAATCATTACCAGTACATGTCTGTATACACGCATGAAACATTTTACCTGTTACATTTCATAGGACAATGAAATTTGTGTAAACTTTATGAGTTGGTATTGTGTGGATGTGTTTCAGGCTAACGTTGAAGGTCGTCTGTGTGACCGTTGCCGTGGTGACACATTTTACCTGTCAAGTGACTACCGATTCGGCTGTATCCCCTGCTTCTGTATGGGCGTCACTCAGATGTGTCAGAGCACCTCATGGAACAGAGCACAGGTAACCAGTTAGAACTCCACAGATCATACTGACCTCTCCAAACCTCAAATGCTATATCTGTAGAAAACTGCATATGATATATACAACAACTTTTCTACCATTCATGGCAGAACTTACAATAGAATCTCTTAAGACTTGTCACCCCTGTTGCCAATCAAAATAGAGGTGGCTGCTAACAAGAGGTTTTATAGGAGCTAGCGGATTCATGAGTGCTGGAGACACTTAGATAGGAATAAGCTGATGTGTCATTGTTTAAACCAGAAACAGGACCCCCATTGACCTCATCACACCTCTGCATGTACTTGTGATGCTGTCCTTTTGTGTGGAAAGAAAATATACTTCTATATGTGTGTACGAGCATGAGAGGGATAACCTCAGAATATTAGTGGCCATTAATGTGTGTAACTTTGTTCTTGTTGTGAACGAATGGGGAGGGAGGAGGATAAAAATCGAAATTGTACCCAAAATATGTATTTTTTACACATTTGGAGATCTCTTGTGACCCTTGACCCTTTTGAGTGGTCATCCAGATTAGAATGTATAGGAAGGTATCTCTGTATCAAGCTTATGTCTGAATTTGAAAATAGTATTTGACAAACTAATTTAGTGAAAATATGGTTATTTTGGATCTATTTCTTGACCCCTGACTGTTGACTGTTCAGCAAGTGACCGGAAAAGCATGGTACTTTATATAGTAAAAATATCGTCCATGCAATGCAAATGTGGCCCCAACTAGTGACCTCTCAAATCAGGTTCTCTGTACTACACACATGAAGGCCAATGTAGGCTAATGAAGTTGGCACTGTTGCAGTTGCAGAATGTCACACATTTAGTCTTGTGAAGATAAACCTGTACCTATGATAGGCATGATTATTATCGTGCAGCAGCCACAGTGACCAAAGCCATTTATAGCTTCCTCAATACTTGATGCAAACAACATTCACATAGCTTTCAGAAAGCCCGTGTCCATCTTTATCTGGATATTTTTTGCATACAAAGCATGTTCTTGCCATGTATTTCTAGTGCAAAAAGTACTGGTAAATGAGTTCATCATCCTTGCTTACAACTCTACATGAGTTACATTAGTTTTGAATGAGTGATTTTGCTTATACTTGGTTGTTATTGTGCAGGTGACCACAACGTTCTCATCAGATCGTAGTGACTTTTCACTGACCAACATGATGCAAACACGCTCCATCACACAGGGATTTACTGTGGATCGCAACACACGTCAGCTAGTGTATCGTCGTTTCAACAGTCTGCCGCAGGATGTGTACTACTGGAACCTGCCCGATCGATATTTGGGGGACAAGGTCAGTTTCCTGTCAATACAGGCTTGGGAATGTGCATATTCAGTCCAGTTCAGTGTTACTTTGGAACGTGAATCAGACTAGTGTTTCTTTTGTAAATTGGACATGGTAAGCATGTTATAGGGCTATGTATAAAGTTGTGTGTAAAGCTGTGTGTATTAATTATTATTAGTTGTTTTTGGCTCACGTGCAAAGCAAAAGTGAGTCTTATGTTTTGGGCCAGTGGTCGTCCGTCCGTCGTCTGTGGTAAACTTTAACGTTGGCATTTTCTCAGAGACTATTCAAGCCACATTCTTCAAACTTGGCCCAGGGATACTTTGTGGTAAGACCTTTCTAAACATACCAATTTGAGTGACCTCTTACAAAGGTCACGGTCACAGGAGATCAGGAAATAGGTAAAAAATAGCTATATTATGACATAATTTATTTTTTCGCAAATACTATTCACAACTTCAAACCCAAACTTGGTACAAAGATACCTGATGGTAAGACCTTTCAATATGTACTAATTTGGTTGATCCCTCAGAAAGGGCAAGGGTCACAAGAGCTCAGGAAATAGGTGAAATATAGCCAGATTGTGACAAAATATGTTTTTTCTCAAATACTATTCACAACTTCAGACCCAAATTGGTACAGAGATACCTGATGGTAAGACCTATCTATGCATACTAATTTGGATGACCCCTCAGAAAGGTCAAGGTCACAACGGCTCAGGAAATAGGTCTGAAATAGCCATATTTTGACAAAAGATGTTTTTTCTCAAATACTATTCACAACTTTAAACCCAAACTTGATACAGAGATACCTGATGGGTTTCTATGCACACTAATTTGGCAAAAATTAGGTCTAAAATAGCCATATTTTGACAAAAGATGTTTTTTCTCAAATATTATTCACAAATTAAAATCCAAATTTGGTACAGAGATACCTGATGGTAAGACCTATCTATGCATACTAATTTGGATGACCCCTCGGAAAGGTCAAAGGTCACAAGAGGCTGGCAAATGTATGTAAAATGCTGATTTTTGATAAAATTGTAGGTATTCTACCTAGGTAGGTATTTTTGCAAATTTCTCAACCAAATTTGGTACAAAGATAGCTGATGATAAGACCTTCCTATGCATACTAATTTAGTCGACTCGTCACAAAGGTCAAGGGTTGGGGGGGGGGGGGGGGGGGGTTTGACAGATGTGAAAAATGCTTACATTTTCAGTAAACATGGATTTTGCTGCTGCATAAGCCAGCCCTTGTCACAAAGGTCACACATATGTGAATCGGTCAAACACGTGAGCCATAATGGCGTTGCCTTTCTTGTTATTTGTTCAGGTGTCAGCATATGGAGGTAACTTGAGGTTCACGATTCGCCACAGGCCCGGTGCTGACAGCTCTCCAATCAGTCGTGGGGAACCCATTGTGGAAATTGGAGTAAGTGCAAAATGTTGATGCTTTGGATTGATTTGGGAAGTATAGGTGAGCCTCTGTATTCTATCACAAGACAGAAAATAATATGTCCGGGTCTCAGGCTTCTATCTTGATGTCGGTAGAGTGAACAGCCCTCTGCCGAGAATCAGCCGTGGTTGGCTTTAATTGGTACAGCTGTGCGTGGCCAGCTTAGGCTCACATTGGCCTGATGACCTTTTGTTTACTTGGAGATGTTTTTTTTTTTTTAATTTTCATAATCCTGTGTAAATTCAGCAACAGGTTGATGTGGACACATATGAGGCGTCTGACTTGATGTCTCCTAGGAATTGTTATATACTGAGGCTGCCCTTTGTATTGCTCAGTGTTAAGTCACAGGAGTATATTACTGTTATATTACTCAGCAAGTCAGGCAGCTCTCTTCACAGGAGTATAGTACTCAGCAAGTCAGGCAGCTCTCCTCAGTTACACAAATGTCAGAGGTAGACAGGTTTTAAAGGAAAAATAAATGTTTCAGAGGAAAATTTTTTTGGACAAAGTTCACTTTGGGCCTGATCCAATTTTTGCTGTTTTTGACATCAGGAAAACTTGTAAATGTTCATCCAGCTGTTAGGACAGACTCTTCACAATGTCTCAAAATCCTTTCTGACATGAAGTGAAGGGCCCTGCCCTAGCAGGGGCAACGCTGCACAGGGGCATAGGCGGCCAAGTTCCCCACTCTGCTGAGCCATCCCTTGGCCATCTTTGTCTGTAGTGTCGGCATTTATTCTGATACTTTCAGTGCCACAGAGTTCAAACATGCAATGGTAGCTAGTCCTATCTTAACCCATTAACCCCAAGGCAGCATTTCCAAATTTTGGAGATGTCACGTGACAACTATGTACCAGTTGCAGGAGATAGATCAACCATGATAATTTAAGGGTAGTGCCAGATTCTTAGTGCCATCAGGCACCAAGCTAATCTGGCAGTATCCTTGAATTATCATGGTTGATCCATCTCCTGCTGTAGTGTGTTGGGGCAAAATGGTTTAAGGTGTCCTTAAACTGGGTACTCACAAACCTTTAAAAAAAAAAAATCATGTTTGTATTTGGGTCTTTTTGTATATTTGTTTTGGACAATTTTTGTTTGTCCCTTGTGGGGAAATGGCACTACTTTCTGCAGGGATAGTTCGTTTCTCCTGCTGAAGGGTGTGGTGGCTAAATTCTCATTTCTTTCCTCAAAACACATTACCGATGGTATTACTAATAGGAATGGTTTCTTAGCTAGTCTAATTTTAGCCAAAATTGTTGTGTACGAGTATGGCCATTATGGCAGGTGAGGGGCGCCATAACCTAGGCGGTAACCCGAGTAGCCTCCCTTCCAACCCAACCGCGCAAGCTCCCAGTGGATGCTCACCAGTCAGTTTCTTTGCTATACAGTGAAAGGTTGTGTACGTCTATGACTCTAGCTTCGGACTGTGTAAAGTTGTGGAAACCGGTCGTAGGGTTTTGGTGGAGGTGTTACCCTACGCCTTGCCTTATGTTAGGCTTGGACGCTTTCTTGTGGGACTTTCTTCGTCGGTGTTTGTGCCTTAGACCTGACGAGACAGCGGCGTCTGTGAACTGTGCTCACGCGCCTCGAGGCCGGTCTGGCCATAGTGTATTAGGCACTTCGTGTGTCCTGAACTTTCTCCTTCGCTCTACTGCTAGCCTCAGAGTGCCCGGTGTTAGGCTTGGACACTTTCCAGTGGGAATTTTCCTTGTCGGCCTTTGTGCCTTAGACCTGACGTGACCGTGGCGTCTTGTGAACTGTGCTCACGCGCCTCGATGCCAGACTGTTCGTGGCGATTTCGCACGTCGTGTGTCCTGAACTTTCTGCTTAGCGCCAGGACTATCTTCAGGGTGTCTGGTGTAGGTGGACGCTTCCTGAATTTCCTCGGCCGTGTTCCTAGCGTCTGGAACCAGGCGTGCCAGCGGCGCCTGCATGGACGCCTGTCACAGACCGGGATTGCGTCGAGCCTGCCTTCAGCCGTGGGTCCTGGATTCCGCGGTGTTCTGGTTGGTCTTCGACCTGTGTTGGTGCCCTGCTTCTTCAGATGGCAAGGTAAAACCTCGGTTATTGTCTACGTCGGGCGCTCAGGTGGGGGATAGAGTGCCAGGCGTCGGCATATGCCGTGCACTTAAACTTCGTTCTTACATGCGGATTCGTATTGCGGGCCCGTGGGGGCACGCTCGCTCGCATGTCTTTGTGCATTATGTTTTGCAGTTGGCAAGTCTGCACGCGATGTGGGCAGTTCCAGTGGCCTAGTCACGAGCATGCCGTTGCCTGCCCTGTTCCGGATGTGCCTCTACCCACCCATGCCTGGTCTGCGGCCCATGGCTGGAAGAACAGTGGACCCAGCTATGGAACTTCTACTGCCATGAGCGGCCGACACCGCCGTGAGATGGCCTTAGTCGCCTGCTCGGCGTTAAACCCAAATAACCAACCAACCAACCGGCACGGGGGAAAGATCCAACACCGGTACGCGCCACAGACCCGTCGAGTGGCCCTACTGGGTGATAGAGCCTTCAACGCCGCGACTTAGGCCGCGAGCTTGAGCTCTAGTACTGGCAGCCACCACATTCCCGTCGAGTGGTCTCTGTTCGGTCAAGGATCCTCGAACGCCACGGGATAGGCCTCGAGACAAGCACCGGTAGCCACCACAGTCCTGTCCAGTGGTCTCTACACGGCAGTGATGCCACTGACTGGAAGAGCAGTGGACCTAGCTATGGAGCTTCTACCGCCGCGAATGGCCGACACCAGCATGGGGGAAAGATCCAACACCGGTACACGCCACAGACCCGACGAGTGGCCCTTACCAGGTGGTAGAGCCTTCAACCCTGCGGCCCAGGCCGCGAGCCGGAGCTCTAATACCGGCAGCCACCACAGTCACCTCGAGTGGTCTCTGTTCGGTCATGGATCCTCGAGCGCTGCGAGCTAGGCCTCGAGGCAAAGCACCGGCAGCCATCACGGTCCCGTCGAGTGGCCTCTACTCGGTAGTGACGCCTTCGGCATGAGATCAGACATGAGGGCGAGCTTCAGCACCGGTAGTCGTCACAGACCCGCCGAGGGAGGTCTACCAGGTTGTGGAGACTCACACGCAACAGGATGGTCCAGTCACTGTCACTTCCTCGCCCATGACTAGAGTCCAGCGCAGAGTCGGCTCTCCAGAGTTAGCATTCGGGGACTCGACCTAACGCGCTCCTGTTCCCGGCTGACAGCAGTAGACACGGCGCGGCATCGCGACGAGACGTCACGTCGGGCCACACATCCGCTGCAACCTGGGGTACAGTACAGACAAGATAGATGTCCTGGCCATGGTAAGTGCCTATACCTTCGGCGGGACGAGAATGCTGGGCCATGTTGCTCTTGCGTGACTTAGGCAGCAGGACCGGCACTATGCCTAGGACATCGGCCGGTGGAAACCAACTTGTAAGTTCGGAGAAGACCCAATATGAGGTTGGTCCACGACGTGCGGGCCCTCCAATCCTCGACTCTAGTCTGGCACAGACGATCGGCATTCCACTCTTTTCAGGAATTTGTAGTTGGCGGTTCTCCGCCCAAGCGTCTGGGGTCACCTCGCGGCGGAGGGTAGATGGAAGGAGTGCACGACCGGACAATTCTGCTGGGCTTGCGGGCGCCCGCTCGCCAGGTTAATTAGAGATGAGCCAGGTTCACGCCGATTCACACGCCCTGTCTATCCTCAGGACGGTGTGTATGGACCACGGAGGGGGAAGAACCTAGCGGACGTCCGTCGGGACTAGACTTAGGTCGACCGATCCTTCCACAAGTTACAACAGCAGTGTTCCGCCTCAAGTCCGTTAGAAGTACCGGCACCCCGGGCGAGACTACAGGAGCGGCGGCCTCTCGCCTGTCGCTTCCGGGCAGGTCGTCTGGGCCTACACTGGTTGCGCCGTACGCCTGCCAGCCCAGCACGGAGATACGGCATCCATCCCAGGGACGGTGCTTTTACACTGGACAGGATAAGACTGCAGGCCGTGGGCGGCCTGCGTGACGCACTGAATACTGCGAGTGCAGCTTGACCTCGGCTCGCCACCCCGCCTCCAATGCGGCTTCCAGCCACTACTAGTCTGGTGACGTGTACACTTGCAAGCGCTTACAGCTGGAAGGTAAGTTAAGCACTGTCAGCTAACGAGCCGTTATTCCTTAGTAGCTTCGGCGGTGACAGGGTGCCTGCTGGCACCCCAGGACATTAGCACGTTTTTCTCCAGCCCCGGGTCTTGGCACTTCTTCCTGCGAAGACGGCACTTGTCTACGCATGACTGAGCAACTGTACTGGCCTGCAGAGGCGATACAGAGGATCACAGTTTCTCGAGAACCAAACTCCATGACGGTGTTCGGGAAGAAGTAAAGGACTGAGCCTCTATCGTTCTGAGCTTCAAGGATCAGAGACACTCCCTCCTCTAACCGCGGTTACGAGCTTCCTGGCTTTCCAGTCTTCTCCTACCCCGCTGCTTACCACTCCTGGGTTGACGCCTGGTCGGCTTCCACTTCGTGTGAACAGGGACTTCAGTTGCTCTCTGCGCTTCGACCTCCCGACTTGGTAGCGGCTACAACAGTCGACGCGCGCACCACGTGTGCCAGTTCGTCACCGCCCATCCTTCGGCGGGGAGCCCGCCCGAGACTTTGCCTCAGTGCAGACTTGGACTGGGCCTTCAGCCTGGACTCGGTGACTGCCTAGATGATACAGAGCTGGTCGGAGTCCTCCTCGGACACATTGCGTTCTAGTCTTCCCCAGGAAGGAGAAGAGGACACCGTCTCCAGCCGTTCCCTCCGCTTACCCCTGACGGCGTGTCCTGCCAGGGTTGGGTACTCCCTCCAGTGGCTCTCGCAGCCTCTGTGGGTTCTACCGTGGCTGTACTCCATTGCAGACAGGACCAGTCGGACGTCTTCTTGCTCCACATCGACATCCCTCGATGATCCCCTCGCGGAATCGGTTGGAGCCCTCCTTGGGATGGATCGAGACGCACTTGGGATCCCCTTGGCTGACATGGTTCCTGGTCTACGTGGGCAAGTTCAACCTCTCGCCTTAGTGTTGCTTCTCTACTGGGGATGGGACCTCGCACCGACCTCGCGAAGGGCAGCTTCTGAAGCAGTGAACACAGCTCTTCGTGAACCCAGTGCAGCGGCTGTCTCAAGAACAGATGTACTCCGCCAGACGGGGACTTCGGCGTCAGGGATGGGTAAGTTCCACGGCGGACCTTCTACCCCCTAGATGTCTCTACTGCCCCCGCCTTAGCGACTCCTGCTTCCCCCCGAATGACCCTTGGTTCCGGTGCGACCGATGCTACGCCCTCACCTTCTTCACGGGATGGATCCCAACCGGCGCGCAACGGGAGTTCTCGCCTCCTCCCCTCCTCCCGAGATGTCCCTCGCATCGACACAAGTCCCGCCACCAGGAGCGCGCCGCTATTACCAAGACCCTACCCTGCCTCCGCCGGATGGCCTCCAGTCTTACTTGTCCAGCTTCGGGTGCCACATCCTCGAGGCCAGGAGCTTCTAGCCCCCTCCTACGGCGCCACAGTGGTCGACTACTTCAGAAGCAGGCAGGGCATGCCTCCTCTCCCTGTTCTTCCTCCTCTGCATCTCCGTTGGTGCGAAGATCGTGACATCACTTCTGTGCAAGAGACTTCCCGGGGCTTCTGCATGACCTGCCGACTCCTCGTATGTCGCGGCCTGCTTCTCTGCACAGACTGGATGGGCCGTCCAGACATCGTTCGGGTGATCTGCGCAGCGGACACTTCCCCTGATCGCGCTGTGATGAGATCGACAGCTTCACTTCAACTCGCCGATTCCAGACCCGCTTGCCTGGCCAGTCGACGCTTCCTCCATCCCGTGCGGCGGCCTGGTCACCTACGCTGACGGTGCGCGTCCCTAAGTTCTACTCAAGCTCAGCGGGTACAACGTGATTCCGTTCCGGGTGGCCCGTTCTGCTGGACCAAGTCGTGGACCACCGGCCGCCTGGACCTCGCCACAACTCCTCCGCTGCGGTTTCCCTCCCCGTGCACGATGCTCACCATTCACGACAGGCACTGTACCACCCGTGTCCCGAACGGCTCCTCCTTCACGCCCGGAGATTGTGCGGCAAGCCCTCGCCTCCAGAGTCTTCTTAGGTGCGACAGTGGCAGCATCACTACAGCCCACGGAATCTCGACGTGACGATTCTACGAAGGGAAGGGGCGAGTCGTGTGCAACTGTTTGACCGCATGCGCCTCTCCCCCACGTTTGACAGAACTCAGCTGGTGGACACCTTCCTAGCAGTTCACCTGCCAGCGTTAGCGCCGATCACCATTCGCGGCTACATGTCTTGGTCTCTGACACGTACCGACTCTTGGGACGTCCCGACCCGGATAACTGCAAGACCTCGTCAACCACTTGGTCTACAACGTCCCGCCCTTTGCTCCCTGTTGCCACGATGGGACCTGTCTTGGCCTGTCCTCACTTGGCTCTTCTCGTCCCGCTTCGAACCGATCCAGTTGGCAAGACTACCAGACATTACGCTGGAGAAGTGCTTCCTACTGGCCCTCGCATCGACGTCCAAGGTCAGCGAGCTGCACGCCCAATTAGCACGCCACTTGTTGCAGTTCTGGATGGATGGCTCGGCACTACTGCTACCTGACCCGGTGTTTTCGCCAAAAACCTAGCGCCTTGGCTGCCCCGCAGTTGGTCACCATTCAACCACTGAGAGACCCAGGCCCACCTGGGAGTCCAGACATCAGGACCCGGTGAGGGCCTTCCGCGTATACCTGCGCCGGACCAAGCCGCTACGCAGGGGACACGCCCGCCCACCCCTCCCTCTGTCCCCAGGTAGAAATGACAACTCAGCCCTAACGCTATCATCCTGGCTCTGTTGGGTGATACGCTGCACCTATCAGGACCTCACCACTGATAAAGCCAAACGAATGATTTTTTTTGTTTTTTGTTTTTTTGCTGCTTCTAAGTTTTTCCTTTATCCACCTCAGAGGTCTTCCTCCCACGCTGCTCACCCCCATCAACCCCACTGTGCTCACCCAGGCCCGCCTGTTGTTCCAGTCAGACTCCTGGCCCTGCTGCTATATATATATGTCAGGTAGTAGGGGACTCCCTCCGGAGGAAACTCCGCACTACTGCCGAGTCACTTCGGTGGTCTTCTTACTTAAACATTTTTTTTGCTAGTCACGGAGTCGACGAGTGAGAGCTCCCCCCAGAGGTGCTGTGGCGAGTCAACCACTACGTCCTTCCATGCACAGCAGCAGGGTCTGGCCGAAGACAACCATGCACCTAGGGCTCCTGGAGGACTGGGCTGAGGTCACCATGAGACGGAGACTTGAGGGGTCAGGGACCTGGAATAGATTTTTTTCTTTTTGCATGATGATGAGGATGATATGATGATGCCATGGTGGTCCATGTGGTTTAGGGACTGCATGACAGGGCCGCATTCCACGCTTCCTGTCATAAATATTCTGGTATTAACCAGGCCCGGGACTTGCGGACACCTGTGGTGCCAGCCGTGTAATCATCCACACCTTGCGATGCGTCATAATCCGGGTAACATCCCCAAAGTTGCACCCGTAAGTGGGTGAGTCTCGGCTGCGTGGCATCAGCCTTCCCATTGGCTCCATAGCACACCCGCTCTGGGTAGGAGCCGACCCAGGTAGAAAAAGTCCCGCTTGACTCGGCTGGGATTCGAACCTGGATCTCCCGGACATCAGTCCGACACGCTAACCACTGCGCTATGGAGGCCAGTGCCAAACGAATGATCATCAGGGCACGCGAGATCAGAGCCATGGCCGCAAGCCTTGCTGTCGACCGCAACTCTGCTGTCAAAGACATTGTGGCGACCGTAGGATGGCGAGCGGAGACAACCTTTGCCCGCTTCTACCCGCGGGACCTCTCCAGCCAGCGCCAGAACCTTTCGCTGGTGGGAGACTTCGTGGCGGCGCAACACTCCCTCCCGGCGCCCTTGGCGCCATAAGTATCTTTGCTAAAATTAGAGGGAGGTTGCTTAGGGAGGGCGGCTCTAGTAGCCTCTAGGCGTGGGTTAGGGGCGTTATAGCGGCACCCGCCTCCTCTTCGGGATTCTTCCTATTTGTAATACCATTGTAATGTGTTTTGAGGAAACAAATAAATTTTTCTTTAAAATAAATTTTTTTGAAAAATACTTACCGATGGTATTACTCGAAGGTCCCTCCCACCTGCCCCGCTTGCCACTGGTCCGCTAAGAAACTGACTGGTGAGCTTGCGCGGTTGGGTTGGAAGGGAGGCTACTCGGGTTACTGTCTAGGCTATGGCGCCCCTCACCTGCCATAATGGCCATACTCGTACACAACAATTTTGGCTAAAATTAGACTAGCTAAGAAACCATTCCTATTAGTAATACCATCGGTAAGTATTTTTCGAAAAATTTATTTTAAAGAAAAATTCATTTTACTGACATCTCTGAAAATGTAATTAACAAAAATCAATGCATTTTCAAGAAATTGTTATATTTTGACATTTTTTAATAATTAGAGTTTATGTCTGTAGAGTATGATTATATGTAACAATGAATTTAGTCAATCAATCAGTTAACTTTATTTTTCCAAATATATTTTGCCGCATACAGGAAAATTTGTCTCACCCCCTCAGGTTGAAGTATATTAATGGCATTTTGTTTTGCATCAAAAACATGTGGCAACCTTAGCATTGATGGGTTATTTTGGTGGCAAGAAATGTGAAAACCTTAATCTTCAACATTTGTGTTTTCTTGCGTGCAGGGTAACGACATTATCCTGGTTTACCATGGTGATCGTCAAGTGGCGCCCAACTCTCTCAAGTCCTTCTCCATTCCATTCTATGAGGTACAGTCTCAGTTAGAAACCTTTAACTCTATGGGGCCTGAGGTACGAAATACCCACATTTTGGAGTTATTTGCTGAGGACTGCATTACAATTCAGGAGACAGATTGACCATGATAGTTCAAGGGTAGTGGCAGAATAGCTTGGCACCTACAGGCGCCAAGCTATTCTGCCACCACCCTTGAACTATAATGGTCGAGCCATATCTTGCTGTGGCGTGTCATGGGCAGAATGAGTTAAGAACAAGAACTGGGCTCACTTCACATAATTAATGTGTTGAGCAATAAAAAATAATGTGTGGATTTCAATGTGGATTTGTTGGCTCACATGCGAAGCAAAAGGGAGTCTATGTTCTGGACCTGTGGTCGTCTGTCTGGTGATGTCAAGCATCCATGGTAAACTTGAATGTTGGCATTTTCTCGGACACTATTTAAGCCACAGACTTCAAACTTGGCCCAAGGATATTTTGTGGCAAGACCTTTCTAAATATACCAGTTTCATTGACTGCTCTCATAGGTCAAGGTCACAGGAAATCAGGAATAGGTTTTTTAAAAAGCCATATTTTGACAAAATTTGTTTTTCCTCAAATATTATTTACAACTTCAGACCCAAACTTTGTACAGAGATGCCTGATGGTAAGTGTCACGACCTTCGCTTCCAGCGCGTGAAATATGAGTGCTACCACTCGAGAACTATCACCCCAACCTAACACAAACACCAGAGGAACAATCACAACAATATTTATTACATACAAAAATAAAACAACAATAAAAAAAATATTCTCACTCAATCCTAACTACACTCTCACGCGTCACATTCACACACACCCATACTCCCCAACATGAATATCCATTATAAACAACACAAAAACAAACAATAAAACAACAAACATTAAAAAAAAATTTGGAAAAAAAATTAATATATTTTACGAATTACTAAATCCAGTTAACAAGCGCACAACCAACGAGCTCAAATCAAGGTAACGTCCTTCCTTCCGCAATAATGTCCTTTAGAACACGTGCTTCCACTTGAATTGGCAGAATACAAGTAGTTCTGTCGTTGCGACAAAGTTCTTCACACAATATTGTCACACAAAAGAAAGAAAAATTACTCTTGCATAAATGAACAATGATTTCTCTAAAATAGGTTATTGAGCGCTAGATGGGATGACCCGACCTGGCTTAAACACAGGGCCCGCCATGACACTCACAACATCGCTTCGGTACAGTGTCGTAGTCCCACAGGGAAGAGTAACACAGCCAGCCTCCACTCGCATAGCCAAACCACCCGCACCCTTCCGCACAGCAGGCTTATCCATGTAATTGCACTAAAATAAGGGTGCAAAATACACATATAATAACTAATAAAAAAGAAAGGTAACCACATCACCCTTTATTTCACAATTTAACGCCAATGCTACCTCACTTCCCACAATTTAATTGCCGTTCTTCCACATGCCTTCATCTTTCCCCAAAATAGTACTAAACTTAAACCCAACAAAAAACAAAAAAAAAATGTGCTTATGACTTAAAATAAGTATAATTCATTTTTAAATTTACTTTCCAAAGGGTAAATACTACTAAATAACAAATGACATTTATTTCTACATTCTTACCCTTACCCCCCATACTCACTAATTAAAATAATAATAATAACAGAACAAGCAAACACAGACAAACCCCCGAGCCTATGGCCACTAAAGAATTGTTGTGTGCACTTACTGCCATCCGTGTAGACGCCCCAGCTGGGACAGAGACAAGCAAAACAAGACACGCCAGGGGTTCAGTCGCTGCAGCCTTCTCTCTGTCAGGGCACTGGCTCCGGGGCAACCAGGGCCGTCACAGTAAGATGACACGGCTACATGAGGACGGCAGGTCGGGTTTGTGCCTTGCTAACGATTTTCAAAGGAAAGTAAAGACCGGTGTCTTTTGTCGTTAATACTACAAACATTTGGCTTTGTGCCTTGGGATTAGACTTTCTCCTCGGACTCAGCATGTTTTGTTGGTGTGTGTTCTACACTTCAACGTTTTACTGTGTGTGGACTTAGCGCCGACCGGGTTCTGACCGGGTTGACTTTCAGTGACCTTCGTCCTTGGCTGCGGCTTGTGACTTTGCTCACGCGACTTTGTGCCTCGTGGAGTGAGCTCGGCGCTCGAGTGTGTTCCGTCCTGCAGACTGTGTGCAGCAGACGCTATGGCAGCTTCTGTTTTGAAGTCCTGCCTCCTTTGTGGAGATTTTCAGTGGCCTTCTGACACCCACGATGCCTGCCTGCCGTGCTCGGGCTGCTCTTCAGACAGGATGTGTGACGTGTGTGCCGAGTGGAGTGAGGACCGGTGGTCTCAGATGTGGGATTTCTACAGACGTGACCGTCCTGCCCTGACAAGACAGTCGCCCCGGACTTCTCCGCAGGATGGCGTCGCTCCGTCGGCTCCGCGGGCCCCTCTTCGCTCAGTCATCCGGCCCGCAGGTAAGTCCCCTTCGTTTACCGTAACCGCTCAGGAACTCCCTCCCCGCTCCAAGTCTTCTGAGCAGGGCAGGCGAGGTTCAGAGTCACGCTCCCCATGCTCCATTTCCTCTGTGCGTGGCTCGAGCTCCTTGAGTCTGAGACCCCCCCACCCCCCGCTCCCCAGCTCCGTATCGCCCGAGCAGGCCAGGCCAGTCGAGCGTTCATCCACTCCCCCCCCCCCCGCTCCGTTTCTCCCAAGCGGGCCCGGCATGACGAGCGCAAACGTAAGTGACCCGGTGACCCGAGGCCTGTACAGGTGCTGCCCCCCCCCCAGCTCTGATTCTTCCGAGCGGGCCCGGCGAGCTAAGTTTACGTCCCCCTCCCCTCCCCTCCCGCCCCGTATCGACCAGGCGGGCCCAGTGTGACGTTGACATGCGACCCCTTCGCTCCGAGGCTTCGGAGCTGGGGTCGCGTGCCCCATTTCTGTCCCCTCCCTGCTCCGAATTGCCTCAGCGGGCCTGGAGAGACACTTTACCGTCCCCCACCCCCACCCCGTATCGACCAGGCGGGCCCGGTGTGACTTTGTCACGCGTCCCCCACGCTCCGAGGCTTTGGAGCGGGGGTCGCGTGCCCCATTTTTGTCCCCTCCCTGGTCCGCTCTTCCTGAGCAGGCTTGGCATGACACCTTACTGTCCCCCCCTCCCCTCCCCGCCCCGAACTTTCCAGGCGGGCCCGGTGTGACTCGGACACTTACTCACAGGACTGGATTCGTGGCGTCGCTTTTACGCCACCTTCCCGCTCGTGGTTTCCTGAGCAGGAGTGGGGTGCCAGGGTTCCCCTACCGCCTCCCCTCTTACGGTCGGAGCGCGGTCCCTGGCACCCGTGATCCCCTCTTCGTCCGCGCATTGTCCCCATCTCTAACAGCCCCCCCCCCCCCCCCCTCTCGCAGGTCTGCGAGTCGGGGGCTTACAGAGCCTAACTTCGCCTTTGGCCGTCGTTCGGCCGCGGTCCCTCCTTCCACATGACGCCACCCCCGAGCGGGCTTTGCGGACGGCTCCGCCTATCCTTCGCACGCGCCCTCGCCAGTCACCTTTGGCGGTCCTGCGCTCTTGGAGTCGGTCGCCTCTCCTTTTGGCTTCGCGTGATAGGCGGACTATGGAGGTAGACCCTGACGTACTCAGCCTACATCCAGCGGATTTGGCTTCGGCCATCTTCTTGCGGGACTCGCCCACCGGTTCTCCCGACCGCCTCTCAACTGTTTTATCGGCTCTTCCTCTTCTAAGGATGTCGGCTCTTCACTCGGCTCCGTGCTTTGGGAGAGGCCTCCCGTCTTATCTCTTCCTCCCGCCTGATTTCTGTCCACCATCATCCCCTCTGAAGAGACAGGCTTCCGCCATGGTTGATGTGCAGAGGCAGGCCAAGCGTCGCAAGTCTCTCCCTCAGCCAGCCGGCTTCCGTGATCTTGCTGAAGCATTCTCTGCCCAGCTTCGCCAGGACTCCATCAGTGACGTTGGCTTTTTCTCGGATTCGCGGTGGCCAGCGGGGATTAATATGACTTTCCACCAGGCTTGGTACGCTAGACACTCTCAAGCCTTCACCGTCCCTCTACCTTCGGTGGATGCGGCAGCCATCAACCAGGCGGGTGGGCGCCGGTTAGTTCAGAATGCTTGGCCTCGCCCTCTTGACAGAATCGCTTCCTTAGTTCGGAACTCGCTGGCGTGCTCCGGGTTCCTGGAATTGGCGACTCAAGCGGTGCTACATTGCCTGGAGGACACTTGGGACCTGGAAACCTCGTCCCCGCTCCGCGACGTCCATTCCATCTTGGTAGCTCAAGCTGCTAACTGGGCCGCCTACCATTCCTCAACCAACACCATGGCGGTGGCAGCCAACTGTGACCTATGGCGGCGGGATTCGCTCCTGCGGCTCTGCACGGATCTCCCCAAGACGGTGAAGACGCAGCTCCGCCAGGCTCCCCTCGGTGGTTCCCTCCTGTTTGGTGATACATGGCAGACAGTTAAGGAAGCTACCAAGGACCTGTGGCCCCATCCTGCCCCCGCCCCTGATTCGTCTCGCTTTCGTGCTACCCGCCCGGCCGGGGGTCGTGCCCCGGCGGTCTTCCAGACCCACCTCACTTCCAGTCGGCGGTTCCCGCGGTAGGGCTTGCCCCCTTCAGGCTCCACAGTCCTTCCCCGCCTCCCGCCCCTCTTGGTCTCGCGGCGCCCGTAAATCAGGGCGCGGTCGGGCCCGCTGACTTTACCCCTCCTCCGCCCCCGTCGACAGTTCTCGGGTCTTCAGTCGGCGGGCGGCTGGCCAACTACAGCGACCATTGGAGATTGCTGTTCCCAGACGACCCCTTGATCATCTCAACTGTTTCCTCAGGCCTTCAGCTTTCGTCCCAGTCCCTCCTCCGTTGCACAGGTCCCCCTTGTGGACCCAGGCTCCGGTCGACCCATCCCAGGCAGAAGCTCTGTGCGGAAAAGTAACGGCCTTACTCGACAAAGCTGCGACAGTAGTGGTTTCTTGACAAGACTCGCCGGCGTTCTACTGCCCCCTCTTTCTCGTTCCCAAGCTGGGGGGCAAGTGGCGGCCAGTCATTGACTTGTCGGCGCTAAACAAGTTCATTTCGGCTCCTCACTTTCGGATGGAGACAGCCAGGAGTCTCCGCGCAGCCGTCTGGCCGATGGACTTCGCAATCAGCCTCGATCTGTCAGACGCCTATCTTCACGTTCCGATTCATTCGTCATCTCGCCGGTATCTGCGTTTTGCCTTTGGCGGTGTCGTTTACCAGTTCCAAGCCCTCCCGTTCGGCCCCAACATCAGTCCTTGGATCTTCACGAGGCTCCTCAACGCGGTGATGGCCCTCTTCCGCCAGCGATCTCTGAGTCCAGCCTCCATCTACCTGGACGACTTGCTGCTATGCAACCTGATCGCCTTGGCACTCAAGGAGGACAGAGACACCCTCCTTTCTCTTTTGCGCCGGCTCGGGTTCCTTGTCAATCCGGGCAATTCAGATCTCGCCCCTTCTCGCCGGTTCCTGCACTTGGGGATGTAATTCCTGACCTACCTCAACTTAGTCCGCCTGCCTTTGGCGCGGCGGCAGAAGATCGCCGAACTCGCGCATTAAATGGAGGTAGGGTTCTCCTTCAAGGCCAGGGCCTGGCTTCAACTCCTGGGACTACTCAGCGCGGCAGCAGAATTGTTACCCCTTGGCAGGATCTATGCCCGCCCGCTGCAGCTACACCTTCTCCTCCATTGTCGTCCCTCGTTGGGTGCCCTGATGGATCAGGTCCCAGTTTCTCCGCTGACCCGGCCACACCTCCAGAGGTGGGCGGACCTCGCGTGGCTGGCGACGGGCGTGCCTCTACACTCCCCTCCGCCCCACTGGTCTCTCTGCACTGGCGCGAGCCAGTCCGGACTTTTGTCTCGGCCTCGGGTCTTTGGCCCCGGGACCTTGCGGACAAGCATAGCAACTGGCTAGAGCTGAAGGCGGTTTGGTTGGCCCTCAACTTCTGGCAGGGAACGCTGACCGACCAAGAGGTCCTCGTTCTCTCGGACAACTCGACGGTGGTGGCCTACATACAGAACCAGGGGGGCACGCACTCGTCCTCCCTGTGCATCCTCCTTTACCTCCTCCTTCTCTGATGCAGGGATCGGGGCATTACTCTTCGAGCCCGCCACATCCCCGGCCACCTAAACGTGGTCGCAGATGCCATGTCCCGCCGTGGACAGTTGCTCCACACGGAGTGGTCCCTGCATCCCAACATTTTTCGCCTGATCTGCTCACGTTGGGAGATGCCTCTAGTCGACCTGTTTGCCACCAGATGGTTCAACCAGCTGCCGGTGTTCGTCTCCCCAGTCCCGGACCTGCTCGCCTGGGCGGTGGACGTGCTCTCCATTCCTTGGGATGGACTGGTCGCGTCTGTCCTGGTACCGAAGGTCCTGCGGAAACTTTGGGGATGCTCCGCGGTTCTCTTCTTGGTGGCCCCCTTCAATTGGACCAAGAGCTGGACCACGGACTTACTCGTGCTAGCGACAGACCCGCCGCTCGAGCTCCCTGCTCCGCCCATGATGCTCAAGCAGCCCTGTCAGGCTCTCTTCCACCTGTGCTTGGAGCGCCTCCTCCTACACGCCTGGAGGTTATCCGGCAAGCCCTCGCCGCTTGAGGTTTCTCGGATGCAGCTGTGGCGGCGATTGCGGCAGCCTGCAGACTGTCTACACGGAAGGTGTACGAAGGCAAGTGGAGGGTCTTTCAGTCCTGGTGCGCTGCCCGGCGGCTCCCCCCCACGGATCTTACTACCCCCCAACTAGCAGATTTCTTCCTGTGGCTCTTCGATGATCAAGGCTTAGCCCCTGTTACCGTCAAGGGTTACCGCGCCATGACCGCAGACACTTACCGCCACCTGGGCCTTCCGGATCCAGGTGCTTGCAAGGACCTCTCGGACCTGTTGGCTCACTTTGAGCTTCGACGTCCGGTCTCCCGTTCCCTCTTACCTCGGTGGGACCTCACCTGGGTACTGACGTGGCTAAATACGGACCGCTTTGAACCCCTGCCTTTGGCACGGTTCTCCGAACTGACCCAGAAAACATGTTTCCTTCTGGCTCTCGCCACCGCGTCCCGCGTGAGTGAGCTTCACGCGCTCTTGGTACGTCCCTCCTGTCTGCAGTTCCGTTCCGACGGATCTGCACAGCTTCTCACCGACCTGTCCTTTCTGGCCAAGAACCGCCTGCCCTCGGCGGCGCCGCAGATGCTGACCTTACATCCGCTCAGAGGTACGGACCTTTCCCGTGAGTCGCATCAACAGGACCCGGTTCGGGCGCTGAGGATTTACCTGCATCGCTCTAAGCCGCGCCGCCGGGGACACTCCCGCCTCTTCCTTCCTCTGTCTCCAGGCAGACCCGATATCTCGGCCCAGAAGGTTTCGTCCTGGCTTCGGTGGGTGCTTAGGTCGGCCTACCAGGACCTCTCCCCTGACAGGGATAGACTTTTGCAGATCCGGGCGTATGAATTGCGAGCAGTAGCCACCAGCGTGGCCCTGGATCGCAACTGCACGGTTAAAGACATTATTACGGCGGTTGGCTGGCGTGCAGACTCCACTTTCGCCTGCTTCTATCTCCGTGACCTATCTGGGCAGCGTGACTTCCTGGCCCAGGTGGGCGACATTTAGGTACGTCTTGGCTGAAATCGTCGGGAGTGCTCCTTGTGGGTCCACGGGGGGGGGGGGGGGGGGGGGGGGGGGGGGGGGGGTAAGTTCTGGGCTTTAAGGTTGGCACCCTCCTTCGTTTTGCTATTCTTCCATATAGTAATGCCATCGGTAATGTATTTTGAGAAAACAAATTAATTTTTTTTCTAAAATGTATTTTTTTGAAAAATACTTACCGATGGCATTACTCAGACAGCCCTCCCTCTTGCGAACGCTTACCCACCTGCGGTGCTTGTCCCCAAGGTCTTGCTCCAGCTCAGGGGTGGCTACACGATCGTGCTCCCAGTGGTTCCACTCTGCTGGTCCAAGCCGTGGACTAATGACCTACTGAACCTCTCCTCGGGCCCCCTGTTGCAGCTCCCCGCCCATCGCACGATGCTCTAGCAACCACGGCAGGTGCTGTATCTTCCGTGCCCAGATCTTTTCCTCCTCCGCGCCTTGAGGTTGTCCAGCAAGCCCTCACCTCTAGCGGCGTCTCAAGTGCAGCAGTGGAAGCTATCGCTACAGCCCGTACACCCTCAGCCTGACGTGTCTACGAGGGAAAGTGGCGAGTACTGTGCGACAGGTGTGTCGACATGCACCTCTCCCCTACGGAGCTGACAGTTCCACAACTGGCAGAGTTCTTCCTCGGGCGCTTCACCGACCAGCATTGGCGCCGATTACCATTAGGGGCTACTGGGGCTATGCTCGCCGACACTTACCGCCATTGGGGCCGGCTGGATCCTGGTGCCTGCAAGCCCTGCCCTTCGCGCGCTTATTCCAAGGTGGGTCCTACCCTGGGTGTGGCCGTGGCTCAACACGGACCGCTTCGAACCACACCGTTGGATGCGCTTGGCCAACGAGTGCGCAAGAACTGCTCCCTACGGGCTCTGGCTTCGGCTTCTGGGGTCAGCGAGCTACACGCCCTTTCAGCACACCACTTCTGCTTACAGTTCCGACCGGATGGTACTGTGCAACTACTGACAGACCTGGCTTTCCTAGCCAAGGCCCAGTCTCTCTTGACCGCCCCACCGGGAATCTCCATTCGTCCCTTGAGGGATGCTAACTCTGCCCAAGAGACCAGTCTGCAGGTCCTGGCGAGGGCCTTGCGGGTGTACCTGCGGTGGAACAAGCCTTTTGCAGGGGACACACACGCTGATGCCTCCCTCTGCCCCCAGGTAGAACTACCATCTCGGACCAGACGATATCCTCCTGACTCCGACGGGTGATACGCTCCGCCTACCAGGACCTCGCCTTTGATGCAGCCAAACTTATGTACTTCGGGGCTCACGAGGTCCGAGTCATGGCCGCACGTCTCGCATTCGACCACGACTGTGCCGTCAAAGACAGTGCGGTGGCCGTGGGCGTGTGAGATGAGTCTACCTTTGCCCGATTCTACCTGAGGGATCTCTCCAGCCAGCATGAGAACCCTGTCACTGGTGGGAGATATCGCTGTGGCGCAACACTCCCTCCCGGCACTCCAGGTGCTGCAGGTTCCTTAGCTAAAATTGTCGGGAGGTTGCTTCAGGGAGGGCGGGTCTCTTGGACAGTTCAGATGTTTTTGGTGTCCTTCGTGGCACCCACCTCCTATTTGCTATTCTCCCTAACAGTAATGTCATCGGTAATGTATTTTGAGGAAACAAATGAATTTTTCTCTAAAATGTATTTTTGTCGAAAAATACTTACCGATGACATTACTTAAAGGACCCTCCCGCCTACCCCACTTGCCGCTAGTCAGCTAAGTAAACAGGCTGGCGAGTATCCAGTGAGCGATTGCCCAGATGGGGATGGAAGGGAGGCTACTCGGGATACGGCCTAGGTAATGGCGCCCCTAGTTGCCTCCCCTGATACACAACCAAATTTTGGCTAAAATTGTGCTAGCTAAGACACGTTCCCTAACAGTAATGTCATCGGTAAGTATTTTTCAAAAAAATACATTTTAAAGAAAAATTCATTTTTATGCATACTAATTTGGATGACCACTTAAAAAGCTCAAGGGTCACAGGAGGTCGGCAAATGTGTGAAAAATGACAGTTTTTGATAGAATTGGAGTTTTTATTCAATTTTTCGCCAACTTTTCAGTCAAATTTGGCACAAAGGCAGCAGATGAAAAGTCTTTCTATGCAAGGGTCACGGGGGTCTAGAAATAAGTCAAAAATAGCCATATTTTGACAGAAACCGTTTTTTTCCTCAAATGCTATTTTTATCTTCAAGCACAAAGTTGGTATAGAGATACCTGGTGATAACGACTTCCTATGCATACTAATTTGGATGACCCACGGCAGTTTAGCCTATGCTCTTTAGTTTTCAGCTCTATGCCCGCCGGCGCGCGCCAGCACACTTAGAGATCGGCTTGGCGAGAGCACTGAGATAGCGAGGCAGCCTCCTTCCCCTTACTATCAGCACGCTAAATACCATCACTGATAAGGCACCAGCTATGCGGTCTCACTTCCGCTGGGGATGCGAATAGCTCAGCAGCCGTCTTTGTTTACAGTACTACTGTGCTTGACCCCGATTAGCTCTTAGCCTCTGCTGTATACATCGGCGAATAAGCTGTAAATTACAGATGTTGTCTGTAAACCGAATTAATTCACCTGCAGTTGTGAGTGATTATTTGAACATACATCGTCTTGTAGAGGAGAAATTGTACTATCTTTGGACACCAAACATGCTGGGGTAATCTGCGTGGATGTTTGTCATGCACTGGCTCAAAGTATCACTAGGAGACGGACTAGATGCAGCCTTCCGTTAGTTTATCATACTTTTCATCGCTTCACAGTTCAAAAACTGAAGTTTTTGGAAAGTTCAGACAAAGTCAGTGCTGTCAACAGATGTCTTAACTGACATATCCCAGCTAAAATCTTCATGACCACATACCTGAGTCCTGCTAAAGCCGGTTTGGTGGGCCAAGTGAAAACGGTAATCCATTCAGAGCACGCCGACATGAAGTATGCAAATTTCACCGATACAGTCAATGTTTTTAACAATATCACAATTTTAGTACAGTTTAAAAACAATGCACAAAGCAGAGGTTTACTGTTTGCTGTTAAGAGATTCAGTTCCGGCTTAGTGTCACATTAAAATAGCTTAAAATGAGTGTGTCTACAGGGTCACTATGATGCTGTGATTTAGTGCACAAAAACACGGATTTGTTTTTGTCTTTGACTGCTCGCCTAGACCTTCTACCACAAAGTCTACACAAAAAATTCACAGCTTCCAAATGTCTTGGAAAGGAATGTTCATTCTCCATGACTTTAACAAGCTATACTTTACATATATGCTTCAGATAAGGGTACACATTGGAGTGATACATCCGGCACAGAAAACAAGTTTTTTACACACAAGCCGCACTGCTGTCTACAGCGGAAGGAAAGTTCCTCGAACTACACACGTTGTAATCAAGTAATAAGCACAGAATTCAAAGAGGTTCATCAAACCAAACTTATATGAGCTTGAAGAGGACAATTTCAAGCATAGTATTACATAATGATATTTACGATTGAAACTTTTTAGCCACGGTAATAATAAGTTATAAACAGACTAAACTTGCCTGACAGACTTCAACAGGGAACAAAGAGCACAACGCTTCCCGCCAGCAGCTAGGCTGGAGCCTGCTATGACCCGCGCGCACTTATCAGTGAAGTGGGTCACGGCTGGCACAGAGCCCAACTAAACAGAGGAATTCAGAGAAGGGTAAACTGCCGTGGACCCTCAGAAAGGTCAAGGGTCACAGGTCAGCAAGTGTCTGAAAAATATGTTTTTGATAGAATTTTAGTTTTTATCGAAGTTCTTTGCAAAATTTGCAATCAAACTTGGCATAAAGTTAGCTCATGATGACACCTTTCTATGCATGCTAATTTAGTCACCCTCTCAAAGAGGTGAGGGGTCACGGAGGGTCAACAAATGTGTGAAAAATGCATACATTTTGAGAAAACTCGTATTTCACTGGTACAAAAGCCAACCCTTATTATTAGGCGCATGAACATACAAAGGTTACACTTATTGTGTGGATTGGCCATAAACGTGAGCCATTTCTTGTTTTATGTTTATATCATTACAACTGAATATCAGTGTATGGACCTGGGTATCATTTTGTCATTTAACACTTTGAGTCCTGAGGTCAAAATCCCCCCCCCCCACCCCCTACACACACACACACACACGTCCAATAAAGACTACATACTAGTTCAGGCCCTAAGAAAGTTAACTCTTTCACCGCCAGGCTACATACTAGTTTAGACCCTGCAGAATGATATCCGACTCCAAATGTAAACACCTTCAAAACAAAATCCTGAAATCCACTTCTTCCAAAACCCTCTACGCTACCATGAACACACTCCTAGGCACTTCTAAAGACTCTCCTCACCCCAACACACACAGCAAAAAAGAACTCCCGTCCGCTTTTTCCACCTATTTTTCCGACAAAATCCAAACTCTGTGCAACACACTCGATACTCTGCCTTCTCCGCCTTGCCCTCCCGACCCCCCCCCCTTTTCCGGCACTCCCCTCTCGTCCTTCCACCCTGTCTCTCAGGATGAAGTCCTCATGACCATAAAGTCCATGCCTTTCAAAACCTGCCTACCCGGCACCTGCCTCCACGTGGCGTGGGTGGGTAGTCCGCTCAGTCCCTGACTGAGTGGGCTAGCAGACGGGTGCCATCTTTGTCCAGGATTAGGACTTGATGTCAGCAGATATGTTGTTCAGTCTTTTTCACTGGTCCGGTTTTTAAGGAGCTGTGCTTACCCAGGTCTTACCATGTTGGATTGGTCCTTAAAAATATGCGTGAGCTTTTGGTCCTTTGGATCCCAAGTGTTTGCCGTGCTTGGAGACCCGTGTCGGGGGAGAAGAGGATCCTGGTGGCTGAAACACTCCACTTTGGCCTTGACTTCTGCCTAAACGGGAGGCTAGTCGTACCGGCCTAGTCAATCGGCTCTTTTCACGTCGAGCCCTATCCCCCTGTTGACATGCGGGTTGTTATACGGAGCACCATGCTATAGCCTCTGATGCTGATTAGGTGCTTTACACCAGTATTCCCCTGCATTCAACAGTGTGATAGAAGGTGGTGGCTCAAATGGTTCAATCGGGCTTACCCCCTTGAGTATATCTTTCGGGCAGTCTCCATTGTGCGTCGGCTGGAGACCCGCTGACATCTGCACTTTCCCTTGTTGGGCTCGGTGGCGGGCGGAGACCCCCGGGGGATGAATATCTATCATACTATAATATGGAAAATATCAAAAAAACAAAACTGGCACCAAAGCGGCAAATAGCCGTCAACATTGTCATTGAGAACGATAGTGACTCTGACTGTGAGGAAGCGACACCTCAGGCGTCAGCCGCCTGGCCACGCTTTCTCATTATCCAAAGCAAAGTCAAAGAGAAGCCTGTTTCCAAGCTGCACCCTTTCCTGGTAGGGGAAACCCTCAGGAGCCGTGTTGGCAGGCCTGAGGCCCAGCGCCTCAGGTCTGGTGACTTGCTGGTAGAGTGCCGCACCCGGGCACACTCCAATGGGCTACTGAAGCTCTCCTCCATCGGAGACACTCCAGTGGAGGTCTTACTTACTTACTTACGCCTGTCACCCCTACCCGGGTATAGGCCATCGACGAGAGACCTCCAGCAACTCCTGTCCTGTGCTTCTCCTTCGATTCTACTCCAGGTGGTTCCCAGTCTCTTGATGTCTGCTTGGAGGTCTCGACGCCAGGAGTTTCTCGGCCTACCTCTTTTCCTCTTTCCCTGGGGGTTCCATGACAATGCCTGCCTAGTGATACTGGAAGCTGGCTTTCTCAGACTGTGACCGATCCATCCCCATCTTCTTCGCCCAATTTCATTCTCTGCTGTTATCTGCTCTGTTCTCTCCCAGAGTCTGACGTTGCTGATCTTCTCTGGCCAGTGGATTTTCAAAATTCTTCTAAGGCAACTGTTCATGAAGGTCTGTACTCTGTTGACTGTGGTTTTTGTCAATCTCCAAGTCTCTGCTCCATATAAGAGAACTGCTTTTACATTGGAGTTGAAAATCCGGACTTTGGTGTGTTGTGACAGCTCTCTGGAGCTCCACACTTTTTTCAACTGGAGAAAGGCTGCTCTGGCTTTACCGATTCGTGCTCTGACATCTGCATCAGTGCCGCCTTTTTTGTCTATGATGCTCCCGAGATAGGTGAAGGACTCCACCTCCTCCAACGGGGTGCCAGCAAGCAAGACTGGTTCTTCCCTGGTTGCGTTCAGCCTCATTGTCTTTGTTTTCTGTTTGTGAATGGTGAGGCCCACTTGGGACGAGATGTCAGCAAGCCTCGTGGTCTTGTCCTGCATTTGTTTATGAGTGTGGGACAGTAATGCCAAGTCATCTGCAAAATCGAGGTCGTCAAGCTGTGTCCACAGTGTCCACTGTATTCCACTTCGTCTGTGCTCTGTGGTCATCTTCATGACCCAGTCTATGGCCAGTAGGAAGAGGAACGGAGACAGCAGACACCCCTGCCTGACACCGGTTCTGACCTGGAGCTCCCTGGTGAACTGCCCTTCGTGGATCACGCGACATGTCATGCCATCGTAGCTGCTCTTGATCAGGTGGACGAGCTTTGTGGGTACACCGTAGTGTCGTAGGAGTTTCCACAGAGTCTCTCGGTCCACACTGTCAAATGCTTTCTCATAATCCACAAAGTTGACGTACAGCGGGGAGCTCCACTCCAGAGACTGTTCCACGATGATGCGGAGAGTGGCGATCTGGTCTGTACATGATCGGTTCTTCCTGAATCCTGCTTGCTGGTCTCTCAGCTGGGGGTCAACGGAGCTCTTCATTCTCTCCAGGATGATCCTGTTGAAGACCTTTCCTGGTACTGACAGCAAGGTGATTCCTCTGTAGTTGGAACACTTGCTGAGGTCACCTTTCTTGGGAAGCTTGATTAGGTACCCCTCCTTCCAGTCAGCCGGCATCACCTCCTCTTCCCAGATCTTTCCAAACAGTGGGTACAGCATCTTCACTGTTGTCTCTAGGTCTGCTTTCAGAGACTCCGCTGGGATGCCATCTGGGCCTCCTGCTTTGCCGTTCTTCAAGAATGCCACTGCTCTTCTGATCTCTTCCCGGCTGGGTCTGTCACAGCTGATGGGTAGGTCGGTCTCTGCCGGCTGGATGTCTGGGGGGTCGGGTGGGCTAGGTCTGTTCAGTAACTCTTCAAAATACTCGGCCCATCTGTCGAGTTGGTCTGCTCTGTCTGCAATAGGCTTGCCTTCTTTGTCTTTTACTGGTCTTTCTGTATGGCCATACTTGCCTGACAATCTTCTGGTAATGTCGTAGAGCTGTTTCATGTTGCCGCTGCCTGCTGCCTTTTCTGCCTCTGCTGCCAGGCTGTCTGTGTAGGCCCTCTTGTCTGCCCTGATACTACTCTTCACCTCGCGGTTGGCTTCCGAGTATTCCCCCTGTGCCCTTACTTTGGCTGCTCTCGTGCGACTGTTGTTGACAGCTGCTTTCTTCTGCTTCCTCACTTCTATCTTCTTCAAGGTCTGTGCTGACAGCCAGTCCTTGTGATGGTGTTTCCTGAACCCTACAGTGTCTTTGCAGGTTGAGTTCAGCGCCTCTCTAACTGCCTTCCACTGCTGCTCTGTGGTGACCGCCTCCTCTTCATTTACTAGCTCCTGTAGCGCTTGAAACCGGTTGGACAGCACCAGTTTGAACTCTTCTCTAACTCCAGTTTCTCTCAGGAGGCCTACATTATAGTGCTGTCTTCTTGTTGTCTCTGTGCGGCTTTTCTTTAGCTTGAGCTTCATTCTTAAGGTAAGCAGATGGTGGTCGGAGGCGACATCTGCTCCCCTCCTCACTCGAACATCTTGAAATGATCTTCTAAATTTCTTGCTAATGCAGATATGGTCTATTTGGTTCTCTGTTGTATGGTCAGGTGAGACCCAAGTTGCTTTGTGTATTCTTCTGTGTGGGAAGATGCTGCCTCCAATGACAAGTCGGTTTAGAGCACAAAAGTCTACAAACCTCTCCCCGTTCTCACTCATCTCCGAGCCTAGTCCCTGTCTCCCCATCACCTCTTCGTATCCGGTGTTGTCCTCCCCTATTTTGGCATTAAAATCGCCCATGACGATGGTGATGTCTCGCTCCGCACATTTGTCCAAGGCACTCTGGAGTCGGTCGTAGAACTCTTGTTTCTCTTCCTCGTCACTGTCAATAGTGGGCGCATAACACTGGATGACGTTCAGCTTGAGCTTTTTCTTGGTTCTAAAGGCTGCTGTGATAATTCTTGGCCCAAGAGGTTCCCAGCCCATCAGCGCTCTCTGTGCCACTGGTAATAATAATAATAATTACGGTATTTATAATGCGCTTATCTTATAATAATTATAACTCTAAGCGCGCACTCACAACTCGCACACGCATGCGCACGCTTTAGACAATGACTCACGTAACACAAATAGTGAAGATACATTAGGACGGTCAGCTTGGGCTGGGGAGTGTGGTGATATAGTGCTAGAACTGTTGAAAGAGATGAGTTTTGAGGGCAGACTGGAAGGAGGAGAGCGAGTGTTTCTGACGGAGAGAGAGTGGGAGAGTGTTCCAGGTGGTTGGACCGTATACTGAGAAAGAGCGGGGGCCTTAAGTGCTGAGTTTGGTGTGGGGGATGAGTAGGCGGAGAGGGTCAGAGGCGGAGTGGAGGGAGCGGGGAGGAGTGTAGGGGTGAAGTAAGTTGGAGAGATACGCAGGAGCGTAGTTGTTCAGGGATTTGTAGCAGAGAGACAGAATCTTGTATTGGATGCGTTGGGGGATGGGGAGCCAGTGAAGGAGCTTGAGCAGGGGAGTGATGTGGTCGGATTTTTTCTTTCTGAGGACGAGGTGGGCAGCATTGTTTTGGACGCGCTGGAGAGTGAGAGTGGTGGAGTGAGGAAGGCCAGAAAGGAGAGAGTTGCAGTAGTCGATGCGAGATAAGATGAGAGAGACAGCGAGTTTGGTGGCAGCTTCGGTAGTGAGGTATTTTCTGATCTGACTGATGCGGCGGAGGTGGAAATAACATGCCTGGGCCGTGGCGGTGAATGAATGAATGCTACACCTTCTGTATGGGGGGCATTCTCCTCTTCATGACCTGAATACAGAATCATCTCCCCACTTAACAGCCTTTTCTGGCCAGACTGCGTCCATCTGGCTTCACTGATACCTAGCAGGGAAAGGTTGTACCTTTGCATTTCCGCTGCTATCTGGGCGGCCTTGCCGCTCTGGTACATGGTCTTGACGTTCCATGTGCCCATGGTTGTATCCCTGGATAGAGAGAGGCGGCTTGGTCCTGTGGCTTCCGAAGACTTCCGGCTTTCACCACAGGACGTCATAAGTCTTCTGGTAGAAGAACCTTCCTCCTCCAGTACTCAAACCAAGGGGAATCACAGCGCTGGACAGACAACAGTTAGATCCCCTGCCCCCGCCTATCAGGCACCCAATCGCCAGCCCACAGAGAAATACGCAGGGGATCTAACTGTTGTCTGTCCAGCGCTGTGATTCCCCTTGGTTTGAGTACTGACAATTCTGCCAGCGCTAGCCTCACCTATCTGGTTTGTGAGTATCATGTATAACTCGAGGCAAAATTTGTATCGTTACATTGTTGTGTAATGTTCTGTGCATCTACTGTGGGAAATCAGGGTATTTACCCGACCACATATAGTAGCGCACCTTCATGTTTGTGTATGTATGTTTCTCCTGCCTACTTCCTAAGTTCCGGAGAAAGACATGGGTTATATAAGAGACCTGATCCATTCTTATTTAGGGATGGAAATGATTGTCTTATTCTATACCTGCATATTTCTCTGTGGGCTGGCGATTGGGTGCCTGATAGGCGGGGGCAGGGGATCTAACTGTTGTCTGTCCAGCGCTGTGATTCCCCTTGGTTTGAGTACTGACAATTCTGCCAGCGCTAGCCTCACCTATCTGGTTTGTGAGACTTCCTCCTCCAGGAATGGAATTACTGTTAGTCTTTTCGTCTGTGTTTTTGTAGCTATTTCCTTTTTTGCAGGGCCTACCCGGCACCGGCCTCCACGTGGCGTAGGTGGGTAGTCCGCTCAGTCCCTGACTGAGTGGGCTAGCGGACGGGTGCCATCTTTGTCCAGGATTAGGACTTGATGTCAGCAGATATGTTGTTCAGCCTTTTCACTGGTCCGGTTTTTAAGGAGCTGTGCTAACCTAGGTCGTACCATGTTGGATTGGTCCTTAAAAATACTCGTGACTTTTTGGTCCTTTGGATCCCAAGTGTTTGCCGTGCTTGGAGACCCGTGTCGGGGGAGAAGAGGATCCTGGTGGCTGAGGTTCCCTTTGGGCTGCGGCTCACTGGTGCCAACACTCCACTTCGGCCTTGACTTCTACCTAAACGGGAGGCTAGTCGTACCGGCCTAGTCAATCGGCTCTTGTCACGTTGAGCCCTATCCCACTGTTGACATGCGGGTTGCTATACGGAGCACCATGCTATAGCTTCTGCTGCTGATTAGGTGCTTTACGCCAGTATTCCCCTGCATTCAACGGTGTGATAGAAGGCGGTGGCTCAAACGGTTCAATCGGGCTTACCCCCTTGAGTATATCTTTCGGGCAGTCTCCATTGTGCGTCGGCTGGAGACCCGCCGACAGTTGCACTTTCCCTTGTTGGGCTCGGTGGCGGGCGGGGACCCCCGGGGGATGAATATCTCTACTAATATAATATGGATAAAACCAAAAAACCAAAACTAGCACAGAAACGGCGCATAGACACCGACATTGCACATGACAGTGATTCAGACTGTGAGGAAGCGACGCCTCAGGCGTCGGCCGTATGGCCTCGCTTCCTCATTGTCCATAGCAAGGTGAAGGAGAAACCAGTTACCAAGCTGCATCCTTTTCTGGTGGGGGAGACCCTCAGGAGCCGTGTTGGCAGGCCTGACGCCCAGCGCCTCAGGTCTGGTGACTTGCTGGTGGAGTGCCGTACTCGGGCACACTCCAGCGGGCTACTGGGGCTCTCTTCCATCGGAGACACTCCTGTGGAAGTCACACCCCACAAAACTATGAATTCGTCAAGAGGCGTAATCAAAGATCAAGCTTTGGCAGAACTGTCAGAAGATGAACTTGTAAGGAACCTTAAGTCTCAGGGGGTGACTTGCGTCAGGCGCTTCGCTTCCAAGCGAGGTGGTGGGGAGATCCGTCTCCCTACCATCATCCTGACGTTTGGCACCCCCACCCCTCCTACTACCATCTGGGGAGGTTACTACTCCCTGAGAGTGAAAAAGTACGTCCCTCTTCCCCTCCGGTGCTTTAAGTGCCAAAAGTATGGCCATGGGCAGAAGACATGCCGTCAGGCAGAGGCTTCATGCGCCCGTTGCACTAGGCCCGGACACTCTGCTGAGTCCTGCACAGCCACCCCCCTGTGTGTGAATTGCCAGGGGGCGCATATGGCTTCGGATAAGAAATGCCCTCGTTGGATATCCGAGTGCAAGATTCAGCAGGTGCGTGTGGAGAAGGGGCTGTCCTTTCTGGATGCCAAAAAACTGGTTGAAGGCCCTGGTGCAGCTGCGGCTGCCCCAACCTCTAACACCTCAGTGTATACTTTTAGTGCAGCGGTGGCAGGCAAGCGCCCCACCAAAGACTTTTCATGTCAGACCCCAACTTCTTGGTTGGGGGCGGAGCCTCGGCTCATCTCGCCCCTGGAGAGTAACCCTCCTCCGGTGGTGACAAGGAGCCAGGGAACGCAGAAGGCGGACACTGCCGGTCCGGTTGTGCCGCCTTCTGTTGCCCCTAAGCCTCAGCCCCCACCCAAACCTGTTAGTCAGTCAACTCCAAAGGCTTCTGGCTCTGGTCAGCCTTCTAAGGCCGCTAACTGTAGCGGCAGGAACGCTGCCCAGGACCAGAAGTCTAAGAAATCTATGGGACCGCTGTGCGCACGGGCCCAGAAGGGGAACACAAATGTGCCCCTTCAAAACAAATATGCTGCACTGGAGGAGCGGATGGAGGGAGTGGAAGTTGTTGCTGATGCTGCGGCAGCTCCACCCCCTTCCTCTCCGAAGAACCAGAGGAGGCCCGGGAGCCGGCCCCCCTCTGTTTCTTCAACTCCTTCCAAGGTAAAGGAAAAAGGGGGGAAAAAATCCTTACCCCCAGATCAGACTTAATCATGGACTCTTTGCTTCAGTGGAATTGTCGTGGTTTTCGAGCTAACTTTGAGGAATTACGTCTTTTAGTCAAGTTCTATAACCCCTCAGTCATATCTCTTCAGGAGACTTACCTGAAGACTTCTGACCCTGTGTCTTTTAATGGTTTTAATGTTATACATAAAGGCTCTGATTCGGAGAGGCGCTCGGGTGGAGCGGCTCTTCTCATTAGTAGCCAAATTTTATGTAGCCCCGTTAGCATCGACACCTGTCTTCAGGCTGTCGCTGCTCGGGTTACCTTAAAAAAGACCATAACCATATGCAGTATTTACCTGCCACCATCACTGCGGGTCTGTAGCAATGATATTTTTAACTTAGTAGATCAACTGCCCCCTCCCTTTATTCTCATGGGGGATTTTAACGGTCATGCTCACCTTTGGGGTAGTGACCACTATGATGGCAGAGGTCAGATGTTAGAAGATGTTTTTTCTCAACTTAACCTATGTGTCTTTAACGATGGCTCACCTACATACTCTAACTCAGGTTCCGGATCTAGTTCTGTTCTAGACCTCACTGTGTGTGATCCTTCTCTCATGCTGGACTTTGACTGGAAGGTTCACGACGACCTGTGTGGTAGTGACCACTTCCCAGTAGTCCTGTCATCGGTCAGCTGTGAGGAGGATTCGCCGGTGGGGCGCTGGAATCTCAAGAAAGCTAACTGGTCTCTGTTTGCCTCTCTCTGTCAGTCTCGTCTTACAGAGGAGGTGGTCATGTCAGCTGAAGAACCTGTTTCTTGTTTTACTTCTATTTTGTTGGAGGTTGCAGGTGAAACCATCCCTAGGACTTCCACATCACTCCCTCGGAAGCCGAGAGTACCATGGTTCAATGAAGAGTGCCGCAAGGCCCAAACAATGCGCAAATCTGCTCAGCGACGTGCATTTCGTAATCCGTCGCAAGCAAATATTTTAACCTTTAAAAGACAGCGGGCGAAAGCCCGTTATATTTTTAAACGTGAACGCCGTGCTTCCTGGAGACGCTTCGTCTCATCTTTATCTTCTAGGACTCCGTCCCAAAAAGTCTGGAAGGCTGTTCGAAGAATTAGGGGCAGGGGTGGCTCGGCTTCTGTCGGCCATCTTAGAGATGGTGCCAGTTTGGTCACAGATAAAAAGGCTGTGGCCAATTTGCTTGCCTCCACCATTGCCCATAATTCTTCAGCAGAGCATTATTCACCTTTCTTCCAGAGAGAGAAGGAGAAGCGAGAATCTTGTGCTTGTGATTTTATATCGGATAACTTGGAAGACTATAATGCCCCTTTTACGTTTTCAGAATTGCAGCAAGCCATGCAGAAATGTACTGACTCTGCTGCTGGATTAGATACCATCCATTATCAGCTCATAACACATCTGCCTGAGGATTCACTCCTTGTACTTCTCAAGGCCTTTAACCATATCTGGATAACCGGTCGTTTTCCGCCATCTTGGCGCCAGGCTGTGGTTGTGCCAATTCCCAAGCCGGGTAAGGATCCTTCCGACCCGGGCAACTACCGGCCAATAGCTTTGACATCATGTTTATGTAAAACTATGGAACGCTTGGTCAACGCCCGACTGGTGTGGCATCTTGAGTCACAGGGTCTCATCACAGACCTCCAGTGCGGTTTCCGGCGCTTCCGTAGTACAACTGACCATCTAGTCCGCTTTGAGTCTTTTATCCGAGATGCTTTTGTCAACAAGCAGCATGTCTATGCAATTTTCTTTGATCTTGAAAAGGCATATGACACTACCTGGAAGCATGGTATAATGTCTGATTTGTCGGACATGGGTTTTAAAGGGCATCTGCCCGTTTTTATTCACAATTTTTTGTCCAACAGGTCGTTCCATGTCCGTGTGGGCTCCACCCTCTCCGACTCCTTTGAACAGGAGATGGGTGTCCCGCAGGGCAGTATTCTATCTCCTGTTTTATTTAGCATTAAAATAAATAACATTGTAAAGGCCGTCAAGGATGATTCTGAATGCTCTTTGTTTGTGGACGACTTTGCTTTGTGTGCACGAGGTCGAGGACTTGCGTCCCTTGAGAGGCGCTTGCAGCTGTGCGTTGATCGCATCCAGGGGTGGGTGTCTCTCAATGGATTCAGATTCTCGCCCTCCAAGACAGTCTGTGTGCATTTTACTAACCAGACGAAATTTTGTCCAGAACCTAGCCTGAGCATTGCTGGAGTGCCAATTAAGGTGGCCGAAGAGGCTAAGTTTTTGGGGGTCATCTTTGACAAAAGATTGACCTTCTGCAACCATGTTAACTACCTTAGAACCTCTTGTCGGAAGGCCCTCGACATTCTTCGTGTCGTTGGTCGTACTGACTGGGGTGCAGACCGCATCGTCTTACTTCGACTGTACCGGGCCCTTGTTCGGTCCAAACTGGATTACGGCTCTGTGGTATATGGCTCGGCTTCCAAGTCTGTTCTGCAGCGTCTGAACACAATTCACCATCAAGGTCTGCGCATATGTCTGGGAGCCTTCAGGACATCTCCAGTTCCTAGTCTGTATGCAGAGGCAGGGGAGCCTTCTCTCAGGCTCCGCCGCATCCGCCTCATGCTCAGCTACGTTCTGAAGCTGAAGGCCCATCCAGAAAATCCTGCCTATGATTGTGTTTTTAACCCGTCGTTTGCAGAGATTTACGATGCCCATCCGGGAGCTGTCCGTCCACTTTCCTTCCGTGTCCGACCTCATCTGCAGGCGGCCGGAGTGGACCTGGACAAAGTTTCGGAATCTCTGCAACACGTCACTCCACCCTGGCTACTACCAGTTCCTGACATCTTGCTGGACTTGACTGCCCACAAGAAGGATTGTACTCCACCAGCCATATACCAACAGAGCCTCAATGAACTCCTTTCAATTTTTCCTGGCTATTGTCGTCTTTATACGGATGGGTCCAAGTCTGAGGATGGAAGAGTGGCTGCGGCTGCAGTGTCCTCTCGCCATCCTAGACGCCCATTTAAGCTCCGTCTCCCTGACCATTCCTCTGTATTTAGTGCAGAACTACAGGCCATTCTGCTAGCACTCAAGCATGCCTATCAGTCTCGGGAAAGGAACTTCCTGATTCTGTCTGACTCTCTTTCTGCCCTGCAGGGCGCAGGAACAGACCATCCACTGCTGGTGCAGATTAGAGAGCTCTACGCGGACTTGATGAAGGAATATTATGACATCATTTTTATTTGGGTCCCAGGCCATGTGGGCATCGAAGGCAACAGAATCGCAGATTCTGCTGCCAACAGTGCCCGCAGCGACCCTGTCCCTGACACACAGACTGTCTATAGTGATTTTAAACCTGTTATTAGTGCGTACATAGCCCGCGAGTGGCAGTCCGAGTGGGACAAAGAGGAAGGGAACAAGCTTCATGAAGCTCTTCCTAAGTTGTCGGACAGTCTACCTTTCCGCTGCGGCAGCCGCCGTGAGGAGATTGTCCTTGCTCGGCTCCACATCGGGCACACATATGTTACGCACTCTTACTTACTTAAACAGGATGAGCGTCCATGGTGTTTTGCCTGTGATGAGCAGTTTTCTGTTCGACACTTTTTGCTGTATTGTGCTGACCTAATTGACACCAGATATAAACACTTCACAGCAGACTCCTTGAAGGTTTTGTTCCGGGATGTTCCCCCGGACAAAATCTTCAATTTTTTGAGAGAATGCAATATTTTTAACAAGATCTGAGCATTCATAGACTATGTGAATTTTTTTATTTGCCCTTTTTGAGAGTCTGTAGACGTTTCTTTTCCAGACATGTGCGACATTTTAGCCTGAGATTTTTAATCTATATTTACATCTTGTCTTAAGACCTTGCTTTTAGTCTGGCTGACCAGATTTTTACCCATCCCGCCGTGAGATGGCCTTAGTCGCCTGCTCGGCGTTAAACCCAAATAACTAACTAACTAACTAACTTTTTTGCAGGGTGGGGAAGCTACCCCCATGCCCAACCCCCTTACTAGGAGGACCAGGGGTTTTCTGTCGGGGTCACCTTCCCTTAGACCATGTTGGTTCACGGCACCTTATTTCATTCGGTGCACCCCTCTCACGAGGGACCCCCTATCCACCACCCAGAGGACGTGCCTCAACGCCATATGGTCCCAGCGCGAGGCCAGTGGAGGTCACTCCCCACAAATCAATGAATTCCTCTAGAGGAGTGATTAAAGATCAAGCATTGGCCGAACTATCTGAAGATGAACTTGTACGAAACCTTAAGTCACAGGGGGTGACCTACGTCGGGCGCTTCATTTCCAAACGAGGTGGTAGGGAGATCCGTCTCCCTACCATCATCCTGATATTTGGCACCCCCACAGCTCCTACTACAATCTGGGGAGGTTACTACTCCCTAAAAGTGAAAAAGTACGTCCCTCTCCCCCTCCGGTGCTTTAAGTGCCAAAAGTATGGCCATGGGCAGAAGACATGCCGCCAGGCAGAGGCTCTATGCGCCCGTTGCACTAAGCCCGGACACTCTGCTGAGTCCTGCACAGCCATCCCCCTGTGTGTGAATTGCCAGGGGGCGCATATGGCTTCGTACAAGAAGTGCCCTCGTTGGATCTCCGAGTGCAGGATTCAGCAGGTGCATGTGGAGAAGGGGCTGTCCTTTGCGGACGCCAAAAAACTGGTTGATGGCCCTGGTGCAGCTGAGGCTGCGCCAAACTCAAATAACAACTTTGTGTATACTTTCAGTGCTGCGGTGGCAAGCAAGCGCCCCACCAAAGACTTCTCTTGTCAAACCCCAACTTCTTGGTTGGGGGCGGAGCCTCGGATCCTCTCGCCCCTGGAGAGTAACCCTCCTCCGGTGGTGACGAGGAGCCAGGGAACGCAGAGGGCGGATGCTACCGGTCCGGTGGCACCACCTTCTGCTGCTCCTAAGCCTCAGCCCCCACCCAAACCTGCTAGTTTGTCAACGCCAAAGGTTTCTGGCTCTGGTCAGCCTTCTAAGGCCGCTAACTCTAGCGGCAGGACCGCTGCCCAGGACCAGAAGTCTAAGAAATCTATGGGACCACTGTGCGCATGGGCCCAGAAGGGGAACACTGATGTCCCCCTTCAAAACAAATATGCTGCATTGGAGGAGCAGATGGAGGGAGTGGAAGTTGCCGATGCTGCGGCAGCTCCACCCCCTTCATCTCCTAAGAACCAGAGGAGGCCCGGGAGCCGGCCCCCCTCTGTTTCTCCGACTCCTTCCAAGGCAAAGGAAAAAGGGGGGAAAAACTCCTTACCCCCAGATAAGACATAATCATGGACTCTCTGCTTCAGTGGAATTGTCGTGGTTTTCAAGCTAACTTTGAGGAATTACGTCTTTTAGTCAAGTGCTATAACCCCTCAGTAATATCTCTTCAGGAGACTTACCTGAAGACTTCTGACCCTGTGTCCTTTAATGGTTTTAACGTTATACATAAAGGCTCCGATTCGGAGAGGCGCTCGGGTGGAGTGGCTCTTCTCATTAGTAGCCAAATTTTATGTAGCCCCGTTAGCATCGACACCTGTCTTCAGGCTGTCGCAGCTCGGGTTACCTTGAAGAAGACCATAACCATATGCAGTATTTACCTGCCACCATCCCTGCGGGTCTGTAGTAATGATTTTTTTAATTTAGTTGATCAACTGCCCCCTCCCTTTATTCTCATGGGGGATTTTAACGGTCACGCTCACCTTTGGGGTAGTGACCACTATGATGGCAGAGGTCAGATGTTAGAAGATGTTTTTTCTCAACTTAACCTATGTGTCTTTAACGATGGTTCACCTACATACTCTAACCCAGGTTCAGGATCTAGTTCTGTTCTAGACCTCACTGTGTGTGATTCTTCTCTCATGCTGGACTTTGACTGGAAGGTTCACGATGACCAGTGTGGTAGTGACCACTTCCCAGTAGTCCTGTCATCGGTCAGCTGTGGGTAGGATCCACCGGTGGGGCGCTGGAATCTTAAGAAAGCTAACTGGCCTCTGTTTGCCTCCCTCTGTCAGTCTCGTATTACAGAGGAGGTGGTCATGTCATCTGAAGAACCTATTTCTTCTTTTACTACTATTTTGTTGGACGTAGCGGGTGAAACCATCCCTAAAACTTCCGCATCAGTCCCTCGAAAGCCGAGAGTACCATGGTTTAACGAAGAGTGCCGCAAGGCCCAAATAGCGCGCAAATCTGCTCAGCGACGTGCTTTCCGTAATCCGTCGCAAGTGAATATTTTAACCTTTAAAAGACAGAGGGCGAAAGCCCGTTACATTTTTAAACGTGAACGCCGTGCTTCCTGGAGACGCTTCGTCTCATCTTTAACTTCTCGGACTCCGTCCCAGAAAGTATGGAAGGCTGTTCGGAGAATTAGGGGCAGAGGTGGCTCGGCTTCTGTTGGCCATCTTAGAGATGGTGCCAGCTTGGTTACAGATAAAAAAAACTGTGGCCAATTTGCTTGCCTCCACTATTGCCCATAATTCTTCAACGGAGCAGTATTCACCTTTCTTCCAGAGAGAGAAGGAGAAGCGAGAGTCTCGTATTTGTGATTTTAAGTCCGATAACTCAGAAGACTATAATGTCCCATTTACATTATCAGAATTGCAGCAAGCTTTGCAGAAATGTAATGACTCTGCTGCTGGCCTAGATACCACCCACTATCAATTCCTAACGCATCTGCCTGAGAGGTCACTCCTTGTACTTCTCAAGGCCTTTAATCATATCTGGAGAACTGGTCATTTTCCGCCGTCTTGGCACCAGGCTGTGGTTATACCGATCCCCAAGCCGGGTTAGGATCCTTCCGACGCGGGCAACTACCGGCCTATCGCTTTGACATCATGTTTATGTAAGTAAAACTATGGAGCGCCTGGTCAACGCCCGCCTGGTGTGGCATCTTGAGTCACAGGGTCTCCTCACAGACCTCCAGTGCGGTTTCCAGCGCTTCCGTAGTACAACTGACCATTTAGTCCGCTTTGAATCATTTATTCGAGATTCTTTTGTCAACAAGCAGCATGTCTATGCAATTTTCTTCGATCTTGAGAAGGCATATGACACTACCTGGAAGTATGGCATAATGTCTGACTTGTTGGACATGGGTTTTAAAGGGCACCTGCCCGTTTTTATGCACAATTTTTTGAGAACTGGTCATTTTCCGCCGTCTTGGCACCAGGCTGTGGTTATACCGATCCCCAAGCCGGGTTAGGATCCTTCCGACGCGGGCAACTACCGGCCTATCGCTTTGACATCATGTTTATGTAAGTAAAACTATGGAGCGCCTGGTCAACGCCCGCCTGGTGTGGCATCTTGAGTCACAGGGTCTCCTCACAGACCTCCAGTGCGGTTTCCAGCGCTTCCGTAGTACAACTGACCATTTAGTCCGCTTTGAATCATTTATTCGATATTCTTTTGTCAACAAGCAGCATGTCTATGCAATTTTCTTCGATCTTGAGAAGGCATATGACACTACCTGGACGTATGGCATAATGTCTGACTTGTTGGACATGGGTTTTAAAGGGCACCTGCCCGTTTTTATGCACAATTTTTTGACTAACCGGTCGTTCCATGTCCGTGTGGGCTCCACCCTCTCCGACTCCTTTGAACAGGAGATGGGTGTCCCACAGGGCAGCATTCTATCTCCTGTTTTATTTAGTATTAAAATTAATAACATTGTAAAGGCCGTCAAGGATGATTCTGAATGCTCTTTGTTTGTTGACGACTTTGTGCGCACGTGGTCGAGGACTTGCGTCCCTTGAGAGGCGCTTGCAGCTGTGCGTTGATCTTATCCAGCGGTGGGTGTCTCTCAATGGATTCAAGTTCTCGCCCTCCAAGACTGTCTGTGTGCATTTTACTAACCAGACGAAATTTTTTCCAGAACCTAGCCTGAGCATTGCTGGAGTGCCAATTAAGGTGGCCGAGGAGGCAAAGTTTCTGGGGGTCATTTTTGACAAAAGACTTACCTTCCGCAACCATATTAATTACCTTAGAACCTCTTGTCAGAAGGCTCTCGACATTCTTCGTGTCATCGGTCGTACTGACTGGGGTGCGGACCGTACTGTCTTACTTCGTCTGTACCGGGCCCTTGTTCGGTCCAAACTGGATTACGGCTCTGTGGTGTATGGCTCAGCTTCCAAGTCTGTGCTACAGCGTCTGAACACAATTCACCATCAGGATCTGCGGATATGTCTTGTGGTCTTCAGGACGTCTCCAGTTCCTAGTCTGTATGCCGAGGCAGGGGAGCCTTCTCTCAAGCTCTGCCGCATCCGCCTCATGCTCAGCTACGTTCTGAAACTGAAGGCCCATCCAGACAATCCTGCCTATGATTGTGTTTTTAAACCATCGTTTGCAGAGATTTACGATGCCCATCCGGGAGCTGTCCGTCCACTTTCTTTCCGTGTCCGACCTCATCTGCAGGCAGCCGGATTGGACCTGGACAGAGTTTTGAAATCCCTGCAACTCATCACTCCACCTTGGCTCTTACCAGTTCCTGACATCTTGCTGGATTTGACTGCCCACAAGAAAGACTCTACTCCACCAGCCATATACCAACAGAGCCTCAATGAACTGCTTTCAATTTTTCCTGGCTATTGTCGCATCTATACCGATGGGTCAAAGTCTGAGGATGGGAGAGTGGCTGCGGCCGCAGTGTCCTCTCGCCATCCTAGACGCCCATTTAAGCACCGCCTCCCAGACCATTCATCTGTATTTAGTGCGGAACTGCAGGCGGTTCTGCTGGCACTCAGGCATGCTTATCGATCTAGAGAAAGGAACTTCCTGATTCTGTCTGACTCTTTCTGCCCTGCAGGCCCTTCAGGGCACGGGATATGACCACCCACTGCTGGTGCAGATCAGATAGCTCCACGCGGACTTGATGAAGGAATATTATGATATCATTTTTATTTGGGTGCCAGGGCATGTGGGCATTGAAGGCAACAGGATCGCAGATTCTGCTGCCAACGATGCCCGCAATGACCCTGTCCCTGACACACAGACTGTTTATAGTGATTTTAGACATGTGGCTAGTGCGTACATAGCCCATGAGTGGCAGTCCGAGTGGGACAAAGAGGAAGCTAACAAGCTGCATGAAGCCCTTCCTAAGTTGTCCGACGGTCTACCTTATCGCTGCGGCAGCCGCCGTGAGGAGACTGTCCTGGCTCGGCTGCACATCGGCCACACGTATGTTACGCACTCTTATTTACTTAAACAGGAGGAGCGTCCATGGTGTTATGCCTGCGACGAGCAGTACTCTGTTCAACACTTTTTGTTGTCTTGTGCTGATCTAATCGACACAAGGTATAAATATTTCACGGCAGACTCCTTGAAGGTTTTGTTCCGGGATGTGCCCCCGGACAAGATCTTCAGTTTTCTGAGAGAGTGCCATATTTTTAATAAGATTTGAGCGTTTATAGATTATGATGTTTCTATTATTTTGACCTTTTTGAGAGTCTTTCGACGTTTTCTTTAAAGACCTGTGCGACATTTTAGCCTGACATATTTTTAAGTTATATTTACATCATGTCTTAAGACCTTTCTTTTAGTCTGGCTGACCAGATTTTTACCCTTCCCGCCGTGAGATGGCCTTAGTTGCCTGCTCGACGTTAAACCCAAATAACTAACTAACCTTTCAAAACCTGCGAACTAGACCCCCTCCCAGCTTCTCTCTACTGGGACGGCCTTCCAAAACTTCTGCCCTTCATTACCGACATCATCAACACATCTCTAGAGAATGGCTCCGTCCCCAATATCTTCAAGTCCGCCATCGTCCATCCTCTCCTTAAAAAACACAACCTTGACCCAAACGATCTCAAGAACTATCGCCCAGTATCCAATCACTCTTTCCTGTCCAAGCTTCTTGAGAAGGTTGTTCTCAACCAACTCAACCTCCACTTCGCCGACAGCAGCCTTCTCAGTCCCTTCCAGTCTGCCTATCACAAACATCACAGCACTGAAACAGCCCTTCTACATATCCTAAACGACCTGCTCCTCTCCACCGACTCGGGCAACATCTCCCTTCTTATGCTTCTCGATCTCTCTGCCGCCTTCTGGCTGACCAGATTTTTACCCATCCCGCCGTGAGATGGCCTTAGTCGCCTGCTCGGCGTTAAACCCAAATAACTAACTAACTCGACACTATCGACCACTCTATCCTCCTCCACCGCCTTCACCACTCTTTCAGCATCACTGACTCTGCTCACTACTGGTTCCTCTCCTACCTCTCCGACAGACAGCAGTCCGTCACCATCAACGTCAACGGCGTCTCCTCCAACCCAGTCAGGCCCTCCTGCGGAGTTCCACAAGGGTCCGTCCTGGGCCCGGTCCTTTTCACACTCTACACCTCTCCCCTGTCCATCATCATCCAGTGTCATCACATACACCACCACCTCTACGCTGACGACTCACAACTCCTAGAGAAATACAAACTTGACAACACTCAGTCACTACTGACTCGCACGACTGACTGCTACGAAGACGTAAAAAACTGGATGACAGCAAACATGCTTAACCTTTAGCACTCTGCTTTCCGCTGGCAGTTCTTTTCCCTGCAACTGCATTCTTTTTGAGTGGGCTAAACCCAACGCTACCCTACTTACTTCAAAAGCGTACAACTTTTTCATTTTTCTATGTATGATTGTGGAATTTGGCATGTACGTAAATAAATGAATAAAGATTATGTGACAATTCTTAAAACTGTGTTATCTGTGTTATTATCCTAAAAAAAAATTTAAAAAAAATCAATGCTTACTACGCACCGTTTCCGCATTCACTAGCACTCGATTCAGAATCACTCCTCTGCCCATCACCACCATCTCCCACCCACCCCCCCTCGATCTCAAGTCTTCTGGCAAAAAGCCAAAAAAGTCTTCATCATCGGAATCTGACTCCATAAAAGTATTCCTTGATGAATGCTTCTAACTTCTCATCGGTCATCTTTTGTCAAAATGAAGCCGTCAGAACAAACTCTCGCTTAGAAAATTTGAATTGCTCAAACACACTCGAAGTTAGCAAGATGGCCGATATAAAACGGAAGCAAGCCTCATTACAATCACCCACAATCCTTTGCAAAGGCTTCATAGCAATCTAGTGTTTTACCATAGCCGATTTCGAACAGACCACGCGGTGGCGACATGTCGCCATCCGATAATGAAGCAAGATGGCGGCTGGCGACAAATGTCGCCACCAGCGTGCTAAAGGTTAAACTGAACAACGACAAAACGGAAGCCATGCTGGTAGGCACTCGCCAGAAACTTTGCCAGCTCCCGCCCTCGCTCCACCTTTGACTCGATAGCACCCCCATCTCCCTCTCTGACTCGGCCAAGAACCTCGGCGTTATCGATTCCTCTTTCCATGACCAGCTTCATTTCTGCCATGGCCCAGGCATGCTATTTCCACCTCCGTTGCATCAGTCAGATCAGAAAATACCTCACCACCGAAGCTGCCACAAACTTGCTGTCTATCTCATCTTATCTCGCATCGACTATTGCAACTCTCTCCTTTCTGGCCTCCCTCACTCCACCACTTTCACTCTCCAGCGCATCCAGAACAATGCTGCCCGCCTCGTCCTCGGAAAGAAAAAATCCAACCACATCACTCCCCTGCTCAAACTCCTTCACTGGCTCCCCATCCCCCAATGCATCCAATATAAGATTCTGTCTCTCTGCTACAAATCCCTGAACAACTATGCTCCTACCTATCTCTCCAACTTACTTCACCCCTACACTCCTTCCCGCTCCCTCCGCTCCTCTGTCCGCCTCCACATCTCCCACACCAAACTCAGCACTTTCGGCCCCTGCTCCTTCTCCGTCTACGGTCCATCCACCTGGAACACTCTCCCACTCTCCTTCAGAAACACTCTCTCTCTCCTCCTTCCAGTCCGCCCTCAAAACTCACCTCTATCAACAGTTCTAGCACTATCTCACCACACTCCCCACCCCAAGCTGACTGTCATAATGTATTTGTGGTACGTGAGTCATTATCTAAAGCGTGCGCATGCGTGCGCGAGTTGTGAGTGCGCGCTTAGAGTTATAATTATTATAAGATAAGCGCATTATAAATACTGTAATTATTATTATTATTTATTATTAATAGAGTTAACTCTTTCACTGCCATAGTTGACTTATCCATAGACCTCCATAGACCGCCACTGGCAACAACAGTCGATGCAGATGGGTCATGTCAAAAGGACCATATTTCCTGCAGTACAGTGTTTCTGCTAGTATAACTGACTGACGTCAGTGACTTGCAACATCCTACCCTTCACACCTGGACACATTTTACAGTGGTACAACCCAGTGTATAGTGGGTTTTTCCCTTCACAAGTCGAATGTACGAAAATGGCTGTGGGTTTGCAAATGGGCTTTCACTGCACCAGAGGTACTTTGCCCTATTTTAAATGATGAAGACAGCAAAGGGCCTGAAAATGATTCTAACTAAGACCTTGATGATTCTGCTGATGAAGACTGGTCACCAGTACCAGAAAATTACAACAGGAGTCCTCAAATGGATTCGGGAAAGTGTGTCTTGCTTTTTCACAGACCATGTTCGTATCACGTGCGCTCCACATGTATTGTAAACATTGCAAAGGGTCTGTGTAATCAGTTAGTCAAAGTTACAATCATAAATATGAACTTTGTCATAAAATTAACATTTGCTTCCAGTACACACACAGTTTGAAGTAAATATCTCGATCAGTTTCTAAGATACAAGCACTTAAAGAGACTCACCGTCTAGTAGTTCACATAGCTGGAAAAAAAAATGTGGCATTGGGAACAGCAGTTTCTATATAAATTTGGCGGTGAAAGAGTTAAAGGAGGGTGCCAGATTAGCTTGGTGCTGCTATTTTTCCACCTTCCTTTCCATGGTTGATCCATAAATTTTTTTTTTTTTTGCTGCTCTAAGTTTTCCTTTGTCAACTTCAGAGGTCTTCTCTCTGTGTGTGTGTGTGTGTGTGTGTGTGTGTGTGTGTGTGTGTGTGTGTGTGTGTGTGTGTGTGTGTGTGTTTGCAGCTGCCAAATCCCCAATATGTTTTAATATGTTTTAGTATTATTTTTAGTATTATCTTAGTTTAAGTCATTATGTCTTACTAGTGTGTCTTATGTAGCTGTGAGCCAAAGAACCAAAGAAAGTTTTCCATTTTATGCTTGTTTTATGGACAATAAAGTTTATTCAATTCAATTCAATTCAGTTCTCCCCCCCCCCCCCCCCACCCGGGTCTGCCCTGGGGGACTTGGGTGGGGTTAAATACTTTTTAGTTCCCAGGGTCACCCTGGTCAGCCCCACAGAGTGGGTTTTCCCTTCTATTCTGGGGCATGTGTTTCTGTCTACCCTTGGTCCATTCACCTGTATTTTCCTTTTTTAAACTCTCCCTACTGTCTGCACTGCCTGTAGCTCTTGATATTGGATGTGTGTTGATAAATGGTCTTAGCTTTATTTAGCCCCGTGTTGTAGGTTTATTTAACATATTGGACCGGCTGGCGACATACATTCAATATTCTGTTTAGTTTTTTTTTTCACAAGCAGTGCAGGCACGTCCTGAGAAAGTCTTGTTGCTGTCGGGACGTTAAGCAATGTACAATTAATCAATCAATTCAGTTCTCATGCTGCTCATCCCCATCAACCCCAGCATGCTCTTCTAGGTTCACCAGTGACTCCTAGCGCTGCTGCTATATGTCGGGTAGTGAGGATCCCCTCTACATGAAATTCTGCACTGCTGCCGAGTCACTTCAGTGGTGTTCAGTGTAGTCTTCACGTGACCACACCTACAATTCCCCATACTTATGACATGGTGTGCTAGTCATGGAGTCAACAAGTGGGAGTTCCCTCCAGAGGTGGTGAGTCAACCACTATGTCCTTCCACGCACAGCAGCAGGGTCTGGCCAAAGAATATTTGGGGCCTAGAGCTCCTGGAGGATGGGGCTGAGGTCACCTTGAGGGCTGAGAAGCCTGGAACAGCATTTTCCATTATGCATGAAGATGATGGTTCAATGATGCTATGGAGGTCCATGCAGTTTGGGACTAAGTGACTGCCACATTCAGTGCTTCTGGTCAGAAATATCTTTAAGTTAACCAGGCCTGGGAACTGCAAGCACCTGTAGTGCTAGCTATGTAATCATCCACATCATGCGATGTGTCATATCGCACTGGTGAAGTGGGTGAATCCTGGCTGCTTGATATCAGCCTTCCCATTAGACCCTAATGGCGCAGTGGTTAAGGCGCCTGCCACCAATGCTAAAGGAGCGAGGTTCGATTCCGGGTTCCGGCGTCGGATTTTTCTCCTCTAGTAAATGTCACCGTTAATTCGGGCGGACCGTCGGGGGTTCTTTCTCCGGGTACTCCGGCTCTTCCTCCCCCTTCACTTTGGTATCAGTTTCAGCCAACTTAATAAAATTTCAAATACAAAACGATTTCCAAATACCGTCAGTAGCTCGCTTGAGCTTGCCCTTAGCACCACGTGAATGTTCTGTGTTTACGTACAGTGTGTGAGTGAATGCGTGTGATTCACGTGAGCGTGCTTGTTGGGTTCAGTTTGCGGCTACATTCTGCGCATTGAGTTATATTATAAATATGAGAAATGCGCCATATAAATACTATGTAATAATAAATAATAAAAGACCCTTAGCAAACCCGCTCTAGGTAGGAGCCGACTCAGGTAGCAAAAATCCCACTTGACTCAGCTGGGATTCAAACCCGGGTCTCCCGACCACCAGTCTTGTGCACTAACCAATGTGCTTCGGAGGCCGGTGGTCAGTCCATATCTTGTACCAGGGCTGAATGGGTAGAGGCGCCAAGCTATTCTTGCACCACTTTTGAACTTTCACAGTTAATCTATATCTTATAGTGTGTTCAAGCTGAATGGGGTTGAGTTGTAGAAGAACAACATCAATGTTGTCTGGGTGTGACTGTAATGAGTCTGCGCTGGATGGAGTTGAGTTTTAGGAGCGCAAGGTGATAGCTAGATGTGTTGGAGTTGGATGGAGTTATGTTGTAGAAGAGCAAGACGGTAGCTTGTTGTGACTGTAATGACTCAGGGCAGGATGGAGTTTCGTTGAAGGAGAAGAGTATTTTGGTAGCTGGGTGTGACTGTAATGACTCCGGGCAGGATGGAGTTTTGTTGAAGGAGAAGAGTATTTTGGTAGGTGGGTGTGACTGTAATGACTCAGGGCTGGATGGAGTTTTGTTCATGGAGAAGAGTATTTTCATTAGCTGGGTGTGACTAATGACTCAGGGCAGGATGGAGTTTTGTTGAAGGAGAAGAGTATTTTGGTAGCTGGGTGTGACTGTAATGACTCAGGGCTGAGTTGTAGGAGAATAGCAAGATGTCAGCTAGGTGTGACTGTAATGAATCATGGCTGGATAGGTAGGATAGAATAGCAAGGTGTGAAGTCTGTGTGACTCTTGTGTTGTGTGATTGCAGACGGACTGGATGCGTATGGACGGAGAGCCGGCCAACAGGGAACACTTGCTGATGGCTCTAGCTGACCTGAACTTCATACTCATCAGAGCCACATACACACGCGACACTGATGAGGCAGGGTCAGTAAACATTTTGTGTTTGTGCGTGTGTGTGTGTGCATGCACATATGATAAGACTTTATTGTGGTTTGGTGAAGTTGTTCGAGCCTTGCTTAATAGACTTTAACTGTATGACAACATTCAAGATTCATAAAACTTGATTGTGTCTTACAAGACAAATTTTCTTTGTTGGGATTTATGTTTATATATACAGAAAGAGTAGTAGAGGATAATAAAATAAAATAAAAATTAACATGCACTTGGCCTACTTTATGATTTTTGTCTTTACTCTCACATCATCATACAATGAATTTCAAATACATCAAAATGTTTAATACTGCTTAATTCGCTAAACACTGCTGTACTAAACAGATGGACTGAGTACTGCCGAGACTTGTATAACTACAAGGCTGAGCCAGACACCAGCATCCTCCAAAACAACCAGGCTGGGGCCAGGAAGGCTGAAGACCTGCCAGTGTTAGCTGAAGAGGTGGAAGCAGCCGTACGCGGCCTGAAGGGAGGAAAGTCTCCAGGTGTAGACAACGTACCTGCTGAACTGTTGAAACATGGAGGAGAAGTAACAACGAAGGTCCTCACTACACTCTGTCAATAGATCTGGGAGCAAAAGAAATGGCCAGTAGAATGGACACAGTCTCTAGTGATCCCGCTCCCCAAGAAAGGAAACCTGAAACAGTGCCAGAACTACAGAACTATCAGTCTGATAAGTCACCCTAGCAAAGTAATGCTTAGAATCATTCTCAACCGCCTCAAAACTTTCGCCGAGGAACTGCTGGCAGAAGAACAGGCTGGCTTCAGAGTTGGAAGAAGCACTGTAGAGCAGATTTTCAACTGCCGCGTCCTGATCGAGAAACATCTGCAGCATCAGCGCGAACTCTACCACAACTTCATTGATTTCAGGAAAGCATTTGATCGCGTCTGGCACGACAGACTCTGGCAAGTCATGAGATCAACATAGAGGAGGGACTGATCCAAATGATAGAAGCGCTTTACAAGAACGCCTGCAGCGCGGTTCTACTTAACAATCAGTCAGGCGAGTTCTTCAGGACGACGATCGGTGTCCGTCAAGGATGCCTGCTCTCTCCTGTCCTTTTCAACATATTCCTGGAGAAGATCATGCAGGAAACCCTCCACGACCACCATACTTCAATCTCTATTGGTGACAGATCCCTGTGCAATCTTCGATTCGCAGACGACATTGACCTCATGGCAGGCAGCAATAGTGAGCTCCAAAACCTGACAGACAAACTTTCAAGTAGCGCAGGGTCTTATGGCATGGAGATCAGTACGGATAAAAGCAAAGTGATGATCAACACCACAAGCGACAGCAGCAGCAACATTCACATGAATGGCCAAAAGCTAGAAGAGGTCAATAGCTTCAAGTACTTGGGAGCCACCCTGTCCAAAGACGGTAGTTGCATAGCAGAGATCCGTATCAGGATAGGTACAGCAACATCCGCAATGGCCAGGCTGGACAGGATATGGCGAAGTAACTCCATCAGCTTCACCATCAAGTACAGGCTTTACAAGTCCCTCATAGTGTCTATTCTACTCTACGGCTGTGAGACTTGGACACTGCTTGCAGACTCAGAAAAGAAAATCCAGGCCTTTGAGAACAAGTGCCTGAGGAAGTTGCTCCGCATCTCGTACCGCGAGCACAAGACCAACGAATATGTACGGAGCATCGTCACTTCCCTGGTGGGCCCACATGAACCCCTTCTGGCAACCGTGAAACGGCGCAAGCTTGCTTGGTTTGGCCACGTGACCCGACACAACACCTTGTCCAAGACTATCCTCCAAGGCACTCTCGAAGGAAGTCGTCGGCGAGGTCGTCAGAGAAAGAGTTGGGTCGCAAACATAAAAGAATGGACCGAACTCGAGATGTCAGACTTGCTTGCCACCGCCCAAAATAGAACTCAGTGGAGAGCACTGTCTGTTGCTGCTGCCTTTCAGTCCCCCCAACGCCCAGTTCGGGCAAGGGACTGATGATGATGATGATGATGAATTCGCTATAACTATATGATAGTGTGATTGGAGTCTTTACCATCACGTCACCATATAGTGAACTTCAGATACAGCAAAATGTCAGGGGATTCAGTAGCTGAACTGACCCTTCGCACCACGTGAATGACCTGTGTTTGTCATGTACTGTGTCCGTCTTCAGAGTGAATGCGTGTGTGTCATGTGAGTGTGCTTATTATAACTGTTTTGTTGTTATATTGAAAATGTAATGTAAGTTTCATAATTTTACAAAGATGAAGTTTTGTGCAGTTAGGGTTTATAAACAAAGTTTATATTATGTCAGACTTCATATGTATCCGACCATGTTGTAAGCATGCACTGTATTTTGTCTGTCACAGACTGAGTGATGTTTCACTGGACATTGCGGAAAATCGTATTACCGGGCAAGACCGTGCCTTTGCGGTGGAACAGTGTAACTGCCCACCTGGTTACCGGGGACTCTCTTGTGAGGTGAGCTAGTACCTGGACTAAATCTGCTTATTTGATCACTATTGGGGGTGAGACCATAGTAGTCCCATTCCCCAAGTCAGGTGTTGTGTGCCAACCCGGGAACTACCGTCCAGTTGCCTTAACCTTAAGTCTAAAATCATGGAGCACCTAGTTCATTTTCACTTGGTGTGGCAACTAGTCGCAGCCCTCCAGTGTGGGTTCAGGTAGTCACACAGTACGCCAGATAATTTGGTCCATGTTGAATCTTTTGTTCGTGATGCTGCACTCTGCCCCGCATATTTTATTGAAAAGCCATTCACAAGTTTTACTTGGTAAAATCTGCTACTAACTGGCCATGATTTCTTTACTCGCTGTTGTCTCTCGCTAGATCCATCCACACTTTGCCTGTCTTTTGAGGAACAGCAGATGATTTCTTTGGTTGATTAACCCTATAGCTACCAACTTATTTTCCTACAAATTGCCCTGTGTCCCTAACTTTTTTCATTCAAACCAAGTAAAAATGGGGTACATGTTTCAAACTGTAAGTATGATGTTAATTCTGCTTCAAAAATGTACCAAATTTTGACATGATGTTGGAAAATACATACACTATATAATACTTTTGTCATTTTAAGTGTCTGTTTGCCACAGTCTCTGTTTACCAGGCGTATATCTCAGTAAAAGGTGCTAAACCATACCTCTGTCAGAAATTCAATCCAGAAAACGACAAAACTGGTTAGAAACATACCAGTGGTAGTCAGGAACTGAGTCTCCACAGGTAACCACTCTACTCATTCCATCATACTGATCATGCACATATATCTCATCACATACCCGCAGGTGACAAACAAGTCAGGTAGGTTTCAGAACTGCATTCAATTTTAAAGTTTTTGACGTAATTCCATCTGAAGAAAATCAGAGAAAAATATTTTTCAATGTCAAAGAAACTCAACATAGGTCTAAACCTACATGTGGCCAGTACAACACAGGTCAGAGCCATCTGCTGCATTACACAGGTATGTACAGGTAGCTCCTCTTCATCATTGATATCGGACTCAAAATTGGTAAGATCTTCAATGTGCACTGAACTGAAGCTGATGTCCGATTCAGAGTCATCTTCTCTGACAGAATTTGAACAAATATCATCCAGTAATGCTGTAAATTCTTGGTCACATTCACTCTCCATGCTCAAGTCACATTGTAAGCGAAACAGTCTCAAAAAACACCTAACTTTTGATTCAAAACAAACTTGAAAAGCACCCGCATGTAGCGGAAACAGAAGTAGACATATCCCACAATGCATTGACTCTGTTAAAAGTTGGAATGGGTGCGAAATGAACCGGAACCAAGTCAAAACTGAAAGTAGGTATGTATGGGCAGAACGGGGTGGAGTGATATGTCCCCGGCGAAACCGGGTGGTATGGTAGTTAAAAGGTTAAAACCAGAAGTAACCAGAACATGTGGGTGATCTCCGTTCCTTCCAAAATAGCTGAAAGAAAACAGAACCGCAGATGAGATACTTGTTCATAGTTTTCACATTTTCTAAAGTTGGGAGAACTGGGAGTAAAAGTCATGAAAGCGGGAGAAATCGGGAGGTCAGGACAAAGCAGGAGATGGGTTGCAAAGTCGGGAGTGTCCCACAGAAATTCGAGAGACTTGACAGGTGTGTGCCTGCAACTGTGTGTTCATTGCATTCGGGAATGGGTGTTTCTCAATGGATTCAGGTTCTCGCCCTCCAAGACAGTACGTGTCCATTTTACAAATCAACACAAATTCTTTACAGAACCCAACCTTAACATTTCTGGGGCACCCATTCAAATTGCTGAGGAGGCCAAGTTCCTTGGGGTCATTTTTGACTGAGGGATGACCTTCTGCAGTCACATCATGCACCTTCACACTGCCTGTCGGAAGTTTCTCGATGTTCTCAGAGTTGGGGTGTGGATCGTACTGTCCGAGCACTTGTCCAGTCTTAATTCGATTATGTCTCGGTTGTATATGGCTCAGCATCCAAGTCTAACTTACAACGCTTGAATACTATCCATCATCAGTGTGTGTGGATATGTTTGGGGCCTCTCCAGTTTGACATCTCCAGTTTGCAGTCTGTATGCATAAAGCCGTGTATCCATGAGATGTGGCACGTCTCAAATGTGTTAAGGCTTCGTCATATCTACCTCATGTTCAACTATGTCCTGAAGCTGAAAGCCCATCCAGATAATCCTGCATACAACTGTGTTTATAATCCTTGGTTTATCAAGGCTTGAATGAATAGGATAGAATTGTAGTTTTTATCAAAGTTTTTGCCAACTTTTTAAGTAAGATTTTGCACAAAGGTAGCTTATGATAAGACCTTTCTATGCATACTAATTTAGTGGTCCCCTCACAAAGGTCAAGGCTTATGGGAGGGTCCAGAAAGGGGTCCAAAATAGCCATAATTGGACAAAAACTGCTTTGCTCAAATACCATTTTCAACTTCAAACCTGAAGTTGGTGCAGAGATACCTGATGATAAGGCCTTTTTATGCGTACTAATTTGGATGACCCCTCAGAAGGGTCAAGGGTCACAGGAGGTCAGCAAGTGTGTGAAAAATGCCAGGTTTTCATAGAATTGTAGTTTTTATCAAAGTTTTTGCAAAATTTTCAATCAAACTTGGCATAAAGGTAGCTGATGATAACACCTTTCTATGCATGCTAATTTAGTCGCCCCTCACAAAGGTCAAGGGTCACAGAGGGTTGACAAATTTGTAAAAAACACACTTTTAGAAAACTCAGATTTCACTGGTACATAAGCGAATATTTAGACACTTGAACACGTGCTTATTTCAGTGACTTGTTGGAAAGGTCAAGGTCACATAGGTCATACTTATTATGAGGATTGGTCATACAGGTGCGCCGTTAAGGCTTTGCCTTTCTTGTTGACATCATGTGCTGACCTAATTGATACAAGGGGAAGCACTATACAGAAGACTTTTTGAAGGTTTTGTTCCAGGATGTCCCCCCACCTCATGGATAAGATCTTCAGCTTTTGAAAGAAGTGAATCTGTATAATAAGATTTGACTCTTTTTAGGCTTAGATTTCTGTCAATCTATTAAGAGTCTGAGACCTGTCCTGTGATTGTTGACTTGTATGACATTTAAGCCATGGATATTTTAAAAGTTTATTTACATTTTGTTTTAGATCCTTTTCTTATTATGGCTGGCCAGATTTGTACCCTACAAATGAGGTGGCCTAGGTTGCCAGCTCAGCGTTAGAACCCTAATAACTAACTAACTAATTATTGAGACCTGCTCAAATGTAAAACAGAAACAAATTCAGTTGCTCTACCCTCCCTCAAGTTCGCTACCACACCCCACCCCCACCCCCAATATAAAAAGAGACACCACCACCCCCACCCCTCACCCCCACTCCCACCCCCAATATGAAAAGAGACACCCCCTCAAGTTCCCTACCACACCCCACCCCCACCCTCAATATAAAAAGAGACACCACCACCCCCCACCCCCACTCCCACCCCCAATATGAAAAGAGACACCCCCCCCCCTCCTCCCCCCCAATAAATAAATAAAATTCGACAACAAATCAGTTTGCCGTAAAGACAGTGACAGACTGTCGAGTTCTAAGGTGGCTTTTGTTCAATGGTTGGCTTTTGAAACTACACACTGGTTTAGGAGGTAGATCGAGCATGATAGTTTAAGGTGCTACCAGAATAGCGTGGCACCTAGAGGCACCAAGCTATCCTAGGTGGCACCACCCTTGAACTATCATGGTCATCCTGTCTCCTGTTTCACACTTACTTACTTACTTACTTACGCCTGTCACCCCTCCCAGGATATAGGCCGTCGACGAGAGCCTCCAGCAACTCCTGTCCTGTGCTTCTCCTTCAATTTTACTCCAAGTGGTTCCCAGTCTCTTGATGTCTGCTTGGAGGTCTCGACGCCAGGTATTTCTCGGCCTGCCTCTTTTCCTCTTTCCCTGGGGGTTCCATGACAATGCCTGCCTAGTGATACTGGAAGCTGGCTTTCTCAGACTGACCAATCCATCCCCATCTTCTTCGCCCAATTTCATTCTCTGCTGTTATCTGCTCTCTTCTGTCCCAGAGTCTGACGTTGCTGATCTTCTCTGGCCAGTGGATTTTCAAAATTCTTCTAAGGCAACTGTTTATGAAGATCTGTACTCTGTTGACTGTGGTTTTTGTCAATCTCCAAGTCTCTGCTCCATGTAGGAGAACTGCTTTTACGTTGGAGTTGAAAATCTGGACTTTGGTGTGTTGTGACAGCTCTCTGGAACTCCACACTTTTTTCAACTGGAGAAAGGCTGCTCTGGCTTTACCGATTCGTGCTCTGACGTCTGCATCAGTGCTGCCTTTTTTGTCTATGATGTTCCCGAGATAGGTGAAGGACTAGAGTGCCGAGATTAGGAAGAACTATTGGATAGTGGCTACACTATAAATGTGTGGTCATGTCATTGTAGAGAGGATGGGTCAGGTCACTGTCAATTTATGCACCAAATCTGTCACCAGGGTGCTTTATTAGTAAACAAATCATGCATTTATGTACTAAGTCCAAAAAGTGCATGCCGTGTCCTACCTTATCTGTCCTACCTTATCCATCTCCAAGCCCTGCAGACAGGTCGTATACTACTGACTTTGTCACAATTTGTCGCAGAGAGTGTCAAATGTCCACAGTGTTACAGGTAGTGTCACATGGCCACAGTGTTGGTTTTCCATTTGGGTGTGTGTTTGGTTTCACAAACAAATATCTAAGATGAATGGAGAAATGAAAGGAAATATTCTAGTGGTCTGCTAACACCGTAGATTTTGAGTGGGGCCCGTTGCTTCCATGAACTCCGGCACTGTGTGTATCGCTCATGTGGCTGACCGCCATGTTGACAAAGAGGTCTTGAGAGGAACGTCGTCTTTTGAGCAATTTACAGTGTTTAAATCTACATCAAAATGTCTGATTTTACTAATTTTTGTCTTTCATATTTTTCAGCTTCTCTCAAAATAACACGTGTCTACTCCTCTGTATAGCCAAGAATATCGCCTCCATCGCTGGTAGCCGCCATTTTCCCACAGTCCCATTTGTGAATGAAAATAAGGCGGTCAGTTTTAGACTCTCTAATGCATGAAAGAGAGTGTGTTCATGCAAATATAGCCCTAAGATATGATTGGATCCCGTGGGGTTTCCCCAGCAGTGGTTGGTTTTGTTTGGGAAGCCAGGTGAAGGCCACAGTAATGGAAAAACCCTAAGCACATGCTCCCAGTCACTCCCGGAACAGACACAAGCCACTCCATGTGTAGCTCTGGTTACTCCTGGAATGAATGCAAAAGGGTTAAAGGGCTGGGTCCCAAAGGTATGCCTTTGGCTACAGCCACTGCAGAGGCAGTTCTGTGCTTTTCACACCGAGGACTAGGATTCAAATGATTAGTTGGGGCTGTGAACAGGTTCATATATGGCAGCTGTTGGTTGATGAGAGTTAAACAGTAAGAGCAACAATAAACTGAAAATGTGAATGTGTCTTTATCATAATGTCTGTTTTCTTTGTACATCATTATGTTTAGAATAGGTGCTCATAAATACTGATTATCATTACACTTACAGGTATTATTATTATAATTATCATTGATTTTGAGCACTGTAACAGTGTCAGTATCTGGGCTCTTGCTAGGCACGCCAATGTAACAGATGATGTGTATCATTTTCAGGACTGTGACACTGGCTACACAAGGTCTGGGTCTGGTCTATACCTTGGGCTATGTGTGCTGTGCCAGTGTAATGGACATTCCAATGAATGTGACCCAGAAACAGGCGTGTGCAGGGTGAGTATTATTACCCTGCTCTTCTTTACTAAACCCAGACCTAAAGCGTGTCAAATGTAGGGAAATAAGTAACATAAGAAGACGCACAGTTTTCTCATGCTAGTTGACAATTGCAGTTTTACAAACTATCAGGCAATCAAAACACAAATTTTTCAATGTATGATTTTTGGCTGAGTCTATGTAGTGGGCCACTGGTCGTCTGTCCGCCGTCCGTGTTCCATCATCTGTGGTAAACGTAAACATTGGCATAGTTTTTGGAGACTATCCAAGCCTCAGACTTCAAGCTTGGCCCAAGGACACTTAGTGATAAAACCTTTCAAAGGTCAAGGTCACAGGGGGTCCAGAAAGGGGCAACAAAAAAAATGGCCATATTTTGACACAAATTGTTTCTTCTCAAATACTGTTTTTAACTTCAGCGGTAGGGTAGGTTGATTGAAAGTCAGACACCAAATCATCTAAGCTGGACATTGTGCCAAACATAGCATATAAACAATAATTTGCAGCTGGTATCTTGTGCAAGTACCTCCCATTGCAGTTTAAAGACTGACAAAGCAAACGGTCACATGTTAGTGCACATAAACATTAAGTTGTAGCATATGTCTTACAGAGCTTTGCTGATGGCCAATTTGATATGCATATTTAAAAAAAGAACAAACCTATTCCAAAACTAAAATTTAATATGATTATGGTGAGCTTCGACACTGTGATTATTATCATGTCAGTGGCTTTGACCGTTGGTTACGTACAGTTTAACTGATATGATTGAGTTCTAAGATGAATGGCGGAATTTGTTCATAGATTCATTCCCCCCCCCCCACCCATCCACCACCCTCAAAAAAAGGAATCTGCAAGTGTTTCATTTTCATATGGTAAATAAGGACATAATAACAGCTGAGCAGTTAATTACACAATTATTTCCAATATACGCAGGTAACTGCCACTGGGTCAACTTTGCTATATTTAGACGAGTCAACCAGCATGAATCCGCCCAGACGTGAATGTACCCAATGTATATTTGTACTATTCTATTTGCATGGATTCAGGCCTGAGTGGATCCATGCTTGCTGAAAAATATTTTGTGTAAATTGACATAAAATATTAACACAGACTATATTAACATCTAAATTACAAGTGGAATTGCAGCATCATAATTGTTCACAGGGCTGATTCTCGCCTGGGCCACTTTATTCACATTGGGTAGCTTTCCGCCAGGCAGATTCAGGCTGGGAAGATTAACACCAACATATAGAGATTTTGATTTTGTCAGTAAACAGCAAACAGAAGTAGAATACATCTTGAAGTAAGCATTTCCTAAAGTTTCAGACCTGTACGTACACATACACAAGGCGTTTCATGCCAAAAGTATGTTCAGCAGTGAGGTTAGTGTAACTAGACATGACATCATTTTTATCTTAAAAAAACATGGTTACTTTACTTGTCAGCTTTCTAGATCTGCCCGCCTATGTCGTCATGGGCATGCTATTGAATTCACCCCACTACGACTCATCCTAAAAAGTTTCTTCTAAAATAGAAGAGGGCTAGACTTTAAAATGATGATCACAGAAAGTTCTGATTCTCTTGAGTTTTGTGATTCAAATTTCTTTGTTTTAAACAGTCCACATATGATGTGGGTTAACATATCTCACAAGAAATTTTGCTTGTCACAGCTAGTGTATCCAGTTTTGTTTACTTTCCCCACTAATTAAAAAACCCTATGTCCTTCATGGCAGCCAAGAGCAATAATTCTTTCAGACTGCAGGATTCATGTTATTAAGAAACCACATCAGTTGAAAAATGTGCATCAAGTTATTGTTGAAACTTTATAATCTCACCATTTATAACTGACATGATGCACAATAGGAGCAATACTCTTTCCATTAATTTTCATTGGGAGAAAAAATACCACGTGGTTGCAGAGATATCAGCATTTACAATGTGGCAAACATTATTTACTTCAACAAAATTCATTTATTTTTGATCTTTGATAAACTTATTCTCTGTTCTTCTGCATGCACAATTGTAATAAAATATTTTTAGCTATGTGTAAGACTAAAAGAATTTGAATTTTAGTTTAGGAGTTTATGGAGATTTAACGCTGTATAAGACAAACTTTGTGTTCGCTACTGCTCTTTAAAACTCCTCAAAACACACCTATTTATCTGATTATGTTGCAAATTGTTGTCAAATTGTACAAGGGAAGAATCAACATCTTGTCTATTTTACAAGTTATAATGAGTATCTTCAAGTGTAACAAATCTCTTGTTCGCCAACCTCGGTAAGTTTTCGCTGCTAGTACTGTGAATTGTGCCAAACTTTTTGTGAACTGAACTGAACTGAACTGAAACTTTATTTTGTAAGGATGAAGACATTAGGCACGTAAGCCTTTTTACACATCTGTCCTTAATAACATTTTAAATATAACAGAAGAAAAGGTAACAAGACAAATACAATTAAATTTTAAAAAGATAATGATAATAATAATAATAATAAAATTAAAGACACACAGATTCAGTCAGATGTAAGTCAGCACAAGGGTAATGCATGATGTTTGTTACTGAAGTGATGTGTTTCTATCACGCATGCGCACACACACACACACACACACACACACACACACTTGTGAAAGTAGCTTAGACAGTGAGCTCTTTTGTTATGATAATGGCTCTTTTACAGACACTTTCTGGCTCATGTGTGAAGCAGAAGTGAGTATGTTCAGGGCCAATGGTCATCTGTCGGTCATCCGTCTGGCGTCCACTGTCATCCGTGGTAAACTTTAATGTTGGCATTATCTTGCAGACTAAGCCACAGTCTTCCCCAAACTTGGCCCAAGGATACTTTGTGGCAAGACCTTTCAAATTAAACATACCAATTTCATTGACCGCTCTCAAAGGTCAAGGTCACAGGGAATTAGGAAATAGGTAAAAATAGCCATATTTTGACAAAGTTTGTTTGTTTTATCAAAATACATTACCGATGGCATTACTATCTGGAATACACTCTATTGCCTATAGATTTCAGCAAAAGTTGTGTGTAGCACACAACTGGGGAGGAGACACCGGGGATCCAAGCACTAGGACCCCGGGTGGCCTCCCCTTACTACCCTATCCCGGCGAGCACAGGGCGACCTTGTCAGTTTCACTCATAGCTCGACCGGGGACGGTCGAGTTTTTGCCTTTCTCCATTCAACGGGTTTTTTCGTCTTCAATGGTTTTTGACTTTGGGCTTGAATTGGAGTCTTTCGATTCAGCCCTGGACTCACTACATTCGTGGCTTTTCCTTTTGGCAATTGGACTAATTGTGAACTGTGCGCCGACCGGTTTTTACCGGCTCTGACTTTGTGAGCTTCACCCTTGGTTTGGCCTTGGGGTTCGACGACGCACGTGACTTGTGCCCTGCTGTTTTGTGCACGGTTGACTTTCTTCGCCTGCGTAGTTGGCCTAGGGCCTTATGGCTTCTTCTGTGTCGAAGACTTGCCTCCTTTGCGGGGACTTACAGTGGCCGGACGATGCACACGACTCTTGCTTGCCGTGTTCGGGCTGTTCTTCGGATGGAACGTGTGACGTTTGCGCCGCATGTGGGACTTCTACAGGCGTGACCGGCCCCCTCGCCCGCTTCTGTCTCCCCGGGATCCTCCACGGGTGGACGCACTTCCCTCGGCGCTTCGGGCTCCTCTCCGCTCTGTCGTTCGGGCTTTCCGGCCCACAGGTAAGTCCCCTTCTTGTACCGTTACCTCGCAGGTTCTCCCTCCCCTCTCCGAGTCTTCGGAGCAGGGTAGGCGAGTTTCGGAGTCACGCTCCCCACGCTCTGCTTCGTTAGCGCGTGGCTTGAGCCCCATATCGTTTCCCACCCCCTGCTCTGCTTCGGGCGAGCGGTCTGGGAGAGCTAAGCGTTCGTCGGCCACCCCCGGCTCTAGGTCTCCGGAGTGGGGGCGGGTGACTGAACGCAAGCATAAGAAAGAGAGTAAACGTGATAAGAAAAGCTCTCGCTCATGCACCGAGGCTTCGGAACGTGACTCGAGACCGTTAGTAATGCTGCCTCCCCGCTCTGTGTTTTCCGAACGGGCCCGGCATGCTTCGCTTTCTTCCCCCCCCCCCCCCCCCCCCCCCCCCCGCCCGCCCCGTCTCGCCTGGGCGGGCTAAATTGTCCCCTCCCCGCTTCGCTTCGCCTGAGCGGGCTTGGCGTGACCTTAGACTGTCCCCCCCCCCCCCCCCCCCGTCTCGTATCGACCAGACGGGCCCGGTGTGACTTGGACCCTCGCTTCGAGGCTTCGGAGCTGGGGCAGCGGGCTCATAAATCGTCCCCTCCCCGCTCCGCCTTTCCTGAGCGGGCTTGGCGTGACCCTAGACTGTCCCCCCCCCCCCCCCCCCCCCCCCCCCCCCCCCCCCCGCCTCGTATCGACCAGGCGGGCCCGGTGTGACATCATCGCGCGTCCCTCACGGTCCGAGGCATCGGACGTGGGGCCGCGTGCCCGGTATTCGTCCCCTCCCCGCTCCGCCTTTCCTGAGCGGGCTAGGAGAGACACTTTTCGGTCCCCCCCCCCCCCCCCCCCGCACCGGTTCTCCCGGGCGGGCCAGGGGTGACCAGGCCACTTCCTCGGTATTCCGATCGTGGTTTTGTCACTCACGTCGGCTTCCGCGTGCGGGTCCCGACTTCGAGGTGGACCGTCGCTTTGCCACGGTCCCTCCGTCGCCGCGGCGCCCCTCTTTGCGTGCGTCGCGGGCGGCTGCGTCTACCTCGCGCGCAGCGGTGCGGCGCTCTCGTAGCCGCTCGCCCCTTTCGTCTTTTCCGCGAGAGGATCAGTTTTTGGAGCCGGATGTCCTCAGCCTTCATCCGACGGACTCGGCCTCGGCGATCTTCTTGCAGGACTCGGCGGCTGGATCTCCGTCCCGCCTTTCCGCTGTCTCGTCGGCCTCCGCCTCGTCAGACGTTGCCAGCCCATCGCTCGGATCACAGAAGGTCCAAGCCCTGGGTGAGGCTTCCAGGCTTATCGCCAAGTACCTACCTCCCGACTTCTGTCCGCCTTCGCCTCCTCCGAAGAGACAGGCTTCGGCCATGGTCGACGCGCAGAGGCAAGTCAAGCGCCGCAAGTCCCTCCCGCAGCCAGCCGGCTTCCGGGACCTCACCGATGCTTTCTCCGCCCAGCTGCGAAACGACGCTTTCGGCGACACGGGATACTTTACTGCCGCTCGATGGCCGGTGGGAATCAACTTGAGCTTCCGCCAGGCCTGGTACGCTGGACACTCCCAAGCCTTCGCCGTACCTCTTCCAGCGGTGGATGCGGCGGCCTTAGTACAGGCGGGCGCCCGCAGACTCGTCCAGAACTCGTGGCCTCGGCCTCTCGACAGGATCGCCTCCTTAGCGCGGAACTCGCTGGCGTGCTCGGGATTTTTGGAACTGGCTACCCAGGCAGCCCTGCAGTGCCTACAGGATACGTGGGACCTGGAGGTTCAGTCCCCGCTCCGTGACGTGCAGTCCATCCTGATAGCGGCCAACCGGGCCGCCTACCATTCTTCCGCCAACGCCATGGCAGCAGCTGCCAATTGTGACCTCTGGAGGAGGGATACCCTTTTGCGCCTCTGCTCGGACCTTCCCTTGTCAGTGAAGACCCAGCTCCGTCAAGCCCCCTTAGGTGGTCCTCAGCTGTTCGGCGACACTTGGCACACCGTTAAGGAATCTTCCAAGGACTTGTGGCCCAAGCCGGCATCTACCCCAGCCTCGACCCGCTTTCGCGCCCCCCGCCGGCCGGGGGTCATGCCCGGCGGTCTTTCAGGCCCTCTGTTCCTCCAGTCGGATCTTCACGAGGTCGGGCCCGTCCATTCCAGGCTCCTCAGGCCGGCCCCGCCCCTCGCCCTTCTTGGCCCCGCGGTGCCCGTAAATCGGGCCGCGGTCGGGCTCATTGACTCGCCCCGCCTCCGCCCCCGCCCTCAGTACTCGGGTCTCCTGTCGGCGGGCGGCTGTCGCTCTTCAGTGATCTTTGGAGATCACTGTTCCCGGACGACCCCTGGATTCTTTCCACGGTTACCTCAGGCCTGCAACTTTCGTTCCTGTCTCCTCCGCCTCTTCGCAGGTCACCCATGTGGACCCAGGAACCGCTCGACGGCACACAGGCAGACGCTCTGCGCGGGGAAGTTGCGGCCCTCCTCACCAAAGCGGCGACAGAGGTGGTTTCGCGGCAGGACTCTCCGGCGTTCTACAGCCGACTCTTTCTAGTCCCCAAACCAGGCGGCAAGTGGCGTCCAGTTATCGACTTATCAGCGCTAAACAAGTTCATTTTGGCCCCTCGCTTCAGGATGGAGACGGCCAGGACACTCCGTGCGGCCGTCCGGCCGATGGACTTCGCGATCAGCCTCGATCTGTCAGACGCCTATCTGCACGTCCCGATTCATCCGTCGTCTCGCCGGTACCTTCAGTTTGCCTTTGGGGGGATCGTCTACCAGTTCTGCGCCCTTCCTTTCGGCCTCAACATCAGTCCGTGGGTATTTACAAGACTGCTCGACGCAGTGATGGCCTACTTCCGTCAGCGCTCCTTGAGCCCGGCCTCCAATTACTTGGACGACCTTCTACTGCGCAACTTGGTTTCCGCAGCACTCCAGACGGACAGAGATGCCCTGCTTTCCCTTCTGCGTCGTCTCGGTTTCCTGCTCAATTTGGGGAAATCTGATCTTTCTCCCTCTCGATGGTTTCTACATCTGGGGATGGAATTCCTGACCGACCTCAACCTTGTCCGCCTGCCTCTGGCCAGGCGACAGAGGATCGTCGACTTAGCGACTTCGATGGGGATGGGATCCTCCTTCACCGCCAGGGTCTGGCTTCAACTCCTGGGCCTCCTCAGTGCGGCTGCGGACCTGCTTCCCTTGGGCAGACTTTATGCTCGGCCTCTCCAGCTACATCTCCTTCTTCACTGGCGACCCTCCTCGGGCGCTCTGTCGGATCTAGTACCAGTCACTCCTCTGGCTCGTCCTCACCTCGAGAGGTGAGCGGACCTCGCTTGGCTGGCTTCGGGGGTGCCCCTACACTCCCCACCGCCTCGGTGGTCTCTCTGTACAGATGCGAGCCAGGCCGGCTGGGGCGCGCACCTGTTACCGGATTTTCTCTCGGCCTCGGGCGTTTGGCCTTGGGAGCTGTTAGGGAATCACATCAACTGGCTGGAGCTGAAGGCAGTTGGGTTGGTACTCGACGTTTGGCAGGAGACCTTGGCCAATCAGGAAGTCCTCGTGCTCTCCGACAACTCGACGGTGGTGGCTTACATACAGAATCAGGGGGGCACTCACTCGCCCTCCCTTTGCATTCTACGGTACCACCTTCTCCTCTGGTGCAGGGATTGGGGCATTACTCTACGTGCCCGCCACATCCCCGGCCACCTCAACGTGATTGCGGACGCCCTGTCTCGACGCGGACAGTTGCTCCACACGGAGTGGTCCCTACGCCCAGATATTTTTCGCCTGATCTGCTCTCACTGGGAAACGCCGCTAGTGGATCTGTTTGCCACCAGATAGAACAACCAGCTCCCGGTCTACGTCTCTCCAGGCCCGGATCCGCTCGCTTGGGCAGTGGACGCACTCGCCATCCCTTGGGACGGCCTGTTTGCTTACGCCTACCGGGGGGGGTCAGTCCTCGTTCCGAAGGTGCTGCGGAAGCTTCTAGGATGCTCGGCGGTCCTCTTGCTGGTGGCCCCCTTCAACTGGACCAAGAGCTGGACCACGGACCTCCTCGCGCTTGTGACGGACCCTCCCCTGGAGCTTCCTACCCCTCCCACGATGCTCAAGCAGCTCCGTCAGCAGCTCTTCCATCCGTGCCCGGAACGCCTCCGCCTACACGCTTGGAGGTTGTCCGGCAAGCCCTCGCCGCTAGAGGTTTCTCGGATGCTGCAGTGGCGGCAATTGCAGCAGCCCGCAGACTCTCTACAAGGAAGGTGTACGAAGGCAAGTGGAGGGTCTTTCAGACTTGGTACGCCTCCCACTGACCTCCCACTGACCTAGCCTCCCACCAACTGGCGGAGTTCTTCCTGTGGCTCTTCGACGACCAAGGCTTAGCCCCGGTCACCTTCAAGGGCTACCGCGCTATGATCGCGGACACCTACCGCCACCTGAGTCTTTCGGACCCAGGCGCCTGCACGGATCTGTCGGATTTACTGGCTCATTTTGAACTCCGACGTCCGTTTTCACGTTCCCTAGTACCCCGGTGGGATCTTGCCTGGGTACTGACGTGGTTGAATACGGACCGGTTTGAACCCCTCCCCTTGGCTCGGTTCTCAGATTTGACCCGGAAAACCTGTTTCCTTCAGGCTCTCGCTACAGCGTCCCGAGTCAGCGAGCTTCACGCTCTCTCGATGCTCCCAGCCTGTTTGCAGCTTCGGTCCGACGGCTCTGCACAGCTGCTCCCCGATCCGTCCTTCCTGGCCAGGAACCGCCGCCCCGCGGCGGCCCCTCAGATGCTAACTATACGGCCCCTCCGGGGAGCGGACCTCTCCCCTGGATCGCGGCAACAGGACCCAGTGCGGGCGCTAAGGATTTACCTGCGCCGCTCTAAGCCGCAGCGCCGGGGGCGCTCACGCCTCTTCCTACCTTTGTCCGCGTGCAGACACGACATCTCGGCCCAGACCTTGTCATCCTCGCTGCGGTGGGTGATTAGGTCAGCCTACCAGGACCTCTCCCCACGCGGCGCTGAGCTCTTACAAATCCGGGCGCTTGAAGTGAGAGCAGTAGCCACCAGTCTAGCCCTGGACCGCAACTGCTCGGTCAAAGATATTGTGACAGCGGGTGGCTGGCGCTCAGACTCCACTTTCGCACGCTTCTACCTTAGAGACCTATCCGGCCAACGTGACTCCCTGGCATGAGTGGGCGACTTCTCCGCGGCCCAGCACTCCCTCCGAGCGCCGCTGGCGTCTTAGTTACGTCATAGCTGAAATCGTCGGGAGTTCTCTCTCGATGGGGCCGGCGGAGTGGTTGGGTTATGGTTTAGGTACGGCACCCTCCGCCTGTTCGCCATTCTTCCAGATAGTAATGCCATCGGTAATGTATTTTGAAAAAAACAAATGAATTTTTTTTTCTAAAATGTATTTCTTTGAAAAATACTTACCGATGGCATTACTCGGATGGCCCTCCCACCTGCCCCGCTTGCCTCTTGTGGCTAAGTGTGAAACTGACGAGGTCGCCCTGTGCTCGCCGGGATAGGGTAGTAAGGGGAGGCCACCCGGGGTCCTAGTGCTTGGATCCCCGGTGTCTCCTCCCCAGTTGTGTGCTACACACAACTTTTGCTGAAATCTATAGGCAATAGAGTGTATTCCAGATAGTAATGCCATCGGTAAGTATTTTTCAAAAAAATACATTTTAGAAAAAAAATTCATTTTTCCTAAAATACTATTTGCAACTTCAAACCAAAACTTTGTACAAAGATACCTGATAATAAGATCTTCCTGTGCATCATAACTTGGATGAGCCATGGGAAAGGTCAAGGGTAAAAAAAGATCAGGAAATATTTACCAAAAAATAGCCGTATTTTGACAAAAGATGTTTTTCTCAAATTCTGTTCATAACTTCAAACCCAAATTTGGTACAGAGATATCTGAATTTAAGACCTTCTTATGCATACTAATTTGGATGACCCCTCGGAAAGGCCAAGGGTTGCAAGAGATCAGGAAATTGGTGACAAATACTAGTATAGATTTTTCTAGAAAAAAAAGTTGTTTTTTTCTCAAATACTATTTACAACTTAAACACAAACTTGGTTCAGAGATACCTGTTGCTAAGACCTTTGTATGCATGCTAAGTTGGATGACCCCTCAGGAAAAGTCAAGGGTCACAAGAAATCAGCAAATGATGTGAAAAAACATAGAATTTTAGCTGTTAGCACTTTTACAAAACTTTTCAACCGAATTTGGCAGAAAGGTAGCTGAGAAGAACTTTTTATGCATACTAGTTTGGTTCACCATTCGTAAAGGTCAGAGGTCGCAGGAGATTGGCAGAAGTGTGGAAACTGCATAACATGGATAACATGTATGTTTGAGAAAACATGAATTTCTCAAGTACAAAAGCCAACCCTTTATTTTTGTTAAAAGAGGATCATTTATGTACATGAGCCTTAAGGGCTTTGCCATTCGTGTTTCATTTGTTATTGACCCTGACATAAGTCTTATTACTATGCAACACATGTAGTAACCTGTAACTTTAGTTGCGTAATGTTCGATGGCCCTAGCTTGAAGGTTCCGTATGACATAAAAAACAAGTATGCAGACTTCAAAGAACAAAAATCAGGCTGGCATCATGGAAAGATTGCATAGAAATTCCCGACATCATGTCATTGTCATGTCATTGTCTTGGGCACGGTGATGTAATCAGATAGTATGCAGCATTGGCGACAAATGCAGTCATTCAATGCTGCGTGATTTTTTCTGAAAAGATCGAAGACGAAGAGAAACAATGTGTCGGGTGTAAGTAGACAATAACTATTCTTTCTGACAGATAATTATGAGGCCAGCCTTGAGTAGGATTTTTGTTTGCTTTGTTACGTCTGTGGAGGTGCAGAAGAAAAGAGAACATCTCATGCAGCCATCTGCTCCCAGCATCCACCTCCCTCTCCTTCCCCTTACACCCACACCACGCAAAATCCTGCGCCGTACAACAAAGTATTTCTTCAAAATGTCATGCCTAGAACAGGATGCAAAAAAGCCAATACATCATAAGACAAACATTTTATTACATAACAGATTTCTGTGTATCTAGCTCATGTGTTTCTTTTATCATTAGGTCTACATATGAGCTCTCAACACCCTGTCTTAAATAGACACTTGGAAAATATGTACTGATCAAATGTGTGTCACCCGCAGCATTATGCATAATGATAGTCATTGCATACTTATAGTAATAGGCTTATGACCCTGAGTATAGTTGTCTTCACTTAAACTAGTGACAGTGAGCTGTTGGTTAAGATTTCTTAGCGGCCAAACACTTATGAAAAATGTTTCATCTTGTATTTTGAACCAGAACTGCCGCCACAATACATATGGAGACAACTGTGAGCTGTGCCAGCGTGGTTACTATGGTGATGCCACCAGGGGAAGTTCCAACGACTGCCAGAAATGTCCTTGCCCTTTGACAGAACCGCCGAACCAGTAAGTCCTAGTGATTACATTCTCAGGCTGTAAAACCCACCTGAAAATGTATTTTTTTAAATGAATGATCATGTCAAGGTTACTATGCTTGTCTCATTATGTAATGTCCAGGTGGTGTACCTGTAGCAGAATGTTTGTGTAGTGTGAAAGACTGTAGTTGTGTGCCTTATGACATTTGTATTAAAGCTCTCTTGGAATTGTCAGTAAACTTTTTTTTTTATCATCTAATTATTTGTCTTTATGACATTTTTATTTTAATGTGTCCCAAGCCTGTGTCAGCAGGGAAGGACACTATAGAAAAGGTGCTAAATTATTATTATTATTATTATTATTATTATTATTATTATGTGTATTTAAGTGTGTTACAAAGGTAATGGTACGTCTTTTACAGTTCATCTCTTTAGTAAAAATAATGAGCATTTATATAGCACTTAATCTTAATCAAAAGCTCTAAGCGCTTTACAATCTGTACACAAAAATAAAAAGACAATGACATATGCACATAACAAACAAAACACAATACCCGAACACAACACTTTTACAACGAACTAAACAACATTATGTTCTAATTAACATTCAGTCTAAAAAAGGAGGATTACAGAACTACAACAAAGGCATCAAACACTGGCAGTTATTCAAAGTAAAGCTTGAAGAGATGAGTTTTCAACAACCTCTTGGAAGTCAGAGACAGACTCGCTGTTTTTGACCTCAAGAGGAAGTGTATTCTATAACACTGGGGCTTGATAAACAAAAGTGCGCTGACCAAATGTTTTAGTTTGGACAGAAGGTACACACAACTTCCATTTATCAGAAGAGGAGCGGAGCTCATGAGAGGGTGTATACACATGCAGCAAAGAGGACAAGTATTCTGGGCTGGTGCCTGAAAGGCAGTTAAAACAGATTGACATAACTTTGTATTGAATACGTGAGGACACAGGTAGCCAGTGAAGAGACTTCAAGATGGGTGTGACATGCTCAGTCTTACGGACTCTCACAACAAGCCGGGCTGCATTGTTCTGAATCTTTTGGAGGCAATCAATGAGATACTGAGCGCAGCCACAAAGCAAAGAGTTAAAATAATCTAGCTTGGACAGCAAAAATGCACAAACTTGTGTTTTAGTGGCTTCTACGGTGAGCAGGTGATGAACTAATGCGACGAAGTTCCAGATAAGCTGATCTACACACTGCACTGACATGCTGTGACATTGATAACCTGCTGAGAGTTATAGGTTATTTAATTAATTGAATGAGTGAATGATGATGCCATGTGTTGCATGGGCAGACAGTGAATTTCCCCATGAGGGATTAATAAAGTATTATTGTATTGTATTTGAGTAACATTGACAACAGCTAATCAGGCACTGCCCCTTATCTACATTGTTACTTACTTACTTACGCCTGTCACCCCTACCCGGGTATAGGCCGTCGACGAGAGACCTCCAGCAACTCCTGTCCTGTGCTTCTCCTTCGATTCTACTCCAGGTGGTTCCCAGTCTCTTGATGTCTGCTTGGAGGTCTCGACGCCAGGAGTTTCTCGGCCTACCTCTTTTCCTCTTTCCCTGGGGGTTCCATGACAATGCCTGCCTAGTGATACTGGAAGCTGGCTTTCTCAGACTGTGACCGATCCATCCCCATCTTCTTCGCCCAATTTCATTCTCTGCTGTTATCTGCTCTGTTCTCTCCCAGAGTCTGACGTTGCTGATCTTCTCTGGCCAGTGGATTTTTAAAATTCTTCTAAGGCAACTGTTCATGAAGGTCTGTACTCTGTTGACTGTGGTTTTTGTCAATCTCCATGTCTCTGCTCCATATAGGAGAACTGCTTTTACATTGGAGTTGAAAATCCGGACTTTGGTGTGTTGTGACAGCTCTCTGGAACTCCACACTTTATTCAACTGGAGAAAGGCTGCTCTGGCTTTACCGATTCGTGCTCTGACATCTGCATCAGTGCCGCCTTTTTTGTCTATGATGCTCCCGAGATAGGTGAAGGACTCCACCTCCTCCAATGGGGTGCCAGCAAGCAAGACTGGTTCTTCCCTGGTTGCGTTCAGCCTCATTGTCTTTGTTTTCTGTTTGTGAATGGTGAGGCCCACTTGGGACGAGATGTCAGCAAGCCTCGTGGTCTTTGTCCTGCATTTGTTGATGGGTGTGGGACAGTAATGCCAAGTCGTCTGCAAAATCGAGGTCGTCAAGCTGTGTCCACAGTGTCCACTGTATTCCACTTCGTCTGTGCTCTGTGGTCATCTTCATGACCCAGTCTATGGCCAGTAGGAAGAGGAATGGAGACAGCAGACACCCCTGCCTGACACCAGTTCTGACCTGGAGCTCTCTGGTGAACTGCCCTTCGTGGATCACGCGACATGTCATGCCATCATAGCTGCTCTTGATCAGGCGGACGAGCTTTGTGGGTACACCGTAGTGTCGTAGGAGTTTCCACAGAGTCTCTCGGTCCACGCTGTCAAATGCTTTCTCATAATCCACAAAGTTGACGTACAGCGGGGAGCTCCACTCCAGAGACTGTTCCACGATGATGCGGAAAGTGGCGATCTGGTCTGTACATGATCGGTTCTTCCTGAATCCTGCTTGCTGGTCTCTCAGCTGGGGGTCAACGGAGCTCTTCATTCTCTCTAGGATGATCCTGTTGAAGACCTTTCCTGGTACTGACAGCAAGGTGATTCCTCTGTAGTTGGAACACTTGCTGAGGTCGCCTTTCTTGGGAAGCTTGATTAGGTACCCCTCCTTCCAGTCAGCTGGCATCACCTCCTCTTCCCAGATCTTTCCAAACAGTGGGTACAGCATCTCAACCGTTGTCTCTAGGTCTGCTTTCAGAGACTCCGCTGGGATGCCATCTGGCCCTGCTGCTTTGCCATTCTTCAAAAATGCCACTGCTTTTCTGATCTCTTCCCGGCTGGGTCTGTCACAGCTGATGGGTAGGTCGGTCTCTGCCGGCTGGATGTTGGGGGGGTCGGGTGGGCTAGGTCTGTTCAGTAACTCTTCAAAATACTCGGCCCATCTGTCGAGTTGGTCTGCTCTGTCTGCAATAGGCTTGCCTTCTTTGTCTTTTACTGGTCTTTCTGTATGGCCATACTTACCCGACAATCTTCTGGTAATGTCGTAGAGCTGTTTCATGTTGTCGCTGCCTGCTGCCTTTTCTGCCTCTGCTGCCAGGCTGTCTGTGTGTTCTTGAAGCAAGAAACAATTTGACCAAGATACAATATCTACATTGTATCTTGGTCAAATTGTTTCTTGCTTCAAGACACCATGCCTTAATCTTGAATTTTATTTAAGTCAATAAGTGTCCATATATGTAAACAGTGCATAGCAGACAATTCAAAACTGAAGTGACACTGAAGCGGTGTTATGTGTTGGATATGATATTCTGCTGCATTGTCCTAAAATAGTGCGGCAGTAGTAGGCATCCGTCAGTCTTGAGAAACTATGGAATAGCACCCTTGAAAATGTTACTTTTGTCTTACAGTAAAACCTGCTATGGGCGGTAAGCCCTGTTGCCAAGCAAAAGTGGCCTTTAAACAGCAGGTGACCTCTCTTGGCAGTTATGATAGAAATGGATCCAGAAGCACCCAGAAATGTAAATCTATGCTAACCTAGCCACTACTAGAGTTAGTGGATATCATTGCTAGTGTATATCGCCTACAGTGCAAGTTTGCGGCCTTAGTGTGTGTAAAATCATCACAGTTACGACAAAAGATGTGGACAGAATACATGTAATGCACATGTACATTGTCCTTGTAAAATGTTGAACATGTAAACATTTGCACTTCAAAGTTGGTGCGGCTTCATTTTGTCGCTACATTACACCCGATGAAAATGGAAAAACCCGATCAACTCTTGGCTGCACATGTAAGTTTCAAGCTTAATAATCAGTCTCCATGGTGCATACCAATGGAAAGATATGGGGAAAAGTGCTTACTTGTAACTGAAAGCATTGGCATGATTACAATATTTACAACTGTGACCAGTGTATCTTTTACGGGCGCAAATCTTCATCAGTCTTTTGTAGTTTCCGACATTGTGTTTTCTGCGCATGGGTAATGATGGCTAAAGCCATTGTGTCAGCCATGTGTGCACCTACGGAAACATGAGTTCGATACACACATTTACAGACCCTGAGGCGCATAAAAGCCTATGCCTCTTGCAGATGTGCGTTTTGCGACGCGGGTGTTCTGTTTCCCTAGTTAATTGTCAATCCCACTGATATACGCCACCCATTTCACGAGGCATCTCGACCCAGCGTGAAGCCGAGATGGCACACGCCCATCATTGTGTAACGATATGGCGCTCTGCTTTGTCAAGGTGTGTAGCGTCAGGCGAGGTCAGTGTTGAGTGAGCAGTTATTGACCTGTCGCGCATGACGGCTTTACCACACTGGTCTGGCTGTGGGCCGTAAATTCGAGGTATTTTTTTGTGTTTTTGGGTCCAATACCCTGACCGTTGGCCGCATTCAGCAGGTGACCATATAATCCAGGTATTTTATATAGTAAACATCGTCCGTACATCACGAAAGTGACTGTAAACTGCAGGTGACTGTAAAATCCGGTGAACGTTCAAAACAGGTTTTACTGTATGCTGTTGAACAATACCCACAGAGGCTGTGAAGCGACACTGGTGTGACCTCTCCTGGGACCAGACCTGGGCTGATGATATGGAGATCCTGTTGGCTTTGCTAGTAGGGTCCAGAGAAAAAGAACGAAGTAATACATCTGGTACCACGTCAGCTGCAGGTTGACTCCCTTAGCCTTTGCCTCTCACGGGTTGCCCACAAGGCATTGGGGCAATTTACTCATAGCTGGGAGCCTGCTTCATGGGTATCAGGGCATGACAAAACATGGGTGTGCCTACATGCCGTTTCTTGGGGCCAGACCTCCTGTGAGTCATCTCTTGTTCTGCCCGAGTCCATGAGGATCTCAACTGTGAAGCACCACGAGGTGATCAACTATGAAGCACATGTGCAAAATAGGAAGGACATTCTTATTTAACCCTTATCATTCGGAATACACCAGTGTGCAAAATACGTTTGACTAAAATAGTTCAAGGGTGGTGCCGGAATAACTTGGCGCCTCTAGGCGCCAAGCTATTCTGGCGCCACCCTTGAACTAAAGCCATTGGTCTATATCCTTATCTGTAAGTACTATAATGTAGCTTGTGTATGGCAGTGTACAAATTTGAAGCTTTTAGCCTCAATATGATATGGGTTAAAGGCAGTGTGCATGACTTGTAACCACTTACAGTTATGGGTTAAGCACTAAAGCACTGTGTCAGATGCTTTTGACATCAGTAGCACAGGAAGTAAGCTGGTGTTGGGTTCACTCAAGAATAGCAGGCAAAGTGTTAACAAGGTACAAACATATGTCGATTAATGCTGACTTGAAACAACTGTGGCACATCTGATTCTCACTTTCTTGCTCATGTACCATACACAGGGTCCTTACGGTCTGTGAACATTTGTGAAAGTTGTTAAAAAATGACAAGGCTTTTTCAGGGCCCAGGAAAGTCTGTCAATTTCAGTCCGTTTCCTTAAAGTCTGTGAAAGTTTGTAAAAAAAAAATGACAAAGTGCTGGCAAACTTTCGTTTACTTCCTTTTTTTTTTTCCTCCCCAAATTTGTGACTTTCATTGCGAACGATCATGCTGACGCTTGTTGCAAGTGATCTATATTTAGCTCTGATCATAAAGTGACTGCATGGCCTTTCTGCCGAACATTCTGATTGGTTGTTTACGCTTCTACCGAGCTCTGCCATTCGCTAAGCGTTCTTTTATTTTGGTATCTCTTCGTGCATTAGGCACGACAGCTTCAAATGAGCTGCTGATACAGAGTGATCTATTTAAAGTGTGTAAATCTCCAGGCTTCAGTTTGGGTTTGTGAAACGTTTATGAAAAGTTTGTGAACTTCATCCCTGCTTTTCTGTATGGACCCTGATACAGTAACACTGCAGTGAGTTGGTGTACTGACCCATCCTTCCTTAACTCCCTAAACTCCAATAACAAGCTGCAGCAGACTTTGGTTTTGACATGGTCAGATTTTGCATCAGTCAGACATAACAACACTTTTTTTTTAAAGCGACAGCTGCCAAACTGACAGTGTAAAGAATGTTGTTAATGAACGATGTTGTCATGAAGGAGCAAAAAAACAAATTTCACCTCTTTTCCAAACTTTCCTGTACTAAGCAGGGGCAGATTAGTTAACTCGAGGGGATGGGGGTGGGGGGGGGGTCCGACTTTTTTGTTTGGGACCTTCAACGTGATGCATAAGGCTTCCCGACGCTAGACCTTGTCTCCAGTAGCCAAAAAATCGGAGCATCCTAGACCTTCTCGCCACGTGCCAAAATCTCTAACAATGGTGGAAAGGGTGGGGGGGGGAGGGGGGGGAGAGGGGCAACTCCTCAAAAAGGAACTTTGTCGTAGCATTTTAAAGAATGTTTGGCGAGATAGAGGGGGCGGAGGGGTCTGGAACTTGTGGAACACACCCCCCCCCCCACCCCCCCATATCCGCCACTGCTAAGAGATTTAATCTCATGTTTAGAAATCTCAAAGTCATCTCTTTTTGTGCTGAAAGGAATAATACACCATACTAATTGTATGTATTAAAAACTATATATGTAACGACTGGTTACCACCCAACTGCAACAGCAAGGTGTTTCCTAGAGGGGCACCAGGATGCATTCTTAAGATGCTTTTCCAAGTGTTACGATTGTGGTTGTGTTGTGCTGTGAGAGCATGCATGCATTAATCGTAGGAAACGATCTGATATTTATTTGAGCTATCATGATTACGAATCACGTACCTTTTTAGTAAGATTCACTATTGTTTGCTCGGAGAGTGGAATTGATTGTCTTTTGATACACGGAGTTGAATCCCGAAGAGTCTAGAAACCGCTTGAGTAATCACCACTGTTTTCTGTGAGCGTGAAGTTAGCTGCCAGTCGGTGTTAAGAAAACTCGTGTAACTTCCAGAAAGTGTGGGCAAGGTTGTGACCTGTCTAGCATACTCTTGTGTGAAGTCATAACACACCGGGATTTCCCAAAATTGGGAGTGAAATTAACAGCCGAATTTTGTAGACTATTGTAGTCTATTCTAGAAAGTTCTTTTTCATCAATATTTATGAGTTTCGGTTACGTGTTCTGTTCTGATTGGTTGTGTTGTATGAATTTGCTAGATTATTCTGGAAAGCTATTCTACTATAAAAGATTGTGCTGGGAAGCACGTTGGTACATTGTCGCACATTGTCAGTGATGGAGTTATGCAGTGCATAGTGTTTGCATTGTATGATAGCCACAGTGTGTCAAAAGCGTGGATACATTGCAGAGGAGACATTGTATCAGTGTTGGTGCATTTGTGAATGCATTGTGTGGAGATCGCATCGCTGCAATAAAACATTGTTGGAACTGTTACTCCAGTATTGTCTACAACCTTAAGCCACGTTTGACGGGTTGCAGCTGAATGAAGTTTCTTTAAAAGAACCTTACGTGCGCGCAGTCTGGTGTGATATCATACTACGACCATGACTCAACACGTAACACCAAGGCTCTTCTTGACATGTGCTGACCTAATCGATATCAGGCGGAAACACTATACAGCAGACTCTTTGAAGGTTTTGTTTTGGGACATTCCCCCAGACAAAACACACACACACACACACACACACACACACACACACACACACACACACACACACACACACACACACACACACACACACACACACACACTCTGACTGAGAAGAGTTTGCGGTAGCATACACTGCATGGGTAAAAATCAAACTGATTATACACCAATTATAGCAGGAAATTGTACCATGAAACTCTAGCTTTGTAACCATTTCTCTCAAGACCAAAAGGGTTGACTGCCAGTGCTTGTTATTTAGAAGAAACTACCAAGTAAGTAGGAAAAAAGCACTGTCAGGGGAGAAAATTGTGCATTATCAACCAATGATCATAGATCTACTTTGGTCAAAGCACACAACAACAAAAAATAAATAATAGGGGGTGCGCTAAGTAAGTGACTGGAAGCAATTCATATGGAATCTGCACCCCCCCTTCCCTCCCCGTATCACATATCCACTGGATTTCCAGCCCCTTGGTGCATGGAAATTTAAATCGGGGGGGGGGGGGGGGGGGGGGGGGGGGGGGGGGGTAGGGGGGGGGGGTCCCAGATATTTAGCCAGTGTGGTCATCTGTTTTGGTCTAGGCGACCTCTTCAGCACACCATCGGCAACACTTGAGAAAGAGAAGGAACGTCTGCCTAACTTCAAAGAAGACCACAATTTACTGTGGTTTCTGCAGGTGCATACATTCCATGCCCCCACCTACAGCTAAATTTCCATGCATCCTAAGAGAGAACCTACTAGAAAGAGGGAAGGGGTTGCAGTCGAAATTGTAATAAAAAACTAGACCAAAAGTCAGTTCTTGTAATTTAGAAGAAACTACCAAGTAAGTAGGAAAAAAGCACTGTCAGGGGAGAAAATTGTGCATTATCGACCAATGATTATAGATCTACTTTGGTCAAAGCACACACACAAAAAAAAAATCTCTCAAGTGAAAAAGCCAAGGGAATGACAGTACAAAAACAAAAAATTAGATCATGACAAATGACGTTTCCAGACTAATGACGCAGATGTCCCTTACAAGGTTCATTGAGGCATCAGCAATAGTTATTTAAACATCAGAATCAAGTCTAAAGATGGGTGGTGCCCCTTGACAGCAAGGACAGCCCTCATATAGAACCTGGGATTCTGACAGGCCACGGACTACAGTGCCGTTTCCGTACTGTCCAGTCTCTTGGCCTTAGTCAGTCCCAGTCATCCCCTAATTTTTCAATTCCCTAAAAAACACTTCCACCCACCAGCTGCACATTTGCCATGCACAAAATACATAAAAAAAAACAGCACATCGCCCATCTCATTTCTTGGCTATGAAACTCGTTCCTCACCAACCCCACACCCAAGCACAGCTGAAATCAGCATGCCCCTCAAAAATCACTACGTCAACGTCAACTCGACAGAGGCTCACAATTGTCCACTGGATAAGCTCAGGATGGTATGAATCAAAGCACCAAACATGTCTCCTCTCGGCTAACCAGAAATTTCCAGCAAATTCCAACATTCAGCCCTACTACAAATTTTCAAACAAGGCAAACATTATTTTTAAAAACACCGGTCCTCTTACTGCCTGAACTGCCCAATTTAAATATGTAACATGACCTGTAAGCATGATGCATCCCATCTTGTTCTCTGGAAATTGCTCCGCATAAAAGCAATTTTATTTATGCAGTTCCCCTTGTATTTTGTTATATTTCAAGTTGACTGTAAGTAATTTGTTTGTGGTCATAAATGTTGACTTTGTGAATAATTATGTATAGGTTCAGCCCCACATGTTCCTTAGGCCAGGACGGCCAGGTGACCTGCGATGCCTGCCCTGTGGGACACACTGGACGTCGATGTGAGAGGTCAGCAAGTCACAAATCTTCACTTGAACAGTCTCATTCACTTGTCTTTAGACCTATGTAACAGCTAAGGGGAAATAAGAGGAAAAATGTTAATAGTTTGCAATATCTCTCTGTAAATGCATGTCCTTAGTATGTCTATGTATGTATACCAGGAATGCTGCACAAACAGACTGATGCAGCTTGTGTTTTGATTATGAAGTTAGAGTGTTGTCCATTTTTGCTCACGTGTGAAGCAAAAGTGAGTCTATGTTCAGGGCCAGTGGTCGTCTGTCCGTCCGCCTGCCTTCAGGAAATAGGTGAAAAATAGCCATATTTTGTCAAATAATGTTTGTTCTCAAATATTATTCCCTACTTCAAACTCAAACCTGGTACAAAGATACCTGATGGTAAGACCTATCTATGCATGCTAATTTGGATGACCCCTCGGAAAGGTTGAGGGTCACAAGAGATTGGCAAATGTGTGTAAAATGCCAATTTTTGATAAAATTGTAGTTTTTATCAACATTTTGATAAAGTTTTCAATCAAATTTGGCTCAGAGGTAGCTGATGATAAGACCTTCATATGCATAATAATTTAGTTGACCCATCACAAAGGTCAAGGGTCATGGGATGATCCCAAAATAGGTTAAAAAATACCTATTTTGACAAACCTTTCCTCATACTTAGTACAGCACTACCTGATGGTAAGACTTATCTATGCATACTAATTTGGATGACCCCTCAGAAAGGTCAAGGGTCACAAGAGGTCAGTAAATGTGTGAAAAATGCGATTAATTTTAGAATTGTAGTTTTTGTCAAAGTTTTTGCAAACTTTTCAGTCAAATTTGGTGTGAAGTTTCCTGATGGCAAGACATTTCTATGCATACTAATTTAGTTGACTCATCACAAAGGTCAAGGGTCATGGGGGTTTGACAGATGTTTGAAAAATGCTTAAATTTTGAGAAAACATGGATTTTGCTGGTACTGAATCCAGCCCTTTATTTATTCAGGCATGGGAATTGTCCGCGAAATTCCGCGTTGAAAAAAAACTCATCCGCGAAAATAAAAAGGCATTTCTGTGAAAAACTATTGTGGCTAGCAAAAGAAGCAAAGCACCAGCTGTATTCCACGGCAGGTCACGGACGCGGCAGGCTGTGTCCGTGGCTTGCCTGAGTGCGTGCTACGCAGTAAACTGAGAACTGAAACGGGCAGACCTAAGGTCGGCGGCCAGAAGTAAGCAAGGTCCGCCGCCTACCCCCCCCTGCCCCCCCCTCTCCCCCACTGTTTGATTTTACAGCGGCACCCAGAAGTAAGCAAGGTCCGCCGGCTCCCCCCCCCTCCCCCCACTGTTTGACATTTCGGCGCTCAGAAGTTAGGAAGGTCCGCGCCTACCCCCCCCCACCCCCACTGTTTGATTTTCCGGCGCCCAGAAGTTATCAAGGTCCGCCGGCTACCCCTCTCCCCTCCCACTGTTTGATATTTCGGCGCTCAGAAGTTAGGAAGGTCCGCCTAACCCCTCCCCCCCTCCCCCTCCCCCAACTGTTTGATTTCTTGGCTCTTGCGGAAACAAAATGCAGTCTGAAAGGCCTTTTGTATCAGGTTCAAGGTCCCGTTTCAGATGATTTTTGCTTGGGCAATTCCCATGCCTGTTTATTATCACAAAGGTCACACATACATGCTTCGGTCAAACGTGAGCCATAAGGGCTTTGCCTTCTTGTCTTGTATTGTATGTGGGAGAGGATACTGAAAGGGCGGTAATGATACCCTCTGTCAGGTGTGCCCACACTTACGGCTTATGTAAGGAAACCTCTTGTCAGGTGTGCCCACACTTACGGCTCAGGACAAGATAAGTACAAAAGTCTTAGTGAAGAAATTCAACTTTGTGAACCTAGTTGTTAAGGAATTCAACATTGAGAACCCATTTTCTTATATTTGTTATTTTACACTCAAATCGCGCCCTGTTGAGGGCATCTGTATCATATTTGATTCACTTATCTTATTTGTATTTTATTCCAACAATGGCACAAAATCTTACTTGTGTACCTTTTTGTTTTTTGTTGAACAGTTGTGTTGCTGGCTATCAGGGTAACCCACTGCAGCCCGGGGACTTCTGCAAGCAGATCAGTGAGTGCAGCTTTTTGTCTTTTCAGGGATACAGAGATAATTTGAAAGACAACAACTTTCTGCTGTCAAGTTCTTACGAATTTTGGCTCATGTGCAATAGTAAAAGTGAGTCCTTGTAATGAGCCATTGGTCGGCTGTCCGGCAGTGTCTGTCTTGCATCATCTGACATCTGAGGTAAACTGTAACGTTGGCATTTTCTCCAAGACTGTTCAACCCACAGTCTTCAAGCCACAGTGGCCCAAGGATACCTTGCAGCAGGACCTTTCTAAACACACCAATTTAAGTGACTTCTCTCAAACATCAAGGTGACAAGGGACCATGAAATTTTTTTATATTTTTAAAGCATTATTTTGACATTTGTTTTTTAAAATACTATTCACAACATACAATCAGCCACACTTATAGAATAAAATACAGTAGAACATCCTATGAAAGGTCACTGATTTGTATGGTCACCTTTTACGGTCACATTCGCATTGCACAGTTGATGTTTACTCTATAAAGTACCATGATTTTATGGCCTCCTGCTGAATGCAGTCAATGGTCAGCTTTTCGTAGCCAAAAACAGCATAAATGTATGAAATTTATGGCCACGGTCAGACTGGCACAGTAACACCATCACGTGCGACACCTAGACAGCCGCCTCACACTCTGACAAAGCCCAGACCTTGTGTCATCATGCGATGACGGATGTGCCATCAGCTCGCAAGCTGTGTGCGCAGTCCATAACAAAGGTCGAGCTATCCACATGTCCACATATCTTTTTCAAGTTGGTTTACTGTGGTCACATAATCTTCTGAGGGGCCAAACAGTTGACTGCTCTTTTGCCTTGGGAGCCAACTTGGTAGAAACTCTCACATGCCCCTGCAAATGGGGCTCATGAGAATTAAGTGCATATGTATGCAAAAGTGTGTGTATGTACCTCTTGCACTACACGGTGTGTATCTTAACAGTGCTGAGATTGACTTGTGGGCCTGTGGACTGACATTCTGCCTCAAGTGCCCCTGCAGACTGCAGGATTTCATGAGAATCTAATGCGTACATGCACCTATGTAATTTTAGGAGACTGATGCATATCCTGAACATTCGCTTCTTCAGGAGATCAGTTCAGCAGTTCTTAAGTCAAGTAATCACAGCATTAAAACAAAATCAGTGGCAGTCAGTTAGTACTGAAATGAATGACATCCCAGTTTCTATGTGCTGGCCACAAACTGTGAAGTCAGTTCTAACGATTCCATGCTGCATACGCAGGTGCTTAGCCGAGCAAAAGGAATGGAGAGAAAACGAAAATGGTAAAATATAGGCTGGAAAAAAAAGTGCAACGCATTTTGCCTCTGCTGGGTAATTGTCAGGACAATAACGTGACTGGATATTGATTGACCCCAAACAGCTCATGGCAGTGACACTTTACTGCGCCACCCGCACCCTCCTTTCCTACTTTTTAGTTCCCAGGGTCACCCTGGTCAGCCCCACAGGGTGGGTTTTTCTCTCTATTCTGGGGCATGTGTTTCTGTCTACCCTTTGTCCATTCACCTGTATTTGCCTTTTTAACACTCTCCCTACTGTCTGCACTGCCTGTAGCTCTTGATATTGGATGTGTGTTGCTAAATGGTCTTAGCTTTATTTAGGCCCCATGTGTTAGGTTTATTTTAATGTATTTGACCGGCTGGCGACATACATTCAATGTTCTGTTTAGTTGTTTTTTTTCACAAGCAGTGCAGGCACGTCCTGAGAAAGCCTTGTTGCTGTCGGGACGTTAAGCAATGTACAATCAATCAATCAAACCTTTCATATTTGTTTAAGACACGAACACAGCAGCAATACACATTGACATGCGTCACTCTGTCTTCCTCCCTTATCAATACACACAAACACAATCTTATTTTCTTTCATCACTAAAGATAAGGAAACATTGGTGTCACTAGTGCAGGTATCACACTGCACAGAAGCATGAAGAGATCAACGTAGGTCCTGTTTTGGTGATGCCACATCTATATGCTCCTATCCGAGAGTCACAATTATGCCTCTGATCCGTTTTTATCAAACCCACTGTGAACGGTCACCGGCTGTTTACGGTCACTTTTTCTTTCATTGGAGGTTCTAATGGACACCCATGATTGCTATAATAAAGATGAATACTTTGTTTTCTCAAAACACATTACCGATGGTATTACAACTAGGAATGGTTTCTTAGCTAGTCTAATTTTAGCCCAAAAATTGTTGTGTATGAGTATGGTCATGATGGCAGGAGAGGGGCGCCATAGCCTAGGCAGAAACCCGGGTAGCCTCCCTTCCGGTTCAACAACGCATGCGCTGCGGTCAGCGCTTACTACTCCAGTCAGTTTCTTTGCTAGTCCAAGAGTAGGTTGTGTATGTCAGTGGCTCTCTACGAGCAGACTGTATCTTCTTCAGTGGAAGCTTTGTGTTCGGTTTTTTTTTTTTTTCCTTCTTGCGAGCCTTTGGCTTGGACGCTTTCATGTGGTTACAGCCTTTGGTGTGCCATTTCTCGGACGTGAAAGCGCCTTGTGAACTTTACTCACTAGTGGGCCGGTCCGGCCTGAGTGTCTGCCTCTGCTGGTGCCCTCTGGCTTCGCCCTCGGCTAGCCTCGTGGACTTCGGTAGACTTGCTCACTACCTGTGACTCGTGGTGCTGTTCCAACTTCGCCGACCGGTGTCGCTGGGTGCTACGCTGTTCACAGACCTTGGACTGATGGGAGCCGGTCTTCGACGCCATTTTGGTGGGACTGCGCCCTGCATACACTGGTTGTCCCGTCCTTTACGTGCCTCTTCTCGCTCATTATGGCAAGGTAAAATCTCGGTCACTGCTTCCGTCCGGCACTCAGGGGAAGGGTAGAGCGCCGTGCGTTAGCATACGCCGTGAACTTTTCTTCGTTCGTATCCGCGATTCGTATTGCGTGCCTGCGGGGGCACATTCGCTCGCTTTTCAATTGTATTCTATGTTTTGCAGTTGGCAAGTTCGTACCTGTACTAGATGTGGACAATTCCAATGGCCGAGTGACGGACATGATTTTTGCCTTCCCTGTTCCGCCTGTACTTCTTCGATTCCGTGCCTGGTCTGCGCCCCCTGGCTGAAAGAGTAGTGGACTCAGCTATGGAGCTTTTACCGCCGTGAACAGCCGACACCAGCACGGATAAGGGGTTGCAACACTGGCGAGTCCCATAGTGGCTATTACCGGGTGACAGGACAGTCAACGCCGCAGCTTAGGCCGCGAGCCCGTCCTCCTGCGCCAGCAGCTTCCACAGTACCGCATAGTGGCCACTGCCCGGTCGCAGTTCCTCGAGCTCTGAAAGCTAAGCTTCGGGACAAACCCCCTTCTCGGCACTAGGTTGCCGCGCTGGTAATCCCCACAGACCCGACTAGTGGTTCTTACCAGTCGACAGAACAGTCAACGCCGCGACTTCGGTCGCGAGCCCGTTCTTTTACGCCGGCAGCTCCCACAGACCCGACCAGTGGCCCCTGTCCGGTTCCGCCATCTCTGGTGGCACGAGATATCTTTCAGGAACAGGCTTCAGCACCGGTGGCTGTCTCTGCCCTGGAGGTAGCTGCTTCCAAGAAGGTGGATCCTCCTCCGCGCACGCCTAACACAAGAGATCAGCGCTCCGGACAGGACCTCCGCGCACCTTGACCTGAAGAGCAGACGTGCCGGACGCTCTCCCGCTTTTCAGGATACAGTACGTGAGAGGCAGCGTTACATCGAGAAGTCCCTTCCCGCTTGCGATCTGATCGCCGCCACTCTTCTCGCCGCCGTTCACGCTCGAGGGACAGGTCACCGCGCCGACGGTCTATGTCCCACTCTTCCTGTGCTAGCCGGCACTCTCGGACATCTTCAGGTTCGACCCGCCTTCGGTTGGTCGTCAGTCTAGGTCGCGTTCCCCGAATTTGGGATTATCCTCGCATAGAGCGCACCCGTCTTCATCTCCCCGCTCTACACGTTCGTCTTCCACGGTCAGACACCACTCGTGGCGACGCTCCCTTTCTAGGAGTTCCCGCTCCCGCCGCAGCCGCTCCCCGCGGGACAGCAGGTCACCTTGTCGTACCTCACGCCGGGCTCGGATTGTCTCAGGAACCATCGCCAGTTCGCTCCCTCCTACCTCATTCAAGTTCCCCCCCACGCGCCCTGCGCGTAGAGGATGACGCCCTAAGCCTGGCCCCTGAGGACTCGGTTTCGGCCCGGCTGCATGAAGACAGCCCCTCATGTTCTAGCCCTTCTCACCCTTACCTTGACGATACTGATCAGGATCAACAGCCTTCGACGGTTGGTCACAGGTTGGAGACTCTCCGCGCCCTGGACGAGGCCGCTCGTTTCATCTCGGCGTGCTTTCCGGCGGAAGACTGCCCTCCATCCCCACCGCTGAAGAAGAAGGCTGCGGCTTACGTTGACGCTGAGCGTCACTCCAAGACCTTTAAGTCTCTTCCCCAACCTCCGGGCTTTGGCAGCATACAGGACGCATTCTCCGCTCGCCTCGCACAGGGCTCCTTGGGCCCCAACGGGTTCTTCACAGACACCAAGTGGCCCTCAGATTTGCACATGTTTTTTCGGCAGACTTGGTATGCGGGACACACACAGAACTTCGCCTGTGCCCTGCCCGAGCTGCCCCCCCCCCCCCCACCCCACCCCCGCCTGGTCCTTGGCGGCTACTCCCGCACGTCGCATCCTCCTTCCCGGCGTCGATCAGACAGCGACTCTCATCCGCAATGCTCTAGCTTCGGCGGGATTCCTCGACCTCCTGACACAAGCCATCGTCCGTTGCATGGAAGAGGCTTGGCTTCCGTCCCTCGCACTGCTGCTGGGAGACTTACTCGCCCTAGCCGTCTCTGGTAACCGCGCCGCCTACCACACCTGTGTCAACGCCATGGCCACAGCCTCTAACTGTGACCTCATGCCCTTCTCTGCGCCTGCCCGCTCCCTAATGACCTGAAGCTTCAACTTCGGCAGGCCTCCCCCTTGGCGGAGAACTACTTTTCGGTCCTACGTGGCTGGCGGTTAAGAAGCGAATAAGGACTCCTGGCCCAGCCGACCTGCTCCACCCTCCTTTCAGCCTACCCGTAGGACGCTGGGTCACGCCCTGCGGGCGTCCAGACCCACCACCTGTCCCTAGACCAGAGGTGGACATCTCCCCCCCAGACCTCCGGCCTTCCCCCGCGCCTGTCCCCTCCCGGGCTCCGCCTCCGCGCCTGCTACCAGGACCTGGCCCAAGCCTGCCCGTCGCCCCGGGCGGGGCAGGACCCACTGACTGTCTCTCCACTCGGTCCCCGCCTACCGCTTCGGGGTCTCCTGTCGGAGGGAGGCTCGCACTTCACAGCGCTGCGTGGCGGTTGCTGATACCGGATGACCCTTGGATTCTCGCGACCATCTCAGAAGGACTCCTGATCTCTTTTCGATCTCCGCCCCCTCCCCCCCCCCCCCCCCCCCCCCCCCCCGCGACGTTCTCCGGTGTGGACCTTGGTCCTGACAGACCAGCTCAAAGCGGACGCCCTGTGCACTGAGGTAGCTGCCTTACTTCGGAAGGCAGCCATAGACGTGGTGATTCGACACAACTCCCCAGCCTTCTACAGCCGGCTCTTCATTGTGCCCAAGCCGGGCAGCAAGTGGCGTCCTGTTTTCGACCTGTTGGCGCTCAAGTTTATCGTAGCACCGCACTTCCGCATGGAGACAGCTCGGGCCCTTCGTGCCGCGGTGCAACCTATGGACTTCGCAGTCAGCCTGGACCTCTCGGATGCGTACCTTCACATTCCATGCACCCAGCCTCCAGACATTATCTACGCTTCGTCTTTGAAGGTGTGGTCTATCAGTTCCACGCGCTCCCCTTCGGCCTCAACCTCAGCCTTGGGTCTTCACTCGCATCATGGATGCCGTGCTAGCCAGAGCCCGACAAACGTCCACGAGCCCCACGTCAAACAACCTGGACGACTTGCTGTTGAAGAACCAGGCCGAGTCCGCCTTGGAAGAAGACTGAGATGCCATGCTTCAGCTCCTTGAGACGCCAGGCTTCCTGGTCAACTCCGGCAAGTCCGACCTCGTTGCGTCGCGCCAATTCATGCACCTAGGCATGGAGTTCTGCACCGACCTCAACATCGTCCGGCTGCTGGAACCCCGCATCCAGAAGTTGGCAAATCTAGCTCGGCAGGTGTCCCAGTTGACTACGATCCCTGCCAGGCAGTGGCTTCAGCTCTTGGGTCTGATGAGTGCCGCAGCAGATCTGGTCCCTTTAGGACGTCTTACTCCCGTCCGCTGCAGTTGCATCTCCTCCTTCACTGGCGGCCGACGACGTCCGTCCTCGAGGCGCCGGTTCTGATCCCTACTATGCTCCGTCCTCACCTTCTGCGCTGGGCAGATCCAACCCGGCTCGCGACGGGAGTGCCGCTGTTCTTGCCACCTCCCACCCTCTCCCTCTGCGTTGAAGCGACCCTCTCCATTTGGGGAGCACACCTCCTTCCGTTGTTCGAGACTGCCTCCGGCCTGTGGCCACTGGATTCGCTGTCCCGACACATCAACAGGATGGAACTGAAGGCGGTCTGGCAAGCCCTCCTTGCGTCGGAGCCTCGCCTTCTACATCAGGAGCTCCTGGTGCTGTCGGAGCCAACGGCCACACCACGTTGAATACACTGGTTCTCGTCTGATCACCGAAGTTAAGCAACGTCGGACTCGATTAGTACTTGGAAGGGTGATCGCCTGGGAACACCAAGTGCTGTTGGCGTAACTCCATGGTTGTCGCCTACATCCAGAAGCAAGGTGGGACCCGCTCTCCCTCCCTCTGCATCCTCCTCTACCAGGTGCTCCGGTGGTGCGAGGATCGGGACGTCACTCTCCGAGCGTGTCACATCCCCGGTCACCTGAATGTGCTAGCCGACTCCTTCTCCCGGCTCGGTCAGCTTCTCCATACAGAGTGGTCACTGCGTCCAGACATTTTTCGGATGATTGGCACAACCTGGGAGACACCCATGATCGACCTCTTTGCCACGAGATGGAATCGCCAGCTCCCGCTTTTCGTCTAGCCAATTCCGGACCCCCTGGCCTGGGCAGTGAACGCCCTCTCCATTTCTTGGGAGGGTCTGGGTCTACGCCTACCCGCCAACGGTGCTCGTCCCCAAGGTCCTACTCAAGCCCAGAGGGTGCAATGCGATCCTGTTCCTGGTGGCGCCGTTCTGCTGGACCAAGTCGTGAACGACCGACATCCTGAACCTCGCCACGGCCCCCCCCCCACCCCCGCTGCCGCTCCCCACCCCGCGTACGATGCTCAAGCAACCACGGCAGGCGCTGTACCACTCGTGCACAGAGCGTCTCCTCCTCCACGCCTGGAGGTTGTCCGGCAAGCCCTCACCGCTAGAGGCTTCTCAGGTGCAGCAGTGGACGCGATCGCTACAGCCCGCAGATCCTCGACCAGACGATCTACAAAGGCAAGTGGAGAGTACTCTGCTCCTGGTGTGACGACAGACGCCTCTCCCCCATCGATTTGACAGTTCCTCAGCTGGCGGATTTCTTCCTCTGGCTGTTCTATGACCAGCGGTTAGCACCCATCAGGGTTGGAAGATTTAACGATTTTACGATTTAACAAATTAAATTTTGGGTTAATAAAGAAAATTTAACGCGTTAATGTTTTTAAAAAGTTAAAGAAAATTCAACGAATTAAAAAAAAGTAACGATTATCGATTTCTTTCGTTAAAAATTTCGTTACTTCAGTTCGTTTTTTCCGCCACGAACAACAGGTGCCTATGCGCAAAGCCGGTTTGACCCAGTTGCAGCCGGTTTGAGGCAGTTTGGATTACCGCTAGCCTACCCTGCATCAGTTCAAATTTGAGATCTTGAAAAGAAGATGGCTTCCACTTCCAGCAGTGAATCGAGTGATGAAATTTTGCCGAAATTCTTTGACGCGTTTATTGAATACTACGAGTATGTTGGAGGAAAGTCAGCCGATACGCTCATTTTTAAATGCAAACAGCAGGGCTGTTCAAAAGGTCCCTGGCAACTCTGGATGGATTTCCGAAGGTCAAGAAGATTTTTGTACGGACAAATACCATCCTAACCAGCAGTGCATCAGTTGAAAGACTCTTTTCGTGTGCTGGGCTTGTCTTCACACCCATCAGAAGCAAAGTGTCAGACGAACACTTAGAGATGAAAGTTCTCCTCAAGTTCAATAAGGCTTTGTAGGTGTGTGTGTGTGTGTGTTTCCTACTTTCCAACAGTAATGACTGTTTATGCTTGTGCTGAAATTATTTTTTTCATGTATTTAACGCAAATTTATTTCATTAAAAAGAAAAATTAAAGAAAATTTATTTCTTTAATTTTCAAAAAAAAGTAAAGAAAATTTATTTCTTTAATTTTTTACCAGAATTAAAGAAAAGTTATTTCATTAAAGAAAAAAAGTAATGACTATCAACCCTGGCGCCCATCACCATCCGCGGCTACCTGGCCATGATCGCTGACACGTACAGGCATCTGGGACGACCCGACCCGGGTTCCTGCAAAGACCTCGCCGACCTGATGGCCCACTTTGGTCTGCAACATCCCACTCTGCGCTCCCTGGTGCCACGATGGGACCTGCCTTGGGTGCTTACCTGGCTCAACTCACCCTGCTTCGAGCCGATCCAGCTGGCGAGACTGCCGGACGTGACACGGAAGCGGAAGACTTGCTTCCTTATAGCCCTTGCCTCAGCCTCCAGGGTCAGCGAGCTGCACGCCCTTTCGGCATGCCCCGCCTGTTTGCAGTTCTGGACGGACGGTTTGGTTCAACTGCTACCCGACTCGGCCTTCCTAGCCAAAACCAGATCCCCTTTGGCTGCACCTCAATTGGTCACCATACAACCATTAAGATACCAGGCTCCACCCGTGAGTCCAGACAGCAGGACCCGGTGCGAGCTTTACGTGTGTACCTGCGCCGGACCATGCCGCTATGCAAGGGACGCATCCGCCTATTCCTTCCTCTGTCCCCAGTTAGAAATGACATCTCAGCCAGACGATATCCTCCTGGCTTCGGTGGGTGATACGTTCTGCCTACCAAGACCTCGCCCCTGATACAGCCAAACGCATGAACATCAGGGTGCATGAGATCAGAGCCATGGCTGCTAGCCTAGCTTTCGACCACAACTGTGCTGTAAAAGACATTGTGGCGGCCGTGGGCTGGCGAGCGGAGACCACCTTCGCACGGTTCTACCTGAGGGACCTCTCCGGCCAGCGCCAGAGCCTTTCGCTGATGGGGGACATCGTGGCAGCGCAACACTCCCTCCCGGCGCCCTAGGCGCCATAAGTATCTTTGCTAAAATTAGAGGGTGGTTGCATGGGGAGGGCTACTCTAGTAGCTTCGATGGCTTGGGGTAGGGGCGTTATAGCGGCACCCGCCTCCTCTTCGGGATTCTTCCTAGTTGTAATACCATCGGTAATGTGTTTTGAGAAAACAAATGTATTTTTCTTTAAAATGAATTAAAAAAAAAAAAAACTTACCGATGGTATTACTCAAAGGTCCCTTCCTCCCGCTTGCCGCTGGTCCGCTAAGAAACTGACTGAAGTAGTAAGCGCTGACCGCATGCGTGGTTGAACCGGAAGAGAGGCTACCCGGGTTTCCGCCTAGGCTATGGCGCCCCTCTCCTGCCATCATGACCATACTCGTACACAACAATTTTTGGGCTAAAATTAGACTAGCTAAGAAACCATTCCTAGTTGTAATACCATCGGTAAGTATTTTTCCAAAAACTTCATTTTAAAGAAAAATACATTTTTCTAGCCTTTAAAACGACCTTGAGAAATTGTTTCAGAGCTTTATTTACACAGTTTCTGAAGGAAAATGTTAACCATTAGCAGCTATACTACCCATTTCACAAAGAAATTGAGACAACATATCTTTTTGTGACATGTTGCAGCGGACAACTGTGACTGCGATCCACGTGGTACTATCCCCAACACTCAGTGCGACCCCAACACCAGACAGTGTCAGTGTAAAGTGAGTATATAATACACTTTTCTGTAGTTTTACCTGGTTTTTTTTTTGTTGTTGTTGACAGATTTATATACTTCTGTCATTGTTTTTTGCTGTTGTTTGTCTCTCAGCCCAGACACGCAACATCATAATGATTGTACATGTTATTCCAGGGGTGTTGCCAGAAGAGATAGGCACCGCAAGGCCATAAGCATCACCCTTGAATAGTATGCATCTTCAGGAATTTAGGATTTTTTTAACCTTGGGGATCAGTAAACCCTGGGCTCAGTGTATGCATTACACTAATTTCTAAACGAATTGCTGTTATGCTGACAAGATAGCATGTCTTGTTTTATCATGTCATAATGTTTTATTGCGTCTTTTCTATAGATATGCAGTCAATTATTATATTATATTCTGCAACATTTTGCTTGATATGGTACCAATAACAGGCAGATGTGATTACGAGAATCGAATCAAGATGTCCGAGTCAGATTTTGATTTGGGTCAAGTAATGACATTTGTCTGCTTATCGGCACTATATTAAGTAAAATGTTGCTCTATATCATTCACGTACCCAGTCCAAAACAAAACTTTACCAGAGTCCTTCTGATTTCCTACATTGGCGCTGAAGTGGTCAATTTCACTATATTTGGACATGAAACTTCCCAGCTTGACACTACCCATTGAAATGTACTCAACTTAAATCCACGCAGGCGTTCATCCACCCAGTGCAAATATGTTAAATTCCTTTCATTTTCCATTTATTTTTAGAACTAAATAAATTTAGCATGAATCTTCACAGCATGATTCCGCCCAGCATAAACCAACAAAGGATGAATTTACTGAGATAAAAACATCTCAATAAAATAGTGATAGCACAACACTGGGTAGATTTACACCCAGGTGATTCAAGCTGTATAGATTTCCGCTGGGTATTTTCACTTTTTTTTTTTAGATTTGCGCTGAAACACAGCGAACCTTACCCCTTCAGTGCCATTGATAGTGGCACTGTGTGTACTACATGTGCTAGAAAAATAACGTCACCACAAAACTCTTTGACGTCACAGTCTAGGGCCCGCATAGTCTGGAGTTCAGTCAGACTTTTCTGAAATGTTGCAAATGAGGTGCCGTAAAGTTTACAGCACATAGGCTGAAGAGAACTTTACTGTCCAACACCAAATGTACGCTTCAAACAAACAGAACCCATCAAATCTGACTGCTGAACACATTTCATCATAAGAAGTACCCAACGGAGAAAGAAACACGCTTAAAAAGATGGGTACAACACAATTTATTAATATTTCGGGTAAATACCCTTTGTCAAAATAGACAAACAAACAAACAGAGAGATTAGCCACTACTTATCTTTATTCGCAGAAGGAATGTGGCCTTTTCATCATGCATATTTCATGATGACATTTCATCATGCATATTCCCTCTCGCACACCTCCGATTTTGGAGAAAACAGGCGGATAAGCTAAGCTGCCTTAGATGCGACCACTGACATTAATAACTATGTCTATTTATGAACCTGGGTGTGAATCTTCCGATGTGCGTTTGTCTCTGCCCAAATGGTTACCTATGTTATGTGCAACGTATTGGACTGTCGATTGACTCAGTGCAGAGATTTCGTTTGATTGTGCGTGTTGTTGAGTAAAGTTTACTCGTAATTAGAACACAGATAATGACGAAAAATGCCAGCATGTTTGTTTATTTAGTCCTTTTCTAAGGTTGTCACTATCACTAGCGGACATCAGTGTCATTAGTCTCAATAGTATTGTGATTTGGTTCGCGTGTTTACTGCTGTCTGTTCTCTGTTGATGTGTGTGTATGGGATAGAAATTTTGAGTGTATGTTCACACTAAGAAGTATTTCATTACTGGTGCGCATAAGGAGCTTGCTAATTTGATAGTATGAGCATATTTAACGTTTTTGTTTTGACAGCCTCCGGATTGAATCTTTCTGGTCTGCAAGGGATTATGGGAAGGAAAGTATATCAAGAAAGTTCATGAATATTAATTTGCTTGTTATACAGTATATCAGTACATGTGAAGGGGAAATTTTATGGAGTGGGTACATACATGTATGTGTGTGTGCAGGCGTATGTGCAAGGACGGCGGTGCGGATCATGTCAGGAGGGCTATTTTCACCTGGATGAGTCCAACCAACAGGGCTGCCTGGAGTGTTTCTGTATGGGCATCACCAACCAATGTACCAGCTCCACTTACTATCGTGATACGGTCAGTCAGTAGGGCAAGGCTCTGCCATGTTTGTTGTTCCTATTTAAAAATGGGAAGAACTTTGAAATGGTGTTCAGCAGTGTGTTCCATAGCATGCACATGTCATGGGCAGGCAGGCCCCAAATTCTGGCAAAGAAGTAAGACAATGACGTCAAATCAAGCTATGGAAACCTTGCTGGAGAACATAGTTTTGGCGCCAAACACCATATGTGTGTGTGTATGTGACAGCAGCTAGCACCTGTGTTTGTGGATGAGCAAGCTTAAAACTTAAGGATATTTTCCCCACAAGAATTCACCCGAGGTAGTTTTTGGATCACGTGCAAAGCAAAAGTGAATCTATGTTCTGTGCCAGTGGTCATCCGTCTGTTGTCCGTCCACCCGCTGTCGTCCGTGGTAAACTATAACATTGGCATTTTCTTTGAGACTATTCAAGCTACACTCTTCAAACTTGACCCAATGATACTTTGTGGCAAGACCTTTCTAAACATACCAATTTCAGTGACCTCTCACAAAGGTAAAGGTCACAAGGGATCAGGAAATATATAAAAAATAGCTATATTTTGACATAATTTATTTTTTTCTCAAATACTAGTCACAACTTCAAACCCAAACTTGGTACCTGATGGTAAGACCTTTCTATAATACTAATTTAGTTGATTCCTCAAAAAGTCAAGGGTCACAAGAAGTCAGGAAGTAGGTCCAAAATAGGCATATTTTGACAAAAGATGTTTTTTGCTCAAATACTATTCACAACTTCAAACCCAAACTTGCTACAGAGATACCTGATGGTAAGACCTATCTTTGCATACTAATTTAGATGACCCCGCAGAAAGGTCAAGGGTCAGAAGAGCTCAGGAAATAGGTAAAAAATAGCCATATATTGACAAGAAATTTTTTTTTTTTTCTCAATTACTATTCGCAACTTCAAACCCAAACTTGGTACAGAAATACCTGATGGTAAGACCTATCTATGCATGCTCATTTGGATGACCCCTCGGAAAGGTCAAGGGTCACAAGAGCTCAGGAAATAGGTAAATAAATAGCCATATTTTGACAAGAAATTTTTTTTTTCTCAATTACTATTCACAACTTCAAACCCAAACTTGGTACAGCAATACCTGATGGTAAGACCTATCTATGCATACAAATTTGGATGACCCATTGGAAAAGGTCAAGGGTCACAAGAGGTCGGCAAACGTGTATAAAATACCATTTGTTTTCTCAAAACACATTACCGATGGTATTACTTTTAGGAAAAGGTTCCTTGCTAGTCTAATTTTAGCCCAAAATTGTTGTGTACGAGTATGGTCATGATGGCATGTGAGGGGTGCCATAGCTACGGCGGTAGCCTTCCTTCCGGTTCAACCACGCATGCGCTCAGCGCTTACCACTTCAGTTATTTTCTTTGCTAGTCAGCAGTAGGTTGTGTACGCCTTGTGCTCTCTACGATCGGACGTTTTGTCTTCAGTGGAAGACGGGTGTTTCGAGGATTTCCTAGGAGGGAGAGAGAAGTTTTGTGGCCTTTGGGCTTGGACGCTTTCGTGTGGTTACAATTTCGGCGTGCCGGTTCTCAGAAGACACCTTGTGAACTTGACTCACTAGTTGGCTGGTCGGCTTGTGTCCTCCTAGGCTGGTGCCTTTTGGCTTCGCCCTTGGCTAGCTTCGTAGACTCGGATGCTACCTGGTTGCTGCCTGTGTCTCGCGGTTTTGTTCCTACTTTGCCGTACCAGTTGACTGTCGTCTCTGCGTCCTACCCCGTTCGCAGCCCTTGGCCTGACGGAACCGGTCTTCGTCGCCTTTTGGTGGGACGGCACCGGGCTACACTGCGTGCCTGTCCTTTTTCGTGCCTCTTCTTTTGCTTATGGCAAGGTAAAATCTCGGTCACTGCTTCCGTCCGGCGCTCAGGGAAAGGGTAGAGCGCTGTGCGTCAGCATACGCCGTGAACTCTTCTTCGTTCGTTACACTTCGTTTTGCGTGCCTGCGGGGGCACATTCGCTTGCATTTCAATGCTATGCTTTGTTTTGCAGTTGGCACTTATACACCTGTTCAGATGTGGCTGATGCCAGTGGCCATTGACAAACATGAGTTTGCCTGCCTGTTCGCCTGTACGTCTACGCCCCTGGCTGGTAGAGAGTGGACTCAGCTATGGAGCTTACCGACATAATCGGCCGACACCAGCACGGACGAAGGGTCAAACACCGGTAAGAACCACAGACCCGACTAGTGGGTATTACCTGGTGTGAGGACAGTCTACGCCGCAGCTTAGGCCGCGAGCCCGTCCTCCTGCACCGGCAGCAGGCACAGACCCGACTAGTGCACGCTGTACGGTCGCAGATACAAGAGCTAAGCTTCGAAGCAGACCCTCTTCTCAGCAAGTATAACACGCTGGTGATCACCACAGACCCGACTAGTGGTGCTTACCAGACGTTAGAACAGTTATGCTGCGACGGCGGTCGCGAGCAGTTCTACCACACCGGCAGCTTACACAGACCCGACTAGTGTACGCTGTCCGGTTCGGTCGACCTCGTCGACACGAGATACCTTACAGTATCACAGGCGACTGGTGGTTCTGGCAGGCGACACTACAGTCAACGCTGCGACTTCGGTCGCGTTCCTGTTCTCCTACACCGGTAGCTACCGCAGACAGACTAGGGGACTTTCCGGTGCGGACGTGTCGTCGACACGGGATATCTTACAAGTACATCACGGCAGTTCTACAGACCCGCCTCTGTGGACTCTTCCCGGTTCCGCCGTCTTCAGCGGCAAGTTCGGCGCGGGAACAGGTTCAACACCGTTAGCTGGTTTCACACATACGTTGCTGCTTACAAAATATGGAGCCTTGTCCTCGTCGCTCTTAACGCAAGAGGTCAGCGCTTCAGGCAGGATCTCCCCGAGGGGTTCTGGTCCAAGGGCAGTGCTGCGGCGATAGATTCTACGAGAGAAGAAAGAACTCCTTCGCTGGTAGCAGGTTCCGTCCTCAGAGGACGGCTCGGGCTACACTCCTACGGCAAGAACGCAGCTCTACAGTCCGGTTCCGGTTCCTCACTCAGTCGAGCGCACTTGCCGGACACACTTCCTCTCTTCAGGGAGCGGTAGTAGACGCGCTGCGTGCAGTTGGGACTTGGAGTCGTGCGGAGCGGTTCTTCGTTATTCGCCGCCATACAAGTCTGCGCCGGCACGCTGGTGGGGACTTCCTATGACCAGGTTGAGACAAGTACCCCGAACAGATGAGTCTTCGAGACCATTCGACTTCCACTCGTTAGATTGGGGAGTTAGGCGCACCCATCACGAGGCGACCAAGGATAACAAGGTGGGACCCAAGTCGGGAGCAATGGCTTGTTGCCCCACACAGAGCGCACTTCGCCTATCAGAGATCGCCTGGCGGAGACGAGATCGCCGGACAGAGACGCCCAAGAGTAACGAGGGGGGACCCGAGTCAGGGTCAGTGACTTGTTGTCCCGGGCCAGTAAAGCATAAGACACCTTTCCTGGGCGCTTGTCAGCTGGAGGATTAGCTGACAAAACTCTGCTTAGAGGCCTAAAACCAATGATTCTTCTGCCGGCCTGGCGTCGGCTTCTGACCAGACCTCGCTCCCAGGCCTGGCTCAGTCGGCGGATCATCGACATGACAGCGAGACCCTTACACTCACGGGACCCGGCCTCGAGAGATGACCGCTCCACTGTCCGTCCGCAGGCCAGAGTGGACAAGCGACAGTTTGACAGAGCCGGCTAGAGTAACAAGGGGGGACCCAAGTCAGCGAGTGACCTAGACGTCCCGGTCCAGTAAGCTTGTAGTCGCTTTTCGCGGAGGGCCCTCCTAAGGTTCCCTTACCGTGGCGACCAAGATACCATATCTTGAGCACTTGCCAGCCGGAGTGATAGCTGGCAACCCCCCTTCTTCGGATGGCTAAGACCAATTAATTCTGCCGGGCTGGCGTCGGCAACCGAACCTACGACGCTTCCAGTCCCGGTCCAGGCGACAAATCATAGGACATGCAGAAGCCACTGCTCGGCTTCTCGGGCTCAGGTCAGTGACGCTCGTCTAGGTGAGAGCATGACTCGCGCGGTAGCGTGCACGTTTGGGTATGTTAGTTGTCGTGGTACGGCACCTAGAGCCTTTTCATTCCAGCTAGGCGTTTTAACCCTTTTGCCACAGGTGTTAAAATGTTGCACTCCCAGTGGCGCGGCGGTTCGCCAGACCGCTGGGGCACAACACCTCTTATCCTTAAAAGGCTATAATCCTGGAACCACTGAACCGTTTACTTCAGCCTTGAGAAAATGGAGATGAGAAAACAGGGTGGTATTCTGACTCTTTCAATAAGTATTGATTAATTAATTTATTATTATGATTATGATTATTTGGGCGCCCTCGCCCGGGCTATACTCGCGTTGGCGCCATCTCCCGTGGCGGGCTACACCGGCACTTCTACGGCTTGCGGCTTCAGCAAGAGCTACAGGACCGCTGCACTTCACACGACAAGTTCCCGGCTCAGTGATGTTGGGCCACGCCCTCGCCCCGACCGTGCAGACGAGAACCCGCTCTAGTTGCAGTGCAGAGAGACGACCCCACGATGGGACCCTTTCCCGGCAATCAGTCACGATCTTACAGTTCGCCTGTCTTCGGAAGCAGTGCTCACTACACAGAGACCAGGGATACATGGAACAGGAGACGCCGTCCCAGGTCCATTGGGTCGCTACGAATGGGAAGTCGGGCGCGCTGAAGTTCTTCGTCGCCGTTCGAGTTCGTGGGACCGGCCCTCGGAGACTACGCTGTTCCTTCCAAGTGCTGGGTCCACCTTCATTGGATCGCCGCCGCCCGGGTTCCCCGGGCTTCGGAGCATTTAGACATCCGTTCTCCTGCATGCGGGACAGACAGCTTATTCCGCTTGGATCCAGAGGACATCGTTTACCGTGGCTGGGCGATGATAGCTACTCCACGTCGCTACGCTCGCAGTTACGGGAGGTCTTGGATTCGCCGCCAGCTGCCTGCAGATAGAGGAAGGAGTCTCCTCTGGCCTTGGACGAAGCAGGTCCCCTCATCGAGTCAAGCATTTCAAGTCTCTTCCTCATCCGTTCGGGTGCCGGGTCCTTGTCGCCGGCTTCTGTCTCCACTTCAGGACGCTGGGAGGCACTGGTGGCATCAACTTGTGATCCTACTTCTCTTCCGCTGCCAACGCTTCGCTGCAGCTACAGACTGCGTCTGATGGTTCGAGATACCGCCCTGCACACTTCTCGCGACCGACCGAGTTGGAGAGCCGACCACGCAGGGCTCTGCGCGGTGGTGACCTTCCTTGGGCCCCCCCCCCCCCCCCCCCCCCCCCCCTGGGCAGACCCACAAGGAGGCTAACAAGGACGGTGGCACAGCCGATTCACGCTGCTTCACAGCTGGATGTAGCAGTCTTCCAGGTACTCTGAGACTAGACAGGCGCGCGGTCATCGCAGACCGTCGGACGGGATTGGCAGGGACCACTCTTCCGCGGAGGCGCAGTTCGTCTGCTGCACCTGATGGTGGCTTACATCCGAGGGATGGAGGCAACGTTTGTGACACCGACGGCACAGTCCCGGGAATGTCATGGCTGCATACTCCATGCGTGTGTTGTTGCCTAGCAAGTAGCAGTCTACCTTCATGGAGGTCAGCGCGTTCGAGGACTGGTCCGACCGACCACACTGCGGGGGCCTTCTTCGGTCTACTTCGGGGATAACGCACACAGCTCAGATTTAGCCTCTGCTAAGAGTAGTTCTCGGCTCGTCGCGTCCTTCTCCCGGCGGGGTGCTACCCTCCACTTCGCATTGACCTGGCCTTGGTCAGCGGCGACCAAGCCCTGCTGTCCTCTTCCAAGACGACAGTTTCGGGACCTCGCGGAAGCTCTCGCTTGCCTGGGTGGAGTCGATTTGGAATTCCGGCTTTCGGCGGCGCCTGACCGGAGCGGAGGGACTTGCCCTCACCTGGCTCTACTCGACCCGCTTCGAGCCGATCCAGCCGGAGAGACTACAGGACGTGTCTAGGAAGACTTGCTTCTTGGCCCTCACCTCAGCCTCCACGGTCAGCGAGTGCGCTCCCTTCGGCGCGTTCCGCCTGGTGGCAGTCCCGGACAGTCGGTTCTGTTCACCTGCTACCCTACCCGACCTTCGTAGCAAAGACCAGATCCTCTTGACTGCTTCTCTTGGTCACCACTTACACAGTTACGTTTTTTCACCAGCGAGACCCGTAGTGGCTATTACCTGGTGACGGGACTCCCAAAGTCACTTCCGGGCCTGGTCTGTGCCCCCGGGCTGGAAGAGCAATGGACTCAGCTGTGGGGCTTTTACCGTCGTGGACTTCTGACACCGGCACGATACAGGGTCAAACACCGGTAAGAACCACAGACCCGACTAGTGGGTATTACCTGGTGAGAGGACAGTCAACACCGCAGCTTAGGCCGTGAGCCCGTCCTCCTGGGCCGGCAGCGAACACAGACCCGACTAGTGCACGCTGTCTGGTCACAGAGACTAGACCTGAGGTTTCAGTCAGACCCACTTCTCTGAACATAAAGACACTCTGGTAATCACCACAGACCCGACTAGTGGTGCTTGCCAGACGTTAGAACGCTCATCATCATCACGACTTCGGTCGCTGGCTCATTCTACTACACCGGCAGCAGGCACAGACCCGACTAGTGCACGCTGTCCAGTTCCGCCGTACTTATCGGCTCGCTACAGAAACGTCCTCCTGCATCGGCAGCTTCCACAGTACGTACAACCATTACAGATCCAAGCGCCACCCGTGTGTCCAGCTACAGGACCCGGTACGAGCGTTACGAGGGCACCTGCGCTGGAACAAAGCCGCTACGCAGGGGACTCGCCCTCCTACTCCTTCCCTCCCCAGGTAGAATGGCATCTCAGCACAGACGTTTCCTCCTGGCCTCGGTCATTGATGACCTCCCTGCCGGGAACTCGCCCCTGATACAGCAAACATCAATTTCAGGGCACACAAGAACAGAACTTGGCCACAAGCCTAGCATTCGACTGCAACTGTGCTGTCTAGACTTGTGGCAGCTGTGTTAGCGAGCGGAGTCTTCCCTCGCAAGATTCTACCTGAGGGACCCCTCCACCCAGCGCCAGAACCTTCGTGGTGGGGGACATTGGGACGGCGCAACACTCCCTCCCGGCGCCCTAGGCGCCGTTGGTATCTTTGCTAAAATTAGAGGGAGGTTGCTTGGAGATGACAGCTCTAGCCGCCTCGATGGCATGGGTAGGGGCGTTATAGCGGCACCCGCCTCCTGTTCGGGATTCTTCCTAAAAGTAATACCATCGGTAATGTGTTTTGAGAAAACAAATGTATTTTTCTTTAAAATAGATTTTTTTGAAAAATACTTACCGATGGTATTACTCGAAGGTCCCTCCCACCTGCCCCGCTTGCCGCTGGTCCGCAAAGAAAGTGACTGAAGTGGTAAGCGCTGAGCGCATGCGTGGTTGAACCGGAAGGGAGGCTACCGCCGTAGCTATGGCGCCCCTCACATGCCATCATGACCATACTCGTACACAACAATTTTGGGCTAAAATTAGACTAGCAAGGAACCTTTTCCTAAAAGTAATACCATTGGTAAGTATTTTTCAAAAAAATGTATTTTAAAGAAAAATACATTTTTTGATGGAATTGTAATTATTATCAACATTTTTGCAAACTTTTCAATCAATTTGGCACAAAGGCTGATGATAAGACCTTCCAATGTATACTAATTTAGTTGACTCATCGCAAAGGTCAAGGGTCACGGGGGTTGGACAGATGTGCGAAAACTGATTAAATTTTGAGAAATGTATTTTGTTGGTGCAGAAGCCATTTCTTTACTTATTTTCACATGTGTGGATCGGTCATACACGTGAGCCATAAGGGCTTTGCCTTTCTTGTTATTATTATTGGCTCAAGTGCGAAGCAAAAGTGAGTCTATGTTTTGGTCTAGTGGTCATATGTCCGTCCGCCATCGTCCGTCCACCGTCGTCTGTGGTAAACTTTAACGTTTGCATTTTCTCGGGGTTTATTCAAGCCACAGTCTTCAAACTTGGCCCAAGGATACTTTGTGGCAAGACCTTTCTAAACATACCAATTTGAGTGACCTCTCACAAGGTCAAGGTCACGGGATTAGGAAATAAGTCAAAAATAGCTATATTTTGACATAATTTTTTTGTTCAAATACTATTCACAACTTTAAACCCAAACTTGGTACAAAGATACCTGATGGTAAGACCTTTCTATGCATACCAATTTGGTTGATCCCTGAGAAAGGTCAAAGGTCACAAGTGCTCAGGCAATAGGTAAAAATAGTCCTATTTTGACAAAAGATGGTTTTTCTCAAATACTATTCACAACTTCAACCCCAGACTTGTTATAGAGATACCTGATGGTAAGACCTATCCATGGGTGGGACTTTCTGGCTACAGCCGAATTCCCCCCCCCCCCCCCCCCAATTTTGTTTTCTTTTCTTTTTTTTTTTCACTTAAAAAGTGCCCCTAGACTCCCTTTTCAGGATTCAACTTCTTTTTTTCAGGATTTAACTTTTTTCTGTCCCACCCATGCCTGTCTATGCATACTAATTTGGATGACCCCTCGGAAAGGTCAAGGGTCACAAGAGCTCAGGAAATATTCACAACTTCAAACCCAAATTTGGTACAGAGATACCTGATGGGAAGACCTATCTTTGCATACTAATTTGGATGACCCCTCGGGAAGGTCAAGGGTCACAAGAGGTTAGCAGATGTATGTAAAATGCAAATTTTTTTAATAAAATTGTATGTATTATCAACATTTTTTAAATGTAGTAAAACTGTTGCCGCTAGGGTTTCACGTGAAAGAAAAACAGAAGATAGTGGTAGAAAACCCTTTAAAATAGAAAATTTTTGAAAATTTTTAAATCTAATTTGGCACAAGGGCAAATGTTGATAAGACCTTCTTATGCATACTAATTTAGTTGACTCATCGCAAAGGTCAAAGGGGGTTGACAGATGTGTGAAAAATGCTTACATTTTGAGAGAACATGGATTTTGATGGTGCAGAAGCTATCCCTTTACTTATTGTCACAAAGTTCCCACATATGTAAATCAGTCATACACGTGAGCCATAATGGTTTTGCCTTTCTTGTTTTTTAATTAAATTACACATTGACAAGAAAATGGCTTTGCAGAAAGACCAGTTGATTCACATTTTGAGTCTGTAATTTTGTTATTTACACTAGATATTTTACATACAGCTAGTTTAAAGGAAGACATTGAATGGGTCATTAGCCAGCATTGTACCTTTGTACCTTTTTGAGCGATAATTAATTTATTCTTGAAAAAAAAAAGACTTTTAAGAAAAATTAAATCTTTCTGCAGTCAGTAAAGTAAATAAATCAAATTTGCCTTTATTTGACCCTTACAAGATGTCATCAAGCACGCCTGCACTGGTATTGAAATTGGAGTACTCATTTATGAGAAAATGGCCATTTTTTAAAAAACTGTTGTCCCGCAAACCAGCCCATAATTTTAGTTTTAATATTGATATTTTGCATATAGCTAGAGTGCAGAAAGGCTTTGAATTAATTCATTAACCAGCTTTCGTACTGCTTCAACTTTTTGAGTCAAAAGTATAGTGTGTCTGACATTTTTGGAGAATACAATTTTTATGATTTTTGGGGATTTTTAAAACAGTAACAAATTTCTGAATTTAAAAAAAAAAGAGCAATCTTCTAATTAAAAGCCAAATGATTCTTCACAGACAGTATTTTACATAAGCCGCTGTTTGTCCCGACTCGTGCATGACTAGGTCAAAATTAATGGTCAAATTATGCACCATGTTTTTCGGAATTATTTTTAAAACAGTTAATGAACATTTAACAGTTTATGAAAAAAAAAACACAGTCTTGTCATTAATACCGGAGTGATTGTTCTTAACAGTATTTACATAAGCCTGCTGTTTCTTCCGGCTCTTGTGTATGACTGGTCAGATCTTTATCTAACAGTTATAGGTGTGAAAATCAGCTTGAAAACTACCAGCCAGAAAACTTGTTCCTTTCTACCACGAGTGATGTAAGACATCAATTTTGTCACTGTGCGTGCACACAGTGTTGTGGGACTAGCGAGGCCATGACGTGAAGCTTATAATGACGTCGTTTTGCTGTGCATGCTACTGTTTTACTTCAGAATGGCTGTGGCTACACCAGCGCACAGAATGGACAACACTTACTTGTGTGAAGCGCCATGTCTGTGTTTGTGTGTGGATCAGAGAGTAGGGTGAGTTAGGGTGGAGAGAGATTGATCAGGATAAGCTTAAAAATAGGAACAACTCTGGGCTGGGCATCCCATCTTCTTCTTGTATAAATTTTGACATTGCTTAGTAACACCATTATAAAAAACAGTTCTGCTATATTTAGCAAAGGCATGCATGCATAAACCTAAACTACTGGGGTGGAGGTGTGCACATAAAGTTGTGCTTGATGGCTATGTGCAGAAGATGGATGTGTCAATTGGGAACATATAGTTTAGAATTTCTCAGACACATGTCCATACACCTGGGAGAAGCAGTGTCAGACCATACCAGTTCTGTCTCTAAATGAACTGTCTACAAAGGGTGCAAAAAAGAGTGAAAATTGTGTCCAATGTGTCGTTGTATTACACAGCATGAAAATATGCACATTTCTTGTGTTGTAGATCCGGCCTCAGTTCAATCCAGATGGCTCTCATTCCTTTGCGCTGACTGATCGCCGCATGAGCCGTAAAATTACAGATGGTTTTGAGATTGATGCTTCACGCAATGAGATCACTTTCAACAAGTTTGTTGGCCTTCAACGTGAACGGGAATCACTGTTCTTCCAGCTACCACCCAAGTTCCGGGGTGACAAGGTGAGACTGACTGATTTGTTTGGATATAAAGGGGTGCAAGCCACAGAGACTTAATGCAACACAGAGGTACTGTTTAGCAGGCAGTTTTCAGTCGTCAGCCATTAGCCTCATCTTTCTCCTCATGATATACAGTCCAGCCAGACTGTCTCAAGGCAAGGGACATGGTAAAATAAGACAAACATTTCAGAGAAGTGTTCTCAGGGATTGAAGTTATCCTGGATTGAATGTAAACTATGATGATTTGAGTGCTATGCTTTGTTGACACTGGCAGTGAAGGTATCCAACTGGCTGTGTGTATTGTCTGCAGGTGTCATCATATGGCGGGTACCTGAGCTTTACCCTCTTCTACAGCACTGCCTTTGATGCAGGACAAAGCTACATGGATGTGGATGTGGAAATCTTTAGCAAGGACCAGCGCATGTACCTCTTGTTTCGGCCGCCACCCAAGGCACAGGAGACCCAAGACCACAAGATTCTCCTCAGAGAGGTCAGAAAATCACTTTCTTCTACCTCTCAGAGGTCAACAAACTTTGCCTTGTACTATTTTGTTTTGTGTATTCATGTGAAACAATGCAATTATATATAAGATGCACCAAAGTTTTGATACACCTCTTTCGACAGAAAGTGTTTACGCGAGTACCGACCTAAATTAATGAGAATAATCCTGCTGTGTACAAGACTATTTGTATTTGGCTCAGGTAAGAGGAATAAGATTGGAGGTTTTCAACGTATTTATAGTCCCTCTCTTTTAGTGGGTCCGATGTTATAGCAAAGCTGTTCCTTTAAGTCATGTAACTGTGCCTGTAAGACATGGGCATTTACATGCTGCATGTCATTTTATGAGGTGGACATCATTTATCTAAAAAGTGCTGTTTTGCTGATAAGCTCACAAATGGACCAAATTGGACCCAAGAGCTGCTGGGGGGAACAGCAGGCTTATGTAGACACTGTTAAAAAAGTAGTTTCTGATAAGATTGTATTCATCCTACACAAAAAAAAGATGTAAATCGTTGAAAGTTTTAGTTTTGGTGTGTATTGTACCAAATTAAATTACTGTCTACAACCCTGCCCAATTTTAGCCTTGAGGTAGAGGAAAGAAGAGAGTTATTTCCCCTGTTCCACGCAGCAATACCAAGGTATATCTGTCAAGTCAGCTTCCATCTTGCTAACATAAAGTCAACTATTAGCATTCCTTGCTTGTCCTTGACTCGCACCATGCACATCCAGCCAACATTGCCTCCTGGGTTGCCTTTACCTTTTGACGCGCCGGGGGTTTGAGATTCGATTCAGAAGATAGAGTTTGCACACATACAGTACAATACAGGGTGATTTCCCTCTACCTTCTGCCGCCTTTTGGGGCTGTAGAATTTAGCCTTGCAATGCCAGTCTTCTCACACTTCGGAGGGGGGCTTCCCACCGTGCCCCTCATGAGACGTGGTCAAGTACCCTTCCAGTGACCACAAATATTGCTTATTCTGTTTGACATGCTAGGTGGACTAGCTGTGCTTCAAGTGTGCCTATCTGCAGTCTTTGCCTGCATTTCAGGACTCCCAATATCGCCTTTGTTTCCTCAAAACACATTACCGATGGTATTACTGATAGGAAACGTTACCTAGCTAGCCTAATTTTAGCCAAAATTTGGTTGTGTCCGTATAAGGGAGTGTTGGCAGGTGAAGGGCGCCATAGTCCAGGCAATAACCTGAGTAGCCTCCCTTTCGCCCCATCCGGGTACGAGCTCACCCGATATTCCTCAGTTTAGTTCTTAGCTAGCCTGTAGACGGTTGTGTTCATACATCGCTCCGGATCTTACTGTGTAGTGACCGGTCGTCCTGTGTCTTACTGAACGATGCTTACTCGTTGGGACTTGACGGCAAAGGTTGTGCTAGCTTGGATTTCACTTGGATTTTGCTAGCTTGGAGCTGTGAGCCCCTGGCTGGAAGAGAGATGGTCCCAGCTGTGGGGATTCTACCGCCGTGAACGCCTGACACCTACCCAAGAACGGCCATCAGTTCCCGCTCAGAGTACCACGGATGGGCCCAGTAAATTTCCCATGAACGTGATGAATCGGACCAGTAGAATGACTAATGCGCAGAATACCATGGATGGGGCTACTAAGTTACCCATGACCGTGATGACTTGGAATGTGCAGAATACCACGGATGGGGCTACTAAGTTAACCATGACCGTGACGACTTGGAATGCGCAGAATACCACAGATGGGGCTACTAAGTTACCCATGACCGTGACGACTTGGAATGCACAGAATACCACGGATGGGGCTACTAAGTTACTCATGACTGTGACGACTTGGGCCAGTATGGCTACTACCACGCAGAATGCCACGAATGGGCCCAGTGAATTTCTCATGACCATGATGAATCGGATCAGTAGAACGACTAATGCGCAGAATACCACGGATGGGGCTACTAAGTTACCCATGACTGTGACGAATTGGAACAGTAAACAACTACCGCGCAGAATACCACAGATGGGGCTCTTAAGTCGCCCATGACTGTGATGAGTCGGACCAATCCTACTACTTCCGGGCAGACATCAGCTCACGCTCTTACGACAATCTTAGCACCGGACCAGACGGCGGAACACAGAATGGACAGGAAGAAGGTGTCATGCTCGGTGCTTCGGGAGGAGAGACACGAGGTGCACGTGCGACGGGATCTCGCCCCTAGAGACGAACGCGCGGCTTCTCGTTCGCAGGTCAGTGATGAGCATCCTCGGACAGACAAGCTCCCTACATGGATTGGTGCCAGCTCCCGACACAGGATAGACAGGCACAACGAGCCTGCTGCATCCAGGGACCGCGAGCACCACAGAACTGCTACGCGTTCCATGTCACAATCCCAGGGCAGGGATGAGGTGCCACGACCCGATCATGGAGACCAGAGCAGGCTCCAGACATGGCGCTGAGAGGCGAGAGACCACCCCATGACGGGACCCCAACCCCCACCCTCGGCCACGCTCGGACAGTTCTTCTGACTCCAGTAGCGCTCGCTCGTTACACAGAGACAAGAGACACGAGAGGAGTATACGACGACATACCAGTACCGATGGACGCTAATCGATGGGAAGACCTGCTCGACTACGACTCTTCGTCATCATTCAAGTTCGCGGGACCAGCCGCCGAGACTGCGCTCTTCCTTCCGGACTTTGCGGGACAGCCGTCTCCCTAGGTCTTCGTTCGGACGATGGGAGACTAGGCAAGTTCTTCCCCCATGGCCCGTGCTAACGACGAGACACAGTACGCACTGAGACACCCGTTCAAGACCTTCCCGTTCTTCACATCGCAGCCGCTCCCCTCGGGATCGCCGGTCTGCCCCTAGCAGTTTGGCCTCTTCACACAGGACCCCGCGGGATTTCCCTGCGCTTCTCCACTCACGGTGTCGCCACAGCGGAAGACAATCCCCTCCCAGCGCTGTTTCCGCTTCTTGTCGGGTCGCCGCCGCTGCGCCGGTGATCACCGGTCATTCGGAGGAGTTGTTACTCCCACGCTTGACGGACGACTCCATCAGCTTGGCTCCAGGGGACTCCGTTTCGGCGTTGTTTGGCGATGTCAGCGGCTCCCCTTCACGGCGCTCGCAGTCCCGAGATGAGATGGATTCGCCGCCAGTTACGCTGAGCCTTTGGATGGAGACTCTTCGGGCCTTGGACGAAGCTGCTCGCCTCATCGTGTCGTGTCTTCTCGCGGAAGTCTGCCCTCATCCGCAATGCCCTGGCCTCTGCGGGGTTCCTGGACCTGGTGACGCAGGCCATCATCCGTCGCGTTGAGGAGACCTGGAATCCTACCATCTCACCGCTTGGCCGACATCCTCACCTTGGCAGTTTCTGGCAACCGGGCCGCTTACCACACCGTTGTCAACGCCATGGCTGCGGTAACTAACTGTGATCTGATGCGCCTGCACTCTTGCTCGCTGCCGACTGAGTTGAAGATCAGCTTCGCCGGGCTCCTCTTGGTGGAGAACTCCCTTTCAGCCCCACCTGGCAGACCGTCAAGGAGGCTAACAAGGACTTGGGGCCAGCCGCATCGCTCCGACCCACTTCAGGCAGCCCGCTAGGCCCTCTTCTCGTCCCTTCACAAGTCGTGGTCGTCGAGGTTGAAGCAACCGCGGCAGACACTGTACCATCCGTGCCCAGAACGTCTCCTCCTCCACGCCTGGAGATTGTGCAGCAAGCCCTCTCCAGCAGAGGCTTCTCTGTGTGGCAGTGGAAGCTATCGCTGCAGCCCGCAGACCCTCAACCAGTCGAGTTACGAGGGAAGATGGCAAGTGCTGTGAGACTGGTGTGGTGACAACCTTCTCTTCCCCACTGACTTGACGATGCCCCAGTTGGCGGAGTTCTTCCTCTGGCTATTCAGCAACCACGGACTGGTTCCAATTACCATTCGGGGCTACCTCGCCATGATCGCCGACACCTACCGGCACTTGGGCCGGCCCGACCCTGGGAGCTGTAAAGACCTTGACGATCTGATGGCCCAGTTCAGTCTGCAACGCCTGGCACTGCGGTCGCTTCGCTGAGTTAGGATCTTCCACGGGTGCTCATGTGGCTCATGTCGGACCATTATGAACGTCTTCAGTTGGCGCGCATGCCGGAAATGACTCGGAAGACGTGCTTCCTGTTGGCCCTAGTTACGGCTTCCAGGGTCAGTGAACTTCACGTGCTGTCGACACTCCCAGATTGCTTGCAGTTCCGGACGGATGGCTCCGTGCAACTGCTACCTGTACCGGCTTTCCTGGCCAAGATGCGGTCGCCATTGGCTGCCCCAAGGTTGATGACTATTGTTGAGTTACAGACTCCACCCGGGAGACCAGACAACAGGACCCAGTGAGAGCCTTACGTGTGTACCTGCGCCAGACCAAGCCTCTGCGCAGAGGACGCACCCGCCTGTTCTCCCTCTGTCCCCAGGTAGACGTGACATCTCAGCCCAGACCATCTCCTCCTGGCTCCGATGGGTGATTTGCTCTGCCTACCAGGACCTCACCCCTGATGCAGCCAAACGTATGAACATCAGGGCGCACAAGGTCAGAGCCATGGCCGCAAGTCTCGCATTCGACCACAACTGCGCGGTTAAGGACGTTGTGGTGGCCGTGGGATGGCGAGCTGAGCCTACCTTCGCCTGCTTCTACCTGAGGGACCTCTCCACCCAGCGGCAGAACCTTTCGCTGGTGGGAGACATTGTAGCGGCGCAACACGCCCTCCTTCTATCTTAGCTAAAATTATTGGGAGTTTGCTTTGGGAGGGCGGGTCTGAGTGCCAGTGTCTTTGGTTAGGGGCGCTATAGTGGCATCCACCTCCTCTTCAGGATTCTTCCTATCAGTAATACCATCGGTAATGTGTTTTGAGGAAACAAATGAATTTTTCTTTAAAATGAATTTTTTCGAAAAAATACTTACCGATGGTATTACTCGAAGGTCCCTCCCACCTGCCCCGCTTGCCACCAGTTCACTAAGAAACTAAACTGAGGAATATCGGGTGAGCTCGTACCCGGATGGGGCGAAAGGGAGGCTACTCGGGTTATTGCCTGGACTATGGCGCCCCTCACCTGCCAACACTCCCTTATATGGACAAAACCAAATTTTGGCTAAAATTAGGCTAGCTAGGTAACGTTTCCTATCAGTAATACCATCGGTAAGTATTTTTCGAACAAATTCATTTTAAAGAAAAATTCATTTTTCAGTACACAGTAGAACAAAGAACTCCTCATATTCATATTGCCAGTCCCAGACCTGACTTTCCACTCTAATACCCTGTGAATGGTCCTTTTTCCCAAGGCGGTGGAGTAAGTCAGATTGGGGTTGTGCATGGTAATTTTGATAGTCCATCTGCTCTGTTTCTACCTTCACTAATTTTTGTTTACCTCAAAGATTTATCCTCTGTGCGACAGTCCCTTGCAGAAACTAAGCCCCAAGGCAGTGGTGTGGCTGCCGCCCAGTAACAGTCCTCAGGCCACCCCTCCCCCTGCCTGTCTATTGGCTAGGCTTTTTCAGGAAGAGGGGGTTTGTTGCTCTCGATCGCCACCAGTTATCGTGATTAATAAATGACCAGGTGGACCAATCAAAGCCTAGAGCAAGAAGTTCCTGCATCCATGCATTCTTTTCCTCAAGCCCCTGGCCAGCCTCTGCATTTGTTTTCTCAAAACACATTACCGATGGCATTACCGTATGGAATCATGTCTACACTAGCCTAATTTTAGCCAAAATTTGTTGTGTACGTATAGGGCAGTGTTGGCAGGTGTTAGCTAGGCAGTAACCCAAGTAGTCTCCCCTTCATCCCCATACTGGTATGTGCCTTACCGTGAGAACTCAGTTTAGTTTCTTCGCTAGCCTAGGACGGTTGTGTACGGGCTGTGCGCTTCTTCGTTGTGCTTCTTCGTGGTGCTTGGACCTTGTACAGTGCGACCGGTCTTCTTACCTTCGTCGCCGCGGTGTCTTGTCCCAGCTTGGGACGGATAGTGCCTTGTTGAGCTGCCTTCTGAGCTGTCCTTGAGTGACCACTAGACGTGGCTTCCTTTGGGGCTTCTTGGGTTTCAGCAACGCACCAGCCTCCGTGGACTTCCTCCCATGTGCGTGCGGCTCTGCGGTGTGTCCTGCGTCTTTGCGGCCTCGCCCCTTCTCTGCCGAGGGCTCTCTGCCTCTGCATGGTATCGGGGTTTTTCGTCATGACGAGGTAACATCTCGGTTCTGCCAGTGACCGGTGCTCTGGCGGGGGGGGGGGGGGGGGGGGGGGGGGGGGGGGGGAATATAGAGTGCCGGGCGGCGGCAGTGCCATGGCTTTCGACTTCGCGTTCGCTTCGCTCGTACTCAAGTGTTGCGTGGCCTCATGGCGACACGTTCGTTTGCCTTCACTGTTCATTCTGTTTTGCAGTTGGCAAGTGCGCACCTGTCCGAGATGTGGCGACTTTCAGTGACCGAGCGTCCAGCATACGTTTGCCTACCGTGTTCCGGCTGTGCCTTCACTCGTACCTGTGCGGTCTGTGCCCCCTGGCAAGAAGAGAGGTGGTCGCAACTGTGGAACTTCTATCGCCGTGAACGCCCATCGCCGGCCCAGGAACAGACTCCTTCTACCACTCCCACGGCCTCTATGCTTGCTTCAACGCGTGTTCCTCCAGTGGTGGATGGGGGACGGTCGACACCTTCTGCTACGGTCGTTTCCGACACTCGTTCTTCGCACAGACGAGGCGTCAGCAGGGGGAGCGATGTAAGACTTTGATACCTGTTCCACAAAGCACATGCACGACCTGCTTACCTGACCATGCTGGCCCAGGGAACAGCGGGGCGTCTGCTGTACGTCCATCACTTACATCGACTCTGACAGAGAGCTGTTTACATGCATGTCAGCCTTCCAGCCCCCAGACCGTCGTGAAGTACTGGGAGTCTGGAATGGACTCAGAATGTTTAGGGTGCCGCCCATCAGGTGCTGTTGATGGGTCTCACCCTCCTAAAGATAACACGCCCTGCCTACCCCCCCATTGCGGGAGGGGTACTCGGGGCTCGTGATCATGCACGTACAAGCAGACAAAGGAACAGCAGGCCAAGGACCCGTTCTCGCTCCCGAGATAGATCTTCGCGTCCTCGGACTGACTCTCGTAGCCATCACTACCGCCGTCGCTCGCATTCTACCGACTCGTCGAACGCGGCTTCCTCGATCCGCAAGCACTCGGCGCGGCGCTCTAGGCGTCACTCTACTCCAAGCACCTTGCACCGCTACTTGTCTCTTCACTTGCCTTTTGCCGACCGGCGACCTTCTCGCCGTTCTTCTGCCTTCAGACGACTGCGGTCCCCCCGTCGTAGTCCCGCGCCGTGGCATCGCCGTTCTCCGCGTCGCAGGCCCGGTTCGTCGCGTCGGCTCTCGCGGGATCCCTCCTCCCGACGTCGCTCTCAGGAGCGGACCCCCTCCACCCCCCGCGCCCCTGTCTGTCTGCGGGATGCTACCTCCATCCCCTCCGCCCTCCATCGTAGTGTGGAGTTGCTCCCTCGTCGCTCCCCTGCACCCCCTCCCGATGACGAATTTCTCAGCTTGGCCCCGGAGGATTCTGTTTCGGCACTCCTTGGGGATGATGAGATGGTGGATCCCAGGTGCTCTTCCTCACGGGACGACTCCTCGTTGCTACCGACCCTCGCCAGACCTAGGTTGGAAACACTACGGGCCTTGGATGAGGCGGCTCGCTTTATCTCCGCATGCCTTCCCCCGGAAGATTGCCCGCCATCCCCGCCACTCAAGAGGAGAGCATCGGCCTTTGTGGATGCTGAGCGTCACACGAAACGTTTCAAGTCCCTTCCTCAGCCTCCGGGTTTCCACGATCTGCGCGACACCTTCTTGGTGCATCTCCAACAGGGTGCCTTGGGCGATAATGGCTTCTTCTCTGACTCCAAGTGGTCCGCAGACTTTGCCATCTCCTTCCGACAGCAGTGGTACTCCGGTCACTCGCAAGCCTTCTCCTGCCCGCTTCTGGAAGTGGACCCCCCCCCCCCCCCCTGCGCTCACCCTGGTCGGCGCCTCCTGGCTTTGGCTACCTTCGCACGGCATCGACAGGACAGCCTCCCTGATTCGCAATGCTCTCGCCTCGTCGGGTTTTCTGGATTTTGCCACCCAGGCCTTGGTTCAATGGGTCGAGGAGGCCTGGCAGCCTTCTCTTACACCGCTTCTTGGGGATCTTTTGGCCCTGGCCGTTTCTGCCAACCGTGCAGCATACCACACCTCGGTCAACGCTATGGCGGCCGCCGTCAACTGCGATCTGATGCATCGGGATGCCCTCCTACGCAACTGTGCCCTCCCAGCCGACATGACGAAGCAGCTTCGGCAGGCTCCCCTGGGTGGTTCCCTTCTGTTTGGCCAACTTGGCAGTCGGTCAAGGACGAACATAAGGACGTGTGGCCCGTCTGCCCTACCCCCACCAGCTTTCCGACAGCCCGCAAGGCCTTGGGTCGAGCCCTGTGGCCCGGTAGACCCTCCCGACGCCCCTTCACGGTCCGTGGTCGCCTGTCCCCCGCCCCCCCACCTTTAGTCATGCCCGCCCCCCTCCTGGCCCCACCCCTGCCGGTCCCTGGATCGCCCGTCACCCTGGGCGGGGCTGGGCCCATTGACTTCCTTCTTCTGCCCCTGCCGTCCATTCCCGGGTCTCCGGTCAGCGGGCGGCTTGCCTCCCGCAGCAATGTGTGGCAGTCGCTGCTGCCAGACGACCCTTGGATCCTATCCACTGTCTCCGAGGGACTCCAACTCTCCTTTCGGTCCCCACCCCCTCTGCGCCGTTTGCCCGTATGGACAGCTATCCCGACGGACCAGCTCAGAGATGACGCCCTGTGCAGCGAGGTCACCGCTTTGCTCCGGAAAGCTGTCACGGAGGTGGTGGCATGACACAACTCTCCAGCGTTGTACAGCAGGCTTTTTGTGGTGCCCAAACCAGGCGGCAAGTGGCGTCCCGTCATCGACCTCTCTGCGTTGAACAGGTTCATCGTGGCGCCGCCCTTTCGCATGGAGACCGCCTGAGCCCTGCGCGCCGCGGTTCAGCCCATGGACTTTGCTGTCAGCTTGGATCTCTCGGATGCCTATCTCCACGTCCCCATGCACCCGGCCTCCCGACGTTACCTCCACTTCGCCTTCGAAGTGGTCATCTACCAGTTCCGTGCGCTGCCCTTTGGTCTCAACCTCAGCCCTTTGGTCTCAACCTCAGCCCTTGGGTCTTCACCCGCATCATGGACGCAGTGGTCGCCACAGCCAGGCAGACGTCTTTGAGCCCCACGTCAAACTACCTGGACGATCTCCTTCTCCGGAACCAGCCCGAGGACGCCTTGTGGGTCGATCGGGATGCGCTTCTCCTTCTCCTCGACAGGCTCAGCTTCCTGGTCAATGCGGGGAAATCCGACCTCACGCCGTCACGTCGCTTCGTCCATCTGGGATTGGAATTTCACACCGATCTCAACCACGTCCGGTTGCCAGAGCAGCGCATTTAGAAGTTGGCGACTTTTGCATGACAGGTGTCTCAGGAGACGGTGATCCCCGCCAGGCGCTGGCTTCAGCTTCTGGGACTGATGAGTGTGGCAGTCCGCTCCCCTGGGACGTCTCCACTCCTGACTGATACAGCTGCACCTCCTTCTCCACTGGCGGCCCTCGACGGACGACCTCGAGGCTCCGGATCCAGTGCTGCCCATGCGCCAGCCTCACCTTCTCCGCTGGGCGGATCTTGTCTGGCTTGCCGTGGGCGTTCCTCTCTACTCTCCGCCTCCCCGACTGTCCTTGTGCGTTGACGCAAGTCTCTCTGGTTGGGGCACTCACCTGCTACCGGGTGAGATGGCCTTAGTCGCCTGCTCAGTGTTAAACACCAATAACCAACCAACCAACCTGTTACCGGAGTTCGCCATGGCCTCCGGCGTCTGGCCCCCGGATCTGCTGGCGCAGCACATCAACTGGTTGGAGTTGAAGGCGGTCTGGCAAGCCCTGCTCACCTGGGAAACATGGCTGCGACAACGAGAGCTGCTGGTTCTCTCTGACAACTCCATGGTCGTCGCCTACATCCAGAAGCAGGGTGGGACTCGCTCTCCCTCGCTCTGCATGCTACTCTACCAGGTGCTCCGTTGGTGCGAGGATCGGAACATCACTCTCCGCGCGCGTCGCATCCCTGGCCATCTGAATGTTCTCGCGGACTCCCTCTCGCGTCGTGGTCAGCTACTTCACACAGAGTGGACGCTTCACCCGGACATCTTTCGGATGATTGGAGTGGCATGGGAGGCCCCCATGGTTGATCTGTTTGTGACGAGATGGAACCACCAGCTGCCGGTCTTCGTCTCGTCTGTCCCGGACCCGCTTGCTTGGGCAGTCGATGCTCTCTCCATCCCTTAGTCGCCTTCGCCTACCCCCTGACAGTGCTTATCCCCAAAGTCCTCCTCAAGCTCCGGGGATGCAATGTGATCCTGTTCCTGGTGGCTCCTCTTTGCTGGACCAAGGCGTGGATGACGGACCTCCTGAACCTCGCCACGGGCCCCCAGCTGTGGCTTCCCACGCCTCGCTCGATGCTCAAGCAACCGCGGCAGGCCCTTTCCCACCTGTGCCTCGAGCGTCTCCTCCTCCATGCCTGGAGATTGTGCGGCAGGCCCTCGCCTCTAGAGGCTTCTCAAGTGCGGCAGTGGAGGCTATTGCTACGGCTCGCAGACCCTCGACCAGACAAGTGTATGACGGCAAGTGGCGCGTCCTGTGCGACTGGTGTGATGACAAGCTCCTCTCCCCCACGGATCTGACAGTTCCCCAGCTGGCGGATTTCTTCCTCTGGCTGTTTACCGACCAGCGCTTGCTCCAATCACCATTTGGGGTTATCTGGCCATGATCGCAGACACATATCGGCATTTGGGATGCCCCGACCCGGGTGCCTGCAAGGACCTCTCCAACCTGATGGCGCATTTCGGGCTACACTGGCCTGCTCTTCGCTCGCTGGTCCCGCGCTGGGCCCTTCCGTGGGTGCTTACTTGGCTCAACTCCGCCCGCTTCGAACCGATCCATTTGGCACGGCTGCTGGACGTGACGCGGAAAACCTGCTTCCTACTGGCTCTCGCCTCCGCTTCCAGGGTCAGCAAGCTGTACGCCTTTTCAGCACGGCCGGCATGTTTGCAGTTCCGGGCGGATGGCTCGGTTCATCTGCTCCCCGATCTGGCATTTCTCACCTACCAAGATCTCGCCCCTGATACAGCCAAACGAATGCACATCAGGGCGCACAAGGTCAAAGGCTTCTAGCCTCGCATTCGACCGCAACTGCGCGGTCAAGGACATTGTGGTGGCCGTGGGCTGGCGAGCAGAGTCTACCTTCACCCGATTCTACCTGAGGGACCTCTCCAGCCAGCGCCAGAACCTTTCTCTGGTGGGAGACATCGCAGCGCCGCAACACCCTCCCGGCGCCCTAGGCACTAAGTATCTTCGCTAAAATTATCGGGAGGTTGCTTAGGGAGGGCCGGGCCTGTATTTGCGGGTTAGGGGCGTTATAGCAGCACCCACCTCCTCTTCGTAATTCTTGCATACGGTAATGTCATCGGTAATGTGTTTTGAGAAAACAAATGTATTTTTCTTTAAAATTTATTTTTTAAAAAAATACTTACCGATGACATTACTCGGATGACCCTCCCACCTAACCCGCTGACCGCCGGTCCACTCAGAAACTAAACTGAGTTCTCACGGTAAGGCATCCGTATGGGGATGAAGGGGAGACTACTCGGGTTACTGCCTAGCTATGGCGCCCCTCACTTGCCAACACTGCCCTATATGTACACAACAAATTTTGGCTAAAATTAGGCTAGCCAAATTAGGTAATGTCATGGGTAAGTATTTTTCAAAAAAATACATTTTAAAGAAAAATACATTTTTCAGGGCATGGGGTTGATGCTTTAAATCACCGTCGATTCCCCCTTTAGGACCAGGCATGCAGATCAAAGCTTTGAGTGATTGGTTTTCTTATGCTGTCCGTGGACACGCATGCTTTTTCCAGATGAGAGCTTTTGGGGACTGCTTTTGCCTCCTGCCCTTTGTGTTTTCTGGATCATTCTCATACCCCAGTGAGATTCCCAGGGTTAGGTGTCAGGCAGTGGAGGGGTGACATTGTCATGTTCAGGGATAACCTTTTTTTTTTTTTCTTTTTTTTTGTGCTCACTCCAGGGGAGCCCTGGGAGCAGGGGAGTAGGTAAGGAATTCCCTCTTCCTATTGTTTATTCTCCTAATAGTAATGCCGTCTTGTAGAGCAGATGGAAACATTCCAAATTTTATGTAAATTTTCTTATTGTGACACTTACTGGATGACAAGTATATAGGCTTGGAAGGGGGGTTGGGGGGGGGGGGGGTGGTATTTTCACATAAAATGAAATATGAAATGATACAGTGTGATGTCATTGTAAAAATGCAACGAACAAACATACAAAAGTATCGGTAATCTGAATACAATGTTTGTGCATTTTTTATGCTGATAGTTATTGCCAGCTGCAAGAAAAAGCAGGGTTTGAAATAACCGGGGGCTCGGGGCAAAAAGCCCCTTACTTTGGCCTCGGGCCCTCTACTTTCATGTCCACGGGGCCCGACATGCCCCATTCTTTTCAGACCTATTTTGTCTCAAGCAGTGGTAGGCGGTACTCGGCGCATCAGCGGGGTCCTGACACAGGCCATGAACTTTTCACCAAAAACATGTCGCTGGCTATTTTTAGCATGGTACACATTGCATCAACCTCTCTTTGTTGCATAGCGGTGAGGGCTTACGTTTTAGTGCATCTGTGCATCTCTGACGCACTAGAACTCAAAATCACTTACTGACAGTGTAACTAAGGGGTAGTCAGACGCACTAAAATTCTGTGCATCTGCATCTGAGACGCATCATCCTTGCGTACCCTAACAGAGGTCGGTGACAGTCGTTCTACTTTTAGTGATGAGTTGGTTCGTTTAGCCGCTCGCTTGGTCGTGGCTACGTTCAGTGCGAGTGTCCGTGCGAGTGAAACTGGATGGGCAAACTGTTGGTTTACGTGTGGTGTCAGCATGTTCTTACAAAGTGCGCGCTACATGTTGAACGCTTCACTTGCTGTGACGTCACCATTCATACTATTATGGGATACGGCGTTGTGCATTTCACTTTCGATCTTGAACGAAGATGTAAATGGTGGAGAAAAAGCAATGGAATCTGGGATGCTTCGGATTCTTCAATCCGGCACCGTATAATCATGATAATCGCTTAGAAGAACGTTGCACTTTGACACTGCCGTCTCCATCGACAAGCGACAGTACCAGAAATGATACCCCTGGGTCGTGTGTGGCACCACTGCTGCGACGCAGTTTTCAGAGTTCATGGCTGCGTGTATTTCCATGGCTAAAACACGGCAGCACGCGAATGACATATGCAATATGCATGGAGGTAAACTCAAAAAGCAAGTCCAGAAATTTGAACAGAAATAAGTTTGTCAGTTTTTTTTTTTTTTATCTTGGTCGATCCATCTTCAGTTACACAGTTGTTAGGCAAAAGCTCTAAAATTGGAGAAATACATCTTTTGGGTTAATGGGTTTAAACCAACTTTTAAGTACACACACACACACACACACACACACACACACACACACACACACACACACACACACAGAGAGAGTTTAGACAAGTCAGACTTTGGTTGTCAATAGGGAAGCCGAAGCTGTGTTTCAACACGTTTTACTTCATGTTTTTTCCTCTTTGGCAACAAACAAAAACAGATTTTGGTTAGCGGTTTCCTACGGTGATGGCAAGACTTGCTGTTATTGCCTATAGCACGTCAGGACTTTCCTGACGTTGTCCTGACAGCGATTTCCCTATGAGCGCCTTAGTTGCGTATCCTCTCAAGATGGCTGCCACGCCTAGCATGATGACGTCAGCTTCCCAAGCCCTATATGCATTCAGCAGAAAAGGCTATGTTCTCTGTTACAATAGATTATCAAATGATCATACAAATAAATACATATTATTATATATGTGTTTTTCTGTGTGTGAGGGAGACAGGTTTTTGCACGATAGCTCACCAGTTCAATAATCAGTATCATGGAAAGGACACACAACAAATTTAAAGAGAAGAGAGTGAAATGAGTTAATTTATTTTAAAGTAAATACACATGAAAATTTATACCTGGGAGTCTACAGACCCTTTAACCTGTTGTGAAAACAGAAGCCCTGGCGGTCTAGCACGATACATTCACTCTGCTGTTTGCAGCTAGTTTTTCTTCTTTTAGCTAAAGCCGCTTCCTCCCGTGAAGGCCTGGAGTTCCTATGTTTTGCTGTCTTGTCTGTAAATCATGTGACGGTTCATGAGCCCCTTACTTTACTATGGGGCCCCCTACTTTTACTAACAGGGGGCCCGAAGGGCCCCATACTTTTGAAAAGTATTTCGAACCTTGAAAAGTCATGAAAAATCTCCATGTTTAAAAGATGACAGCTAGAAACACACTTGCACTAACATTGCCTGTTTAAGTGTCTTTGTCCTGAAATGTCCTGGGGTGTAGGAATAGAAGTCACCATGGAAATTCACTCATTACAAATGGTTCATATAGGCACTGTCATTTTGTCTCTATCATGTGATAGGCTCTCGATCAAACTATCCTTGTTTTCATGATTGTTTCCTCTTCCTGCTGATGCCAGTAAACAAGACTGTTGGTTTGGAAGATAGTCCTGAGGAAATTTTCCAAAGCTGAGGAATTTTCTTGTGAAGCTGAGCCACCATAACTGCAGATTTTGAGGGAGACATCACATGGGATAGCGACACAGATTTTGAATTTGCATGGTTTCAGGTGCTAGACTTGCAGCTGCAAACAGTAGAATGACTTGGAGTCAGGCTTGGACACAGACCACGATGGATTTTGATGTTTCTAGTGTTTAGGGCACTTTCACTTTTTCAAGTGATGATCAGTGCGAAAGCCAGAATCATTCAAGGTGGGGCACTGTCAAGTTAAAACCTAGGTCACTACTTTTCAAAACTTCATAACTGGCTAGCATTTTGGGGAATAAGTCTTGAGTTACGTTTATGTGTTTAAAAGTTGTTTTCATGACGATTTGTGGGCAGAGCGACTGGAAAAGTACACAGAAAACTGTCATGGGGAATTGTCAGAAATATATTTGTTGTAAATCTGTATGCACTCATATCTATCAAAATCCTTTTTAAAGTGTCTTCTATTTATAGAAGACACTGTTAATAGGTTGGGTCGCAGTGGGGCATTTTCAGTAGCACACACATGACATCATAGGCAGGCAGACTCTGACAGTGAAGCAACATGATAAAAATCACATCATGTAGAGTTACACAAACCGTATAACGTACTTTTGGTGCAAAGTGCCGTATGTGTGTGTATGTAAAAACGAAAATCTCCAAAGTTTGCGTATGTGCTAGCTTGAAAATAAGGAAAATGCTTTTTATTCAGTGGGTGTCTAAGAGGGCTTTTGAGCATATTGAAATTTTATGTCTCATTGTAGAGTTAATGACCATTTATAGTTGGTTGACCCACCTTAGAGTGCGTAATTGTCATTGTTTTCCTCCCCATGTCACACAACCAGTCACTTTAGTGCAAACCGTACCATGTGACCATGATATAAAAACCTCTGTAGCAAAAAATGGCAGCTTTTTGTAGCCCTCTCGATGACGCATCTTAGATGCCAGTTTTGTTCTATAAAAGATCGCCAAATGTTCTAAAGTACAAAGTTACTTAGTGTTGTTCGAAACAACAAGCACGCTCAGTACTCGAGACAGCAATGTCATGACATATTTTAAATTACGTCATAAGTCTATTATGTATAAATGTATATTCCTTTGACGTCGGTCATGTCTGGCGTGGTCCAGGTCGCAAGATGTCTTCTTGATTTCTTTTACGAAAATAGTGGAGGAATGAAAACCAATCGCGTTATTGGTTGGAGGGGTTCGCTGCACAGACCCTTGTAGGCCTGAGGGAGGTCAAAGGAATCATTGTACCCCTCAGACCTCCCTCAGGCCTACAAAGGTCCGTGTAGCGAACCCCTCCGACCAATAACTTATATTCACTGGAAATTTTGAGAAAGACATTGGATTAGTTCATTAGCCAGATCTGTACCTTTTGAACTTTTTGGAAAAAAAAACTATTGCAGAAAAAAATGTCAAAAGTAAGAATCATCAACTTGTGGAGAAAAATCAGACAGTGAAGGTGACGTAAAAGCACAAGACATGTATGTGTTATACAGTGTTCCTGAATTGACGCAAAGCACCAGTATATCAGTATGAATTGACCCAATGCTCTCTCTCTCTCTCTCTCTGACAATTTGATTTAGTTAGGAATAGAGTTGTTCGATATCTTTGTTATGATATTTGTGAGTGTTTTGTGCAAAAAGTGGGAAAATGCAATATATGCAATTGCATAGGCCTATATAGAAGAGACTTTGTGGGCAGATTCACCCATCTTGTTATATTATAAACACAAACACTTTCACCGTTGAGAAAAACAGTAACAGCAACAGGTATCAAAAATCAGTGATTTTTTTAAATTTACATTTAATATCATCCATTTCATCACTGTTTCCCCTGAACTAAGATTAAAGAGAAATTCTAGTGCCAGTAAGCTGATACAAAGAGGGTTACCAGTAACACTAAGCAATACAACATAAACATGGAATTTTATCTTTGAGCTGATGGTGCCAGCTGCTCCATTAGTTCAACCTTTAGCTCTGACAGACTTACAACAGAAGGTGACACCATTCTGCTTGTAACAGAAGGTGACACCATTCTGCTTGTAAATGTTATCTCCCTTGGGTGGGCAACTCATATCATGGGTACATTTGATACCAGCTTTTTAGCAAACCTCTACCTCAGGCACAAAATTAATCTAGGGCCTTTTTGTCTACCATATTGAAAATATGGTAGACTTTGAAATGGGGCTGGGTCAGAGCCCATTCCGGAGCATGCACATGACGTTTTTGGCATGCGGCGCAGAAATTCTGGCAAAGAAGTAACACGATAAAAATGACATCACGTCTAGCTACGCAAACCTTGCTAAAGAACGTCTTTTTGGCCAAGCGCCATATGTGTGTGTGCGTGTGTGTGTGTATATGACAGCGACTAGAGCCCACGTTTGAGGACAGACAAGCTTGAAATTTTAGGATATTGATCCACACTGGAGTCTGTAATTTTTCTTAATTTTACTAGATATTTTGCATATAGCTAGATAAAAGGGAGATATTGAATGAGTTCGTTAACGAGCTTTGTACCTCTAGAACTTTTTGAGTGATAATTAATTTTTTTTTTTTTGCTCACGTGCGAAGCAAAAGTGAGTATGTTTTGGGCCATAGCTGATGCATACTAATTTAGTCGACTCATCACAAAAGGGGGGGGGGGGGGGGGGGGGGTTGACATGTGTGAAAAATGCTTACATTTTCAGAAAACATGGATTTTGCTGCTGCAGAAGCCAGCCCTTGTCACAGAGGTCACACATATGTAAATCGGTCATACATGTGAGCCTTTCTTGTTAAAATATATTTTTTCATGTTTTTGGGATTAATTGTATGAATTATATGGGTTAATCTTAAAACAATAGAATTTTTTATGAAAAAAAAAATCTTCTCATTAAAAATAGCATGATATTTTGTTTACAGTATTACATAAGCCTACTGTTTGTCTCAGCTGTCGGGTATGATTAGGTCATTTGTGACTTGTATGCCCTAGGTGTGAAAATAGACAATGTTCTGCACCACTTCTTAGGAGTCACTTGTAAAACAGCTAACATAACTTTAATTTTTCTTTTATTAAAAAAAAAAAAATTCTCATTAATCCCCGCATAATTTTTCATAAGCAGTGTTTGCATAAACCTGCTGTTTGTCCCGGCCCTGAGGTAGAATAGGTCAAATTGTGACCTGTAAGCCCTAGGCGTGAAAATCAGCAAGAAAATTGCAAAGTTGATTCTCTGATATGTCAAATGTTAGTACTGCGATGAGTGATGTATAACATCGAGTCGTCACTGTGAACACAGCGTCGTGGGACTAATGATGCTATGACGTGAAGCTTGAAGTGATGTCATTTCGCTGCTCATGCTATTATTCTTCTTCAGAATAGCTATGCTACACCAGACCACAGAGCTTACGAATGGCGGGAATCGCCATGTGTCTGTCTTTATTTCTGTGTGCCAGTGTGTGTGGATCAGAGGGTGGGTTAGAGTAGAAGGAGATGGATTCCTGTCGCTATATGAGCCCTCAGAGCGTACTAATGGCGGGAAGCGCCATGTGTCCATCTTTATTTGTGTGCGCCGACGTGTGTGTTGATTAGGGGCTGGCTTAGAGAGGAGGGAAATGGATCAGCAATTTAAGCCTAAAAATATGAACAACCCTGAATGTTCCTAAAAGATAAACGCATCTGAGCTTCAAACAATACAGTAGACTTTGGGATGAAATCCTCATCTTGTTTTACAGTATATGCTATTACAAGACATTGAAGAACCTATAGAAAGCAACTTTTGATATATTTCATGCCGTCTGTTGTGTGTGTGAGCAAATGTTTAAAAAAATTTGCATAAAAATTACTGTGTTGGTTTTGTTACATGGCTTTACTGTGCTGAGTGATGTCTATGCGGTCTGAGTCACAAGTCCTCCACATTTAATCTGATTGCACAAGACAGCAGCGGAGTGTCATATCTAAGTGTCCCTGGTAGTAGGAAGCAAAATAACATTTTATGAACAAAGTGACTTATGAGAAATGTCCTTTTGCACATAATGTGCTTCGATAGCCTTATCACAGCAGATAAGCCCCTAACAGCAAGTGAGTAAAGTTTTTCCAATTGCAGCGATTGTGAAGTTTGGTAACCAATATTTGAAATGTTCTGAATGCCTTTTGAGCGTGGGAGGCTGGTATTTTGTAATCCAGACCAAAAAGGTGACTGCCAAGCGTGTGAAATGTGTTGTACCGTTTTTCTAAGCGTGTTTCTTTCTCCGTTGGGTACTTCTTGGTATTTTGTAGTATGGTCATTTATTATCAGTACTTTTAGAAACAGTCAGGGAATTTAGTCAAACAGTGTCCTAATGAGCACCATAGGCACATGATTACAAGTAGTGATAAGTCTGATTGAAGGTCTGTGAAACAGCTGCGGTGCAGTAAGCTAATTTTTGGTTCACGTCCGTGGTAAACTTTAATGTTGGCATTTTCTCGGCGAATATTTAACCTCAAACTTGGCCCAAGGGTACTTTGCAGTAAAACCTTTCTAAACATACCAATTTCAGTGACCTCTCTCAAAAATCAAGGTCACAGGTGGTCTAGAAAGGGGTACAAAATAGAAATACATGTATTTTGACACAAATTGTTTCTGCTCAAATACCAAGGTATTTCACTGTGTCCACAGATTGCCACAGATCTAAATTTCCAGGAGACAGAACTCTATATACCTACTTTGTTTTTGACTCTGCATGGGAATTACTTCCCTTGGCTGAACATCAGTTTCCAGCAAACACACTTCAGTTTTGGTGGTTTCAAACAGAAAATGTGTCTTGTCTTCGTAGACACTGTCGCCATTTAAAAATGTGACTCACTTACTTCTACTTTTAGGGGCTGTGCTATACCTCAAAAATGGCTGAAATCACAGAAAAACGTGCTGATGTAATTCAGGGAGATTATTTTTCAAGACTGGTGTAAAAGAAAAAGCATGACAATTTTTTTAGTTTCTAAAATCCATGCACCCACTTCTGTCAAGGGTGTTATGCGCAAAAGAGTGTATCGCTGTGAGCCAGCAGGAACCAAAATAAGTGTTGCCTTTGTGCACATAAGTGCATGATATCATCAAATCACACATTTCTTTTGGCATATTCCCACCACAAGCTTCAAATATTTTTGGTGTAATGTGTTTTCCAACAGTGTTATGTGCAAAAGAAATAACAGCACTGAGGGCTATCCATGGTCCATGGTGAACATTAACGTTGGCATTTTCTCAGAGACCATTCAGGCCTCAGACATCAAACTTAACCAAATGATACTTTGTGACAAGTCCTTCCTCAGCATATTATTTTGTGGACCTCGTTGAAAGGTCAGAGTCACAGAGGGTCAATAGATATGTCACAAATTGCCTTATTTTGACAGAAATAGTGTTTTCTAAAAATATATATTTAACTTTATAGTGAAACGTGGTACAGAGATATCTGATGATAAGACCATTCTCTGCATGCTAATTTGGATGCATACTTTTTCACATTTTTTAACCCAATGTGGCACAAAGACAGTTGATGATAGATAAAACCTTCCTATGTATAGTCAAATCTGTTAGGGCCAAATTATGCATTATGGGCCTTTTGCTCTGAATTCTGCACGTTGGTAGAAAATTGTGATAAAAGAAAATTCCACACCTGGGGCATCAAAGATTTTGCTAAATGTTACCATGGCAACCAGTGCTAAAAATGACGATTACCATATCCTATATATACTGATTTTTGTGATAGAAATAATATTTTGCAATCTTTACCATGGATTTTAGGTTGTCCATCATTAAAATAGAAAACAAAATCAAAATTACTAGTGGGCACATACTCACTGTTGACAGAGAATATGTTATTACTGTTTGTTTACAGATTACACTTTAAAGTTGCTTGAGTTGTGCTTATCAAACTAGACCCTTCATTGATAGCAGTATATTTGCATTACTTGGCAGAAACACAGCTGCTTAAAAGATGAATAAGTTAATTTGTACAGACTGTGTATTTACTTCATACAGTTGCCACGACAACCATTATTTAAACTTGATAAAGATCTGTATATGTACTACCACATTCGAGGGTCAAATTATATGGAAATTGTGATCATGAAACATCCAAACTGTCCTCTAAGCTAGCTGAGGTTTGCACAAATGATACAGTTTGATCCTGATCGTTGTCAGCTGATGCGTTGCTAATTCCGTTACACTTCTTGTAACATAGCAATTTAATCCAACATTGCTGGTCTGAATGGTCAAATTAATTTGTAGAAAAAAAAAACAACTCATATATTTATGTGTTACAATGGAAAGTGGAAACAAAAACACAGCTTAGCCTTTTCAAATGTGGTTTCCATAGCAACTAGTGTTGTTGTTTTTGTTTTGTTTTTAATGCCCAGAACCAACTGTAATGATATTTTACAGACTATTTCTAGAATCAATATACTTGATTAATTCCAATAGTAGTTGGTAAATAGTCCTTAACCAGATGGACTGTGATATTCAGTAGCAGCATGTTCAACGTGAAGGTCAGGGTTGCGTCCAGTTTTTATTAAATATATGGACTAAGTCTGATTCAGCAACATCTTCTCTAAACTGCTCTTTAAACCTGCTTCCTGCTGCTCCACATGATTACTGTTGTAGATAAAAGAATGTGATAAATCATACCAGTGGTTTTTTTTGTGCTTAAGTTCAAGGGCACAATGGTTCCAACATTGACTGTATTTTCAGGCAATTTTCTGAAAACTGTTTGACCGATTTAAAACAAACACTATGGATTGATATTCTGGAACAAGGTCATCTTCATTTTATGTTTCCTGTTGATTCTATTAATGATTTATTTGTCACATTTAGACCACTTTAATTAAGATTGTGAGTGAATTGACTCATTAATACAAAGTTTAGTTTCAACAAACATTATGCCTTCTGCTTCAAGGTCAAGGTCATAGTAACGACAATTATATTTTATTTTGTTTATTACAATTTCAAAAGAAGGTTTAATTCCATTTTAAATCCAAAGTTGATTGAAGACAGCAATATGTATTACATATATTTTCTTTGACAAAGACCAATGACATAAAGAATACATTTATGACAGTGTGTTTGCGTCTAGAGCGTTTGATGCCCACACACTCCCTCACCTCTTTCTGGCAACAGCCAAAAGAGAGCTGTGGCCATGTGGCAAAAAATGTACAAACACTCATGCTAACAGTTTGTGAAGTGAGAGATGGCTACACAAAGAACCCAACAATTTTACAAAATATGTTAAATAACGATTTAAAAAAACCAACAGGGAACGGAAAAAGTGCAATACAAAATGGCTGGAATGACCGTGACTCTACATTACAATGATACATTTCTTGCACCAAACGCTTTACACCTATAACAATTATTATCATGCTAAATCTGAAGCAAACTGGTCAAACACTTTTGGATAATTATGGTCTAAATGGATTTTACAAATATAACTACTATAACCTTGGCCTTGCATGCAGTAATCTAACCTATCAGTCTTGGGAAAGGAACTTCCTGATTCTGTCTGACTCTCTTTCTGCCCTGCAGACCCTTCAGGGCGCAGGTAAAGACCACCCCCTGCTGGTGCAGATTAGAGGAGAGCTTTACGTGGACTTGATGACATCATTTTTATTTGGGTCCCAAGGGCATGTGGGCATCGAAGGCAACAGGATCGCAGATTCTGCTGCCAACAGTGCCCGCAGTGACCCTGTCCCTGACACACAGACTGTTCATAGTGATTTTAAACATATGATTAGTGTGTACATAGCCAGCGAGTGGCAGTCCGAGTGGGACAAAGAGGAAGAGAACAAGCTGCATGAGGCTCTTCCTACAGTGTCCGACAGTCTACCTCATCGCTGTGGCAGCCGCCATGAGGAGACTGTCCTTACTCGGCTCCACATCGGGCACACGTATGTTACGCACTCTTACTTACTAAAACAGGATGAGCGTCCATGGTGTTTTGCCTGTGATGAGCAGTTTTCTGTTCGACACTTTTTGCTGTATTTTGCCAATCTCATTGACACCAGATATAAACACTTCACAGCAGACTCCTTGCAGGTTTTGTTCCGGGATGTTCCCTCGGACAAAATCTTCAATTTCTTGAGAGAATGCAATATTTTTAATAAGATCTGAGCATTCATAGACTATGTGAATTTCACTATTTTGCCCTTTTTGAGAGTCTGTAGACGTTTCTTTTAATGACTCGTGCGACATTTTTTGCCTGCCATATTTTTAAGGTATAACATCTTGTCTTAAGACCTTGCTTTTAGTCTGGCCGACCAGATTTTTACCCATCCCGCCGTGAGATGGCCTTAGTCGCCTGCTTGACGTTAAACACCAATAATAATGTTTATCATGACACTATAAGTTAATTACCAAGGATTATCATTTTAGTAACAAGTACTACCACTTGCTCATGTTTCAGTCAAAGCTAGTTTATGTGCAGTTATATATATATGTCCTGAGAAGAATACACAATGTGAAACAAATATGATTGCCATGGCCTGGACCTTTATGGAAAGGGTGTGTCACTCATGCACAAAACAATTTCCATTATTATGGTGTTCGTATCTCAAGTTTGGAATAAATTAATCAAACTTTTCAAAGATCTCACTTAAAGAGACCAAAAACAAACATTGCTGCTGTGACCTTGACTACAACAGCTTGATTTTGTTAAGCACTTTCATTTATCAAAGACTATTATCTTGTAAGGTTTGAGTCATATTGGTCTGATGGTTCTAAAGATATTACCCTAACAAGAATACATACATTAAAAACAAAGATGTCCACCACAACCTTGACCTTACAGAGACCGATGCATTTCTTGCATATAACATTTCTGTGATTAATATTATCATTTCACCAAATTTGAAGCAAATCGGTTGCAAATCGGAAGCAAATCAGAAGACTTTGCATAAGCAGATCAAAACCAAAAACTCCAGGCTCTTTCTGATGACCGCAGAGTTACAGAGATCAGCGAGGAAGAGGTATTGATGGTCCTCCGCTGCCTTCAGCCACACAAAGCCCCAGGCCCAGACGGAATCAGTGGTAAGGTGCTGCAGTCCTGCAGTGCCCAACTGGCACCAGTCCTCACGCAGATCTTCAACACCTCCCTCACGTCAAACTCAATCCCATCAGTCTGGAAACACTCCCTGATCTCTCCAGTTCCCAAGAAACCAAAACCCTCTTGCCCTAATGACTACAGACCTATTGCCCTGACCTCTATCATCATGAAGTGCCTCGAGAGACTTGTCCTGAGTCGACTACTCAGTCAGACGAGCGACCAGCTCGACCCCCTACAGTTCGCATATCGCCACAACAGGGGTGTGGATGATGCAGTCATCACTCTCCTGCACCTAATCCTCACTCACTTGGAGACACCAAAGTCCTTTGCCAGATCCTCTTCGTTGACTTTTCCAGCGCCTTCAATACAATGAGGCCTCACCTTCTGGCTGACAAGCTGCGTCACATGAATGTCAGCCCTTCTCTGATCCTATGGATCTTGAACTTCCTAGTGGAGAGGACGCAGTGTGTTCGTGTAAACAACTTGATGTCCTCCGTCATCACCACGTCCGTGGGCAGCCCCTTTACATCCTATTCACAAATGACTGTACCAGCTCCAATGACAAGACTCACTATGTCAAATTTGCAGACGACACTGCAGTTGTTGATCTGTCAAACTCAGATGCTGACTACTTCGCAGAAGTGGGTCAGTTTGTTTCATGGTGTCATAGCAACCATCTACAGTTGAACATAGGCAAGACTGAGGAGATGGTTGTCGACTTTCGGAGGCCTGGCAGTGGGCCAACTTCCGGGAGCCCACTCCCACCTCCTCAGTCCCTGGTGATTGATGGCACTTTTGTCACACGCACAGATGTTTACAAATACTTAGGGACCTTGATTGATTCACGGCTATCCTTCACCGACAACACAGACCTCATCTTTAAGAAAGCCCAAGGGAGACTGTATATGCTGCGCAAACTCCGCTCCTTTGATGTGAGCCCCAAAATCCTCAGGCAGTTCTACCTCTGCTTTATAGAAAGCCTTCTTACATTCTCCTTTGTCTCATGGTTCGGCTCCCTGGGCGAGAAGAACTTTAGGAAGCTGAATAAGATAATCAGGCTTAGTGAGAAAATCGTTGGGGGCAGGTTGGAGAGCCTTGACGGCCTCTACAGGACGAGAATGATACGCAAGGGCCTGAGGCTGGCAGCTGACATTTCCCACTGCCTTTCTAAGCACCTTCAAAAGCTCCCGTCTGGCCATAGGTTCAAGGCTCCTCTTGTTAAAACCAAACGCTACAAGGGCAGCTTTGTACCCTCGGCCATCCGTCTCCTAAATGAAGAGTGTGTTAACTAGCGTATATCTCTCTCTCCTTGTTGACGCCGTCGAGGAACTTGCACCTCAGATGTCGCAGTGGCATCTTGCAAGTGACAGACTCACTCCTATACCACTAACACTGTACACTGTGGTCATGGTTTTTTTTTTTTTTTTTTTTTTCAACATTGTTATAATGTGGCTAAAACCGTACGTGCGCATGTGATCCCAACGAAAAGTTTTTGAATTGAATTGAATTGAATTGAACCAAATATGGCTGACGTGCAGAGAAGACCAAACTGGTGACCAATAACGCCAGTGGCATTGGCACTGAAATCATGGTTGGAGGCGAAAAACTGGAAGCAGTTAAGAAACTCAAATACTTAGGAGCCATTGTAACAGATGAGGGATCAAAACCAGAAATACTGTCCAGGATTGCGCAGACAACAACAGCACTGACAAGATTAATAATAATAATAATAATGAGTACTTGTATAGCGCCTAACCTCAGATTAGAGCTCTAGGCGCTTAACAAAAACTAATGTACAAAAATAACTAATTCCAAAAATGCAATTTACAAAAAGTACAAAAAACAAAATACAACACACTCTGTAAACAAGCTATAAAGTCACCATTCAAAAGTGCTACGCTTATGGACTCATACTGGCATTCACACACACACTCACACACACACTACTTCTAACATAGATAGAGATGACCTTAACATGACAGGTGTGTGACAAAGTCATTTGTAGCTGACAGAAAAAATATGGGTCTTTAGGGCTCGTTTGAATGCCTCTCTCGAATCCACGTATCTCAGTTCACGTGGGAGGTAATTCCAAACAACTGGGCTTTGGTATCTGAATGACCTCTCACCAAACGACTTTGTTTTGACAAGAGGGATACGTAAAAGTCGGCAGCAGAGCGCAAATTCTGTCTTGAGGGCGTATACAGCTGGAGAAGAGTGGCAAGGTAGTGTGGGCAGGAACACGTAATACAACTGTGAGTCATGCATGAAATTTTGTACTGAATCCTAGCTGTTACAGGTAACCAGTGAAGAGAAGACAGATGGGGTGTGATATGATCTGATCTAGGGACTCTAAGAATCAACCTAGCAGCTGAGTTTTGAATTTTCTGGAGTTTGCCAATCAGACACTGGGAACAGCCAGCCAAAAGAGCATTGCAATAGTCTAATTTAGACAAAACAAAAGCGCAGACAAGTACTTTAGTTGCTTCAGGTGTCAGATAGTGGCGGACTGAAGCAATGCGTCGCAGTTCAGTATAGGCGGATCTGCAAACGTTCACATGAAGGCGCATGGACAGGCTACTATCAAGTGTGACACCCAGATTTTTTACATGGGGGGAGAAAGGGACATTATTATTATTATTATTATTACTGACAAGATTGAAGACCATATGGAAGGACAGAAACATCACACTCTGCTCCAAGATCAGACCGATGCACTCCTTAGTCATCTCAGTGTTCTTGTATGCCTGCGAGTCATGGACCCTCACAGCAGACCTTGAAAGGAGGATACAAGCCACTGAAATGAGATGTTTTCGAAGGCTGCTTGGCATTTCATACAGAGATCACATCACGAACGAGGAAGTGGGAGGCAGAATCAGGCAAGCCATCTGGCCCTATGAAGACCAATTAGCCATTGTGAAAAAACGCAAACTGAATTGGTATGGGTGTGTCACGCGTTCAGCAGGGCTTGCCAAAACAATCCTGCAAGGCACTGTGCAAGGAGGACGAAGGAGAGGAAGACAGAGGAAAAGATGGGAGGACAATATCTCAGAGTGGACAGGACTGAAGCTGGGCGATACGCTGAGAATGGCAGAGAACAGAGAGGAATGGAGGGAGCTGGTTGCCAAGTCATCAGTGGTGCCCCAATGGTCGGCAAGACTACGGGATATAGATAGATAGAATAGGCTGATGTGACCTTGGCCTTACAGGTAGGGATTGCCAAAACTTTATCATGGCAGCTCCTCTTACTGGGAACAATTTAAATATGTCTTTGAGCCAAGTCATTGAATGTCTTTCATTGATATCGACTACCAGTGGTATCAGGAAAAATACATTGTATAAACTTAGGTATTTTGATCAGACAAATATGTTGACCCTTGGCCTTTGAGAGAGATCAACCAAACTAGTACCCATGGTCATATATCTTATCATAAAATACATGTATCTGTAAGTAAAATTTGATTACAACTTTGGTTAAAATACCTGAGATCACTAAGAGTTTGTTTGAAAGCAGACATTATATATGTGTTGACCTCTCTTGTTCCTTTGACCAATCAGACTAGTCCACAAACCAAGCAAGCACAGAAATGCCTTCTCCAGAGCAACCTGTGATCCATGTTTGACCTCTAAATGTATAAAACTATAATAGCATATCTGAACAAACTAGAAAACTGGTGAATTGTGTCCTTTGTTTTCGTCTTTGTGGCCTTGACGTTGGAGAACGGTCAGCCAGAATGATATATATATTTTTTAAGTCTTACCTCAACTATTCTTGCGTCAGGTTTAAATCTCTGGCTTCTATAGTCTATGAGAGTATTCCAATTTTTTTTTTCAGTACTGTATGCATTGCCATTGACCTTCATTTGACCTCGTCCTTGATCAATAACAATTATTTGGTAGGCTTAACGTCATCTTACATCTGAGACACAAGCATGAACTGCTTGCATTAGCAGATGTTGTGTGTAATGTATTGCTGGCCGTTACAGTTATTTAAACACTATTGTGACCTTTGACCTTGCCTAGACATACGCAAATGCAGAAAACAGTTGCTAAAACATACTAATAAACTAGTATATTTGTAGGCAAACACAACAGCTCAAGCGTATCTCTAATGATTCTGACTATTACATGTTAAACAGGAAAATATGCATATACGCATGTGTACGAAGAAACAAATGCACAAGCAACAGTCTCTGTCTCAGCTGAACACTTAAACATCGACTTCTGTAAATTCATTATAAAATATTTTTGATTGTTTGTGCGATGTGCTCACAAAACTAAATCTCGCAGGGTTTAAGCAACTATATTTAAGTGTGGTTGCCATGGAAACCAAACAATCTGCGATGCCTCAGGTGTCAGAAGCGTTCATTGGATGGAGGATTACAACTGTGCAACATGTCGGAAAGACAACTTCAAAATGCGCAATTCAATAAGAGACTGGAGTATAGACTTATGTGATTGACCACTCTAGGTCAACAGAAGGCAATAAACGTGTGAAAAATGCATATTTTTGACAAAGTGTAAGATTTTTCAGGTACTATGGCTAACTCTGAAATTTATGTCAAGGCAGAACAATTGAGTGACCTTTTGAAAAGGTCAAGGTCACAGAAGGTTAGAGAAATTATGCAGATTGGTAATGCATGTGAACCGTTCTTGTTCAAATCATTGTAGATTTATTTCCAATGAACCCCAGCCATAGAGAAAAACCTTGATACAAGATAGTCAGTCGGTGGTATGGAAAAATATGAGTTTAGTTTAGCGTAAGTGTACACAACACTTTGAGCTTACTTTTTGTGAGGAAGCAGGGGGGAAAAGTTGAACATTAGGGCTTAATGTAAGTTGTCTATCTTGTGTGAAGGTGATTTCAAAGATGGGATACCATATAGGGTCCGAGCACATTTTGACCCCATCTGGAATCAAAACCACGACCTTTCAGACAAGAATCAAGTGCTTTACCACCTGAGTTACCCAGCTTGTGATAGCAAATAAGCTATCATAGGACACCACTTTATGCACGTAAGGAAGTATAGGTCCTCTCATTTGTGGGCACACTCCAGCGGGCTACTGAGGCTCTCTTCCATCGGAGACACTCCAGTGGAGGTCACACCCCACAAAACCATGAATTCTTCTAGAGGCGTGATTAAAGATCAAGCATTGGCAGAACTGTCAGAAGATGAATATGTACAGAACCTTGATCACAAGATTTTCACTTTGTGCCACAAGTCTATAAATGACCCAGACTAACCAGAGTACCTCCGGGAAATAGTCCCACGCCATAACCCTCCGAGGCAGCTTCTGGGCATTTTCACACTGCGGACCTAGGTTGTGGAATTTCCTACCACAATCCTTGAGAGACATTGACTGCATTGGCACCTTCAGGAGGCATCTCAAAACCCAACTCTTTCTTGACTTTTAATTCTAGGACTACTGTGCACCAGAAGTTGCGTGTGTTGTTTTTATTTGTTTATTTGTTTTTTGCGTCCTGAGCATGCTGCTAGCATGGAGTGGATGCGCATTACAAGTGGATATCATCATCATCATAAAGTCGCAGGGGGTGACTTAAGTCAGGTGCTTCGCTTCCAAGCGAGGTGGTAGGGATATCCGTCTCCCTACCATCATCCTGACATTTGGCACCCCCACCCCTCCTGCTACCATCTGGGGAGGTTACTACTCCTTGAAAGTGAAGAAGTATGTCCCTCTCCCCCTTCGGTGCTTTAAGTGCCAAAAGTACGGCCATGGGCAGAAGACGTGCCACCAGGCAGAGGCTTTATGCGCCCATTGCACTAAACCCGGACACTCTAATGAGTACTGCACAGCCCCCCCCCCCACCCCCCCACCCCCCCCCCCCCCACCCCTGTGTGTGAATTGCCAGGGGGCGCGTATGGCTTCGGATAAGAAATTCCCTCGTTGGATATCCAAGTGCAAGATTCAGCAGGTGCGTTTGGAGAAGGGGCTGCCCTTTGCCGACATAAAAAAACTGGTCGACGACCCTGGTGCAGCTGAGGCTGCCCCAAACTCTAGTAACGCCTCTGTGTATACATTCAGTGCTGTGGTGGCAGGCAAGCGCCCCACTAAAGATTTCTCATGTCAAACCCCAACTTCTTGGTTGGGGGCGGAGCCTCGGCTCCTCTCGCCCCTGGAGACTAACCCTCCTCCAGTGGTGACGAGGAGCCAGGGAACGCACCTCCTGCTGCCCCTTAGCCTCAGCCTGTCAATCTTACTACAAAGGTTTCTGGCTCTGGTCGCATTTTACTAACCAGATGAACTTTTTTCCAGAACCTAGCCTGAGCATTGCTGGAGTGCCAATTAAGGTGGCCGAGGTGGCAAAGTTTCTAGGGGTCATCTTTGACAAAAGACTGACCTTCTGCAACCATATTAATTACCTTGGAACCTCTTGTCAAAAGACCCTCAACGTTCTTCGTGTTGTTGGTCATACTGACTGTGGGGTGCAGACCGCACTGTCTTACTTCGACTGTACCGGGCCCTTGTTCGGTCCAAACTAGATTACAGCTCTGTGGTATATGGCTCTGCTTCCAAGTCTGTTCTACAGCGTCTGAACACAATTTACCATCAAGGTCGGCGGATATGTCTGGGGGCCTTCAGGACGTCTCCGGTTCCTAGTCTGTATGCCGAGGTAGGGGAGCCTTCTCTCAAGCTCCGCTGCATCCGCCTCATGCTCAGCTACGTTCTGAAACTGAAGGCCCATCCAGACAATCCTGTCTATGATTGTGTTTTTAAACCGCCATTTGCAGAGATTTACGATACCCATCCGGGAGCTGTCCGACCTCATCTACAGGCGGCCAAAGTGGACCTGAACAGAGTTTCGGAATCTCTGCAACACATCACTCCACCCTGGCTATTACCAGTTCCTGACATCTTGCTGGACTTGACCGTCCACAAGAAGGACTTTGCTCCACCAGCCATATATCAACAGGGCCTCAATGAACGCCTTTCAAGTTTTCCTGGCTTTTGTCATATCTATACGGATGGGTCAAAGTCTGAGGATGGGAGAGTGGCTGCGGCTGCAGTGTCCTATCGCCATCCTAGACGCCCATTTAAGCACCGCCTCCCAGACCATTCATCTGTATTTAGTGCAGAACTGCAGGCGGTTCTGCTGGCACTCAAGCATGCTTATCGGTCTAGGGAAAGGAACTTCCTGATTCTGTCAGACTTTCTTTCTGCCCTGCAAGCCCTTCAGGGCACGGGAACAGACCACCCACTGCTGGTGCAGATTAGAGAGTTCTACGCAGACGTGATAAAGGAATATTATGACATCATTTTTATTTGGGTCCCAGGGCATGTGGGCAACGAAGGCAACAGGATCACAGATTCTGCTGCCAACAATGCCCGCAACGATCCTGTCCCTGTCGTACAGATTGTCTATAGTGATTTTAGTGATTAGTGCGTACATAGCCTGTGAGTGGCAGTCCGAGTGGGACAAAGAGGAAGCTAACATGCTGCATGAAGCTCTTCCAAAGGTGTCCAACAGTCTACCTTATCGCTGCGGCAGCCCCCATGACTGTCCTTGCTCGACTCCACATCGGGCACACGTATGTTACTCATATTTACTAAAACAGGAGGAACGTCCATGGTGTTATGCCTGCGGCGAACAGTATTCTTTTAAAAACTTTTTACTGTCTTGTGCCGATCTAATTGACACAAAATATAAACACTTCACAGCAGACTCCTTGAAGGTTTTGTTCTGGGATGTAGCTCTTCCTAAGGTGTCTGACAGACTACCTTACCGCTGCAGCAGCTGCCGTGAGGCGACTGTCCTTGCTCGGCTCCACATCGGGCACACGTATGTTATGCACTCTTATTTACTAAAATAGGAGGAGCGTCCATGGTGTTATGCATGCGATGAACAGTATTCTGTTAAACACTTTTTGCTGTAAACACTTCACAGCAGACTCCCTGAATGTTTTGTTCCTGAATGTACCCCCAGACAAGATCTTCAGTTTTCTAAGAGAGTGCAATATTTTTCATAAGATTTGAGCGTTCATAGACTATGATATTCTATTATATTGACCTTTTTGAGAGTCTGTAGACATTTCCTTTAAAGATCTGTGCATCATTTTAGCATGAAATATTTTTAAGATATATTTACATCTTGTCTTAAAGACCTTTCTTTTAGTCTGGCTGACCAGATTTTTACCCATCCCGCCGTGAGATGGCCTTAGTTACCTGCTCGGTGTTAAACCCAAATAACTAACTAACCTCTCATTTGCCCAAGGTCAATGTCAGTCGAGAAATGTTTCAGCTTCAACAAGTAATAATTCAGGTACCTGAGACCCTAGGCAATGCAATGCAACTGTTAAAACAGGTACATGAATATTTTTAATTTTTGGCCTATTTGTAACAATTTTTGTACCCATGATTGGTTAGACTTCACAGAGGACTACTTGTCTCTTTTTGTCTACCATATTCAAAATACAGTAGACTTTGAGATGGGGCTGGTCGGAGCACGCTCTGTAGCATGCAAATGATGAACATAGGCGGGCACACATCAGACACTGACGGTAAAGTAACATGACAAAAATTACATCATGCCTAGCTACGCCTAATCACGCTGTTGAACGTAAATTCGGTGGGAAGCGCCCGTTGTATGTGTGTGTGTGTGTGTGTATGTATGTATGTAGACACGAGTATCTCTGGTGTTTCTGTATGTATAGGTCTGAAACTTTAGGAAATGTTTGATCGAGATGTATTTGAGCATGTGCAAATTGGGTGACTTGTTCAAGAGAAAAATTGCCGTTTATATAAAGTCGGTTGACCCACATTTGAGTCCATAACTTTTTGCTCTATTCACTTGGAATTTTGGATATAGCTAGATTGGAGATAGACATTGAATGAGTTCGTAATCCAGCATTGTACCTCTTCAACTTTTTAAATAATAATTAATTCATTTTTGCAAGTTTTGGAGCCACTATATACTCCCATCAAACAGTCAGCCCTGGAAGAGGCTGTGTGAAACAAAACAGTCCCTGGAAGAGACTGCATGCTTTTCGGATGAGTGACGTGAAACATCAAATGTGTCACTGTGTACACAGCGTCGCGAGACTAGCGATGCCATGACGTCAAGCTTATAATGACGTTATTTTGCTGCTCATGCTATTCTTCTTCAGAATTTCTGTCATTACACGAGCCCACAGAGCGTACTATGGCGGGAATCGCCATATGTCCGTCTTTATTTGTGTGCGCCAGCATGTGTTTTGATCAGAGGATGGTTTAGGGAGGAGGGAAATTGATCAGAAGGATACGCTTAAAAATATGAACAACTCTGAATGTTCTTAAAAGAAAAACGCTTGTGAGCTCCAAACAATACAGTATACTTTGGGATGTAAATTCTCATCTTGTTTTTTATTAGTTTGATGTAGTTGCAACTCCTGTAGTGTTTTCAAAATGGGGCTACACGGCAAGAGAAGCACTAGAATTGTTGTCACAAAAAGGCTCTAATATGAATAATTTCTGAAGATTCATCAGATGGATGTGAACTTGCAACATATATTCAGACAATGAATGACATTTCATGGATCAATGTCTCATACTGACCTAAATTCTGTGCTTTTTGGAAAAGGAATGGTCCAATTTGCTGTGCCTTGATTGAGTTAATAAGTTCAGTCAGATCTTACCTTATCTAAGGTGTTTAACTATGTTTTCTGTCCAGTCGTCCTTCCGTATGCTTGATGGGACCCCCCCCACACGGGAGCAGTTCCTGACTTTATTGGCAGACATTGATGCCTTCCTCATCCGTGCCACCTACAACAGCATCATGAGCTCTGTCACTTTGCGCAACCTGGAGATGGACATCGCCGTACCCCAGGTCTCTGGCCGCCCCAGGACTCCAGAGGTGGAGAGTTGTCGCTGTCCTGATGGATACACTGGTCTCTCATGTCAGGTAGGAACTTTCAACTAGCCATACCGTACTGCTGACTCGGTGTGTGATTTCATCTGATTATGTAGAAGATATCAGTGATTTCTATAATCACAGGTGTTCTTGAGTAAATTCTGCTTGAACTAGCTACTAGCTATCAAAGATAATAATAAAAAATGCCAGCAGGTTTGTCTTTTTAGTCCTTTTCTCCATAAATATTTTTGGTTGTTTTTTTTGCCTACTTGCGACAACTGACCATACACATGCAACTGTGCAACGGGATTCCTGTGTAAAAATCTGCCTTCGACAGGCGATGAGATGTCTGCGACTAGGCAATATTTAAGCCATGCCTGCGATGTGCCTTACTTTTGTTCAAATTATAGTCGTTCCAGAGGCTCAGTGAGCCCCTGCAGGTGAATCTGTATGTCAGTATTTTAATGTTAGTAGTATTTGTATTAGGAAGGACAATTTGGAAGAGCTCGAGGAAGAGCAGGCCCAATATTTCAATCTTTGACAAAGTTGTACAGTCGGTCAGTCAGACTGTCTCTCTATTTTTCTCACTTTTTGTGTGGCTCTGTTTGTGTGTGTACTTTGATCTATTTATCTGGTTAACTTTACTTCACTTGTATGCATCTGTTCAACTTGTTCTTGTTTGCATGATAAATAAATAATATACCCCAGCCCTCAAGCTTCTCTCTCTCTCTTTCTGGACCAGCGTTATGTGTCCAGTATCAGTACAACATAAACACTCCAGACCAAAAAGGTGACTGCCACGCGTGTAAAATGCAAAGAAGTACCCAACGGAGAAAGATACACGCTTAGAAAAAACGGTTACAACACAATTTATTAATATTTCAGGTAAATACCCTTTGTCAAAATAGACAAACAGAGAGATCAATCGCTACTTATCTTCATTCGCAGAAGGAATGTGGCAACTGAAGGAGGCGACGTAAAATAAAATAAAAGGAAGAACAAAAGTGCATAAAAAGTAAAATAAAAATGACGTCAACAAAAAACTCACAAGAGAGAGACTTGGAGAGAAACTGAACACGAGAGTGTGTGTAAGCGCGCGCAGGAGCGAGCAAAAGTGAATGTGTGTGTGTGTGAGGCCAGAGAGAGAGAGAGAGAGAACGAACGGGGATTACCCTTGGGCACGAAGTAGGCTGAGTGTCTAATACACAAAGCCTGCTAAACACCAACTCGAAGGCAAACTTTATATTACCTTGAAGTTGAGGACTACCTCGGGGAAAAACATGAGGACCCCGGGGAATAAAAAACAGCATTTAGCACTGTAAAGCACGCAGACTTTCCCCAGTCATACGTACAGACTCTCGCACAACAGGCGCATACACCACTACTGACTCAGTCAGGCGCATTCACGCGGTAAAACCCAACACACTAGCTCTCTTTCCAAAAATGAACCTTTATAAAAGTAAACAATAAAAAGATCCCTCAACAGCTTATCTAAATTATGTACACCACACCCCTTCTCACTACAAGCACATCACCACCACATACACAAACAAAATGTAAATGCCAGGCTAGGTAATTGTCTCTCACAATCCAACCTGTTTGGTGTTCTCGCCTGGTTAATAAGTTCTGTCCTTTCACGTCTAGGCTTGCCAGTCCTTCGTCGCACGCTCCCAAGTCATCCCGTTTTTCGTACCGTGGACGCCCCCATCCGTGTCTGCCCTGGGGGACTTGGGTGTGCTTAACTACTTTTTAGTTCCCAGGGTCACCCTGGTCAGCCCCACAGGGTGGGTTTTTCCCTCTATTCTGGGGCATGTGTTTGTCTACCCTTGTCCATTTACCTCTATTAAAATGTTGCCTTTTTAAAACTCTCCCTACTGTCTGCGCTGCCTGTTGCTCTTGATATTAGATGTGTGTTGCTAAATGGTCTTAGCTTTATTTAGGCCCCATGTTGTAGGTTTATTTAATGTATTGGACCGGCTGGCGACATACATTCAATGTTCTGTTTAGTTGTTTTTTTCACAAGCAGTGCAGGCAGGTCCTGAGAAAGTCTTGTTGCTGTCAGGACATTAAGCAATATACAATCAATCAGTCAATCAATTATACCGTAGACGTCCTCGTAACTTGCCCTGTAGCGCAGTCCCTGCTGACCCGGGTGTCTCGGCACCGGTCGCCTGGTTACATTCTGACCTTTCACTTCTAGGCTTGCCAGTCCTTCGTCACACGCTCCCGAGTCATCTCGTTTTTCGTACCGTGGACATCCTCGTAACTCGCCCTGTAGCGCAGTCCCTGCTGACCCGGGTGTCTCGGCACCGGTCGCTCACTCCCTGAGTGAAGAGATGACCTCACAGTAGGTCCCTCCGCGCTAGCCTCTGGTGACTGAAGTCTCGGCGTCCGTCGCTCCACTCTCCCTGACAAGCACTCTGAATAAATAATAAAGTCCTAAATCATAACACTTGCTAAACACACACATATTGGATAATATGAGATACATTACGTAACCTGGCTGATACAAATAACTCTCACACGTTCATACACACACACACATGTGCTTCATAACCCGAACTACTTTCATAACACCCCATATCTTTGTCGCTACCTTGAAACAGACTATTAACCTGACACTGTGGCCATACATTATTTCATACACTGGAAAAGACTATACTTAACCATGTACTACATTCATAACGACTTGGCATACACACCTCACATTCCTTAGTTATCCATCTCGGTAAATAACTACATAGAAAAACACCAGTTGCCTCAATGAATTCCAAACCAACATAACTGAACCAAACCAGTCAACACTACACAAGCGAATTAACTCCTACTAACGCATACTATCTTTAACGCAGTAACCATCAATAATACATATAGAAACATACCTGAATTCTAGGTTTCAGAGTCTTGGAATATGGGCTAAGGTATCTCACACATGTCTGCCCACACTGACAGTAAAGCCCTGTACTGACGTTTGTACAGCTTTGTTCGCCTGAACTCACTAAAACCCCCATGCCAAACGTTTCTCTACAATTTCATGTGGGCCTCGTGCCTCACGGAATATCATCACAAAACAAACCACTAACAAAACTGTACTCTACTAAACCCTCTGTGTGAACCCTATGCATGAGCATAGAGTTTCATCACAAGCACGGTACACAACAAGTAATAAGTCATTGAATCAAAGCAAATAATAAAATTCATTAAGAGAATATCGGTAGGAGTGGATAAAAGGTAGTTGTGAAACCGTCTTCAAGGGTAACCCCAAAATAGAAGGGGGGGGGGGGGAGGGAGGGAGGAGGAGGAAGTGGCGTGAAGGGGAAAAAGGTTAAGGGAAAAAGCGTAAAGAGGGAGAGAGAGAGAGTGGGGGGCGGGGGGGGGGGGGGGGGGGAAGAAAGAGAGAGAGGGGGGGGAAGAAAAAGGACAGGGGGGGGAAGGGAGGGGAGGATAAAGGGTAAAAGAAACTACGGAAAGCCACACAAAGGGCCAGCCTAAAAATAGCTACATGGAAGGGGGAAGGAAGGGGAGAGGACAGTAAGAACAAGGAAGGAATGTAAGCGTACGCAAACAAAAGCTGGACAGACAAACAGCCAGAGTCACCAGCCTCTAACACGCACCTAAACACCAGCCCACAGAAAAACATGCAGGCATGCAACAAGACGACCACACACATCCCCAACGGATGCACACGATCGCCCCGCCCCACACATGCGCACCACCCCGCGGGCGGGCGACCAGGCGCCCGACAGGCAAGGGCAGGGGATCCAACCATTCGTTCGGCCAACGCTGAAAAAGTCCCCATGGGATGTGTACAGTTCAACCAGCGCCAGCCTCACCAATCTGGTTAGTGAGTATTCGAACAGAAACGACACAGTAAGGTAAAGGTACAGTTAGCAGATAAAATGTTAATCTTTCATATTCATCCCGAGTGGCACCACAGTGCCCAGTTTATTAATCAGAAATTTTTCTCGGTCTTTCCTGGCCCAGGCATTACTGGCTTGCATAAGCCAGAGGCCTTTAACCCGAATGTCCGAGATGGAGTGGTCGGCCTGGTTGAAATGTCGTCCGACCGGTCTGTTGTATTGGTACTTGACCGACTGAAGATGTTCTTTGAAACGGTCATTGATGCTTCTTTCCGTCTCTCCAATATAGAGTTGGCCACATTTCACACAATAGATGACATAAATCACGTTGGTGGTTTGACACGTGAAGTATCTATGTTGAATTAGTAAAAAGGACCATTCACCACGGTGGAAGGGCAAATAAAAGGACACGTCTTGCAATTAGGAACATTGCAAAGTGTGGAGCCGGAGGGTCTGGTGGTATGACGAGGCTTCAGAGTAGAGCGAACAAGCATGTCCCGTAAATTAATGTCCCACTTGTAAGCCACCAATGGAGGTTCAGAAAAGATATCAGCGGACTCTTTGCTGGATGACAAAAGACCCCAGTTAGACAGAAGTATTTTACAAACCAGATTGGTGTAGGAATGGTAGATCATGGCGACGATAGGCCTGTCACTACCTGCTGTAGGTTTAGTCTGCAGTGTATTCGCACGACTAAGGTTTTGTACTTTTTGCAGAGATCCTTCAACAACAGTCTGTTTATGAAAAATCTAGCCATTTCTTTGGATTGAACATCAAAGTCTGATTCTTCGGAACAGATTCTTTTCAGCCGAAGAAACTGGGAATATGGGATGCTGTTCTTAGTTTTGGGGTTATGCGAAGAGCGGTAGTCGAGGTAAGAATGTGAGTTGCTAGGTTTGTAATGTATTGAAGTTTTCAACATTCCGCAGTCAATACGGATGTTCATGTCCAGAAAGTCGACTGAATTAGCTGAGATAGTGAATGTGAACTTGATGGATGGTGGAAGTTCTGCACAAAGTGAATGAAGTCTAAAAGTGCAGCTTGGTTCATATGTGTAGCTCCTATACCACCATCATCATCTTTTGCAGACGACTAACAAAATTCTTTAAAAAAATAGCTTTAAATTTCTGTGTAAACTAATTTGGATGACACCTCAGAAAAGGTCAAGGGTCACAAGAGATCCACAAATAGGTTGTAACAACAACAACAAAAAACCTATGTTTTTACACACACTATTTTTCTCAAATACTATTTTCAACTTCAAATCCAAATTTGGTACAGAGATGCCAACCCTTCCGAATTCGCCGTATTTTCTTACGCCAAAATTAATTTCTTAAGATTTTACGGCCAAATAAATTATCTTCCGGCAAAAAAAGCGCTGAAATTGTCCACTAAAAGTTACCAATTTCTCGCTGACTTTGCTGCTCTTATACTGCCAAGCCATCGCGTTTCCCTCGAGATAAATAATGAGCCAATCAGAAGTGTCCTCTGATTAGCGCAACCAATCGGAATCTGAAATATACATGATCAGAAATAGTGTGATTTCAGTTCAGTTCATTAGTTCTTGGGATTTCGCTGTTTTAGTGTGTAAAGATGTGTTTGACATCGCACCCTATATGATGCAATGGCCTGTTTATCGGCCGGTCGTGCACACTTGAGTGACACAAGTCAGTCTGAATTTTTATGTCTAGTTCATGTGTGTTTCGAAGACATTTTGCTTTGAATTGCCGGTACTCCTCATTGTCAGCGGACCAAACCATGGAGATGAAAATTTAGTGTAGTGTTCTGCTGCACGTATCTCAATTTCCGTTTAAGCCTATCCTCCGTATTGGCTAGGGATTAGGATTGATAGCTCTAGGGCTTTCCTACTGACTTGTGTTCGTAGGTTGTTGGCTCACTTTTGGAAGGATGCTCGCATAAAGTTGTATCCTAGTGTTTGTGAGGTTCAAATTTCGTGTCAGACAATTTTCCATCATGAGTTGCGCCATTTTGTTTTTCCTTCCTTTCTCCTTCCCCTCCACCTTTTATTTTCTCCACTCTCCTTCTCCCCCTGTTTTGGGGGTGTCATTTAGATACCCCTTTGATCACTCAAAAAAGGTAGAAATTTTATATGTGTCCTTTTTTTACACACTATGAGTAGGTATCACAGGGCGGTTTTCTGTGGATTTGTTGAATTTAATCCGTTCGCGTGTTTTTAGGGGTGAACTCGTACGGTTTATTGCGTTTGCAGTCCCTGGTTTTGGGTGCCAACAGTCAACAGGGTATGGGGGTAGGTTGTATATGCCCCATTTTCACTCATATCGTGGAATTCTGTGGATTTACGGAACTTCAAGTTATAAGTTCATTGGTTCTGAGGTGAACTCGTATGTTTCATTCTATTTTTAGTTGTGGTTTTGTGCTCTAGCCATGCAAAGCTGGTCAGTGCCAGTGCTGTGACGAGGAAGTTCGTGTGTGCAATCTTGCACGCGTGGCACTAAACTTTAACTTTAACCTTGAATGACCGAGTTTTATGTTTACGCGAAATCTTCATGTCAAATTTTATTTCTTCCTGTCAAATTTTGAAAATGGTAAGGTCAGGTAGTGAAAGGGGTTGGCATCTCTGGATAACTGATGGTAAAGCCTTTCTATGCATATATGTACTAATCTGGATGGCCCCTAGGATAGGTCAAGGATCACAAGAGGTTGACAGATGTGTGATGTTGTTTGTCAAAGATTAGGATCAGTCATGTACGTGAGCCATAAGGTCTTTGTTATTCTTGTTGGAACAATAAGACGATTGCATAAAAGGGCATCAAAATAATGTTTGTTGAGAATCAAAAACAAACATGTAAGACTTCTTTCTGTGAGCAACTCTTTACTAGGACATAGATTGGAACTGAAATGGAAGGTATATCTGTATAAATAAATGAATTGTAACTGACCTTTCAATTATGCAAAATAAATCACTTATGCTACATTTTATCTTGCAACCTGAGTGCTGTTGATTTCTTTTGCAGAATGGGGAGGCAGTTATAATTTAATCTCTGTATAACAACCTATTTCCTGATTACACTATTTTCAGTGTGAATTACTTTGCTCCTAACAAACTGGATATAACAACAAACAAATTTGCATCCCCTGCCATCTTGTTATGTCCAAAGGTTATGTACATATGGTCTTTTTACATCAGCCCGTATGTTCTAGTGTTCTAACTTTTGGACTGACCTGCTGGGGTGCAAAGGTATGTATACACAAGATCAAGATCGTCTGAACAAAGTTATCAGGAAAGTGGTTAGATGGGGTAGTAGGGCACAAGATACTTTGCAACTGCCCCGCTGAGCCTGCTCAGGATGAGATGGGTGGATTGTAGGGATTGCTATAGCTTCCTGTCTGGTAGACAGACTGATGTTTGGACACTTAGTACAACAGACAGACGAGCAAACTGGTCATTCTTGATGACAGCATGCATCCACTTGGACATAATTTGACAGTAGACGCATTGAATGCATTGCAGACTACGAGTTTATTACATTATACCAATTCCTTTGTGCCTGAGGCTGTATCCCTTCTCAACAGTAATATCAGTAAATAGCTTAATTGTGACCAGCAAACATTCTTATTTTCAGAAATGGGTTTTTGAGGCCAGGAATACAAGGGTACCAAAAGGTCCACTTCAGATTAATTGATTAATACATCGGTTGACTGCTTGAGTGGTGGAGTGAATGAGTGATAGGTTGTTGTTGTGGCTCGTGTGCGATAGCAAAAGTGAGTATGTACTGGGCCATCTGTCGTGTACATTGTCCGTTGTCTAGCTATCATCCATGCATGTAAACTTAAACATTGGTATTTTCTCAGAGGCTACTCAAGCCACAGGTTTCAAACTTCGCCCAAGAATATGTTGTGACAAGATCTTTCTGAACATACAAAGTTCAGTGACCTATCTCAAAGGTCAAGGTCACAGGGGGTCCAGAAATAGATCAGATATAGCAATATTTTGACAATAATGTGTTGTTTTTTGCTTCAAATACTAATTTCAACTTCAAACCCATACTTGGTACAGAGATACCTGATGCTAAGACCTTTCTGAGCAAACTAATTTGGTTGATCCTTTGGAAAGGTCAAGGGTCACAAGAGGTACAGAAATAGGTACAAAATAGATATATTTTCACAATTTTTTGTTCTTTCTCAAACACTTGTTTTCAACTTTCAGTCCATACTTGATACAGAGATAGGTGACCTTTCTCAGTAATTTGGATGAACCCTTGGAAAGGTCAAGGGTCAGAAGAGTGTCAGATGTGTGAAAATGACGATTGTTGGTAGAATTTTAGTTGTTATCAAAGTGTTAGATCAGTCGTACACATGAGCCGTAAGGGCTTTGCCATTCTTGTTATGCTTTTTGTTTTGTATAAGCAGACAAAAAATTTCCCCCTGAGGGATTAATAATTAGTATTGTATTGTGTTGTGTTGTGTTGTGTTGTGTTGTGTTGTGTTGTAACGAACAAAACATACTGAAACTTGGCCCTTGTATACAGTTATAATTAGTTAGTTAGTTATTTGGGTTTAACGCAGAGCAGGCAACTAAGGCCATCTCACAGCAGGTATACAATTGTATACCTGGTATACTTGTCTCTATATTATACAGGGACAAGTATACCAGGTATACAATTGTATGTAAGGGCAAAGTTTCAGTATGTTATGTTTGTTACAGAACTGTGCCCCAGGTTACCTGAGAGTGCCAGACCCAAGCACGGCTCTTGGCCGATGTACACGGTGTAACTGTAATGGACATGCCACCTCTTGTGATCCGGTTACTGGACGATGCATGGTAAGTCGCACCATTTTTTGTGGCTAATTTTTTTTTGCTGCATATTTCTCATATATGGTACTACTTATTGGCTCGTGTAGTAGCATAATTGATTGATACTATTTATTGAGCTGTCTGTGGTCAAGTTCAGTGTCGAAGACAGACTTTACTGCCCCACTGAGCCTGTTCAGGATGAGATGGGTGGATTGTAGGGATTGCTATAGCTTCCTGTCTGGTAGACAGACTGATGTCTTTTTACTTTCACAAGCATTTAGTGTAAATTCTTTCCCTCATATTGTCACATACTGTCATGATGGGAAAACTACAGAACTGTTTTTAAAAAAAAAATGTTTTTGTTGTAGGACTGTCAGCACAACACTGTTGGTGACAGATGTGAAAGGTGTGCGCCTGGTTACTATGGCGATGCTACCTCAGGAACGCCCAACGACTGTCGCGAGTGTCCCTGCCCTCTGACCACTCCATCCAATAGGTAAGAACATGCATTTATGGAAACGGCTTAAGACCATAAAGTCCTCGGTCATATAGCAGCTATAAATAATGTGTGTTAATTCTCAAACTGTCTTGTAACCTGTGTTTGATGTTAAAGGTCAAGCAAGTACAGGTCAAGCTCAGTGTTTTGAGGTTACTTGGGTCTATGAAATGCTACTGTATACAGTTGGATTCACTTAACTGCCAAGACTGCTTTTATAACATGCACCACATATATATTACTAACTTGGCTTGGAAACAAATGAAAAGAAAAGGGGAGACTACCAGTGCTAATATTTTAGGAAGACTACAAAATAAAGTAGGTAACAGCACTGTCAGGGGAGAGAAGTGTGCATGATCGACCAGTGATCATAGATCTACTGTGGTCAAAGCACAAAAAAAGAGATAGGAAAGAGGGGGGTGCACTAAGAAAGTGACTGGAAGCAATGCATATGGAAGCCCCCCCGAAGGAGGGCGTATCACATATCCCACTGTTCAGCCACTTGTTGCATGGAAATTTAAATCTAGGTCCCCCAAGGGGGGTCCAGATATTTAGCCAGTGTGGACAGCTGTTTCGGTCTTGGCGACCTTATCAGCACACCATTCGGCATACTGGTGGAAGGCAGGAATTGTTGCCTACCTGCAAAGACGGCCACAGTTTACTATGGTGTCTGCAGGGGCATACATTCCATGCCTCGGCCGAGGCATGGAATGTATGCCCCTGCAGACACCACAGTAAAATGTGGCTGATTTTGCAGGTAGGCAACAGTTCCTGCCTTCCACCAGTATGCCGAATGGTGTGCTGATAAGGTCGCCAAGACCGAAACAGCTGTCCACACTGGCTAAATATCTGGACCCCCCTTGGGGGACCTAGATTTAAATTTCCATGCACCAATATCGATTGCAACCCCTTCCCCCATTTTAGTAGGTTCTCTCTTAGGGTGCATGGAAATTTAGCTCTAGGTGGAGGCATGGAATGTATGCCCTTGCAGACACCACAGTAAAATGTGGCTGTCTTTGCAGGTAGGCAACAGTTCCTGCCTTCCACCAATATGCCGAATGGTGTGCTGACGAGGTCGCCAAGACCGAAACAGCTGTCCACACTGGCTAAATATCTGGACCCCTCTTGGGGAACCTAGATTTAAATTTCCATGCACCGAGTGGCTGGAACAGTGGGATATGTGATATGCCCCACTTCGGGGTGGGGGGGGGGGGGGTGCTTCCATATGCATTGCTTCCAGTCACTTTCTTAGCGCACCCCCTCTTTCCTATCTTTTTTTTTTTGTGTGCTTTGACCACAGTAGATCTGTGGATCACTGGTCGATCATGCACACTTCTCTCCCCTGACAGTGCTTTTACCTACATTACTTTGTAATCTGGCTTGGAAACATTTTCTGTCTCTCATTTGCCATGACCTATATGTTGCATGCAACAGGGGTGGCACCGTTTTTATGTTGTCTATAACCTGCTGATGGCTGCCACAATGCGTGTTGCAACCTTAGTCATGCTTGACCACCGTTCATTCCTGCATTTTCACTCATTCAGGGGCTGTTCATTGTTGTCGGCTTTACATCACTTGCACACTTGGTCAGAGAAAAAGGCTATGGTGGCAACCAAACAAAAAACTAAATGTCATGTATCAACTTACCCTTTTCTGAAAAGATTAAGCTGCTGAGTACAGAGCTGCCCTTTTAGTATTATCCAAACAAAATGTGAAATGGGTGTTTGTTGTCAATTTAGAAAAACAAACTGAGAGTGGTCACTAGCTGTGTGCCCCTGTCTTGTAAACTCTAAAGAAAATGAGGCAGTTATGTCCTTTTATTTCCATTGTAAACCAATAACATATATCTTGCCATTTAATTGTCACAATTTCTTGCATTCCCAGATCATGGCATGTAAGCAGATTTGACTGTATAAGCATTCACATTAACCCTTTCAGCGCCAGACATTCTGCAGCACAGCATTTCCCAGCACCATTCATTTTCTGACTGACTTCAGCCACTATACACCTCTCATCTTTAAGCACTTTTATCTCATAAACTTCCTTACTAAATTACTTCAAATTTTTAGGGGATGATAAAGAATTCAACAGAAAGATAGCTGATGATACGACCTTTGTATGTATACTGAATTGGCTCACTACTCACAAAGGTCACAGGAGGTGACAAAAGTGTGAAAAAATGCATACATTTTTAGAAAACATGGATTACACAGGCTATATAAACAACCTTTATGTTAGAACACTTGAATACTTTCTTTTTTCAGTGACCTGTTAGAAAGGTCAAGGTCACAAAAGGTCAGATTATGTGGATCGGTCATGCACATGAGCCTTAATAGCTTTGCCATTCTTGTGTTTTGCTATTGACAACATGTGTCCTGATAGTTTACAAGGTATTTCTATGGGTTTTTTTTGTAGGTAGGTAGGTAGGAAAGAAAGGCACTAGCAAGAGAGAAACAGTTTTGTGTTTACATCTGATGATTTTTGTGCAGGTTCTCTCCAACTTGCTTCCTTGACCAGGAGAGACAGGTTACCTGTGATCAGTGTCCAACTGGCTACAGTGGGCGTGACTGTGGCATGTAAGGAAACGTTCACATCTTTCGTACAACTTTTTGCATTTTGAGGTGGTGATTTAGAGAAGGCATATACAGTTCTTCTGAGCAAACTTTCCATTATTCGTGTTGGTAGGTTTGTTTTTTCACTTGTTTTTTACAAGAGGGAATGGAACTTTGGATAGCATATTTTTGTTTTATTTTAGTTTGTGCACTCTGTCTAGATTTGAATTTGAGGTATTAGTAATGTATAATTAAACAAAAGGACTTTCCTATACAGACACTTAACATTTGAACATGTTTTCAGGTGTGCCCCAGGCTATACAGGCAACCCACGTGAACCTGGTGGTAGCTGTGTCCTTGGAGGTAAGCTTTCTTGAATGTTTAGTTTACGCAGAAAGAAATGCATGTTGCTTTGGTAGAAATTTAAGATTATATAGGAAATATGTATCAGTTTAATAGTACGTTTTCTTATTAGGATAGTAGCCACTTTGCACAGTCTGAACTGGCAGGAGCATTCAAACTCCAAGCCCCATCATTGATATGAAAACTTGTACCAAATTATATGACAGAGTGTGCAAGAAAGTATATGTTGTAATGTGCAGGAGCAGAATATGGAAACAAGACCTTTACTTCTGTTACACAGTATTTTGGTTACCTTCTTGTCCAGTTTCATTATGTACACTCTTCACAATAGACTGCTGCAGAGTTCTATGAAGGAATTTTTTTTTTTTAGTAAAGGTCAAGGCTGCTAGCACATTGTGGTATGGCTTTTCAATAGTGCTTTTAGGCTCCACAGGCATAATTTGGAGATCGACAGCACTCCTAGGTCACACACCTTGTAGTCATTTGTTATACTGGAAATGTTTGGAGTAGCACATTGCGTATGCATAAAATCCATCATGGCAGCGGAACTCTATGGGTTTATCGTGAGTGGATCAGGGATTTTGGACCATGCTGTGCTAAGTTTCATGTTCGTCTAAGCCATAATGTTCAACAATCAAAGACCAGCATGCACCTGAAGATACTTTATTGAATGTGGCATAGCCTTCATCACTTGGTGGCCATTGTTTCAGGTGAATTCCCTTCGGTGCTCTTCATCACTTGGTGGCCATTGTTTCAGGTGAATTCCGATTGTTGCCTTTCATCACTAAGACTTGGTGGCCATTGTTTCAGGTGAATTCCCTTTGTTGCCCTTCATCACTTGGTGACCATTGTTTCAGGTGAATTCCCTTTGTTGCCCTTCATCACTTGGTGGCCATTGTTTCAGGTGAATTCACTTTGTTGCCCTTCGTCAGATGGTGGCCATTGTTTCAGGTGAATTCCCTTTGTTGCCCTTCATCACTTGGTGACCATTGTTTCAGGTGAATTCACTTTGTTGCCATTCATCACTTGGTGGCCATTGTTTCAGGTGAATTCACTTTGTTGCCCTTCATGTTTCAGATGAATTCACTTTGTTGCCCTTCATGTTTCAGGTGACGTCACTTTGTAGCCCTCCACGTTTCAGGTGAATTCATTTTGTTGCCTTTCATCACTTGGTGGCCATTGTTTCAGGTGAATTCACTTTGTTGCCCTTCATCACTTGGTGGCCATAGTTTCAGTTGAATTCACTTTGTTGCCCTTCATCACTTGGTGGCCATTGTTTCAGGTTACTTCACTTTGTTGCCCTTCATGTTTCAGGTGACTTCACTTTGTTCTCCTACATGTTACAGGTGAATTTATTTTGTTGCCCTTGATCTTTCAGCTGAATTCACTTTGTTGCCCTTCATGTTTCAGGTGAATTTAACTTTGTTGCCCTTCATGTTTCAGGTGAAATCACTTTGTTGCCCTTCATGTTTCAGGTGAATTCACTTTGTTGCCCTTCATCACTCGGTGGCCATTGTTTCAGGTGAATTCACTTTGTTGCCCTTCATCACTTGGTGACCATTGTTTCAGTTGAATTCACTTTGTTGAATTCATCACTTGGTGGTCATTGTATCAGGTAAATTCACTTTGTTGCCCTTCATCACTTTGTGGCCATTTTTTTCAGGTGAATTCACTTTGTTGCCCTTCATGTTTCAGGTGACCTCACTTTGTTGCCCTTCATGTTTCAGGGTCATTGTATCAGGTGAATTCACTTTGTTGCCCTTCATCACTTGGTGGCCATTTTTTTCAGGTGAATTCACTTTGTTGCCCTTCATGTTTCAGGTGACTTCACTTTGTTGCCCTTCATGTTTCAGGTGACTTCACTTTGTTGCCCTCCATGTTTCAAGTGAATTCATTTTGTTGCCCTTCATGTTTCAGGTGAATTAACTTTGTTGCCCTTCATGTTTCAGCTGAATTCACTTTGTTGCCCTTCATGTTTCGGGTGACTTCACTTTGTTCTCCTTCATGTTTCAGGTGAATTCACTTTGTTGCCCTTCATGTTTAAGGTGACTTCCCTTTGTTCTCCATGTTTCAGGTGAATTCACTTTGTTGCCCTTCACGTTTCAGATGAATTCACTTTGTTGCCTTTCATGTTTCAGGTGACTTCATTTTGTTCTTCTTCATATTTCAGGTGAATTCACTTTGTTCTCCTTCATGTTTCAGGTGACTTCACTTTGTTGCCCTCCATGTTTCAGGTGGATTCACTTTGTTCTCCTTCATGTTTCAGGTGACTTCACTTTGTTGCCCTTCATGTTTCAGGTGAATTCACTTTGTTGCCCTTCATGTTTCAGGTGGCTTCATTTTGTTCTCCTTCATGTTTCAGGTGAATTTACTTTGTTGCCCTTCATGTTTCAGGTGAATTCACTTTGTTGCCCTTCATGTTTCAGGTGAATTCACTTTGTTGTCCTTCATGTTTCAGGTGAATTCACTTTGTTGCCCTTCATGTTTCAGGTGAATTCACTTTGTTGCCCTTCATGTTTCAGGTGAATTCCCAGAAGTGGTGGTGAACCCCATTACTCTTAGAGAACCTGTGGGCTCCACTGTTCGCTTCACATGTCAGGTGTCTGGTCGCGGTCCATTTAACGTGTTGTGGAGTAGGCTGGATGGTCGCCCATTGCCATCATTGGCTAGGACCGGTTTGGGCCCTTCCTATGAGCTGGTGCTAAACCGGGTTCAGTATACAGATGCTGGTCGTTATGTTTGCACGGCCACCAACGCTTATGGTACTAACAGGGCCTATGTGGAGCTGACTGTGGAACGTAAGTACAGGGTTGTCCAAAAACATTATCTATGTGTGTTTACATTAGTGCTTTTAACTTTTCACCAATGCACTGCACAATGTGTTGACTTTATTTTTTGAATCAATTGATAGATTCCAAACAACTTTTATGGGAAAGATCCCAAACACCCTTTCTGGGTGAGTACTTTTGTGTATACATCTATACCAAGGCCTAATATAGTAAACTTAGTTTATAAAGGGGTCATGCAGGTATGACAACAGTCAGATATTATATTATATTGAGCAGCATTTTGCTTGATATAGTGCCGATAACAGGCAGATGTGATTATGAGACCTGAATCAAAATGTTGGAGTCGCAAGATGAGGACATTTGATTCAGGTCAAGTAATCGGCACTATATCAAACAAAATTTTGCTCAGTATAATTTATGTACCCAGTCCAAAACAAAACTGTGCCTGGTATCATTCATTTTGTGGCTGATGCGATGTTCAGACAAAACACATGAATGGCAGACGATTGCATATCGCTGTCGACTGGGTGCATAGATTTCGTCTGACTATGAAGACATCAGTGCATCATATAACTGTGCGTGTTACTCAGTAAATTCTACTTGTAACTATATCACGCATAATTATGGAAAATGCCAGCAGGTTTGTTTAGTTCTTTTGTCAGGTTGTCGATATCGCCAGCTGACATCTCATCATTTAAGAATAAGAGTACTTTATTATCTCGAAAAGAGAAATTTGGTTGTGGTACATTTCGAGGGTTGACTGCCGAAACGTAGTATCTCACATTTTTGGAGATTTTGACTTTTTGGTATCAGCAGCCTCAGGAAACGATGCTCTTTTGTCTGATCTATTTCTTTTCTTAAAAAAGTCATTAGTTTTAAAAATATTGATTAGAACCGAAAAATATGTTCAGGCAAACATAGCGAATCAATCCCCGCCGAAACATAGTTGCTGAAGATACGGCTGTAAGGTCTTATTATCTCATGAATCTTTGCAGAAAAAGTGACTGCCGAAACCAAGTATCTGGAGTTCAGCTGTGTTTGCTGTCAGCTTGTTTAGTTGATTAAGAGAGCAGGGAAAGCGTATATCAAAATACGATCAAAATAATTCCAATGCCTGCCCCCGCTGAAATCTGGTATATGTTAGCTGCTGCCTTTCCGCTGTCAACACTGTTGATACACTGACAGGAAACTGGCACCGGCATCTCATGGCACTGGTACCGTTATCATGATGTCAGTTTATTAGGATACTAACAAGCTACAAATCCTTTTTGTTCCACATCCTACCAAAAGTGTGGAAAGTTTTATCCGAAAGACCTCAGTTCTCATACTACTTTTCACAAGTGCAGCATTACTGGGCAGTGGAGTATCTTGGGTCAGTCAGTGGCTTCACAGTGTTCTTGCAGGTAACATAATTTCTGTCATTTATACTATTTTTATAATGCAGTATTCAGTACAAATGTAATCATCACCATTGACTGTTAACTTAGGGTTGATTTCTGGTAAAATACTCATTGCAGTTTACTGATGATTGTCATTAAATTATTTTAGAGGCAGGTTAGTGTAAAATGATAATTACTGTAGTCTTTTTAAGTTACCTCAGCCTCAGCCTGGCACAGTGCTATTAAATGTAATTTACTTCTGTGTCTGCTTCATTGTCATGTACAAATTGCACACCTTTACAGAATGGACAGCCAACCAAGCAATGATGCTGAAGGCAGTGTGTACCTAAATCTGGCCAGTTCCTTTACAGCAGATGACCTGGAGGATGGCCAGGAGGTCTCAAATGCCACTGTCAATTCTGAGCAGCTTCGAGTGAGTATGGTCAGTTTTGTGGCTCACAGTGTACTGAGACCTGTCGAACAGTTATGTTACGGGTTCTTGTTCACAATTTACTGTTATCAACGATTCCCTTTAGTTTGTCTTGAACTCTTCTGTATCACATCACTATCATTATGTGAAGCCTAGCTACTGAATTGATGTGCGCGTGTGTACCGTTATGTGCCCTCCCCCCCCCCCCCAACCCCAACATGCACACGCGCACGCACGCATGCACACACACACACACCCCCTGAACATAAAGATTGATGATAATTGATTGATTTTAAATTTGACTTGTCAACAGTGCAGAGTCATCCAAAAAGATTGCAGCTGGTGCCTGTCTGACGATGAGCCCCTTCAAGCCTCCAAGCAAGTCTTCAAGCAGCCAGGGCAAGAGGATGCAAGTTGGTGTCATTCAGACCTGGAGCCTTTATCAGCGAAAATCAAGGGTGCACAGTGGTCTTGCTCTGATGACTATGATGAGCACTTGATAAAGATCAAATGCCTGGATATAACCGACTTGACCACTACAGAAAATGAGAGTGACAGTGACAACATCATCAAGGATCCCACTTACAGTCCATTCACTGAATTACCTCAAGCTGATGTAGTGCTGACGTCTTCCAACGAGGATTAAAGTGACGAAAATACACCTTTACCTTCACTGACAAGATGAAAACGCAAACACACATTATCCAAAAGCAGCAGTATAGAGCTGGCCAAGGCAGTGAGCAAGCAGGAGATGAAGCCACACCAGAGAGAACAAGAAGTGCACAGAAGTCGGCTTCAGAATCTGCTCCCAGCCAACGGATTGTACTCAGTAGAAGTAGCTGCAGATGGAAACTGTTTCTTCGAGGAAGTTTCCATGCACCTGAATATCACGTCGCTTGATCTGAGGACACAGATATGCAATTACCTGAAGGACAAATTTGCGACCTACATTTGCTTTCTGACAACAAATGAAGATAAGGAAAATGAAAGGTAACTAAAATACTTTTGGAACGTGGAACTGCTGCGGTCCCCAGGAATCTGGAACAACGACGCAGATGATCTGCTTCCGAAGGCGCTTGCTGACTGCACAAGAGGCCGGTTATAATATACTCAAGTAACTTGCTTCATTATGAAACGATTCTTTACCCAGACACACAAGCAGGTGACACTGGTGTTGATCAATCACCGATCATTCTGTCACTACTGGAGACTGAAGCCCAACACTATGATGCTGTATTTCCTTTCTCACCTGCGACACGTTCAAGTGGGTCACCAGGAGACTCCGTACCAGTGACAAGCGAGGCAGCAGAAGACACAGTGCCAGGAACCAGCAAGACACAAGAAGACATAATGTATGAGACCAGTGGCAGAAACGACACGCCAAATAGTCCAGTCATTGAACAGATGTCTCCACCAAACACACCACAAACTCCTAGATCACGACAGACTTCTTCATTATCACCTTTGCACAGCACCCCCAAACCACAAACACCAAGGAAACAAGTCAAGTTTAAGACACCGCCCCCTCCCAAAAAGCTGTTCAGGAAGAAATATGAATTTTTCTTTAAAATGTATTTTTTCGAAAAATACTTACCAATGCCATGACTACATGGGATTACCTATAGCTTACACAATTTTAGCCAAAAACTTACGATGTGTACCTATTGGGCCAAGGGAGAGATAAGAGATTGGACACTTGATGGGCACCTAATCAATAATCAATCATTTTATTTAATCCTCTTGGTAATTATACAAGCCCATGCTAACCAAGACAGTCAATGCCTTAATCGCCTAGCCATTTTAGTTCCACTCCAGAAATCATTCAAGCAACGATTTTTTATCAGCTGCCAACCCGCGATTATTAAGGCAGATCCCCCACCCCACCTAAATAATTAATGCTGTCATTGACTTCTTTAAACAAAATTATTATATTACGTTTTAAAATGAACCAAGACAAATTGCTACTTTTAAACGATATTTGTGCTGTAGAGAACAAAGACTTAGACTCTAAAAAACAACGCCTTCTCTCTGTAGTTGTTTCTGGAAAATCAAAAGCTTTTCTCGGTAAACAATACATGGCAGAAGACATAGTCTCTCACCGCCGACGAGCTAATCAAACTTCATGCTAAATATGAAAATCACATTGCTTCACTAATGACCCGTGATTTGAGTTGATCTCTTGTCTTCCTATACACAAAAGCTGTGAGTCACTTCCTACCTGTTGATAGTGACAGTCTATCACACGACCTTGAAAGCAATCCTATAGTTTCAAGTTCAATAGGCAAATTAGCATGCCTTATGTTTTACAAGTTTGGCAATTACCTTGCACCTGTGGTAACCTTGCTCGTTACTGGGAGTCATATAGATTTTTCTAAAATAAATTTTAAATTAGAAGAAAATGGATGAGACCCAGACGACTCCACAACAGAGTCCTGTCTTGACACAAGTTCAAACAGTGACTAAGACTAAAAGCCCAGGTCGAATAGAGGCTGGGAAAAGATTAGCTGAATATAACAGACAAAAGAAATTACAGCTTCAGACATTAACACAAAAGACTGACACACCATCAACAGCACCAGTGTCACTACCGTCAAGACCAACACACCCCCCAAAAAGTGAGAGACAAACAACTGAGTCTAAACCTGAAACAACAAAATATATATTTACTGGATTTGTTTTCGGATTTGGTTACGTAGGTTACCAATTATACAAAAAATACAAACCACAGACTCGAACAGTGTCCAAAAAATCAAGCACTCCAAAAATAAAAGAAGAAGTCTCCACATTACCAGCAACACCCAAAGCCGTGGACCCATTTTACATGCAGTAAATAAATTTATTATTTTAATTTTTGTGGTATAAGAAAATGAGCGACACAAAGAACATAATGAACCTTGTCTATCACTCTGCCGTAATAAGCGGGCTAACAGTTGCTTATTCTATGCTGGGAAAAAGTCTTCTCAAAATGAAATCGGCAGACTTGAGTAGATTAGACTTCGAAGACAGTGCTAAGCTAGTAGCAGTTGTCACAGCATCGATTGCCACAAAAGACCTTCTCATCAAGCAAGGAATTATTCCAGAAAATGTTTCTAAGTAAATAAAAAGTATGGCAACAATAGCTATTATGATTGGTGGTGCAGTTGTTAATGCACTTGCATTTAGTGGATCAAACTATCTCTTTTCAAAAATGGGAAGAGAGGAATCAGCAGAAGAAATGAAGCATCACAATGAGGCATCTGAAAAACTGGCACAAGTGCAACATGATTATGAAAAGCAAAGAATAGAAAAACTTGATTTTATCAATGAAAAACTCAGGCTTGAGGGTCACGCACAGCATACATTTTTAAATGTCAACGATGCGATTAAAGAATATTTTCTTGTTACTGGTGAAGACATGACCATCCCGCAACCAAAACTTAGCGACTACTACCAGCCAAGCCCAGAACAAAGAAATGGAGAAATAATATTTGTTCTAGTAGGAATGACATTTGTTTATTTTACAGGAGTTTTTATTGCTAGAAGAAATGACAGACGTCGGAGCTAAACTATCAAAAATATATTACTCCCCTATTGGCTATTGGAAAGGGAATACAGCAATAGAAAAATTAAATGCAGCTGTGGGTGGGGATGTTACACTCGAACAAATAAAACAGTGGCTCAAAAAACAAGCAATTTGGCAAATATATTTACCTGCTCCAAGAAAAATAACAAGACCTCATTTTGTAAATACTACCCCTAATGACACTCATCAAATGGATCTTCTGTTCCTACCACACGATACAATAAAAAAAGAAACGATACAAGTATGCATTAACTGTTGTTGACATAGCTTCACGGTACAAGGAAGCCGAACCCATAACTGACAAGAATGCTAGTACTGTAACCACTGCGTTAACACAAATATATAGTCGTGGTCCTTTAAAATTTCCCAGGCTTGTGCAAGTCGATGATGGATCTGAATTTAAAGGCACTGTTAATCAGTTATTTGCAAAGCATGGAGTGCTAGTGCGGCGAGGCATACCGGGCGTGCATAGATCACAGGCAATTGTTGAAAACTTTAACAAGCAATTATCGGAGAGACTTTTCAGCTATCAGTATTCTAAGGAACTCATGCATGACGCACGTAACACTGAGTGGGTTAAGAGATTACCATCTGTGATAAAAGCAATGAATAATGAAAGTCACCCTAAACCTGTTGATGCTATTAAATTAAAAACAATGCCATCAGGGTCAGAAATAAAAACAACACCTCCAGACACAAGCTTGTTTACAAAACAGGTAAGATATTTGTATCAACCCGGTGAAGCCGAGAATGACGTCAGACGTAGGGCAACTGATCCAATTTGGTCTACGTCTGTCCACAATATAAAAAAAATAGTTCCTGGCGCTAATGCATCGATTTATTATCTGTATGAGCCTGCGCCACAGAGGGCATTTGTCAGAGAAGAATTACAGATTATTCCCCCAGACACTGTTACACATTTTTAACCATGTCATCAACTAATTCATCGATTAGTTCATCAACCAGTTCATCAGCTATTTCTTCAGATAACTTAAGCGCATAATGCCCAGGTGCATAAGCCTTTTCCTTAGTGTGAAACACGCGTTTTGTGTCTCCAACTGCAAGTGACTTTTTATATGTTTGGATCATTTCAATATTGTGTCTATTTGTCCTCAGTGTCTTGTTTGGAAAATCAGGCATCAGTTCTCCATCTAATACTTGCTTATAATGTTCATGACGGATGTCTTTATTTTTTATGGCTGTTTTTTTTATACCTTTTGCTTTTGACTGACTGCCTTTTTGGTGAAGTATGGAATACATTTTTGACCTCAGTCCAACGTACTCAACAATAGGCACTCCATTGAGTTCATCTTTAAACTTACCAGGCACTTTTTTGTTTTGTGTGCTAAACAGCGGGTGGTCTTTAGGGTAGTCAGATGTGTCATACATATGTAACTCTGTTTTCATGTCTTCATAAAAGTCTTCAGTAGGCACATCTATGATCATAGAGTCAGTGTCAGTGTATAGCAGATGACACTCAGGATACTTTGGTTTGAAGTAATCATAATAAAATTCAAGCATCAACAGTTTTGATAACTCAAGAATTGCCTTACCAATGAATACTGGCTTGTCCAGTTTAACAATCTTTTTTTTGAGTGACACTGCATACAATGATGAATGAAACTCTTTGTACCCTGTGTACTGTGGCTTACCTGTAAGTTTAATTGCACCCAATTCAGTTGTGACAAGTCTCACATCTTTGCGGTGATCCCCCACCCGGGTCTGCCCTGGGGGACTTGGGTGGGGTTAGGTACTTTTTAGTTCCCAGGGTCACCCTGGTCAGCCCCACAGGGTGAGTTTTTCTCTCTATTCTGGGGCATGTGTTTCTGTCTACCCGAGGTCCATTCACCTGTATTTGCCTTTTTAAAACTCTCCCTACTGTCTGCACTGCCTGTAGCTCTTGATATTGGATGTGTGTTGCTAAATGGTCTTAGCTTTATTTAGGCCCCATATGTTAGGTTTATTTAATGTATTTGACCGGCTGGCGACATACATTCTATGTTCTGTTTAGTTTTTTTTTTTCACAAGCAGTGCAGGCACGTCCTGAGAAAGCCTTGTTGCTGTCGGGACGTTAAGCAATGTACAATCAATCAATCTTTGCGGTGATGAGGATTTTCCATTGTTTTACCAAAACAGGCATTGTTCATAAGCTTACAGAAGTCTTTGTCAAATGCAGTGTTGCCATCTCTTGCACGCAATGTTGTGTTCTTCATTATGTAATCTTTCATGAAAGCACTTTGGTCAAATTGAATACCTCTGTGAACTTTCTTTAGTACTAACCCATGTCTGATGTAAAACTGTAACAAGCGATAGTGGCAAACGTAATTGAATTTGTCATTCAGATTTGGCACAAGTTTGGTGTCTTCTTTTTTCCCCATCAAACTCATTTTCTCAACTGCTAATGGATAATCATTGTGGTAATCATGTAGGTGGTGTGGGTACTCCAGGTCTACTTCAAAGATCCAACCCTTTGCATCATTCCGGTCATGACTCATAATATTGTTTGTTAACTCTGTTATGTCATACTGTGACAAATCATACAGACAAAAGTTTTTCAAGGGCAATAACTCACACATTGCAAATCCGTAAAGGTCATTAGCGTCAAGGTACGTAATGAATGACCTTGACCTTGAGGGGTCAAACCCAAGGTCATCCAGATATTTGTTGTTGGCTCTGGCATAATTGTTTGCGGCTATACTAATGCCTCCCCTCAATCCACGTTCCACCATTTCACCCATCGTACGATCAGACAACAGGTCTATAGATATCTTGCTGGATTTTAAAAATGCATCCCATGTCATGCCAGGACTAGTTATGTAGCAAGCAGGGTCAAGACTGTAGTGTAACAAACCCTTTTCACGGTAACTTTCAAATATGTCTGCTAGCAAGCAAACATCAGCTTTCAAGTACTGGTCATGGTAGTCACCAATCGTTTCACACCCCAGTTTATCCCATGCATCAAGTGCATGTTGATAATCAGAGTCAGAAATACCTTTTCCATTTAGTGTGGAATAAAATTTATCTTTTTGTGGCAGTCTTGTTTCCTCAAACACAACCCAGTCACTGATGTACTCGTACGGATACACTCCTTTCTTAATCAAGTCTGGCTCAAAATATTTACTTGTTATTGGATACTCAGTCAGTCCTTCTGCCAGACTAGCAAGCCCTAAAGACAAATGTTGCATGGAGTCATAAAATGCTAATTTGTTGTCCAGCCTAAAAGTCAAGTATTTCTCAGTTGTCTGGGCAATACAACTAATTTTTTTGTAAACTCATCCACAGCCTGCATGATAATATGTGAATCATACCCTTTGAGATTGTGGAAAAAGATAGGCAGTTTGTATGCCTTGGGATCTATTTTTAATTTCAAGTTACAATCACCATGGGCAGCACCTCTGTAACGCCCAGTTATGTGGCCATGGTCACGAACTTTATCACCCTTCAGAAGTTGATCACAACCTCCTAAAGGTTGTTCACAAATCCAACACATCACTGCTGTATCAAAATTCTGTTTGTCTTCTTCTGTCATCACCAAAGGCATCTGACACTTTTCCAAATAATGTACTACCTGACTATACAGTTGTCTCATTTCTAATAAAACTCAGCTGCTGCATTTTCACCTCTGTAGATAACAGGTTCTGTATGCTGGCCGTCAGAACTAACAAGAATATATCCGAAAGAACACACCACTTAGTCACTTAACTTTATAGTCTTTGGTAATGATTCTGGAACAGGACCGTCATATGGTACAACCAGTGATTCAAAATCAGCATACACTACAAATGGCAGCTTTTGCTGATTAACATAGTTCTTGAAATATACCTTGCTACCAGGATCTGGATACCTAAGTATTGTTTGAATGTCATCAGCTGACCTGCAGTGCTGGACATGTTTGTGTGCTACTTTAATAGAGGAAAACCTCTGTAAACATTTTTTACAAAATTCCTGTTTATCATCATGTTTTGTTGTATGATGAATTAGTCTTGACATACTTCTGATAATTGTGTAGTGAAAGTTATCGCCGGAGCCAGAGCTTATTAGTAACATGTCAACATGCTTATCTTCTGACTGTCCATATGTTGGGGCAATTGGTTATACTCTAATTGGTTGTAACTTGTTCTCAGACTCATTATCCCATACATACACATTCACAGATATCCCAGGATTTAGTTTTTCAAACAAATCTATATCATCCACCTTAACAGGAAACTCTATGCCACTGAAGTTGAGTTCATTAAAAAATTTGGTATAGTTAGATACGCGATCAGGTCTTGTTTTTACAAAGTGTAGTTTAGCAGGCACACACCACATAAAACAGAAATTATCATTGTTTTGAATATTAACAACAGCCTTTTTGTTTAAAACCTCTTTCGGCAGTGGTATCCATGATTTGCCTAATATAGGATGGTATCTTGACTGCTTCAGTTGCAGTTCATGTACACGACCTTCATGCCAACCAGACCCCTGCATTTTTGCTCTGTCAATTGCTTCTAAAAAGTCAGGCAACAGTCTTTCTCTAAACACTTTTTCCAATTCCCTTCTTGAATTAACTGTGTGTTGTCTTGTTGAGATATACGAAACAATCACTTCACCATCTACCCTGGTAAATTCTATTTTAGCAACAATCTGAATCTTTACACTACCGGAAAGAAGATTATCTTGTAAGACAGAAAAAGACCTTTCTATTGATTCATAGACAGTGTAAGTGTTAGATATAGGCAAGTCTGTTGTGTGAAACACGTTTCTTAAGCCAGACGAGCTTTGGGCATTGTCCGTCATTTTTATTTGTCCGACAAAATAATAAATAAAAATTACACCTTGTGTAATACCACTTTATTGACTGTAACACCTACAATAAACAGATTCAGTTCACATAGTTGTCTGAATATTTGCTCACACACTGTCTCAAACCACTGATCATCAACTTCAAAGGTATGTGTCTTAAAATCAACAGGCATGTACTCTACAAATTGTAACTCTTCAAATATTTCTAAAGTCATATTATATGACACGTATATAATTGATGGCGATGATATTGGCATTATGTCTGGTTTGAAATCTGTTCTTAACTGATCAAAGTGTTGGATATATCTGAAGCACTCTGTAACATCAATCATTTTGCCCATCATTTTTATTTGACCGACAAAATAATAATATAAAAATATTACTGCTTGCGCTGTAGGTGTAATACCACTTTATTGACTGTAACTTGTTCAATATAATCATGTAGTTTACATAGTTGTCTGAATATGTGTTCACACAGTGCCTCAAACCAGTCGCAGTTAGCATCATTAACTCTAAAGGTATGTGTCCTAAGATCAACAGTCTCATACTCATAACATGGAAAACATTCAGAATACCCCAAAGTCACATTATATACCATGCTTATCAGTGTTGGTGTTGAGAGTTTTATACCGAGCTCAAATGACTTTTTAACATGCGTTTTAAAGTCAAAAATGCACTTAACATCTTTGAAGCAGTCTGTGATATCAATGGTTTGTCCGTCTGCCATTTTTATGGACAAAACAAAAGGCTAAATTAATTCACTAATCCATACCCTGTGGGCTGATCTGTCTTTAAAATAAGCTTTAGATGCTTAGTTGATTTCAGTTTGTTTTTTACATCATCTCGTTCATGCTTATTTGGGATGACATCGTTTTCTCTGAGACAGTCATCAAAACTGTCACGATCTTTACAGTAAAACAAACAGATAAACTTTAGTTGTTCACAAAAATCTTTCAGTACAGCATTATATTTCTGAGTGAGAATCCAGACACTGATGTTTGCGTGTCTGCCACTGAAGGCCAGTTCTGCCAGTGTGTTTCTCTTCTTAACAATATCTTTCTCTGCAGAGCAATCATCAACAATAAACAAAGTTGTCTGCCCTTCAAATTGTTTGTAAAAATAATGCAGGTAGTCATTCAGTTTTTTCTCAGGGTCGACTAAATAAATGTTGTGATCAGTCCAAATGAATAATCGGTTGTGATAAGCTTTGTTGTGTTTGATTGTTGGACAAAATATCACAATGTTTTCGAAATGACAGATGTGTCTTGTTTGTAAGAGATTAAGAACAAATTCAGTTTTTCCACAGCCTGTGGCGCCACAAAACAAGCCACAGTGTGGGTCAAGTGTCAGTTCCCAGGGTCACCCTGGTCAGCCCCACAGGGTGGGTTTTTCTCTCTATTCTGGGGCATGTGTTTCTGTCTACCCTTTGTCCATTCACCTGTATTTGCCTTTTTAAAACTCTCCCTACTGTCTGCACTGCCTGTAGCTCTTGATATTGGATGTGTGTTGCTAAATGGTCTTAGCTTTATTTAGGCCCCATGTGTTAGGTTTATTTAATGTATTTGACCGGCTGGCGACATACATTTAATGTTCTGGTTTTTTTTTTGGTTTTTTTTCTCACAAGCAGTGCAGGCACGTCCTGAGAAAGCCCTGTTGCTGTCGGGACGTTAAGCAATGTACAATCAATCAATCAAGTTCACTTTAATATAGAATATAATTAATATATGTGTCCACTTAGTCTGCTTTCTGCAATATTGTGTTGTGCGTCATAAATCAGATACAAATATATATTTATTGCTCCAGCAGTTTCAGTCTTTTTTTGTATTTGGATTGTAATTCCGTCACTACCATTTTCAACAGTACGACCTGACCCATGTAGATAATCATCATCTGTACTACGCAGGTCCAGCCATAGTGCATACTTGTCTGTCAGGTATTGAGCAATTCTTACGTCATACAGATGCAAATCTTTAGATGCCATGTTTGCTGGTTTTTCTCTAAGTCTTCCGCCTGCAAAATACTTTGTGATCTCATCATAGTGCTGATAAGGTAGCATACCTGAAGCATACACTTGATTAGGACGGCCTTCAATAGTACAAGACAAATGAGTAATCTTTGGATTGTAAAATGTTTCGGAATCCCATCCGTATGGACTCACCATTTTAACAAACAACATAAGAATGCCTTTTAGTGACCTAGCAGGTGTGTTCAAGTTGATGTTCCACATTGGATCGCTTTTGTCTTTATGAATTAAACTGTGTCTTATCACACGATCATAATATATTGGCAGTCTTGACTGGTACTGATTTTGAATGAGAGTAGCTAGATGAGCATGTGTGACAATTTCATATTCCAAAGAGATATTAGAGATCTTGTATGTTGCGTCTATGTCAGTTGATTTAATAACTTTGGAGTAGTCATTGAAAATTAGTTCAAAACTCAGACGGTCATTCAGTGCTCCTTGGTAATAAGGTAAATGCGCTGTTAGGATTTCAAATTCAAGTGGAATGCAAAATCTATTTCCATATGTTTCTGCCACAATAACGTCCTTGGCTTCTATTGTTGATTTATCTGATGCATTGATTCTGAGTTTGGCAACATTATCAGACTGTATACCTTGATAAATACGGTCGTCTCTTTCTTCTCGAGTTAGCCACAGATCTTTGTAACAGTAGAATACATCAGAATCGTCAAGACTAAACACTTCCTGTCCTTCAAGTTTAACTTTATAGTCTTAATAATTGCTCTGCCAAGGTTGCCAACTAGTGTTCTTTTGTCATCTGTGTTTGATGAAAGTTCAATATTAAATGCTAGGCGTGCAGTGCCAGGAACAATAACATCATTGGGACCCAGGTTTGGAAACTTGACTGTAAGTGTTTGGTTCTGGTCTATAGTACTAGGATTGTTTGTGATGACGATTGATTGCCTAATGCCCTTAACACCAAGAGGCTCACGTAGTTTTCTGTATGGGTCTAACTTTGATCCGTAGGACGGTGTCATTTTATTATGCAAAAATCAAAAAAATTAAATTAATAAAAACAATGGCAGCGGGAGGATTTAACCATGAAGATTTGAAATGGATGACATGAATGACTATGATACTGGTGCAACAGATATGACTGGAATGGTAAATACTTCTAGTATGTATCATGAACTGTTAAAAGACAAAGTGAACTCGTTTTATGATAGTGTTGGTGACCGCCCAGATGAAATAGATCCCAATCAGTTTGAATATGAAAAAGGTCATTTATTTTTAAATACTGTTGACAAAGGAAAAGTACAATTGACTAACAAAAGAGACCCCGGCAAGTTTAGAGCTTTAAGTACAATCAAAAGTGAAGGTGGTGTTGACGTCGAGATAAAAAGTTACCACCTCGTCTTGCTAGTACCCTTCATGATGTACAAACAAGATTGCCAACTGGTCAAGAAATTGAAATGACTGAAGTAAAAAGACTTCCAGAAATAGCAGACAAGGTAATACAGGAAACTTCATTTACAGAAGGGCAAATAAATGAGGCTATGAAAACAATAGGTGATTCTCCTTTGACAATGCGGGAAATTATGGGGTTGGATAAATCACTGCAGTCAATAAGAGGTGAGCTGGTGAATAATGTGAAAATCCACTGGCCAGAGAAGATCAGCAACGTCAGACTCTGGGAGAGAACAGAGCAGATAACATCAGAGAATGAAATTGGGCGAAGAAGATGGGGATGGATCGGTCACAGTCTTGAGAAAGCCAGCTTCCAGTATCACTAGGCAGGCATTGTCATGGAACCCCCAGGGAAAGAGGAAAAGAGGTAGGCCGAGAAACTCCTGGCGTCGAGACCTCCAAGCAGACATCAAGAGACTGGGAACCACCTGGAGTAGAATCGAAGGAGAAGCACAGGACAGGAGTCACTGGAGGTCTCTCGTCGATGGCCTATACCCGGGTAGGGGTGACAGGCGTAAGTAAGTAAGTGGTGAATAATGTAGCCAAACTAGGCGAGCTTGATAATCACATAGAAAGAGAAAAAGAAAAATTAGCTAAAGCTGATGATGAGAATTATGACACAGAAATGAAAGAAAGAATACAACACAGATTAAATGATTTGCAGATAGAAAGATCAGCGCGACTAGAAGTGATTGAAATTGGGAAAGAGAAACTGAAAACACAGGTCAACAGGGTTAGAGAAACTATTCAGAAAATACTTCACGAAGACACAACTTTGGCTGAGAGATTGAAAACACTTTTCAGAGAGCAGGGTATCACTATTGCAAGTTTAATTACTGCTCTTGGATTTATTATTAGTACTGTAGTGTTAGCTGTAACAGGTGGTGGTAGCACCCCAGCCCCTCCATCTCCACCGGTTCCATCAGACCCAAAAGATTTACAGGCATGGGTAAAAAAAACAGTTGTCTCATATATCAGACTTGCTTCAGAAATTGGCTGTAAAAGCAATGGATGCTTTGCCTGGCATAATAGGGAGTGTTGTCAGTTGGCTGATAAGTACTGCAGCAAAGGTAGTAGGGTTTATGGCGGAGCATGTGTGGGTCTTTTTGGTGACAGTAGGAGGGTTAATAGTGGGTTATTTAATGAAACAGGTAAAGAAGTAATATTCCTAATCCAGTAAGGCCAATTACCAATGCAGTTCTCTCTGACTCATGTATGTTTGGTGCTGGTGTTACTGGCTGTGCTGGTGCCGGTACAGGTGTCGGTGCCAATGCTGGGGTTGTTACTGGCGTTACTGTCTGTACAGGTGATGATGATGTTACTGGCGTTATTAATGGTTTTAATGGTTGTAGGTGAGTGGTTGTTGGGCTCAAGTTTACAGATTGATTGAGTCCTAATTTCTGATCATGCCCTGCAACAATTATTTCATTATTATAATTTGTTATTGTCCCCATTTGGAGTTGAAGGTCTGATGGCAACATGTATAGCCCGATGCCAACTACAAGTCAACTTTTGATCTGGCATATCTGAGAACGTCTTGGTAGTGCTGTATGCTTGATGGGAGATCAACCACTGAGTTGATTGAGTCTTCTAGGTTTGCAAGAAATTGTTTTTGTGCTTCAAATTTCCCACTCCCGTTTAAAATATTTGACTTTGTTTGAGCTTGTGCACCTAGTATACACCACACAAACGTTCTGATAGACTCATTAATGCGTTCGACTCTTGCTTGAGTAAACCCATCACTCCTGTCTAAGACAAATGTGGTCCAGGCATTAGACTGTTTCTGCTCTATTGAGCCTAATCACACTTCAGATTTTGATGAGAATGAAGAGTAGGGAGGCCAGTAATCTTGAGGGTATTGTCTGTGACTCATAGCATAATATAATGTTCCCATGCCTTTGTGATCATCAAGTTTTTGTGTAAAGTCATACTTTGTACTAATGTTAAATTCATTACAGATGCGTTCAAATGCTTTCATATCCATGGGATTATTAAACTGGTTAAAACTAGATTCAGTGGGCAGTGGGGTATGGAGTTCTGACAGTATTCTTCTAAGCTGGTAATACGTGTGGAAACGATAGACTTAATCAGTTTGTTTGGGTGATTCAAATGGTCTGTAAAAGAAACGCCACAGCCTGTAGTTGAGCATAGTATAGCAAAGTTAAGTTGGTTTTGAAACATCTGTAGTGGGCTTGAGGACCACTTTCTTGCAGTTGCATCATCTGTAATTGGAGGGTTTAGGTAATGCTAATATGGATTTGGTACTTTCACTTGAAATAAATCTCCTTCGGACAAAGCTATATCGAGCTTATTTAGCTGAATTATTTTCTGGTCATAAGTAGGCGCGACATTGTACTTGGCATCCACGTTAAATTGAAATGCATTTACAGTGGCAATTGTTGGCGATTTGAATTCCATTATGCTTTTTTTATGCGATAATAAAAATGTTTATAACCTTATCAAATATTGACACAAGCAAACCAGTGTGGTTAACTAATGGGATCGATAATCGTGATGGTAGCAAAGCTGTAGCTATTCATGAAATGTTCTACACTGTCTCTTGGCTGGACTTCGCGAACGAAGATTTTATAGGAGTTGCCCACGACGTCTGCAGGCTTGTTCGTGGCTGCGGAGGCCAATCCGGGACAGGCAGGTTCGACCGCAGTGGCTGCAGGGGAAGGTATGGCCAGAGTTCTGAGTTGCGGCATCTCTGTTCTTTCTCCTGAGCCGCTTGTCCTTAAGGCTAGCTCTGCGAGAGTCCTCAAAGGAGACAGCTGCCTTGTAAATAGTGGAGCGCCAGGTGTCACGGTCCACAGCAAGCGAAGACCACTGGTGGTGGTCGATTTGGCAGGCACTAAAAGAGATACAAAGACTGTCTCAAGAAAGTCACTTAGTGTCAAGTCACTTAAGTCACTTAGTGCAAGTCTACACTGTAAAGTGGTTTAATGTAACAGATGATACAAGTTTTCATGTAAGTTATAGCGCCCCTGGCAATAGTGGATTGGGCACTAAAACCCACTTTATACCATCTGGGTATTATGACTTTTGTACTTTAGATAAATGGTTTCAAACTAAATTAAAAATTAAAGCAACTTTAAATCCGGCTAACTTACGTGTTACATTAGATTTTCCTGTAGGTAGTCAGCCTATAATTTCACGTGAACTTGCATATTTACTCGGTTTAATAGGCAGACATATAACTTCTAAGGATGAGAATTGGGCATTTGGTTTTGGAAGTGATAATATTGAGGGTTGGTTACCTACGACGGAGGAGATAAAATAACTGGAAGATACCCTGTTCATTTGTCAGTACACACATTGCTAAATGTTTATTTAAAAGAACTGAACACGACTGAAAATGTACACAATGGAAAGCCTTCAACTTTGTTAAGATGCTTGCCGACTGGAACTGCCCCATATTGTGAAAGTGTGGTTGCTAGATTTCCTAATTTGCAGTTTAAAAAATTAGGTTCCAGTTTCTCTGAATCACTGTGTTTATCTGTAACTAATCAGGATGGTAAACCAGTTCAGATGCATGATTTTACTGTTGTGTTGGAAGTGAAATAAATTTTATTTTTGTTTTATAAAAATGAGCGGTCTTGGTCCAAAGCCGAGAATTATTCCAGTTGCATGTCCGTCAATAGAGTTGAAAGATTTGGCTGACGTGCAAGATTTTGATAAAGAAGGTGAGGTAGGAGAGGTGTATGGCCTTGAACTTGTGTCCGTTGGATGGTACAAACGAAAGGTAATTGATGATGTAAAAGATGGCGCTGAGAGACAGTTTCCTAAACTTAGTCAACTTCGTGATGTTACTGTTCCTACTCCTGTAAGTAATGTGCTCTACAGCTTAAAACATGTGGGTAATAAGTGGGTAATTATTCCTACCCCTGTTCCGCTTGCACCTATTCCCATTGTATGGGATGTAAAGTTTGTTTTTATCAGTCCTTATGTTTATTTTACTGATGAAGGTGCCTTAGTATTTAGAAAAGTTGTTAACTCTGAGCCAATGCTTGTAAGTATTGTGCCAAGCTATTTCACAGAAACCAATAGCAGAGATAAACTAAAACTTCAAGAGTATGGAAAACGAAGGTATTTTCTTACAAATAGAAAGGGTAGAACAGATACTTCTATTTCGTTTGTACCAGCAAATTTTACCATAGATAGAGAAGCAACAATAGTTTTTGAAATTCTCATGAGATCTGTGGAAGCTGTGAAAGAAGCAGATATCGCACAGGGAATCAAACTTACGTGGGATAGCTCAGTAGCAGAGTCAACAAAGGTTGTTATTGCTGTTAGAAAAATCAATACAGATTTTGAAGTTTCGAGTAGTGTCCCTGTTGTTAAGGTAGTGATCGATAAACAAATTTTTGTTCGTCTAAGTTTCATAAACCTGGAACACATAGATCTTGTTTCATTTTATTACGCTAGCAAATTGTATACCTTTGAAGAGTTGCAAAATAAATTAGAAGATTAAATATAAAAAAATATTTGCCATAAAAAATGCCACCACAGTATCCGCAAATACCACCTGAACCACCTGAACCTATTGTGTGTGATGAAAGATTACAGGCAGACTCGTTCCGATTAATGAATATTACAGACGCGTTGAAGTATTTGGAAGGAGAACAAGCAAAATACTCAAGGTGTAAACGACATTACCAAACGGTTTTCAATTCTGTACACAACACATCAATGGCCGTGGGTGTGGTTTCAGCCGGATTATCTGTAGGAGGTATAGCTCTGTTTGCAACAGGAGTGGGAAGTGTCATAGGAATTGCTATTGAAGGTGTTGGCCTTGCCACAAGCCTGGCATGCTTTGGTATGGAAGCCCTTAACAAAAAAATTTATACAAAGTTGCAAAAGCATGAAGCCTTGAGTACACTAGCTGGAGCTAAGCTCAGCAGTATGAAACTTATTATCAGTAAATCTTTGGAAGATAATAAAATTGATGATCACGAATTTAAGAGAGTCCAGGATGATTTGGCCAATTACAAACAACAGAAATCTGAAAACAGAATAAGATGCGTAATCAACCCGTGAACGTTGAAGAGCTAAAGAAATCTTTTTTAGAGGAAGGAAAAAAGATAGGCGTAGAAGAAACTATGAAAAAAGTTCAAGGACTTATAAGCAAGTAACGATCAGTTTTGGTAATCCATTATTTTTGGCATACTCTTCGCAAAGAGATGTCATGCCTTTCGCGCCTGCTTATTTGACGCCATCAGCTCCACCACCAGATTATTATTGAGAAAAAAAAGGTTTTTATTGACCTTGTAACTTGGAAATTCTGTCCTAGTAAGTTGTGACTTGGGTCCAAAAACTTGTAAGTTCTTATGTTTAGGTTCTTATAAATTCTTATTTTAAGTCACTTATAAGAACTATGACAACTAATTTATAAGAACATGTGAAAATGACTTTGAAGTTACTTACCAGTTGAAAGTTACTTATAGGTTGCCTTATCATGTACTTTTAAATTACTTATTTTTCAGCCATAGGGTGTTTTGGTTTATAAAGAAGACATAATTAATCCCTAGAAATGCATTGTGATTAAGATGAGGCACGGTGATTGATGTTTTGGCAGTAAAAGAAATTGGAGGCTGGGTTAGAAGCCACACTTTCTCTATCTCTAAATTTAAAACATTAGTCAGACTTGGGAGTACCAATCTTTCTATCTCTGAAATTAAAAGTGAGGTGTCTGATAACACTAGGCCTATCTTATGGCAAATCAAAGTTAACACAATACAGCAATTTTCTAGCGGTAGGTTAACAAACTATAATGTAAAATTTAAGTACTCACCTGTGAGCCATTTCAACCTGTTAGGTCTCATCAGAATACCTAGAAGGTATTTATGGCTCCCCAGCAGGGTGTGCCAAAACGAAGAGCCCTAACAGACAAACACACTGTTACATTTAATCACTTTCCTCTTGAAGAAGGCTTTTTATTCTCTTGATGTCTTCAACAGTAGCGTTACTGGCTGTTTCTAGCTCGCGCAGCTTTTCAACCATGAGTTTAATTCTTTCTTGTGTTTTCGAATGTTCTGGTCAAACGTTTCCTTTTTATTTTTTGCCCTAGCTAGGTCTAATCGAAGACGTTTTTTCGAGACAGTCTCTTCCTCTGCCATCGTATCTAAAAACGCTTGAGTAGATGTACGCTTTCTATCAATCTCCATTGCCATAGCTCTGTTTGAGTTGCTAGTCATTATATAATTGTCTATTACCTGAGTGTCTTATTTATACCTAGGGTATTGCAGGGTAGAACATTCTACATGACGAGAATGACTAAAATACACTACGTGTCATGGGTGCCGTGGTGGAAATGACTAAGAATACACTACGTGTCATGCGTGGATGTGGTGAAAATGACATGGCACATTCCAGACTAGGTAACAAAATGACATAGCAGATTTTGGCAAGGGACATAACTGCTGCTGGCTTCATTCTTGTCACACCGGAACCAGTGTGACAAGAATGTTTTTCTATGTCAAACCTAAACTACTGTGACAAAATATTTCGCCTGTGACCAACTTTCTTGCTCTGTGACGAACCAAAATAGAATAAAGTGAGTTAATCGAAGTAAAAATTATTTTGTTTGCTGTGACTGATTTGTGTATGCCGCTTGCGCCGCATATGTTATGTATTTTGAGTACATGGCGAGTGTGCCGCGTGTGTGCTGCGTGTGTCAATTTTGAGTATGGCAAGTGTGCCGCGTGTGTGCCGCGTATGTCATGTATTTTGAGTATGGTGAGTGTGCCGCGTGTGTCGTATATTTTGAGTATGGTGAGTGTGCCGCGTGTGTGCCGCGTATTTTAAGTATGGTAAGTGTGCCGCGTGTGTGCCGCGTATTTTAAGTATGGTAAGTGTGCCGCGTGTGTGCCGCGCATGTCATGTATTTTGAGTATGGTGAGTGTGCCGCGTGTGTGCTGCGTATGTTGCGTGTGCCACGTATGTCGCATGTATTTGAGTGTGCCTGTCTAAACAAAGACAAGTTTAACTGTATTGGAAAGTGCAACCTACCCTGTAAAAAGACCCAACTGAGAGCAATGACACAGACATTCCAAGGGGTCGGGTGGCCGACTAGCCTTGCGTGTTATGTATAGGTAACAGTTGTGTAAGTTGTGTTGTGTGTGCGCAGTAAGGGATTACTGTTGAGATTTTAATCAGCCTTTGTTTAAAGAAGTCAATGACAGCATTAATTATTTAGGTGGGGTGGGGGATCTGCCTTAATAATCGCGGGTTGGCAGCTGATAAAAAATCGTTGCTTGAATGATTTCTGGAGTGGAACTAAAATGGCTAGGCGATTAACTCAATCAGCACTGGCTGTTTTTTCGTTAGCAATGCTCTGTATACTGGCTGTTTCGATGGGTTAGAAAAAAAATCATTAAAAAAAACCCTTTCTGACAAATGTAAATACAATTTTCAGGTTAGTTGATTAGTAAATGAGTGCATGCATATACAAAATTTTGAGTTACTAACCCCAAAAATGTATATTCTGGAGCATAGTAAAGATACCATTTATTTTCCACACTGCACTTCCAAGTGTAATCGGTTATCAGTTCACTTGTGACCCACCGAACAGTTCAATCAGATGCATTCTTCTCACTCTCTGCTGTTTCAAAATCACTATCACTGTCTTTATCAGCCTCTTCTGCATCAGAATCCTCAATCTGGATGATTTCTATCACTTCTCTGACAGTAACTTGACGATTACTTTGCGCTTGTTGTGAGTGAAGCACGCAGAAACGCCATGTTGTTTCGCAAATGTAAGCAAAGCTAGTATGTTCGAAAACCACGCTCTACTACAGTAACTGTGAGGCCTAGTGATAAAAATAGGAATGAGGGTCATTGTACAAAAACAGAGCTGCACACTAGGCATGTTAGTTTCGTATTCAGAAATCCCCAGTTCTTGTAGAAGGCGGCCAACGTCACAACCCGCGATCGCGGTGATCAGAGTGCAAGCGTTGTGCAGGCCATCACCGGGATCGCGGTGATCCGGGTGGAGTGAGTTAAGGCATTGACTGTCTTGGTTGGCATGGGCTTGTATAATTAACGAGAGGATTAAATAAAATGATCGATTATTGATTAGGTGCCCATCAAGTGTCCAATCTCTTATCTCTCAAGGGAGGCTACCATGGGGTGCCGTGACCCAGCATCCAAGTAGCCTCCCGTCCCACCCGATATGGGTAACTGGCTTGTGCCGAGACCCCAATTTATTCGCTTAGCAGACGAGCAGCAAGCGGGGTAGGTGGGAGGGCCATCCGAGTCATGGCATCGGTAAGTATTTTTCGAAAAAATACATTTTAAAGAAAAATTCATTTGTTTCTTCAAAAACATTACCGATGCCATGACTACATGGGAGAATAGCGAAAAGGAGGGGGGGTGCCGCGTAACTGTGTAACCCCACAAGCTAGCCAGACCTGCCCTCCCCGGCGCAAACACCCGACAATTTTAGCTAAAGCTTACCAACGGCACCGAAGGTGCCAGGAGGGAGTATTGCGTCGCCGCGATGTCCCCCACCAGGGCCAGGTTGTCTCACTGGCCCGCCAGGTGTCGGAGGTAGAATGGAGTGAAGGTCGATGCAGTCCACCTGCCCAAGGCTGCCACGATGTCTCGGACAGCACAGTTGCGTACGAAGCAACGCTTGCAGCCATGGCTCTGACCTCGTGCGCCCTGATGTGTAAATGCTTGGCAGCGTCAGGGCAGAGGTCCTGGTAAGCGGAGTGTATCACCCATCAGAGCCAGGATGGAATCGACTGGGCCGAGAAGTCAGATCTACCTGGGGACAGAGGAAGAAAAGGCAGGGGAGTCACCTGTGGAGCGGCTTGGTTCGGCGCAGGTACACGCGTATGGTTCTCACCGGGTCCTGATTCCTGGCTTCCCGGTTCAGGCCTATCCTTTTCAGCGGTGGTACGGTGATCACCTGGGGGGTAGACAATGTGACTGCGTCCTGGCCAGGAAGGCCGGGTCCGCCAGCAGCTGCACAGAGCCGTCCGTCCTGAACTGCAGCAGGAGGGGTGCGCCGAAGGCGCGTGCAGTTCCCTCACTCTGGAGGCCGTGGCAAGGGCGAGAAGAAGCAGGTCTTCTGCGTTACATCGGCCACCAGGTCAGCGATGTCTTTGCACTTGCCGGAGTCCGGGCGGCCCAAGGGTCGGGACGAGTCGGCAATCAGGTGAGGTAGCCCCTGATGGTGATCGGCGCTAAGTGTTGCTTGGCAAAGTCAGAGGAATTCAGCCAGCTGGGGGGATGTCAGATTGGTAGGAGCGAGGTGTCGGTCGTCGCACCAAGACTCCAGGATTCGCCACGTTCCATAGTAGCCTCAAGGTTTGAGGGTCTGTGGGCCGGAGCGAAAGCGTCCACTGCTGCACTCGAGAAGCGGCTAGCGATGAGGGCGTGCCCCACCATCTCCAGGGGTGTAGTAGGAGTCGTCCGGGATACGTAAGGTAAGCGCCCGCCGTGGTCACTGGAGCATCAAGCGTGGTGTGGGGAGCCGCAGAGTGGGTCCGGTGGCGCGCTTCATTAGGAGGGGAGCTGGGTGGCTCGGTGGTCCAAGACTTGGTCGAGCAGAATGGGCCACTAGCAAATGAATTGCGTTGCATCCCTAGAGCATGCGCAGGACCTGGGGACCAGCACCGAGGATGGGTAGGCATACGCACGGAGACCTTCCCAGGAGAAGGGGAGCGCATCTACAGCCCAGGCTAGGGGGGGGGGGGGGGCCGAATGGTGAGACGAAGAGGGGCAGCTGGCGGTTCCACCTCGTCATGAAGAGGTCAACCAGAGTAGTCTCCCACGCCGTCCAGATCATCCGAAAGGTGTCCGGAAGTAGTGCCCAATCGGTGTCGCAAAGCGGACCGGGCCGCGAGAGGGAAACTGCGAGGCCAAACAGATGTCCCGGGTCCCGGGATACGTCTTGCCTGGAGAGGGATGTCGTGGTCTTCACCCCACCGGAGGAGCTGGTAGGGAAGAAGGCAGAGGGAGGGGAAGCGAGGCCCGCTATGCTTCTGGGAGTAGGAGACCACAGTGGCGCTGTCGGAGGACGAGCAGTTCCTGACGTCCGAGAGTGGTTTCCCAGGCGAGGAGGGCTAGCCAACCCACATGCAGCTCCAACCAGGTGATACATTAGTCCGCGATGTCCATTGTCCAGCTGCCGGAAACTGGAGAATGTTGGCAGCAGTGCGCGTGCCAGCCGGCCCGGCTTGCGCTGAAGCAGAAGGACAACTGTGGGGGTGGAGAGAAGAGAGGTACTCCGGACGCGAGTCATCGGGATCCGCCCAACGGAGGAGGCGAGCTAGCTCTCTGCGGACCAGGCTCGAGTGAGCAGGTGCGCAAGGGGGGAATACGTCCCCCAACGTCAGGGCTTGGTAGCTATTTGTTTTCCGCAAAACGGGGCGAGCTGACTCGCTGCGGACCAGGCTCGAGCGAGCGGGCGTGCAAGGGGGAATACGTCCCCCAACGTCAGGGCTTGGTAGCTATTTGTTTTCCGCAAAGCGGGGCGAGCGGACTCGCTGCGGACCAAACTCGAGCGAGTGGGTGAGCAAGGGGGGATCCTTGTAAGCTATCCCCCAACAGCAGCGTGGTTGCGTCTTCGTTGATCAGGGGGTGAGGCTGCGGGACGGCAGTGCACGTTCACGCCGATAGCAGCTCCAGAGCTGGGACCAGCTCCTCTACCAAGGGCGCGCGGACATCACAGGTGCGGCCTGAGGCACAACAGGAGCAGGAGAGGCACACTGCATGCATACACTCGGCCACAGGAAATCGCCACATCGGGTGCAGGTGCAGACTTGACAACTGCAACAACAGATCAGAACAAGCACCTATATAGCGTCCCAGTACCTATATAGCGTCCCAACGGCCTCTTAATGGGGATGGCATGCGCCGCCGGTCTCAGCTGCTATGGACAATGCTTATAACAAGCCAGGGCCTTCCAATGGGGCCGCTTGTTATCATATGTATAGGCGAAAAGAAGGACTATGGTGCACCAGAAGGTGCGTGTCGTTTTTATTAATTATTTAGGTATAGCACTGCAGAATAGTGGCTGACTACCCAAGAAATTAATGGCATAATAGTGTTGTGCCAGCATGAAAGTGAGCTGTGCACAGGAGTGCAGAAGAAAACCGTCTCTTCTTCCAGTCCAAAGGCATGAGCAACACTGTGTATATATCTGAACATGGATACTAGCATGTCAGGATACATGGGTGTGCATGACACAGACATCCGTCTTAAAAAACACGACGAGCACATTGGGTGCCAAACAAACGTGGGTGCATGCATCATGACCATAAAATGTGGTGTGTGAACACGAGTATATGTGTGTATACACCAGTGTGATTGTAAAAAAAAAAAAAGTGTATCTATAACGTGGGTGAGCACACCAGAGTGTCTACAAGAAAGTGGATGTGCATGCTGGTATGGATGTGCAAGACAAATGGACACCATCATCAAGAAAACGGGTGGTCGTGGCTGCTATGCCACGTCATGAGTGCACCCGAGCATGCAAAACACTGATAGTGATGCTGCCGCTGGCACACATCGAGACCTTACCTAGCCATCTTGCAGAGGCTGGGGGAAGGGAATAACCTGACACGCAGAAGCGGGAGCACCACACCAAGGAGCCGGGGGCCGCACACGTCAGGCAAGGGCGCCGAGTCCGCGACGGAAGTCCCAGAGGACCGGAACACTGACGTACTCGTCCGAAGGCATCCAGAGAAGAACCACAGAAGTAACCACAGTTCAAAGCACCCGAGCGCAACACACTGCCGGAAACGGAGGCTCCAAGTCGCAGGCACAACCGGCGCAAAACCCTACACAGCCATAGGGAAGCTAGAGGGCGAACGCACGTCTGCACTGCACATCCTACGCGCTAACAGAGAGCACCAGAGAAGAAGAAGCACACGAGGAACAACCGTCCAATGGCGCCGGGCAAAGGCTATGAGCACACAGCCGGAACCAAGTCTCTCAGAGCGCAGGGAACACGGCGCACAACGCCAGCCTCTGGAGGAAGCATACAAGTGGCAAAAGTCTAAAGCCTCTGAGGCCAGCAAGAAAAACCAAGTCTCGTAGGTACAACCAGTGCGGAACCATACACAGCCGTAGGCTCAACACCGCAATAGGCAGAACTCCGTAAGCTAAAGGAATAAACTGGGGTCTCAGTGCAAGCCAGTTACCCATATGGGGTGGGACGGGAGGCTACTCGGATGCTGGGTCACGGCACCCCCATGGTAGCCTCCCTTGGCCCAATAGGTACACATCGTAAGTTTTTGGCTAAAATTGTGTAAGCTATAGGTAATCCCATGTAGTCATGGCATCGATAATGTTTAGAAAGGCTTTGCGGGTGCAGGGAAAGGAGTATGTCTCCGAAATGGGAAAAATAGTACCTGCAAAGAAAATAAAACCAATAGACTGCTCCAAGTGCCGTTTTAAATGCAGCAGGGTTTCTGAATCAGAATATCAAGTACTGTTTGAGGCATTTTACAGCTTGGGCGACTGTGAAAAGCAAAAGTCCTTTATCTGTTCAGATGTAGAGAGAAAAAAAACACTGCTAGGAGAAGACAACAAACTCCTATCCCCAAAACGGAGTTGGGCAGAGGGTTTTCTTTTAACGTAGATGGGGAAAGAAAGCGGGTTTGCAAAAAGTTCTTCCTTGCAACACTTTCTGTCTCAGAAAGTTTTGTGGACCACGCCATGTGAAACAGCCCACATCATGTACTACTGTGTAACCCACAGCTTGCGTTGTGAAAATCGTCCTACAATCAAAACATTTGTCAGTGCATCAAAGACTTTTCTACAATTAAATATACGCTAATCGTCTTTGTGGAAATTGTGACTCATGTGAGGTTCATACTCGTGAACAATTTGACAGCATTACCAGTGTGTGCTGAAAACTGTCTTATTGTGACGGTGCGAAAATAGACAACTTGATGAAGTGTTATTTTCTCCATTGGAATAATATTTTTGTAAATGGAACAGTCAGTCGTTAAGGCCGGATTTAAAGGTACCGCTGTAAAATAGTTTGCTATCCTCTCTGTCTGTCTGTCTCTCCGGAATATCTATGCAAACATTTTACTAAACCTGACCTGGGTTATTCCGCATCCAGAAGAAATTTTATGATGCCACGTCCCAGAATTGACATATTTAAACAAGCCTTGCATTTTCCGGTGGCTCATTATGGAACACTTTGCCATCGAGCATAACGCACTGCATGTCGCTCTCTTTGTTTATAGAAAGCCTCTTTAAGCATCAATCATTAAATCCAGCATAAACTCTTCAGAGTTTGGGTTTTTTTTCCTCATGATCCCCTAATCCTGAACATCCTGAACATTTTATCTATCCACCATGCTTTTACTGTAAAATATTTTATTGCCATTCATTATAATATATATGCAAGACAGTCAACGTGATTGTACGAGTGTGTGTGTGAAACTACATTTTGTATCTCGATGTACTGTTTGCCTATTTTGTGTAGAGTAAAAACGGCAAGTCCAAAAAATGGCCCATGTGCTAATTACTTTATCCATTGGCAAATAAAATTTCATTTCTCTCTCTCTCTCTCTCTGCATGCATGTGTACGTGACAAGGCATGATTAAAACATACATTTGATTATGTTTTGTTAATGTATTGTAAGAGTTGCATGGTTGCCACATAACGTGATTTTCCACAATAATTGTCTTCAACCTACTGGCAGTATAGTGACTCTACCAATTAAAAATAAGTCAAATCAGTGTGCTATGAGTATGTATAATGTGTCTAAATAAATGCTTCCCTAGTGCATTATCACCAAATACATCAAATATTAAAACAGAATTGGAGAATTACCTGCGGAATAGTGTTAGTTGAAAATAAAACATTTCTAGAGACGCTTTCTGTCTACTTTAGAATTACCTGCAGAATAGTGTTAGTTGAAAATAAAACATTTCTAGAGACGCTTTCTGTCTACTTTGTTCACGGCAGATGCCAAGTAGAACAATCTACATGAACCTGGCTGCCTGCTTCCCCTCTGAAACCATTGGTTTTCTAAGACAGTGAGGGTGCCATGTGAAGATACATGGTTTCGGCAGTCAACACTTTTCAGGATCTGTCATCAAAAGGTTCTTGTATGTTGAGATACGGTGTTTCTACTGACATTTATCGCCTTTCTGATTGCCAGACATATAGTATCTTCACTTGTGTTACTTTTTCTTTAATAATCCAGACCAGAATTTAGATATGGTCATAATACCTGGATATGCATAATAAAATAGGCTGCCCAATAACATTGTAAAATTTTGAGGAGCATCTTAAATTCTTGCATTGTACAGAAAGGTCTAAAGTAGGTCCAAAGTTTCAAAAGCATCTCCTGCAAAACTAAGGAAAAGCCAGATACTGCTTTTCGGCAGTCAACCCTCGATTTATAACAAATAGTACAAACAAGACATGAAAACATTATAACATTATGAACATTTCCTCCCTGCACTTACACAGCTACAAATTCCAAATGGACATAAGTAAACACTACAAAATCTTTACACATAACTCTTACACACTTCACACATAAACATCTTTTATGAACTGATTGTACACTGCTTAACGTCCCGACAGCAACAAGGCTTTCTCAGGACGTGCCTGCACTGCTTGTGAAAAAAAAAAAAAAAAAAAAAAAAAAAAAAACAGAACATTGAATGTATGTCGCCAGCCGGTCAAATACATTAAATAAACCTAACACATGGGGCCTAAATAAAGCTAGACCATTTAGCAACACACATCCAATATCAAGAGCTACAGGCAGTGCAGACAGTAGGGAGAGTTTTAAAAAGGCAAATACAGGTGAAGGGACAAAGGGTAGACAGAAACACATGCCCCAGAATAGAGAGATAAACCCACCCTGTGGGGCTGACCAGGGTGACCCTGGGAACTAAAAATTACCTAACCCCACCCAAGTCCCCCAGGGCAGACCCGGGTGGGGCTTTTTGAACTGAACTGAGCGGCACTTACACATTCACCTCTACACATGCATACATAATACGCGTGTTTCAATCTAAACCTAACCCTCACCACTTATTATACAAACATTTCAATACATTATTACACATTATTACACAAGCTGTGTAATTAGGATCTACCTTAGTAAAATAATTAGTGGGTAAACAAACAGTTATAAAAATCCCAATATGTCCATGTTCACCACCAGATAAAACACAATATAACCACTTCTCTAAAATCAACAAGCTCCATTCCTACTGATTGCACAGGTAAAGGAGGATAGGGGGAGGAGTTGGGTATGGGTACAGATTGCTTAGAGTGATGGATTTGGGGATGAAACTGTGGTGTAGTCTGAGGTTCCTAGCTTTGTGCGTGCGGAATCTGCAGCCAGAGGGGAGGAGTTCATAGAGGTGGGCAAGGACATGGGATCTGTTTGAAGCTATCCACCTAATCTTTCTCACCACACACTGTTCATACAGGGACTCCACACTTGCTTGCTGACTGCCAGTCACCTTGCTGCAGATGTTTACCATTCGTGCCAGGATGTTCTTGTTCTTCACACTCAGACCTCCATACCAGCACACAGAACTGAAAGTGATGACAGACTCGATAAAAGAGCAGTAGAAAGTTTGAAGGACAGAGGGGTTCACATTCAGCTTCCTGAGTTTCTGAAGACAGTAGATGCATGACTGACATTTCTTGTGTATGAGGGTGGTGTTTGCATTCTCTTGGCTTGACTTCGCGAACGAAGATTCTATAGGGCTTGCCCACGTCGTCTGCAGGCATTTTCGTGGCTGCGGAGGCCAATCCGGGACAGGCAGGTTCGACCGCAGTGGCTGCAGGGGAAGGTCTGGTCAGGGTTCTGAGTTACGACAGCTCTGTTTTTTCTTCTGAGCCGCTTGTCCTTAAGGTTAGCTCTGCGAGAGTCCTCAAAGGAGACGGCTGCCTTGTGAATGGTGGAGCGCCAGGTGTCACGGTCCGCGGCAAGCGAAGACCACTGGTGGTGGTCGATTTGGCAGGCACTAAGTGACTTCTTGAGACCGTCTTTGTATCTCTTCTTTGGTGCCCCTCTGTCTCGGTGTCCAGTGGCGAGCTCGCCGAACAGAGTGATCTTGGGTAGGCGATGATCCTCCATCCTGGAGACGTGCCCCGCCCAGCGAAGCTGTGTCCGCAGCAGCAAAGCCTCGATGCTCACAGTTTCCGCCTGTTCAAGGACCTCGACGTTGGTGACATAGTCACTCCAGTGAATGCCCAGGATGGTACGCAGGCAGCGCTGGTGAAAGCGTTCGAGGAGTCGTAGTTGGCTGCGGTAGAGGGCCCAGGACTCGGAGCCGTACAGCAGGGTGGTGAGGACGACAGCTCTGTACACGCTGATCTTGGTGCCTTTTTTCAGCTGTTGATTGTGCCACACCCGCTTGAATAGTCGCCCGAAAGCACTGTTCGCTTTTGCCAGCCTGTTGTCCAGCTCCTTGTCCAGCTTGGCGTCTGATGTTTGCATTAAAGGACAACTTATCATCTATAACTGTTCCAAGTTACTTATACTCGGTCACAAGCTCAACAGACCAGAGATCAATCATCAGAACAGGGACAGGGGCAGGGTTTCTTCGAAAGTCTACTAGTAGTTCCTTGGTCTTACTCACATTTAGGTCTAGAAAATTATCTTTAGACTAGACACTAAAACGTTCTACTTCTGCAAATTAAGTTGCATCACTATTGGAGAGATCTTCTAAGGCAGTGTCATCAAAGTATTTTATAAGAAGGGTCGAGTCAGTGCCACTGCAATCGTTGATGTAGAGTGTGAACAGCACAGGGGAGAGAACTGTACCTTGAGGGGTGCCTATGGAAGTGGACCTAAGGGATGAGAGAGCTGTTTGAAAGTGAACTGACTGGGTCCTATTTACAAGGAAGTTGACAATCCATAGGATAAGCCTTGGAGTTACATTGTAACAGAGAAGTTTTGAGCTATGAGATAGGGTTGTGTAGTTTTGAAGGCTGAAGAAAAGTCTTTTTTAAAAAAAGGCGTACAAAAGAGCCAGGTTTTTCTAGATGTGTGTATGCATGGTGCAGGAGTGTGAGTGTGGCGTCGTCTGTACATCTGTTTTGCCTGTATGCAAACTGGAAAGGATCTTAATAGGGCTTAATAGGGCTTGACCTGATGGAGCAGTCTAGAAAGGACAACACGCTCAAAGCACTTCATTACTACTTTACTTTATTTGAAAATGCAAGTACTCAAACCAAGGGGAATCACAGCGCTGGACAGACAACAGTTAGATCCCCTGCCCCCGCCTATCAGGCACCCAATCGCCAGCCCACAGAGAAATACGCAGGTATAGAATAAGACAATCATTTCCATCATCATTGTGGTGGTGTTGAGGATGGAAATGATTGTCTTATTCTATACCTGCGTATTTCTCTGTGGGCTGGCGATTGGGTGCCTGATAGGCGGGGGCAGGGGATCTAACTGTTGTCTGTCCAGCGCTGTGATTCCCCTTGGTTTGAGTACTGACAATTCTGCCAGCGCTAGCCTCACCTATCTGGTTTGTGAGAGTTGAAAATGCAAGTATCATCAAGATTGAGTCTTCTTCTAGCGCAAGGGATTTTGGGAAGGAAAGTATATCGAGCAAGTTCATGAATATTAATTTGCTTGTTATACAATATATCAGTACATGTGTCAAAGAAGGATAAACTTTATGGAGTGGGTACAAAGTTGGTCCCCCTGTATCTTTAGTTGCAGTTGCTCTGGAGACACACTGTATTTCTCAATGGCAAGTTGCCTAATGCTGTTCTGTGATTTAGCCCCGATAGCTTTAGGCTTTAAGTCAAAAGATCACAAGTCAAGTTCATGTGACATGCATTGTATTGTGAGGATCATTTGAGTGCTACTCACCATTTGGTACGGGTCATTTGGTAGGTATTTGATGAAAGGAGATTTCATTACAAATTGATGTTGTCTGTGACTTATTAGATCTGCTTTATTGTGTCTAGGTGTGAGAGAACAGTTACGTGTGATGATAGAGGAACCACGACAGATCATAGCTACAATTGGCTCCAGTGTACGGCTTGTGTGTGTGGCAGTGTCCTACAGCAGTGAGGTGAGTTTTTGGGCACTATCATGGCTCCCTGTAGTCAAATTTTTTGGCTTTTTTTTTTCAAATTCTTTCATTGACTCATTCTTTATTTCATATATTTATTCATGCTTTTTTTTCTTTGTCTTTTTTTTTTTTTGTGGGGGTGGGTGGGTGGGTGGGAGGTGGTCCACGTTTTGTGTTGATCGTTTTTAGTCCTTCACTGCCAGTAGCAACCTGTGATGTTTGTTACGGAAATCTTCATAGACTGATTACCAGATAACCCAGCAAGTGCAAGCTGAGCAACATGTCTATTCAAGAGGCCCAGAGGTGTGAATCCTGGCGAGCCCCCAAATCTATGGTGCTAATGAGGTTCAGTGCCTTGTATTGGATGTTGTGGTGGTGTCTTTGCAGGGGATCATTAAATTCAAAAAACCTTCCCGATCATTAAATTCCCTGGGACTATTGAGAAAATATCTGCAAAGTCTTTATCTTTGTTCATGTGTGCTTCCTTATCACATATTTTAACCTTGTTCACACCAGTCTGTACACTCTCGGGTAATGTTTTTAGTTTTCATGTCTGATAGCTGATTGTACCGACAGATTTGATTTATTCTGTTGTTTGTTGTGCGTGAGGTGAACTTTGTCCTGTCCTGGTATGGAGGCACACTGTTCATATGTGTGACTGTACTTTTTCACAGCAGCTTGGTGTTACTCTGGCTTTTCTGTTGGCTAGGCGAACTACGTACTGTCATGGTCGAAGGATGGCGGCAGCCTGCCAGCACGTGCAATTGACCAGAATGGCGTGCTGCTGATCCCCAACATACAGGAGGGTGATGCTGGCCAGTACACGTGTACTGGCTCTGACCCTGACAGTGTGGATAGAGCCACTGCCGTCATCAGGATACAGGGTAGGATTTGACACTTACAGCCTTGACACACCACTGTGCTAGAGGAGTCAGACATGATGATATATAGTGTATAGATGATTGATATGATAATGAAGTCAAAGCAGACTGCTTCATGTAATCCTGCATATGGTATAAAGCCTCGTTATGTGAATGCGCACCTTTAGGTAATATGCACCTCGTGGACTGCTTGGATTCAAGTGATGTTAGGGACTATATACATGCAGGTTGAGGCCTTGATTATACCATCTTGACAGTGGCATGTCTTTCTCAGGTGGGCCAGAGGCTAACAGTTTATTGTTTAAAAAATGTGTGTTTGACCAGTAATATCTCATGTATCAGATATTGACCAGTCTCCCACTGCGCGAATCGACCCACGTTACCTGCAGGTGAAAGAGGGAGACCCCATTGAGTTCCGGTGCATCGTGACTGGAACCCCCACTCCCACAGTACGCTGGACCCGGGGGCCAGATGGACCTCTGCCCGACTACGCCACTGTCCAGGATGGTGTGTTCCGCATCGCGAGTGTGCGCAAGGCTGACGAGTCAGAATACTACTGTACAGCCACAAACCCCTCTGGCACCACATCTGTACGCACCATCATCTATGTCACCATAAGTGTAGGTGAGGAACAGTGTTGAACCTCACACCTTGATAGCTGAAGCGGACCAGATATAAGCCAGTGCCACCAAAAGTAATTCCCATCACCCTGTATTCTCTTCTTAAGTGAGCGAAAGCACCTTGTGAAATGGCCAGTAGGATGTCTAGCAAACAGTCTTCTACAGACACCCATTTGAGCAGAAACAGGGACTAAGACCAGTAGCTCTGGCATTGTGTGTGCCCCAGGTGCACGAGAGCTTAGGAAAGAGCATCAGCAGCAGGTTGACAGTGAGTGGAATAGGGAACATAATTTATTTGTGTTTGGTGTGATGCAGGGTGATGTGGGTACCATGATTGACAGTGGTAACAAATGGCTGTCTCGTGATGCTTATTGTATGTGGTAACAAATGGCTGTCTGGTGATGCTTATTGTATGTGCACACAGAGGTATGTATGTTTTCATCCTCACGTCGCATGACCAATCATGTTGCTGTCATTCTTGACAATGGCGGGGTTACAAACATGCCAACAGGACTACAAGAAACACGGTGGAAAAAAACAAGTATGATGTCTTGGTAAGTTCTGGCCATGTGTCATCTGCTCACACATAGTCTCTTGCCACAAAAAAACCCCACAAAGTCAGCTACACTCCCAACAAAAGTGGACTGAAGAACATAGTGCACAAAACCTACATACATAGAAGCAAATAGGCATTTGCATTGGCTGTCAAACATATTTTGTTTTGGGGAAATTTTGATCAGGTTTGGTCACAACTTAGATGGCTACATAGATCTATCGCATGCGCAGTCAAAGACCAACTTCATATTGCAATACAGTAATATCTTATCTTCATATCACTCCTGAAAGCATGCCATATATCCATATTGTTCATTCCTCGGTATCAATTTCAAAAATGTGTCTGTCCAAAGGAACAACATTTTCACAAACACCATGTCACTTTGCAGTTGTTCAAATCGTCCACAACAAAATGCCAGCCCACTCCCTCCAATCTGACAGCATTTTAGATATGATTTATAAACTTTTTTTGACGGAGACCAAAGTGGGCAAATCACAGAAATGTGCTGTTGAAGTGTTTTGACAATAACTTGTAAACAGTGAAGCTTGAAACATTTGTTTCATATGTCAAAATAAAAGTTGCTACAGTAAAATCTTATTTGGGGCGGTGACCCCTTTTCATCGCCACATGCTGTTTATGGTCACATTCGTGTTCCATGGATGATGTGTACTATATAAAGTACCTTGATTTTTTCAGTCACCTGCTCAACGTAGGCAGTGGTCAGCATATTGGAGCCCTCCCCCCAAAAAAAAAAATAAAATAAAATAAAATAAAATAAAATAAAATAAATCCAGAAATACCTGCAATTAATGTCCATGGTCAGACTGGTGATCATAGGCAATCCAGCAATTATTGGGACAGTCATTTGACTGGACATTGACCCTGACTGGTGTACATGCCACCCACCCCCTCCTCCGCTGCTCGCCACTCATTCACTATTTCTTTAAGAGTAGAACATGGCATCAGCACACATCAGCATGCACTCTCTTTCTCCGTCCTTTACTAATACACACAAACATGATTTATTTTCTTTCACCACAAAAGATAACAAAACGTCGGCATCACTAGTACATGTCACACTTCATAGTGGCATGAAACGTTGACAGAGGTCTTGTTTTGCTGGAAGGTTCTACTAAGCTTCAATTGACCAGGCATGTTGTTTGCTTTCTGGTTTGAAGATCATGGCTTGCAGGCCCAGGAATGGCAAAATACAATCATGAATTGTGTGAATATTCATGTTGAGCTGTAAGTCAAAGCATAGGTGTTTGCCTGCACTAACCAAGGGAAGTAATGTATTTTAGTTATTTGTATAAAAATAGCATGGGAATCTCTTATCATTCTGGCCTGTTGTTACGTGGGATGTATTATGCAGCTTGGTCTTGTGAATTCCCAGCAAATGGCAGATCGGCCTCCACAATGTCAGTGCACATGATCAGTGTATATCAAGGCCCTACTGGGCGATTGGCCACAACGCTGGTGGGTTTTCCTGTGTTATTTCAAGTGACTGACAAACTATGTCATTTTGTTTGTGTAGTGCAGAAAAGAGAATGCCACATGTAGGGAATGTTTTCAGGGTTCCTGTTTTAGTGCGTCTGTGCCTGTATGATGCACTAAAACTCAGAATCACTTACTGAAAATGTAACGGAGGGATAGGTAGACACACTATTATTCAGCGCATCTGTGTCCGAGAGGCACTATCCTTGCGCCACTGTGTGTACCTTAAATGGTGTTAGTCATTTTGTTTTTAGTGACGAGTTAGCTCGCTGACCCTTTATTATGCTCAGATGGGGGTCTGCTTACCCTCTAAAATTTACACCTGGGGGTTTACAATCCCTTTATGCTGTTGTGAAAACAGGAGCTCTGGTTTTCCTGCTTTCAAACAAGATATTTAACTGAAACAAACTAAGCCCTTGCTAACACATGTAGTCTGAAAAACGAATTATTTACCATTTCGGGTGAAAAAGCTTCATTTTTTCCCAGGTCACCATGCATAGGTCAATATCCCCAAGCTCGTGTTTTGTGTTTACTGGGCTAGTCTGCTGAGAGACATACTGCTATGTCATGTTTCCATACTGGCTTGTTCTATACTAATGGTCAAAACTTAAGGGCCACCCAACTTTTTTGTGTCATTGTTTATCGTCGCAAGTACACTAATAAAATAGTGTTGTTTCGATCCAAATGGGTAAAAAGTTGACCTTAGACAGTCCACTGCACAGGGAACAATAGACAACAGTTCATCAATTTCCACAAACATGTCAAATGCACGTGAAACATCGTCAGTTTTTGTGCAAAACTGTGCGATATTGGCAAGCGTACCGAAGGCAGGCAGGTGGAAAAATTTGGTAAAGCCATGATGCACGTGCTAAAGGGGTCAGTCGTGAACACTAAGCACCTCTGTTTTGCTACAAATACCAGTACAGTAGGAGCATAATTGTCAGTTTCCTACCCGTGCCACCACGACAAAGCGTAATGCCAGTAGATCAAGGCCAGGTGCTAGCATGGCTGCAGGATGGAATTTCCGGACGAGAAGTTTGGAGACTTCTTGGGGTGTTACATTCAGTGATCCAGAGGCTGCTGGCACGATTCCAAGAAACTGGAAGGGCGCTCGCGCTGCACCAGCAGAAGGGAGGACAGATACCTCTGTGTGGTGGCTCTGTGTGACCGAACTGTCATGTCAACCACTTTGCGACGTCAACCGATGCAAGCTACAAACGTTTACGTCAGCAGAAGCACAGTCAGCCGACGTCTGCACGAAATTGGCCTGGCTTCCTGCAGAGCAGCAGTGAGAATACCCCTCACTACAGCTCATCGCAGAGCCCGCCTTGCCTGGTGTCATCAACATGTGAGGTGGAACAGACTCCAGTGGACTCAGGTACTGTTTACTGATGAGTCACGGTTCACTGTGTTCTTCAACGACGGCAGGGTGAGAGTCTGGAGACGCCACGGCGAGCGATTCACAGATGTATGCGTCCAAGATGTGGATCGCTACGGAGGAGGCTCAGTCATGGTCTGGGCAGGCTTCAGCAGGGAAGGCAGGACCCCCCTCCACGTCATCCGAAGAGGCACCCTGACTGGACTGTGCTGTCGGGACGAGATTGTGCAGCCCCTCATCCAGCCAGCTTTCCAAGCCATAGGCGACAATGCTGTTCTGCAGGACGACAATGCTTGACCTCATCGCGCCCATGTGGTGCAATGGGGCATCATGAGGATGGAGTGGCCCGCTCGTTTACCTAATCTGGCTCCCATCGAGCACCTCTGGGACGTGTTGGGGCAACGTGTAGTCAGCAACCACCCCCCACCTCAAGGCGTCCCCCTGCTGACTCAGTTCCTGCATCAAGAGTGGGAAGCGATCCCACATGTTCTCTGAACCCTGGTGAACTCCATGCATCAACGCTGCATTAAATGCTTGGCTGCAAACGGTGGGTACACTTGCTACTGACTGGACCAGTCTTGTGTGACTTTAAATGAGGGGTGGGTGAATATTCTAACGTACTGCTGATGTTACAATTGCTTGATTTACTCAAAACTTAAATAAAATTGTTACGGAATAAATTAGCAAAGTACTGACTCCAAGTATTGTTACATTATTTGTGTGGTGTTGTCGGTGCGTCTGCGATAAAAAGTGGCCCTTAAGTTTCAACCATTAGTATAGGTAGTGGACATGGGAATCTGTCATTGTCACTTACATTCAGTGAAATTTTTCATGATGATTTTCTTTTATGAATTTTGCAGAGGATGAAAACAAGTTCGTTATTTAGAGCTGTCATTAATTTGACTTTCTGAAGGCCTACAAGGTTCACCGTCCAAGAACACGGCTCTAAAGAAATAATAATGTGTGTATATGTGCCAAGGAAAGTCAGTGTTTTTTAGGTTGTATAACAAGTTGTGGTATGTTCTTTCAGTGCCGCCCACACCCCCCACAATCATCATCCGGCGAGCACAGATCACGGCGGTGGTAGGTACAGATGTACAGCTGGAGTGTTATGCACAGGAGGGAGGCGAGATCACGCTAGTCTGGTCACGCCAGGGAGGACTGCCGGCAGGTTTGTCAGAAAAAAAAATTGATTGCCTTAATTTCAGTGTGTTCCTCAGAAACTTTGTATTTGTTCATGTTTCATCTCCTGCTAATATCAAGTTTTTGTAGACAGTTGAAACTCGAGCTGACCAGACATTAAAGTGTGTGAAACAGGGGAACTTTCACATTTGAAACTTGATGTCAGTGAACAGGTGGGCCTCAATGTATCACAATATAATAATAATAATAATAATACAGAGTTTTTGTTGTTCCTATTTAAACATAGGAACAACTTTTAAATGGGGCTCGTTGGAGCGCATTCTGGAGCATGCACGTGACGTTTTTGGCGTGTGAGGCAGAAATTCTGGCAAGGAAGTAACAAGATAAAATGATGTCACGTCTAGCTACGCAAACCTTGCTAGAGAACGTCTTTTTGGCGCCAAGCACCATGTGTGTGTGTGTGTGTGTGTGTGAGAGAGCAACTAGAGACTGCATTTGAGGACAGACAAGCTTAAAATTTCAGGATATTGTCCCTAAAAGAATAATCTCGAGATTTAACATTTTTTTATTTTTATTAAGATGCTCACTGGTGAGAAAATAGCTGTTTTAAAAAAATGGTTGATCCACACTGGAGTCCGTAATTTTGCTTATTTTTACTTGATATTTTGCATATACCTGGATAATAGGAAGATATTGAATGAGTTCATTAACCAAAATTATACCTCATAAACTTTTTGAGTGATAATTAAATATTTTTGAAAAAAATAGTTTAATGTTTTGGGGGTTAATTTCACAAATTGTTTGGGATTAATCTTAAAACAATTGAATCTTTTTTTACAAAAAGAGCAATCTTCTCATTAACTCTTACCAGTTCGCTCCCTTGGCCATCGTATGTATACATACGAAGCCACGCCCATGGAAAATTCCATCGTGTTTACTGAATTAAAACCAATTAATTTTTACTCTCAGTATTATTGTAATAACTTATTGACATTAGAAAGTCACTTTCATATGATAGAATGAAAAACATATTAATTTTGAGTTTGTTCATGACCTTTGTTATCGATCGAGTCACTACGTCCACCATCTTGCTTTCCCTACTGCGTTATTTTCACTGCTTGCGATTTCTCTCTGCGAATATTCCGTCAAAATGAGTTCATCTGAGTCCGAAAGTGAAGAGTATCTCACTGAAGGGGAATCTTCCAGCAACCAGGCCACTGAACATGATTCCAGCACCAGCGATGTGGAAAAAAACGAAAGAAAACCATCGCAGGTCATTGTGACACTTTCTATTTTGGTTTGACCATGTGCTATCCATGTGAGTCTTTGTTTACCTATTGTCTGGTTCAGAATCGTGAAACTTTATGAAGTACATAAACAAGTTTTATTACTTGCTGTGTATTGCCTCTGTGATATTTTCAGCAAGTCAGAGATTTTCAGAGAAGCACATGTTTGTTGTCTCAGTCATGCCAGGTGTTGACACGCCCACTTTTTCCTGCCCTTGACCGGTGTAGATTATGTTGCGTAACTCTTAGAAATTCAAACACATTTTCTTGAAACTTCACAAAAATGTGTAGAAATGATTTGTCCACACACTGGATTCACATTTTAAACAAAGGGGCAAGAAACAAAAAAAATTTCTTCTTAGTGACATTCGTAAAAACTGTTTTTGGAAACCGGACACCATTTTTTCTTCGTCGCTAAATAAACAACAACTTCTAAACTACGTTAAGTACATACTTTTTACTTATCCTGACTGAAAGCTGACTCAATGCACTTTAATATGATGTATAATAAGCCAACTTTTGACCACTAGAAGAGCTTTCAGCAGCATTTTTGCTTGGTCATGTGTGAGGGTAAAAGTCATTTTGTTCACTGGCCTCAAATAGAGCGAACTGGTAAGAGTTAATAATCGCATGATTTTTCATATACAGTATTTACATAAGCCTACAGTTTGTCTCGGCTGTCGGGTACGATTAGGTCAATTGTGACCTGTAAGCCTTAGGTGTGAAAATCAGATACTTTTCTGCACCACTTTTTCGGAGTTATTTTTAAAACAGCTAACATAACTTCTCATTAATTCCCACATGATTTTTCATAAACAGTGTATGCATGAGCCTGCTGTTTGTCCCGCATGACCTGTAAGCCCTAGGTGTGAAAATCAGCAAGAAAATTGGCAAATTTTATCCTATAATACGTAAAATGTTAGTACTGCGATGAGTGATGTATAAGATTGAGTCATCACTATGAACACGCTTCGTGGGACTAATAATGCCATGGCATGAAGCTTGAAGTGACATCATTTTGCTGCGCTTGCTATCTTTCTTCTTCAGAATAGCTATCACTATGCCAGACCACGGAGCTTATGAATAGCAGGAATTGCCATGTGTCCGAGAAGAACCCAACGGAGAAAGAAACACGCTTATAAAACACAGTTACAACAATTTATTAATGTTTCGGGGAAATAGCCTTTTAAAAAAAAAAAACAAGTAGTGATCAGTCACTACTTATCTTATCGCAGAAGGAATGTGGCAACTCTGGATTGCCGTATGTCCATCTTTATTTCTGTGTGCCAGTGTGTGTGGATCAGAGGGTTAGAGTAGAAGGAGATGGATCAGAAGGATAATCTTGAAAATAGGAACAACTTTGGGCTGTTATATAGTGCCCTTCCCCACAGAAAAGCAAGCTTGGAGTGCTTTACAACACATAAGGACCACAAAAAAAGAAAAACAATTAGGACAAAATAAACATGCACTTACTCGATAGATAAACACTAGCTCACACCAAGTAGGCACAATCCTAACACAAACAAGATGAGGATTTCATCACAAAGTCTACCATATTGTTTGGAGCTCACATACGTTTTTCTTTGAGGAACGTTCAGAGCTGTTCATATTTTTTAGGCGTATTATGCAGATCCATTCCTCTCCTCTCAATGCCAACCTCTGATCAACATACACGCCGGTGCACACAAATAAAGATGAACACACGGCTCTCCCCGCCATTAGTAGGTGGGTATCGGCAACCAAACTTTTGTATCAATTTGCATGGTACACGACTTGCACACTGACATAGCTGATGTTGAACGAAGCAAAACGCAGAAAGAATTATGGTGATCCGATAAACCATTCTCAAGATATAGCGTAAAACGTGCCCTTTAAAATGTCCACGTTTTGAACCAATATTATCAAAGTGGGGAAAATGGCAACTTTAGGCTCCTGTATGATTCAGACTATAGGCCGCACAGAGTCCAAACTTGGTACACACACTCTGACCACTGCGTAGATTGTGCCTAATTTTTTCTGGGCCTGTACTACAAACGTACATTCTGTAGCAGGCTTTAAAAACACCCAATTTTGAAAATCTACCAATGTCCCTTTAGCTTGACTGTTGGGTTTCAATCTTCAAAAGCTAATATCTCCTAGACTACTTAACTCTCTAAATTTAAATTTGACTCTACTAAAGTATATAAAAAGAACTATATGCACATAAGTGTTTGTGTGACTTATACAAAGATCAAGGTCACACAAGGTCAAAATATATAATGAAATATACGTTTTCCTCAAGATTTTATCACAAGATGACTGTTTTATAATGAAACGCAACATTATGCTTCCAAGGCAACCTTTGATAATATTTTACAATGATCAAGGTCACTGGAGGTCATTCAATGCTTGAAGGGTGGTCAATGTGTGTCAAAGTTTGAGACTGCTTATTTGCATCTCCTGGTATGCATATTAATTCAGCTTGGAGCTCGAAAAGCATTTCTGTATGTTCCAATCTGGTTGACGTGTGGCATCTCAAGGTCACAAAGGTCAAGTAATGTGGGAAAATTTTTAGTTTGTCTGTGACTGCATTCCTGAAAGGCTCTGTGGTCAGATAAAGCTTAACATGAGATACACTTTGTTTATGAAAGGGGCTTTGTTTACATACGGATAGCCAAAAGCAGGCCAAGGTCACAGATTAGCAAATTTGTCAAAATGAACATGATTTTTGAGTGTACCAGTGTACTTTGTTAGTTTCTTGTGTTGGTAACTATATACCATAACAGTTTATATACACATCCATGTCAGGTCACAGTTAATATTATTCTTATTTTATAGTCTCAGAGTATCTAGTTTGAGGCAGGCGTTGTTCAAAATGGTACGTTAGAAAAACTATCAACACGCTTATGAAACTTTACAAGTGTAGTCCAGAATCATGTTTTATCCACCAAAGATCACATCCTTCTGCCTTGAAAGTGGAGGAAGCGATGGTGGAGTCACTTTATTTGCTACTTTGGTTTGTTGCGTTTGTCATTCGATTTTATATGGAGTTTAGGTGGTGATTTCCATTATTACAACTTGATCAAGAGGGAGGTTTGTCCCACCTTCAAGGTCAAGGTCGCAGCTACATGTTTTGGGGTTGCTATTGTTGTAAATCACTTTTTACAAAGCATGTCTTTAAAAAGACTGGGCTGATTTGATCCATGTTTGACATGATGATAGTTCATTTGGGAAAAAAACGCAAGGTCACGAACACTGCTGCAATATTTGTTTCAGTAAGTCTGTAAACACATGATCAATTTGCTCCGAATTTTAAATGATATTAATTATGAAGAAGAACATTTAATGTAATGAACCGGGGGTGGGGGGGGGGGGGGGAATTGTTGAGGAGGACTGGGACTGTGGGACTAGATGTTCATGATGGATAGACTCAGTTTTCACAACTTTCTTAAACTGGCCGGAGGAAGGTTTCTAACTCGGGCTTTACAGCTTGGTTACAGACTTTTCACATTTCCTCTTATGCTATTGAATCAGCAATGTACAGCGCAGGAAGTTGTTTTAAAATGCATAGGGTATCAGCTCCGCTATGCGATTAACAGTCCTCTACCTTTCACAATCTACTGGACATTGACATTTTGAGCCCCAGAACATACCGAGTAATTTTCCATTGTTGGTGACTGTTAGGGGTATGCTCGTTCTGACCTAGCTAGAGTCACGGACTTTGACCCAGTCTCAATTGTTTTGTCAGAATTTATTCTCAGGATGTACACAGAAACAGCAAAAGCAGATAAGTTACAAATTTGGCTCTGGTGGTACACATGCCTCATTAAAATATGTGAGAAAAAAAATCCAACAGGCGACACAACAAACAAACAAACAAACAAACATAATGTGCGTTATGCATGGTTTTACACACTCACAAACTGCAAGATTTACAACAAGATGATGAGAAAAAGACCGTTACAATTTTTTCTGCTGGAGACAGTATAGCCTCACACATGATAAATATATGAGTTTGAGACAAAACAATTTTTCAAAATATGGCTATTTTACCTATTTTCTGATCCCCTATGACCTTGGCCTTTTAGAGAGGTTACTGAAATTTGGTATGTTTATAAAGGTCTTGCCACAAAGTATACATTGGGGCAAGTTTGAAGACTGTGGTTTGAATAGTTTCCGAGAAAATGCCAGCGTTAAAGTTTACCCTGGACGACGGACGACCTGGCTCATAACATATTCACTTTTGCTTCGTACATAAGCCAACAGAAACAATAACATCCTTAAAAGAGGAGAGGATACAGAAACGAATTTAATGTATGTTTTATTTTAAATTTCGTAACACATTTTCGACATGCCGGACGACTGACACGACTTTTTACATTATTGAGTCAGACGAAGTACAGCACAGTGACTGTTTCTCATCATGGAGGACGTCTATGCCATTTTCTCTAGACAGACCTACTAGAAACTGAATGGCATTTGATTGGATCCCAGAACGCATGTATCCGAAGAATGAATTTTTTTTTTTGGTGTGTTTTTTTTTTTTTTGTATGGCAACACAGTGCTTATAGCCAAAAATCTGATCTTTCCAATAATTCTAAAACCAAATTTGTAGACAACAGACTGGCAGACATGTCCTAGGCCTTAGAGGGAAGAACATACTATCATCGTGTACATGATCAGCTCGGAGAAAAAATTGCAACGTGAAGAAAAAATTGCATACACTCACTGCCTACCACGCACTCGTTTTGATGACTTAAAGCTCGCTGAACAAAACAACAACAACAATAACAACAACAAATCAAAAAAGAAAAGGAGGCAAAATAAACTTTATTATGCGTTTTCTCATTTTCTTACCACATTTTAGATGCCTGAAAAGAAGGCCTACGTGTCTTTTCATGTCAAACGATGTACAGCACAGTGACTGCTTTCTTCTGCGGAGGGCATCTCCACCATTGGCTCAACAACCATGCAAATCTACAAGAAATTGAATGATGTTTACACTGAGTCCCAGAACATATGTTTTATTTTCAGTGGATTTTATGGTATTCGGAAAAAGGTCGAGAAAATTTGCTCAAAACGCACATTCTGCAGCGTAACTTTTGAATCCCTGAAATGTTAAAAAAGTGCAGTGAGCTGCTTTTAGCCAAGAATTGACCTTTCCAATGGTACAAAAATTAAATCTGTAGGTTGAATGGTGGAGACGCCCTCGGCTGTAGAAACATAAATTGCGCGCATGTGATCTGCCCCACAAAAAGTGTGACACGCGATGAAAAACACATCGACACTCACTGTTTTCCGCACTGTGGTGTTTATGACTTGTTGCACTAAGAATGAAACTAATGAGATCTTTGGAAAGAGGAGAAGACAAACTTTATCAATATTTTAAAAGTTTTCTTCAAAGTCAAATTATTTACATTCAGAGTGAGTTGGTAAAATTCGCACTCGCAGTGCGTTGAACCCACACAGAACGTCAGGTTGCCGATGCCTACCATTTGTACGCTCTGTGGGCTCATGTAGTGACAGGAATTCTGAAGAAGAAGAATAGCACGAGCAGCAAAATGCTGTCGCGATAAGCTTCACGTCATGGCTTCGCTAGTCACATGACGCCATGTGACGAATTTGATGTTTCAAGTCACTCTTCCGAAAGGCACGCAGCCTCTTCCAGGGCTGAATGTTTTGTTCCAGACAGCCTCTTCCAGGGCTGACTGTTTGATGGGAGTATATAGTGGGTCCAAAACTTGCAAAAATTAATTAATTCTTATTCAAAAGGTTGAAGAGGTACAACGCTGGATTTAGAACTCATTCAATATCTCTTTTTAATCTAGCTGTATAAAAGTATCTAGTAAGAATTTTTTTAAAATACGGACTCAAATGGGGATCAACCGCGTTTGTGAAACTGCCATTTTCTTGTCAACACAATCCACACACACTGGCAGACAGAGATAAAGATGGACACACGGCGATTTCCACCATTCGTAAGCTGTGTGGTTTGGCATAGCATAGCTGTTCTGACGAAGGATAATAGCATGAGCAGCGAAATGATGTCACTTCAAGCTTCACGTCATGGCATATATCATTAGTCACACGATGCCATGTCCATAGTGATGACTCAATATTATGCGTCATTCATTGCAGTACTAACATTTGACATATTAGAAGATCAAACTTGGCAATTTTCTTGCTGATTTTCACACCTAGGGCTTACAGCTCACAATTTGACCTAATGCTCCTCCAGAGCCAGGGCAAACAGCAGGCTTATGGTAGATCCTCATATTGATCAGGCTAATCTTTATATCAGTGATTTACAACATGTATCCTCTGTTTTATCATTGTTTTCTCCAGGCTCTAACCAGGATGGTGGTATCCTGAACATCCCCAACATCCAGCCATCGTACGCTGGTAACTACATTTGTACTGGCACCACGCCACAAGGAACCATTGGCCGCGCCACTGCTGTTGTGACAGTGACGCCACGCGATGACAGTAAGTTTACTTCATCTATCTTGTGAACATTGAAGATTTGTCCTTAGTATACTAGTCACAGCGCACAAAGATAATGAGACTATGCCAATTTTTGGCTCACATGCTGTAGCAAAGTAAGTCTATGTAATGGGCCAGTGGTCATCGAGATGGTTTTGCAAAGCAAAAGTGAGTGTATGTTCTGGGCAAGTGGTCATCCATCTGGCATCGGTCCGCCGTCATCCGCAGTAAACTTTAAGGTTGGCATTATCTTGGAGACCCCCCCCCCCCCCAATTTATTGACGGTTATTTGTGGAAGCTGGTTGTGGGCGTTCTCTTTTACTATTCAATGATCTTTATTTTCTTGTACAGTGTATTTTCACACTTATCATCAGGACCGGTGGGTGGGCCTAGTGTGTTAATGGAACTATAGCCAAATATCCTCGTTTGACCTAATCCCGTCACAATACATCACCCAGACATAAAGTGTCGTGTGCCCCTGCACTCACAGGAGCTCATGTAAAGCAGTACCTCTTGCCATGTGATACAATCCTAATTGCATCCTCAGTCTGAGGCAGCCATCTGGTTTTAAGCTGCTGACTGCAGGTCAATCTCAGCTGTGGGAAAGTATCCAGTCACTGCCGATTTGGGGCCAAACCCAGTCCCTCAGCCAGCCATAGAGCTTCATGTGCCCCTTCTGTCAAAGGGGCTCATGAAAAGCATTACGTCATTCTGTGCGATACCACTGTCATTGCATCCTCATTATGTAGCAGTCATCTAGGTTTAAGTCTACAATTGTGGGAACGCCCACTGACGCAATAATCCAACCAGAAAGTGAGAAATCAACTGCGCTGTGAGTGTCTCCCCAGGGGTAAGCAGCCGACTGCCCAGGTGTCAACCTGTTGATCGGCCCATGATAGAGTCTTTAGAGAGAGATAATAAGAGAGGACTAAGAATCAAATTTCAATAAGGCCGCACCAATCTATAAATCTCGCCTTTATTGAAATTAAAATATATGACATCACATAACCTCTCTATTACCACATAATCACCCTTTTGTTTTTTGAAAAGTGGCGACCATGATTAGTGCGGCCTTTTTGAAATTTGATACATTAGTCCTCTCTTATTATCTCTCTCTCTAACTATTGTCTCTGACAACACCTAGCCTTGTACTGTTAATTTGGAAAAAAAAATCGCGACCTTATGAACATGATCCTTGCAGCTCTGAACCCATAGCTACCGTAAACACTGAACCAGGAAGTATAATTTGATTACAGACTAAAACCTCCAGTAGCTGCCTGCCTTGTACCGAGTATATGAGGTTTTACATAGCATAAGATTCTCACGAGCCTAGATTTTTATAAGCGGACACAGGTCAGATCCTCAAGAGTCTCTGACTCCAGGCATAACCCGTGTTTACAAGTATTAGTCTACTTTTGTTTGTTAGCTCTCTCCTAGCGAGCAGGCCAACGGGTCTTATTTAATATTATTTTACTGCAAGTACAATTTCTGAAAGGTGACTGCCGTGTTTGTACACAGTCAGTACAAGGTCGACACTCTACCGTTCTATTATAAACAGTACTGACACACACACACACACGCACTGACACACACGTACACACACACAAACACATGATTAAACATACACATACACACACACAAACACATGAACACACACATACACACACACATACGCACACACAAACACACATATACATGACACCCGATGTCAAAAAACACAAGGTTTGTAAGTACGGCCTCACGCCAGTGCAATATTATTATTCCGGGGTGTATACTGTCTTATACATGTCTGACGCGAGCCATTGAAACCCACCAGCCTGTGAAAGGATAATAACTCTTATTGAATTTCACGTCCTGTTCGGTTAGACGGTGTACATGACTGTAAAAGCTGAAAAGAGACGCACCTCAGAAAATCATACCTTGCTTTATACACCCGACTGAGTACATATACAACAGATCCTCAAGACCGCCCCCCCCCAACACACACACACACACACACACACACACACACACACACACTCAGACACACTAACACTCTAACAACACAGACACGCATACACAACTTACCGGTATGACAGTGCTGACGTCATACATCTCAACCGGTAAATGGTCCAATGAATAACAACCGGTCATTTTTAACACTAACCGGCAAGAATAAGTCCGATCCGGCCATACCTGATCCTTTAAATCGGTCTCGGTCTTTCCAAAATGTTATGCATATCTAAATGAGGAACAGCCTGACTAGACTATTTTGGGGCCTGTATTGACTGAAGGGAATTTCCCCATAGCAGGATTGAAATTGAATAGCAGGTGTCAAGAGCTGTGATCGCCTTACAAAGGGCTTTCTGCTAGCGTGCGAACAGGTGGGTAAACAGGTCTTTCTATGAAAGGTAGATTTGATAATAAGATAATTACATAGACTGTGTGGGGCTTGTTTGCTTTAACATGGAGACCTTCAGGTGGGACAGGGTCACTACACATGACATCACAATTGATTTGTAAGACATTTCAGGCCCACTGCCAAGTGAGTGCCAACCGGCGTTATGTCTTGACTAAAACTGTATTGTTAGTATTCACAATGGTGAGCCTAAGGTGTTCTATTAGGTTTATAACAAGGGAATGAATACAAATGAAAGCAACATGACACATTCATTGTTTTAAGGCAGTCTCTCAGCAGGTTAGAGTGACAGGGGTTGTCTCTTAATCTGTGATGCTTGCCATTTATAAGCCCACCCAAATCATTTAATAGCCCAGCAGGAAAATAACAGAAAAGCAGCAGGAAAAAAAACATGATTTTAGCGCATGCTGAAACCATGCTTTATACCTAATGGGACAGGGCAAGTCTTGTCTGGGGTAAACTCAAAAACTATTTGGCAATATTGCTGGAGTGGTGCAAACGTAAAAAGTTACTGTTCAGTGTAAATTCCTAGAAAACATGATTTTGCTTGATAACAATTTATACATTTGTTTGTCTAATAAAAATGACAGACGGACAAATCATACAAGTGCTTGATATCTCACACTGCTTCAAAGACGTTATGCACTTTACTGACCTAATAACATCACCCAAACAGACTTACATAAGCCTTTCAGCACCATCAGAAATATATGCTACATATAGTGTGACTTTGGATTATGTTGATGAGCATCCAGATGTGGAGCGCATGACAGTTGATTTAAAGACACCTACTTTTAAAGTTGATGATACCAACTATGGTTGGTTAGGGGAAGTTTGTTATAGCATATTTAAACAACTATGCAAACTAAATGTTTATATTGACAGTGTTACAATTAATAAAGTGGTATTACACAAGGTGAGCCAGCAGTAATATTTTTTCATTTATTATTTTGTCGGACAAATAAAAATGACGGACAATGTTCAAAACCCTGGCCCACCAAGTTTAAGAAACGTGTTTCACACAACAAACTTGCCTATAACCAATACTAACAATGTCTATGAATCAATAGAAAACTCTTTTTCTGTCATACAACAAAATCTTCTGACAGGTAGTGTTAAAATTCAGGTTGTTGCGAAAATAGAATTCACTAGAATGGGCGGTGAGATAATTGTATCGTATATATCAACAAGACAACACACAGTTAACACAAGAAGAGAATTGGAAAACGTGTTTAGAGACAGACTATTACCAGACTTTCTACAGGCAATTGACAGTGCAAAAATGAAAGGGTCTGGCTGGCACGAAGGACATGTACATGAACTACAATTAAAGCAGTCAAGGTATCATCCTATATTAGGTAAAGCATGGTTCCCCACTGCCAACTGAGGTTGCAAACAAAAAGGCTGTCGTCAACATACAGAACAATGACAACTATTGTTTCATGTGGTGTGTGCTTGCTAAACTACACTTTGTAAAATCAAAACCTGAACATGTATCTAACTACACTAAATTTGTAAATGAACTCGATTTTAGTGGCATTGAGTTCCCTGTTAAAATAGAGGACATAGACTTATTTGAAAAACTAAATCCTGGTATATCTGTAAATGTGTATGTGTGGGATAATGAATCTGAGAACAAGTACAACCAATTAGAGTGTCCCCAATTGCACCAACCTATGGGCAGTCAGAAGATAGACATGTTGATATGTTGCTAATCGGTCCTACCGGTGATGACAATAACTTTCACTACACAATTATCAGAAATATGTCACGTCTAATTCATGGACATACAACAAAACACAATGGGAAACAGGAAGTTTGTAAAAAATGTTTACAAAGATTCTCTTCTATTGCAGTGGCACACAAACATGTTTTACACTGCAGGTCACCTGATGATATACAGACTGTACTTAAGTACCCAGATCCTGGTAGCCAAGTGTATTTTAAGAACTATGGGAATCAGCAAAAGCTGCCGTTTGTAGTGTGCGCAGATTTTGAATCATTAGTTGTTCCGTATGAAGGTCCTGTTCCAGAATCATTACCAAAGACTATAAAACTAAGTGACCAAGTGGTGTGTTCTTTTGGATACATTATTGTTAGGTCAGACGGTCTTCATTCAGAGCCTGTTATCTACAGGGGTGAAAATGCAGCTTGTCTGTTTTTAACAGAAATGAGACATCTGTATAGTCAGGTAGTACAATATCTCACAACATGCCAGATGCCTCTGGTGATGACAGAAGAAGACAAACTAAAATTTGATACAGCTGAGACGTGTTGGATTTGTGAACAACCTCTGGGATGTGATAAAGTTCGTGACCATGATCACATAACTGGATGTTACAGAGGCGCTGCACATAACAATTGTAACTTATTATTAAAAACAGATCCCAAGACATACAAACTGCCAATCTTTTTCCACAATCTCAAAGGGTATGATTCACACATTATCATGCAGGCTGTAGACGAGTCGTACAAAAACATAAGTTGCATTGCCCAAACAACTGAGAAATACTTAACTTTTAGGTTAGATAAATTAGCATTTTATGACTCCATGCAACATTTGTCTTTAGGTCTTGCTAGTTTGGCAGAAGGACTGACTGAGTATCCAATAACGAGTAAATATTTTGAACCAGACTTGATTAAGAAAGGTGTCTATCCGTATGAGTACATTGATCACTGGGTTGTGTTTGAGGAAACAAGACTGCCACCAAAAGAGAAATTTTATTCCACACTAACTGGCAAAGGTATTTCTGACTCTGAATACCAGCATGCACTTGATGCGTGGGGGAAGTTGGGGTGTCAGACGATTGGTGACTACCATGACCAGTACTTGAAAGCTGACGTTTGCTTGCTAGCAGACGTATTTGAAAGTTACCGTGAAAAGGGGTTGTTTCACTACAAACTTGACCCTGCTTGTTACATAACTAGTCCTGGCATGACATGGGATGCATTTTTGAAATCCAGTAAGATATCTATAGACCTGTTGTCTGATCGGACGATGGGTGAAATGGTGGAACGTGGATTGAGAGGAGGGATAAGTATTGCAGCGAACAATTATGCCAAGGCCAACAACAAATATCTAGATGACCTTGACTTTGACCCCTCAAGGTCAAGGTCATTCATTACCTATGTAGACGCTAACAATTTGTATGGCTGGGCGATGTGTGAGTTATTGCCCTTGAAAAACTTTTGTCTGTATGATTTGTCACAGTATGATGTAACAGAGTCAGGGTTAACAAACTATATTATGACTCTTGACTGAAACGACGCGAAGGGTTGGATCTTTGAAGTCGACCTGGAGTACCCACACCACCTACACGATTACCATAATGATTATCCATTAGCTGTTGAGAAAATGAGTATGACAGGAAAAAAAGAAGACACTAAACTTGTACCAAATTTGAATGACAAATTCAATTACGTTTGTCACTATCGATTGCTGCAGTTTTACATCAGACACGGGTTAGTACTAAAGAAAGTTCACAGAGGCATTCAATTTGATCAGAGTGCTTTCATGAAAGATTATATAATGAAGAACACAACCTTTCGTGCCAGAGACGGCAACACTGCATTTGACAAAGACTTCTTTAAGCTTATGAACAATGCCTGTTTTGGCAAGACAATGGAAAATCCTCATCACAGAAAAGATGTGAGACTGGTCACAACTGAATTGGGTGCAATTAAACTTACAGGTAAGCCACAGTACACAGGGTACAAAGAGTTTCATTCATCATTGTATGCTGTGTCACTCAAAAAAAAGATTGTCAAACTGGACAAGCCAGTATTCATTGGTATGGCAATTCTTGAGTTGTCAAAACTGTTGATGCTTGAATTTTATTATGATTACTTCAAACCAAAGTATCCTGAGTGTCGATTGTTATACACTGACACTGACTCTATGATCATTGATGTGCCTACTGAAGACTTTTATGAAGACATGAAAACAGAGTTACACATGTATGACACATCTGACTATCCTAAAGATCATCCACTGTTTAGCACACAAAACAAAAAAGTGCCTGGGAAGTTTAAGGATGAACTAAATGGTGTGCCAATAGTTGAGTATGTTGGACTGAGATCCAAAATGTATTCTATACTGCACCAAAAGGGTAGTCAGTCCAAAGCCAAAGGAATTAAAAAAACAGCAATAAAAAATAAAGACATACATCATGAACATTACAAGCAAGTGTTAGATGGTGCATTGATGCCTGATTATCCAAACAAGTCACTGAGATCAAATAAACATAATCTTGAAATGATCCAAACACACAAAAAGTCACTGGCAGTTGGAGACACGAAACGTGTGTTTCACAGTAAGGAAAAAGCTTATGCACCTGGACATTACAGGCTCAAATTATCTGAAGACATTTGTGATGAACTGGTTGATGAATTAATTGACGACTTAGTTACTGAAATGAGTAACGGTGTCTGGGGGAATAATCTGTAATTCTTCTCTGACAAATGCCCTCTGTGGCGCAGGGTCGTACAGGTAATATATTGTTGCGTCTGGACCGGGGACTATTTTTTTTATATTGTGTACAGATGTTGACCAGATGGGGTCTGTTGCCCTGCGCTTTACGTCGTTCTCAGCCTCCCCTGGTTGATATAAATATCTCACCTGTTTGGTAAATAAACTTGTGTCTGGTGCTGGGGTTGGTCCTGTTTTTGGCTCTGTAATTGATTTCAATTTAATAGCGTCAGCAGGTTTTGGGTGTCCTTCATTGTTCATTGCTTTTATCACATGTGGTAATCTCTTAACCCACTCAGTGTTACGGGTGTCATGCATGAGTTCCTTAGAATACTGGTAACTGAAAAGTCTTTCTGATAACTGTTTGTTAAAGTTTTCAACAATTGCCTGTGATCTGTGCACACCTGGAATGCCTCGTCTGACCAGTACGCCATGCTTCGCAAATAACTGATTAACTGCACCTTTGAATTCAGATCCATCATCAACTTGTACAAGTCTGGGGTATCTTAAAGGGCCTCGACTATATATCTTTGATAAAGCAGTAGCAACTGTACTGGCTGTTTTGTCAGATATGGGTTCAGCGTCTTTATACCTTGAAGCAATGTCTACAACAGTCAGTGCATACTTGTATCGTTTCTTTCTTATTGTATCATGTGGTAAGAACAGGAGGTCCATTTGGTGTGTGTCATTTGGGGTAGTGTTCTCAAAATGAGGTCTAGATATCTTTCTTGGAGCAGGGAGATATATCTGCCAAATTGCTTGTCTCTGTAACCATTGTTTGACTTGATTGAGTGTTATATCTCCGCCCACAGCGGCATGTAATTTCTGAATAGCTGTTGCTCCTTTCCAATACCCTGATGGTGAGTAATATATTTTCGATAGTTTATTTTCGGCTGCCATTTTTTCTAGCAATGAAAACTCCAGTAAAATAAACAAATGTCATTCCCACTAAAACAAAAATTATCTCTCCATTTCTTTGTTGTGTGCTTGGTTTGTAATAGTCACTTAGTTTTGGTTTCGGGATAGACATGTCTTCACCTGTGACAAGAAAATATTCCCTGATAGTCTGTATTTGAAAACGTATGTTGTGCGTGGCCTTCTAGCCTCTGTTTTTCATTGATGAAATCAAGTTTTTCAATTCTATTCTTCTCATAATCCTGCTGGGCTTGAGCAAGTTTTTCTGACGCTTCATTATGGCGCTTCAATTCTTCTGCAGATTCTTCTCTACCCATTTTTGAAAAGAGATAATTAGACCCACTGAAAGCCAATGCATTAACCATTGCACCTCCTATCATAATAGCTATCGTCGCCATACTTATTTTTATTTACATAGAAACATTTTCTGGAATAATTCCCTGCTTGACAAGAAAATCTTTTGTCGCAATCGACGCTGTAACGACTACAATTAGCTTAGCGCTGTCTTCGAAATCGAGTCTACTGAGGTCTGCTGATTTCATTTTGAGTAGACTTTTCCCCAGCATAGAATAAGCTACTGCTAATCAACTGATTACGGCAGAGTGATACACAAGGTTCATTATGTTCTTTGAGTCATTCATTTTTTAAGGCAAGAAAAATTAAAATAATATTTTTATTAGTGCATGATAAATGGGTCAACGGCTTTGGGTGTTACTGGTAATGTGGCGACTTCTGGTTTTGTTTTTGGAGTGTCTGATTTTTTGGTCACTGTACGAGTCTGTGGTTTGTATTTTTTGTATAATTGATAACCTACGTAACCAAATCCGACAACAAATCCAGCAACTATATATTTTGTTGTTTGAGGGCCAGGATCAGGGTCAGACTTAGTTGTTTGTCTCTCACTTTGATGAGGGTGTGTCAGTCCTGACGGTATTGACACTGGTCCTGAAGGTGTTGACGCCTGGTCAGTCACATGAGCCTTTTCTGTTTGTGTTTGAAGCTGTAATTTTTTTGCCTGTTCCATTCGGCTAATCTTTTTCCTGCATCACCGCGGCCTGGACTTTTAGCCTTAGTCACAGTTTGAACCTGTGTCAAAACAGGGTCGGGGTTCGGTTGTTGAGTCGTCTGGGTTTCGTCCATTTTCTTCTGCAGTAAAATTTATTTTCGAAAAATCAATATGACTCCCAGTAACAAGAAGGGTTACTACAGGTGCAAGGTAATTTCCAAACTTGTAAAACATGACACATGCTAATTTGCCAATTGAACTTGAAACAATAGGATTGCTTTCAAGGTCGTGTGAAAGACTGTCACTATCCACAGGTAGAAAGTGACTCACTGCTTTTGTGTATAGACATACTAGAGATCGACTCAAATCACGAGTCATTAGTGAAGCGATGTGGTTTTCATATTTTGAATGAAGCTTGATTAGCTCGTCAGCCGTAAGAGATTCAATATCCTCTGTCATGTATTGTTTTCCGAGATAAGTCTTTGATTTGCCTGAGACAATTACAGACAAAAGACGCTGTTTCTTAGAGTCTAAGTCTTTGTTCTCTACAGCATTGATATCATTCAATAGAAGGATTTCATCAGAATTCATTTATATTGTTATTTTAAAAAAACAAAAATTAATTTACTAACTCATACCCTGTGGGCTGATCTGTCTTTAAAATGAGCTTTAGATGCTTAGTTGATTTCAGTTTATTTTTTACATCATCACGTTCATGTTTATTTGGTATGACATCATTCTCTCTGACACAGTCTTCAAAGCTGTCACGATCCTTGCAGTAAAACAAACAGATAAACTTTAACTGTTCTCGAAAATCTTTCAGTACAGCATTATATTTTTGAGTGAGAATCCATACACTGACATTTGCGTGTCTGCCACTGAAGGCAAGTTCTGCTAGAGTGTTTCTCTTCTTGACAATGTCTTTCTCTGCTGAGCAGTCATCAACAATAAACAATGTTGGCTGTCCTTCAAATTGCTTGTAAAAATATTGTAGGTAGTCATTCAGTTTTTTCTCAGGGTCAACTAAGTATATGTTGTTGTCAGTCCAAATAAATAAACGGTTGTGATAAGCTTTGTTGTGTTTGATTGTAGGACAAAATATTACAATGTTTTCAAAGTGGTGTATGTATCTTGTTTGTAATAGGTTAAGAACAAATTCAGTTTTCCCACACCCTGTGGCACCAACAAATAAGCCACAGTGTGGGTCAAAGGTCATTAAGCTCCGGTTCATTTTAATACACAATATAATTTTAATATATGTGTCCACTTAGTCTGCTTTCTGCAATATTGAGTTGTGCATCATATATCAGGTACAAATATATGTTTATGGCTGCAGCAGTTTCAACCTTCTTTTGTATCTGAATTGTTATTCCATCACTACCATTCTCGACAGTTCGTCCTGACCCATGAAGATAATCATCATCTGTACTACGAAGGTCTAGCCACAGTGCATACTTGTTTGTAAGGTATTGTCCGATCCTAACATCATACAGATGTAGATCTTTGCACGCAATGTTTGCAGGTTTATCTCTAATCCTTCCACCTGCAAAATACTTTGTGATCTCATCGTAGTGTTGATAAGGTAACAAACCTGAAGCGTACACTTGATTAGGGCGGCCTTCAATTGTACAGGACAAATGTGTAATCTTAGGATTGTAGAATTTTTCTGAATCCCGTTTATATGGATCTGCTGGTTCAACAAACAACATAAGAATACCTTTCAGTGACCTAGCTGGTGTGTTCAAGTTTATGTTCCACATTGGGTCACTCTTGTCTTTTTGCATTAAACTATGTCTAATCACCCTGTCATAATAAATTGGCAGTCTTGACTGATACTGATTTTGAATGAGTCTGGCTAGATCAGTGTGTGTGACAATTTCATATTCCAAGGAAATGTTAGAGATCTTGTATGTTGCATCTGTGGCAGATGATTTAATAACTTTGAAGTAGTCATTGAAAGTTAGTTCAAAGCTCAGACGGTCATTCAGTGCCCCTTGATAATAAGGCAGATGAGCTGTGAGGATTTCAAACTCGAGTGGAATGTAAAATCTAGTTCCATATGTTTCAGCTATAATAACTTCCTTTGGTACCCCAGTAGTTGTTTTGTCTCCGGCATTGATTCGAAGTTTACCAACATTATCTGGCTGTATGCCTTGATAAATACGATCTTCTCGTTCTTCTCTTGTGAGCCAAAGGTCTTTGTAACAGTAAAACACATCAGAGTCGTCAAGACTAAACACTTCCTGTCCTTCAAGTTTTACTTTAATAGTTCTAACAATTGCTCTGCCAAGATTGTCAACCAGTGTTCTGTTTACGTCTGCATCTGATGATAGTTCAATATTAAATGCTAGGCATGCAGTGCCAGGAACAATAACGTCACTGGGACCTAGGTTTGGAAACTTGACTGTAAGTGTTTGGTTCTGGTCTATAGTACTTGGATTGTTTGTGATGACGATTGATTGTCGAATGGCCTTAACACCCAGAGGCTCACGTAGTTTTCTGTATGGGTCTAACTTTGATCCGTAAGACTGTGTCATTTTTATTATGCACAATAAAAAATAATAAATTAATAAAACAATGGCAGCGGGAGGATTTAATCATGAAGATTTTGAAATGGATGACACGTATGATTTTGGTAATACAACAGATATGGCAGATATGACTGGTACAAGAAATATTTACAGTTTACGTCATGAACTTTTAGAAACCAAAGTGAACTCATTTTATGATCATGTTGGTGGCCGCCCAGACAACGTAGACCCTAACCAGTTTGAACTTGATGGCAAGGGTCATTTATATTTAAATACTGTTGACAAAGGAAAAGTACTATTGACTAACAAAAAAGACCCTAGTAGGTTTAGGGCTTTAAGTACAATAAAAAATGAAGGTGGTGTTGGTGCCTTGCGTCAACTTGGAATTGGAGGGTCTCCTGTCACGCCAAGACTGGTTAGTGTTCTTCACGACACACAAACAAAGTTGCCAACAGGGCAACAAATTGAAATGGCACCAGTAACAAGCCTACCAGAAATAGCAAACACAGTGATACAAGAAACTTCATTTACTGAAGGGCAAATAAATGACGCTTTGAAAACAATAAATGATCCACCTTTGTCAATGCGGGAGATTATGGGTTTGGATAAATCACTGCAGACAATAAGAGGTGAGATGGTAAATAATGTTGCCAAACTGGGAGAGCTTGATAAACACATAGAACGTGAAAAAGAGAAACTGGCTACCGCAGACACAGAAATGAAAGAAAGAATCCAACACAGATTAAATGATTTGCAGATAGAAAGATCAGGACGGTTAGAAGTGATTAGTATTGGAAGACAAAAACTAAAATCACAGGTCAACAGAATTAGAGAAACTATTCAAAAAATACTTCACGAAGACACTACTCTGGCTGAGAGACTTAAAACACTTTTCAGAGAACAAGGTATTACAATTGCTAGTTTAATTACAGCTCTTGGATTTATTATTAGTACTGTTGTGTTAGCTGTCTCCGGTGCTGGTGGACCCGGTGGTTCTCCACCTCCAGCACCACCAACCCCGGGCCCCCCGACTCCAACAGACCCAAAAGATTTACAGTCATGGGTAAAGAAACAGTTGTCTCACATATCAGACTTGCTTAAGAAATTGGCTGTGAAAGCAGTGGACGCGTTGCCTGGCATAATTGGCACTGTTGTCAGTTGGCTGATTACTACTACAGCAAAGGCAGTAGGGTTTATGGCAGAGCATGTGTGGATCTTTCTGGTTACAGTAGGAGGGTTGATGGTGGGTTATTTAATGAAACAGATAAAGAAGTAAAACCCCTAATCCTGTTAGACCTATTACCAATGCAGTTCTTTCTGACTCATGTGTGTCAGGGGTTGACTGTACTGGTTGTATGAGTGCCGGTGTTGGGGCTGGGGCCGGGGCCGGGGGTGTTACCGTCTGTAATGATTTTAATGACTGTACATGTGTGGTTGTTGCTCCCAAGTTTACAGATTGATTGAGACCTAATTTGTGACCAACACCTGCAACAATGATTTCATTATTATAATTTGTTATTGTCCCCATTTGGAGTTGAAGGTCAGATGGTAACATGTATAACCCGATGCCAACTACAAAGTCAACTTTTGATCTGGCATATCTTAAAACGTCTTGGTAACGCTGTATGCTTGATGGGAGATCGACTGTTGAATTAATTGAATCTTCAAGATTTGCAAGAAATTGTTTTTGTGCTTCAAATTTACCACTTCCATTCAAAATGTTTGATTTTGTTAGTGATTGTGCTCCTAGTAAACACCAGACATATGTTCTGATAGACTCATTGACGCGCTCGACTCCTGCTTGAGTAAACCCGTCAGTTTTATCTAAAATAAATGTAGTCCAGGCGTTAGACTGTTTCTGTTCAATGGAACCTATCCAGACTTGTGATTTTTATGAGAATGAAGTGTACCCAGGGTAGTAATCTTGAGGGTATTGTCTGTGACTCATAGCATAATACAATGTGCCCATGCCTTTGTGATCATCAAGTTTTTGTGTAAAGTCATACTTGGGGCTGATGTTAAACTCATTACAAATCCGTTCAAACGCTTTTATATCCATGGGGTTGTTAAACCTGTTGAAACTGGATTCAGTGGGTAATGGTGTATGCAGTTCTGACAGTATACGTCTAAGCTGGTAGTACGTGTGAAAACGGTAGACAGATCTAATAAGTTTGTTTGAGTGATTCAAATGGTCTGTGAATGAAACACCACAGCCTGTAGTTGAACACAGTATGGCAAAGTTAAGTTGGTTTTGAAACATCTGTAGTGGACTTGAAGACCACTTTCTTGCAGTAGCGTCATCTGTTATTGGAGGGTTTAGGTAATGGTCAAACGGATTTGGTACTTTGACTTGGAATAGATCTTGTTCAGACACAGCTATGTCAAGCTGATTTAGTTGAATTATTTTCTGTTCATAAGTAGGTGCGACATTGTATTTGGCATCCACATTAAATTGAAATGCGTTTGTAGTGGTAATGGTTGGTGATTTAAATTCCATCCTTTTTTATATGAGATAATAAAAATGTTTATTACCTTAACAAATCTTGACACAAGCAAACCAGTGTGGTTAACTAATGGGATTGATAATCGAGATGGTAGCAAGTCTGTAGCTATCCATGAAATGTTCTACACAGTAAAATGGTTTAATGTAGAAGATGATATATATAATAAAGTAAATTTAGATGGTAAGACTGAAGCTTTACCACCTGGGTATTATGACTTTTGTACTATAGCTGAATGGTTTCAAAGTAATTTTAAAATTAAAGCAACTTTAAATCCAGCTAACCTACTTGTTACATTAGAATTTCCGACACAAAATTGGTTAAAGATCTCAGATAGATTTGCATATTTACTTGGATTTTATATTGATGAAGATTGGTGGAGATCAGATGATTTAGGTGAATTAAAGTTTGGTATTATAACAATGAAGACAAAAAAAACTTAAAATAACTGGAAAACGTCCTGTCAATTTGTCAGTACACACAGTGCTAAATGTTTATTTGAAAGAACTAAACACATCTGAGAATGTTCACAATGGAAAGCCTTCAACTTTGTTGAGATGCTTACCTACTGGAACTGCTCCGTATTGTGAAAGTGTAGTTGTTAGATTTCCTAATTTGCAGTTTAAGAAATTAGGTTCTAGTTTCTTTGAGTCACTGAGTATATCTGTAACTAATCAGGATGACAAACCAGTTCTTATGCATGATTTTAGTGTAGTGTTAGAAGTTAAATAATTTTATTTTTGTTTATAAAAATGAGTGGTCTTGGTCCAAAGTGAACAATCATACCAGTTGCGTGTCCGGTTACAGAGTTGAAAGATTTGGCAGATGTACAGGATTTTGAGAAGGAGGGAGATGTTGGAGAAATATATGGTTTTGAACTTGATTCAAATGGCATGTACAAGAGGAAAGTAATTGTTGACATGAAAGACGGTGAAAAACAGATTCCTAAACTTGGTCAGCTGCGTGATGTTACTGTACCTACTCCACCTGTAAATAATGCGCTTTACAACTTAATACATGTGGGTAGTAAGTGGGTTGTTTCACCTGTACCGGCACCACCACCCACAATTGACTGGGACATAAAGATTGAATTTATTAGTCCTTATGTATACACTGATGATGAAGGCGCCTTAGTGTTTAGGAAGGTTGTTAATTCTGGGCCGCTTATTGTAAGCCTTGTTCCAAGCTTTGCTTCAGACGACAATAGCAGAGAAAAACTGAAAGTTGAAAATTATGAGAAACGGAGATATCTTCTTACGCACAGGAAGGGTAGGTCTGATGCTAAGGTCGTGTTTGCACCAATAAACTTTCCCATCGCAAGAGAAGCGACAATAGTATTTGAAATTATCATGAGATCAGTAACTACTGCTAAAGAGGCTCAAATTGCACAAGGAATTAAACTTACATGGAATGACACAGTGGCAGAGTCATCAAAGGTCTTTATTGCTATTACAAAAAATAATGATGTTATTAATGTTTCGAGCAGTGTTCCAGCTGTCAAGGTGGTGGTCGACAAAACAACTTTTGTTCGTCTAACTTACATAAACCTTGAACACATTGATCTTGTTTCGTTTTATTATGCTAGCAAATTGTATACTTTTGAAGAGTTGCAAAATGTAATTGCTGATTAAATATTTTAAAAAAATTTGTCAATAAAAAAAATGGTAAACTTCTATCTGCAACTACCGACGCTTGAGCCGACTGAAACAAATGTGACGACTAAAACAACATTTGCGCCTGATCCACAGGTGACAGCTGTGCCAATTGCATCAGATAAAACATTACAGGCAGATGCATTCAGATTAAATAATATTACAGAAGCTTTGAAATATTTGGAAAGTGAAGAGGCTAAGTACTCACGGTGCAAAAGGAGGTATAAGTCAGTATTTAATTCTGTTCAAAACACTTCTATGGCTATTGGTGCAGTTTCAGCTTCATGTTCTGTAGGGGGTATAGTTCTGTTCGCCACAGGAATTGGAAGTTTGGCTGGAATAGCAATTGAGGGTGTTAGCGTTGCTACATGCCTGGCTTGCTTTGGTTTGGAAGCCTTGAACAAGAGGTTTCACACGAAATTACAGAAACATGAAGCATTGAGTACACTTGCTGGTGCAAAGCTGAGCAGTATGAAACTTATTATCAGTAAGGCATTGAATGATAATTTTATTGATGATGAAGAATTTAAGCGAGTCCAGGATGATTTAAATAATTACAAGAAACAGAAGTCTGAAATACAGAATAAAATGCGTAGTCAGTCTCCCGTGAATGTTGAAGAACTGAAGGCCAATTTTTTAGCAGAGGGAAAAAGGATAGGGGTACAGGAAACCACAGAAAAACTACACAATCTTTTAAACAAATAAAAATCAGATTTGGTAATCGTTTATTAATGTCATACACTTCACAGAAAAATGCCATGCCACTTACAACACTTGTGCCTGATTATTTAACCCCATCTGCACCACCACCAGAGTACTACTGAGAAAAAAAAGTTTTTTTATTGTCCTTGTGTCTTGTCAAATCTGACCGAGTAAGTTGTGACTTAAGTCAAGTTGTTGTAAGAACTTATAAGAACTTACAGTAAGTAATTAATAAGTTCTTATGATAAGTAATTAATAAGTTCTTATGACAACTAACTTAAAGGTTACCTCTGCAGGTTCCTAAAAGTTAGTTGTAACTTGTTAATAAGTATAAAATCACTTAGTCAGGTAAATAATTAGGTGTTCATAGAGACAATAGTTATAGATACTAAGAGATTTAAAAGATAATTAAATCAATAATGACGCATCGGTCATGCTCGTCACTTTTTAAAATCAAAGGGTTGATTCGGAATAACGGAGGGTGTAATGGAGTCAAAAATTTTAATATTAAAAATGACGTAAATTAATGCCCGATGCGTCATTATTGAATTCATTGTCTTTTAAATCTCTTAGTATCTATCTCTTCTTTTGAGTGTGGCTATGGATTTGGCATGGGTGGTTGCTAATCCCCTAATCCCATCACACATCATTATCTTAGCGCAGCAGGTCACCAGCCTTACTCAGATTGCGTAGCTTTGTCTTTTGAGGTAGTGTCTGTGGACATGCACCAGTGCCTATCAGAGCAGAATTGTAGTCATTGACACGTGTCACCAGCGTGGATGTGTAAAGTGTATTGATTCTGAACACCAACTTACCCTTAAGCAGTTGTCAGCCAGTGTGAGAGTTATATGTCATGGGAGATCATGACTGCTTTTATGATCTGCACCTATGTTCATCATATAGAGGAGGTCATTGGGTGTACACACGTCAGTAATGTGGTTTTCACAAATGGCTGTCTTGTTCCTCAAACAGAGGAATATTTGGGAATGCATGTATTGTGTTGTCATACACATGATCATTGCTCCTTCAGAATCTCCAAGCGGAACTTTCTTTTAAATTAACACCATAAAAGAATCAGAATTGCCCATTTAATCTTGTTTTGCTTGGGAGGTGGAGTGGAGGCAGGGAGGAGGACAAGATGATCAGCCCCTCAGTTAAAAAAGTCCTAAAAAAGAGATAAAAGTAGAAAAGTTTCAACAAATATAAATCTTAACCTCTAAAAACTATATCACATGTATAAAGAACAATTACAAAACTATAACACACTTGTAAAGAAAATCCCCAAAAATGTAACACACCAGAAAAGAACAATTTCAAGACAAATAAATTGTAATTGTTTTTAAGCATGTTTCTTTCTTTCTTCGGATTTTTCTTTGCCTGCCAGGGGATCAGGGGATTGAACCAGGGGATTGGGGGGGGGAGGGGGGGGGCTGCACGCACCCCCCCCCCACCCCCCTTCCCGTGCAAACACTGTCTGGATCCACCTCTGAAATATGTTCAAAATGGCCATATTTTGACAAAAGAAGTTTTTTTTCTGAAATACTACTCACAACTTGAAACCCAAACTTGGTATAGAGATGGTCACTGATTTTTATGGTCACCTGCCGTTTCCGGTCACTTTCGCGATGTATGGTTGATGTGTACTATATAAAGTACCTTGATTTTATAGCCAGGTGCCAAACGCAACCAGTGGTCAGCATATCGGAGCCAAAAACAGCAAAAATACCTTAAATTTACGGCCACCGCCAGAATGGTGCTGTAAAGCCATCACACACGATGGGTCAGTGACTGCTCGCTCAACACCTAGCCAACAGCTACTCTCAAACAAACCCAAGATGTGTCATTATGCAATAACGGATGTGCCATAGGATCGCCAGCTGTGTATGTGGTCCGTAACAAAGGTCACACTATCTACCCGACAGTTTCCACATTTTTTTCAAGTTTTTACTGTGTGGTCACTTAATATTCCAATGTGACCAATGTGACCAAAATTTGACTGCGCTTTCACCACAGACACCAGATTTGCAGAAACTACCAAACTCTCACATACCCATGCAGATGAAGGCCTTCATGAGAACTGAGTGCATACGTGTGCAAACACGCGTCAGTACCACAGGCCTCCAAATCTATCTCAGCACTCATACAGTGTGTTGCATAATAGTGTTGAGATTGATTTGTAGGCCTGCGGAGAGACATTTCGACTGCAGGGGCTCATAAGAATCCAGTGTGTACTTGCGCCAATACACTTGTCTTTGTGTTTGTAATGTTTGGAGACTAATGCGTATCCAAAACATTTGCTTCTCTAGATCTATGAATTTCATGGCTGGTCAAGAAGTTATGGCATCAAAACGAATCCGTGGCTGCCAGTTTGTAGTGAAATGAATGGTTTGTTGCCTTGTATGTGCCAGCCACAAACCGTGAAGTAAGTTCTAACAATTCCATGCTACACACGCGGGTGCTAAGCCAAGGAAAAAAATGGTGAGTAAAATAAAATGGTTACACATAGGCCGGAAAAAGTGCAACACATTTTGCCTCCTTTCGGTAATTGTCAGAGCAATAAGGTGACCAGATACTGACCCTGGCTTGTGTCGGTGCCATGTCTTCTGTACTGTGCCACCTGCTCCCTCCTATCTTATCTGTTCAAGACAATAACACGGCAGCGACACACATAGACATGCGTTGCTCTTTCTCCCTCCCGCACTAGTACACTCAAGAACAATTTTATTTTCTCTCATCACTGAAAATAACAAAACATCGGCATCACTAGTACATGTATCACACTTCACAGAAGCGTGAAGTCAAAAGTGGTGAAGAGGCTGATGGTGGTCCTATTTTGATGGTGGCATATCTATAGGCTTCTATCCGAGTGTCACAAGCCCACCTAGGTCCGTTTTCATTAAACCTCCCTTGAACGGTCATTTGCTGTTTACGGCCACTTTTTCTTGGCAACAGGGATGACCGTTCATTGGAGGTTCTACTGTACCTGATGGTAAGAACTTCCTATGCATATTAATTTGGATGACCCCTTGGAACGGTCAAGAGTCACAAGCGATCAGGAAATTGGTCACCAATAACTATTTTCTGACAATTACTTTTTTTCAAATACTATTTAAGATGTCCATCCCAAACCTGGTACACAAATAAAGATACCTGATGGTGAGACTTTCTGATTCATGCTAACTTGGATGACCTCTTTGAAAGGTCAGGGGTCACAACAGATCAGCTAACAAATGATGTGGAAAATGTCTATTTTTGTAGAATTTTAATTTTTAATCAGGATTTTTGCAAAACTTTTCAACCAGATTTGGCAGAAAGGTAGTTGATGAGACCATTCTCATATTAATTTGGTTCACTACTCAAAAAGGTCAAGGGTCATGGGAGGTTGACAAAAAGTGAATGTGTAAATTTTGAGAAAACATGTATTTTTTCTAAACATACCAATTTCAGTGACCTCTCAAAAAGGTCAAGGTCACAGGAAAGATATAAAAAAATAAATATATTTTCACATAATTTATTTTTTCTCAAAAACTATTTACAACTTCAAACCCAAATTTGGTACAAAGATACCTGATACCTGGTAAGACCTTTCTATACATACTAATTTGGTTGATCCCTCGGAAAGGTCAGGGTCACAAGAACTCAGGAAATAGGTAAAAAAAATAGCCATATTTTGACAAAAGATTTTTTTTTCTCAATTACTGTTCACAATTTCAAACCCAAACTTGGTACAAAGATACCTGATGATAAGACCTTTCTATGCATCTAATTTGGTTTATCCCTTGAAAAGGCCAAGGGTCACAAGAGCTCAGGAAATAGGTCTAAAATAGTCATATTTTGATAGGAGATTTTTTTTCTCAAATACTATTCACAACTTCAAACTCAAACTTGGTACAGAGATACCTGATGGTAAGACCTATCTATGCATACTAATTTGGATGAGCCCTCGGAAAGGTCAAGGGTCATGCACAATGCCAATTTTTGATAGAATTGTAGTTCTTTTCAACATTTTTGCAAAATTTTCAATCCAATTTGGCACAAAGGTAGCTGATGATCATAAGACCTTCCTATGTATACTAATTTGGTCGACTCATGGCAAAGGTCAAGGTCATGGGGGGTTTGACAGATGTGTGAAACTGATTAAATTTTGAGAAAACATGGATTTTGTTGGTGCAGAAGCCATCCCTTATTGTCACGTGTGGATCGGTCATACACATGAGCCATATGGGCTTCGCCTTTCTTGTTTCTCAAATACTTTTCACAACTTCAAACCCAAACTTGCTACTGAGATACCTGATGGTAAGACCTATCTATGCATACTAATTTGGATGACCCCTTGGAAAGGTCAAGGGTCATGAGCTCAGGAAATAGGTAAAACATAGCCATATTTTGACAATAAATGTTTTTTTCTCAATTACTATTTACAAATTCAAACCCAAACTTGGTACAGAGATATCTGATGTTAAGACCTATCTATGCATACGAATTTGGATGACCCCGCGGAAAAGGTCTAGGGTCACAAGAGGTCGGCAAATGTATATAAAATGCCAATGTTTTATAGAATTATAGTTATTATCAACATTTTTGCAAACTTTTCAATCAAATTTGGCACAAAGGTAGCCGATGATAAGACCTTCCTATGTATTTTAATTTAGTCGACTCACCGCAATGGTCAAGGGTCACGGGGTTTGACAGATGTGTGAAAACTGATTAAATTTTGAGAAAACATGGATTTTGGAGGGCTTTGCCTTTCTTGTTTTGTTTTAATTTTATTTTTTTACAACCCTTCTCTTTATGTATGGTAGAACACTTGAACACTTGCTTATTTTGGGGCAGTCCGTGGCGCAGTGGTTAAGGCGCCTGCCACCAATGCAAAAGGTTCGAGGTTCGATACCGGGTGCCAGTGTCGGACTTTTCTCCTCTAGTAAGTGTCACCATTAATTCTGGCGGACCGCCGGGGGTTCTTTCTCCGGGTACTCTAGTTCTTCCTCCCCCACGACTTTGGTATCAATTGCAGCCCACTTATCAAATTTCAAACATAAAACGATTTAAATTTCCAAAACTTCAGTAGCTCGCTTGAGCTTGCCCTTAGCACCATGTGAATGTTCTGTGTTTATGTACAGTGTGTGAAGGAATGCAAGTGATTCACGTGAGCGTGCTTGTTGGGTTCAGTTCGCGGCGGCGCTTTGAGCCGATATTCATTTGGGTAAAGCCGAAGCACCTGATTTATTTATTTTATTTATTTCAGTGACTTGTTGGAAGGTCAAGGACACAGAAGTCATCAATTAAGTGGATCAGTCAAGCACATGAGCCTTGAGGGCTTTTGCCATTCTTGTTTTGTTTTGTTTTGCTTTTAGGGATATTACAATGTAAAATTAGTGTTTGATAACTTATACAAGTACAGTTTTAGAATTGTATCCTGAATGTTGTGTTTCAGACGAAGCACCTACAGCCCGTGTGGAACCTGACATGCAGACAGTGGCTCAGGGAACCACTGGCACATTACGCTGTATCGTTACAGGCAAACCACGACCTACCATTACATGGTCACGAGCTCGTGGTGAGCTTACAGCCAACCACAACGTATGTGCATAATTGCATCTTTAAAATATTGACTCTTTGCCTACCAAGTAATTGTAATACTCTAGTATGCACTCTGACACATGAGGTAACTGTTGAATTGAATTTGAAAAGTATGCATAGCTTTAATTATTTTTAAAATTCATTGCGACAGCAAAAGTGAGTGTATGTACTGGGCTGTCATCTGTCCGGCATATGTCTGTCATAAATTTTAACGTTGACATTTTCTCTGAGTCAATGCAAGCCACAGTTTACAAATCTGACCAAAAGGTTATACAATACAATACAGTACAATAATTTATTAATCCCTCATTCACTGTCTGCCCGGACAACACATGGCATAATCATTCATTAATTCAATTAATTAAATAAACTATAACTCTCAGCTAGAGAAATGAACTGTAACAGATGTACTGGTACCTTTGTAACACTCCTGGCATCATGAAAAACACTTACGGTTTATGCCCCATGTGCTTCTGTCATCAGCAGTGTACTACTGAATAGGCTAGGAGTAAAGAGCTAAATAATGTTGACAGAACTATCTTCTGATATTACTGTTGAAAAGACCTTTCTAAACATAACAGTTTTGACATAACAAGTTCAGTGTCCTCTCTCAGAGGTCAAGGTCACAAAGATCATGATTGTCCTAGAAATGAAACGTCATGATCATGTAACTGGCCAATTTCCACACATGAAATTAAGAAACTACACAACATTTCTGCAGAATTCTTTTTGACAGTCAGACAGTTTGTATTTCTTTATCAATATCTATTACTCCATAAGACAGACCTGGCTACCGTGCACCCCCCCCCCCCCCCAGTACTCAATAAGATGGGTTTCAAAGTGTACCTTAGTATGTCTTGAGATGTTTAATCCATATTCCCCTAAAATCCTTAGGAACACACCAGAGATATAGCCGATGGCGCAAAGGTACCCCCATTCACGCTCTTCGCGGATGCTAAAATGAGGTTGAGAAACATTTTCCTCTAAATAAATCAGAATTCATTCCAGAAGCCCAAATCAGCCAATATTATGCTAAGGCACACCTTCTGCGTCCTCTGCAAAAAACTGAATGAAAAAATATTGAATCTCTGGCTCAAAGTGAAGGTATTTGTGCACCCAGTAAATGGCCATTTCCACGAAATCGCAAAAAAAGACAAAAATAATGTGTCGGATGCCTTCAGACATTTTCTATATCACTGACAGTCCATTTTCAGGCTTACATCATTACAACAGGATGTCACAATTATTATAAACTTGACTAGGTGATGTTGTGATCACTGTGAGTGCCACAGTGGTTGATTTTGTATCCCTACCCCCAAGTTGTAAAAAGTACACAAAATTAATTAGAAAAAATGACTAAAGTTATTCCATTTCATTTTGACCTCTCTTTACCTATTAAGTTTCAATAATGTGAGCATAAAGTGCAAGAAAATAGGGAAAGTCGGCAACCTTTACGGTACATTCATTGTGAATGATAGCTTTTTCCCATTTAAAATTGCCGAATTGGGAAACGTACGTTGTTTCCGGTGCCATCAGAAATTTTGTATACAACTGATAGTTCTTTGTTAGGTTTTATTGGTTAGGATAGAGTAATACAGTTACTCCCAACCTGATTTTATGATGCTGTGATGCATTTAGGGGCCACAGTGGCTGAATCTGTTGCCCTTGCCCCCATTTTACAAGTACGCAAAGTAATTCAAAATAATCATAAAAATTGCTTACGTCATACTCGTCTGTTTAAGTATTTTTTGTTGCCAGTTTTCTTAAAATAGTGTGCATATTGAGCATAAAAATTTGTGATCATTTCATTAATTTCAATGTGACCCATCAATTTAATTGTAACTATTTTTAACTGGCTGGTCTTTTAAGTGATATTTTAGCTAGCGTAAGGCAGGTCTAGTAAGGTCTCCCCTTTTCCTTTCATTTATTTTCGTCTAGAAATGTGTAAATATGAATATGCGTAATAAAGTTTCATGGTTCCTAACAGCCAAAACAATGTTATCAAATACTTCGTTTCCACATGTCTAACACAAGATCACCACTTCCTTCTTCTTCTGCGACGTTCAATTCCTTGATGGCCATCTTTAAATCTTATATTGTTCTGGCTGCCAGTAAGTGAGCTGTCAAGAGCTCGGCAGCATGCTTTCAGAGTTTGGTGTACAGGGGCGTGTCTTCTGGTCAGAACCGCCAGCAGACTGTTTCTCTGTATGGACAGGTTTGGAGAATATGCTATGGAGACTGATTTTTTATGCCAAATTTGCATAGGGCTGTTTCCGCATGACTTAGTCTCACGAGGTTAGTCCAGCAGGGTCTGTACGGTCTGTGAACATTTGTGTAAGTTGCTAAAAAATGACAAGGCCTTTTTAGGACCCTGGAAAGTCTGTCAATTTCAGTCCTTTTCCTTAAAGTCTGTGAAAGTTTGTAAAAAATGACAAAGTGCTGGAATACTTTTGTCTACTTTTTTTTTTTCTCCCCCAATTTGTGACTATTTCATTGTGAACAATCATGCTGACGCTTGTTGCAAGTGATCTATATTTAGCTCTGATCATAAAGTGACTGCATGGCCTTTCTGCTGAACATTCTGATTGGTTGTTTACGCTTCTACCAAGCTCCGGCATTCGCTAAGCGTTCTTTTATTTGGGTATCTCTTCATGCATTAGGCATGAAAGCTTCAAATGAGCTGCCGATACAGAGTGATCTAATTAAAGTGTGTAAACCTTCAGGCTTCAGTTTGGGTTTATTAAACGTTTATGAAAAGTTTGTGATCTTCGTCCCTGCTTTTCTGTATGGACCCAGTCCAGAGTAATCAGTGCATAGATGAAAGATGGTGGCCTGGCTCTCCCTGTTCAGCTTGTTGATGTCGTCTGCCCACGGGCTGCAGTCACCATTCTGCTGTTGCCAATCATTTTGTTGCTGTAGTGTCTTGGTTTCTTTACAGGAGGTTGTGATCTTGAGGTAGTCTGGCGCCTGCTTTGGCCAGGTTGTCAGCCTCTCCATTCCCAGCTACTCCAGAATGCACTGGAATCCACTGCAGCACTATTTTGTGGACAGGGCGTCTAGTCTATCTTGAAGCTTCCTGGTGAGATCAGTGGATCAAGCTGCTGCCTTTCCCTAGCTAGTGCTCTGCTGCTGTGTTGAGCACCTGCAGATCTGTACGATAGTTGGAGCTGCTGTCGCCAGCTGGTAAGGAGAGGGAGGTAGTAATGCGGTCTGCACAACAGATGTACACGCCACTTACTTCATTCCGCATGGCATCTTGTGCGGTACCACAGCTGCTGTGAGGATGTGCATAATCTCCAGTGAGATGGCTTTGTGCAGCACCATGACCTTTGGCAAAGAGTCCTGGAACATTGTTTATATTGTCTAGAAGGCTCTTTCGAGATGTCCAGGTATCTGAAGGGAGCTCTTCACACATCTTTGGGCTTGGTTACAGGACGTCAGTTTTAGCCCTTTGCTGGACCCTCAGTTGGCGGTTCAGACTTGGACATTTCTGACGGTTCTTGGTCTGCTCCTGTAGTCTCCAGTGCTGTTGGTGTTTAGTAAGTCTCTTCATCGTGTGTGCTGTTCTGCATTCCAGTGACTCCAATGTCCTCCATTTCCTAAATTGGGGTGCTCCAGATGGCTCTAAGAATGTCACTGCATCATGAGAATGACCCATGTTCTGCATCTTGTCAAGCCTGGCTTTTTGGGTTTTGCAGGCAGTGTTTCATGTTGTCGATGTATCTTGGTACCGCACTACTGGTCGGACTGAGCAGGTGTTTGCTTGTGCCAGGATGCTGTAATTTGTGCCAATGTGGTCCCCACCAGTTTCTTCATCAGAGACTTTTTTTTTGCAGGTCTAGCTTCCATGGCTTCGATGTGAGGCCTCCATGTGAATCCAATAATTTATTTGTTGCCAGTAAAGTTGGCCTGTCTGTCTTTGATACTTTAAGGTCTCCAGTTTTAAGGTGACCTCCTCCGTCTGATTGAAAGAGATGGTCTAGCTCAGCTTAAGTGGCCTCTTTCAGTCCAGCTGCTGACTATTGGCAGCATCCTGGAATCTGCAGGATGCTATTTCTTTATGTTCTGCTGCCCTCCACACTGCAAAGTCATCCGCATGGAGGATGTTCAAGACGAACCTTGGTACTGTTGTACTGATGTCATTAATATAGACCAAGAACAACATCAGACACATCTCCCTGAGGTACACCTTCCCCGAGTTTGACAAGACTGCTGAATGTGCAGACGGTAGAAACTTCGGCGGCAGCGCCTGTTAAGCATGTCCTAACTAAAAGGAATCACAATTAAATTGATGGGTCACATTGAAATTAATGAAAGGATCACAAATGTTTATGCTCAATATGCATATTTTGTTAAGAAAACTGTCAACAAAAATATTTAAACAGAGGAGTATGACATAAGCAATTGTTATGATCATTTTGTGTTCCTTTGCATACAGGTAAAATGGGGGTAGGGCAGCAGATTTAGCCACTGTGGCCCCTATATGCATCACAGCATCATAAAATCAGGTTGGGAGTAACTGTGCTACTCTATCCTAACCAATAAAACCTAACAAAGAACTATCAGTTGTATACAAAATTTCTGATGGCACCGGAAACAACATACTCTATCCTAACCAATAAAATCTAAAAAGACCTATCAGTTGTATACAAAATTTCTGAGGGCACCAGAAACGACGTATGTTTCCTAATTCGGAAATTTTAAGTGGGAAAAAGCTATCATTCACCATGAACGTACCGTAAAGGATGCCGACTTTCCTTATTGTTTCCTCAAAAACATTACCGATGACATGACTTTATGGAAATGTCTACTTCTAGCTCAATTTTAGCCTACTTACCCGTTGTGTGCCCACACAACCCGGGAGGCACTCGGGGAACCCCCCCTAGAGGGGCCGAGAGTTGTCTCCCGTTTCCCGCCTTACCAGCTCCGGTCACGAGACCGGCCAGTTTTGCTACTTCGCTCGTACAGAGAAGACGTGTCTGGCCTTGCTCTCGCGCCGCTTCGACCGGTCCTTCTCTTGCCTACGCTCGTTGCCTCTTCGTGTGCTCTGCGCCTCCTAGCGCTGACCTGCCTTCTTGTGCCCTGCCTCTGCTGGCGTCGTTCTGCTGCTCTCCTCTAGGCTGTGGAGGTGTATGACTACCCTTCCCCCTGTTCCCGATTCGTCTCGGAGGTAAGGTAGTGGTAGTTTCCCACAGCCGGCCCTCGGGCCGAGAGCCGGCTACCGTTGGGCTTTCCTTTCGGCTTTGCTACTACGTGGGCGCCAGTTGTTGAGCTTACGCTTCGGCGCCTTGCACGACCTTTTTTTTTACGAGTCTCCTCGAGGGAAGTCGCCTTCTCTCCTTTGGTATTTCACTGTTACGAGAAGACGTTGCCTTGTAGACTAGGGTTTCTGTTCTCGTAGGGCCTTCGGGCACCCACACTCCGTGCGTCTACCTTAAAGGCCCTTTAGCTCTGGGAGACTGTAGCCACTATTTACGCGCCGGTGGTTACGGCGCTTGGAGTACCTTGGTGTGGGGCTAGGCTCCCTTGTCCGCCTTTGCGACCTTGTGCTCTTTGTCTGTTGCAGGAACCAAATGCTTACCTGCGCTCAATGCGGCGACTTCAAGTGGCCGACGGACGACCATGCGGTCTGCCTCCCTTGCTCGGGCTGCGCCTCGGACCATCTCTGCGATGTCTGTGCGACCTGGCCGGAGATCCGTTGGTCTGACCTCTGGAGTTTTTACCGGCGAGAGCGACCTCCGTCTGCTATCTCTCGTCCCACTCCTGTTGACGTCGCCCCTGTGGTAACGACCGCTCTTCCTCGCCTCGGCCTCTCGGAACGGATTGATCGTCGGGACCCTGCGTTGTTCGCTGACCAGAGGACTGCCACTGCTGCCACGCCCGCTGACCCTTCCGGAGGGTCTGTTTGCCGGCAAAGCGCCCGCCTCACTGAGCCCGGCCTGCAGCAGTTCGCCACGAGCCGTCCCACGTTGACTGGCCTTGCTCCTCTCTCTCTCCACGATAAGCCCGCTGATCCTTCCGGAGGATCTGTACACCGGCATAGAGCCCTTCTCACTGAGTCCGGCCAGGAGAGACGTCAGCCTCAACCTACGCGACACAGTCGCGCCCCCGACCTTTCCCGTTCCACCGTCAGTGCTAGACACTCGCGCTCGCCCCGCGAGCGCCGCCGGAAGGATCGTTCCCCCCGCCGGGAGCGTCGCCGCTCCCCCCGCCTCTCCTCGTCGCGCGCTCGGTCGCGCTCGCCTTCGCACCGTTCGATGCGTTCGCCGCGTCACCGCCATCGTCGACCTTCTTCCCGTGATCGGCACTCCTCTTCGGTTGTCCGCCGTACTTCACCCAGACGTCGTTCCAGCGCACCGGACAGGACCCCTCCTCGCTCCTTCCCGCGTTCGCCTCGGCGATCCCTGCCTCCGTCGTCGCTGCCGGCTCATGCCCGGGCTTCCCGCGAGGTTCGAGATGCGCCCCCGCCCAAGCTTCGACCTTCCGTGGTGCCTCACCCGCCTTCTCGCCACCCCCTGGACGAAGAAGCCCTCAGCTTGCTGCCCGAAGACTCCGTCTCAGCCCTGTTGGAGGAGGATGCTCGCTCCCTTTCGCCCTCCGACGTCGGTGCTGATGTCCCCTCGACCCTTCCGTCGTCGTCCCGGGCGGAGACCCTCCTAGCCTTGGATGAAGCCGCCAGGATCATCGCGGCCACTCTGCCAGCGGACTCCTGCCCAGCCTCTCCCCCCCTGAAGAGGAAGGTCTCGGCCTTTGTGGATGCCGAGCGTCAGGTGAAGAGGTTCAAGTCGCTTCCCCAGCCGCCTGGATTTAAGGAGCTGCGAGATGTCTTCTCAGCGCACCTGCAACTTCCAGCGTCTCGAGAGCCGGTGTTCTTCTCCGATCGTCGCTGGCCGGCTGGCCTGGACATCGCCTTCCGTCGGGATTGGTATGCCGGTCATTCCCAGGCTTTCTCCATCCCTCTTCCTGCGATCGACCCCCCGGCCGTGTCGCAAGCTGGCGGCTCCGCCCTCCTTCGCCGTTCTTTACCTCGTGGCCTGGATTTGACTGCGTCTCTGGTGCGGAACACCTTAGCCTGCGCTGGGTTCCTGGAGCTGCTCACTCAAGCCCTGGTTCGTCGTGTGGAAGACGCTTGGCATCCTTCTATCACGCCTCTCCTTGGGGATTTACTCGTCTTAGCGGATGTCGCCAACCGAGCCGCCTACCACTCGTCCGTTAACGCTATGGCTGCCTCTGCCAACTGTGACCTGATGCGTCGAGACGCCCTTCTGCTTGCCTGCCGAGAGATACCACCTGACCTGCGTGCGCAGCTTCGTCGTGCTCCGCTGGGTGGCCCCCTGCTTTTCGGCGACACCTGGTCATCCGTTCGAGCCTCCAACCCCGACCGCTGGCCTGTGAGTGCTCCTCCTCCCCGCCGCTTTCCGTCCTCCCGCCAGGCTAGGGGTCGCGCCTCGCGGTCGGTTAGACCCGCTGCGGCGTCAGCCCCTGCTTCGGCCCCTGAGCAGGCCCCCGCCTTTGGCCGTCCTCCAGGGCCCGTGTCCCCGCCTGGCCCCGTCCCGCCCGGCGACCGGGTCGCGGGCGGGCTACCTGACTGCCCCTCAGCCTTGCCCCCACCGACCACTTCGGGGTCTCCGGTCGGTGGGAGGCTAGCCTTTTTCAGCGGAAATTGGCTCACACTCTTTCCCGACGACCCCTGGATTTGCGACACCGTCTCGGCCGGCCTCCGGATCGCCTTTCGCAGCCCGCCTCCTTTGCGTCGCTCCCCCCTTGGGACCGAGATCCCCAGCGATCCGTTGAAGGCCTCCGCTCTTCGGGGAGAGGTCTCCTCCCTCCTGAGGAAAGCCGCCACGGAGGTGGTACGCGTCCCCTACTCCCCAGCCTTCTACAGCCGCTTGTTCGTCGTTCCGAAACCTGGAGGGAGATGGCGACCGGTGATCGATCTCTCGGCCCTGAACAAGTACATTACGGCCCCCTCCTTCCGGATGGAGACTGCTCGAGCCCTGAGAGCCGCGGTCCAGCCTCTGGACTTCGCAGTCAGCCTGGACCTTTCAGTTGCGTACCTGCATGTCCCGATGCACCAGGCCTCCAGGAAGTTCCTCCGCCTTGCGATCGACGGTGTGGTATACCAGTTTCGCGCGCTCCCGTTCGGTCTCAACCTCAGCCCCTGGGTGTTCACCCGGCTGATGGACGCCGTAGTCGCCAAGGCCCGACAGTCCTCCTCCAGTCCGACGTCGAATTACCTAGACGACCTCCTCCTACGCAACCAGTCAGAGACCTCGCTCGCGTCGGACAGGGATGCGCTGCTACGGCTTCTGGCACACTTGGGCTTCCTAGTGAACGACGGCAAGTCGGATCTCTCTCCGTCCCGCCGCTTCGTGCACCTGGGCATGGAATTTGCGACCGACCTCAACACGGTGCGCCTCCCAGCCCCTCGGATCCAGAAGATTGCGGACCTAGCAGGTCAGTTAGCACGACAGGACGTGGCCCCCGCCAGAGTCTGGCTCCAGCTTTTGGGCCTGCTGAACGCCGCAGCGGACCTTATCCCCCTAGGTCGTCTCTACTCCCGGCCGATCCAGCTGCATCTCCTACTCCCTTGGCGCCTGTCGTCAGGCGATTTAACGACGTTGGTTCCGGTGCCCCAGATGCTGCTGCCTCATCTTCGTCGGTGGACCGACCACTCTTGGCTAGCGTCGGGAGTTCCCCTGGCCGCCCCTCCTCCCCAGACCTCGCTTTGTGTCGACGCCAGCCTCACTGGGTGGGGCGCTCATCTCCTTCCTCGGTTCCTCTCGACTTCGGGGCCCTGGCCCGCGGACTTAGCGCACACTCACATCAACTGGCTGAAGATGCAGGTGGTGTGGCAAGCCCTGCAGTTCTGGGAGGATCTCCTCAGACACCAGGAGCTACTCGTCCTCTCGGACAACACGACTGTGGTGGCTTACATCCAGAAACAAGGTGGCACTCGCTCTCCCGACCTTTGTATGCTCCTCTACCGGATGATGCGTTGGTGCGAGGACCGGGGTATTACCATTCGAGCCCGACACATCCCCGGACACCTGAATGTCTTAGCCGACTCGCTGTCTCGCCGCGGCCAGCTCCTGCACACGGAATGGACCCTTCGGCAGGACATCTTTCGGATGATCTGTGCCCGGTGGGAGACTCCCCAGGTCGACTTGTTCGCCACAAGGTGGAACCATCAGCTGCCGCTCTTCGTCTCCCCGATTCCCGATCCACTTGCCTGGGCTGTCGATGCACTCTCCATTCCCTGGGACGGCCTGGTGGCTTACGCCTTCCCCCCGACGGTTCTCGTACCCAAAGTCCTTCTCAAGCTTCGGGGATGCTCGGCGGTCCTGCTGTTAGTTGCGCCGTTCGCCTGGAACCGCTCCTGGACCACCGACCTTCTCAGCCTCGCCACGGACCCGCCCCTGCTGCTTCCCGCCCCACGCACCATGCTCAAGCAACCGCGTCAGCCGCTGTTCCACCCCTGCCCGGAGTGGCTCCTCCTTCACGCCTGGAGGTTGTGCGGCAAGCCCTCGGAGCTAGAGGCTACTCGGGTGCAGCAGTGGAGGCGATCGCTTCGGCCCGCAGACCTTCCACCATCCGAGTCTACGAGGGAAAGTGGCGAGTCCTGTGTTCCTGGTGCTCTGAGCACGGCCTGTCACCCACGGAACTGACTAATCCTCAGCTGGCGGACTTCTTCCTCTGGCTCTTTCGAGACTTAGGCCTGGCCCCCATCACCGTGAGGGGTTACCTGTCCATGATCGCTGACACTTATCGACACCTTGGACACCCAGACCCGGGCGCCTGCAAAGACTTAGCCGACCTTATGGGTCACTTCGGCATCCAGCGCCCAACACACCGCTCACTCCTTCCCCGCTGGGACCTGCCCTGGGTGCTAACGTGGTTAAATTCTGACAGATTTGAACCCTTAGCTTTGGCCCGTTTCGCAGATGTGACACGAAAGACGTGCTTCCTGCTGGCCCTTGCTACCGCCTCTCGGGTGAGTGAGCTACACGCACTCTCGGCGCGGCCTACCTGCCTACAGTTCCGAGCGGACGGGTCTGTTCAACTCCTCACTGACCCTGCCTTCCTGGCCAAGAACAGGTCTCCTCTGACGGCACCTCAGGTTATCACCTTACGGCCGCTAAGAACCAACCCTCTGTCTCAGGAGACCAGGCAACAGGATCCCGTGCGCGCCCTTAGAGTTTATCTGCGACGATCTAAAGCCTTCCGCAGAGGGCGTTCGCGCCTCTTCCTACCTCTGAGACCCAGCAGGAATGACATAACAGCCCAGACGATCTCGTCCTGGCTCCGCTGGGTTATACGCTCCGCGTATCAAGATATCTCCCCGCAGGGAGCGAAGAGGCTGCACATTCGCGCACATGAGGTACGAGCCATGGCCACGAGCCTCGCATTTGACCGAAACTGCGCTGTCAAGGACATCGTGGCAGCCGTGGGCTGGCAGACTGAATCTGTATTCGCCCGCTTCTACCTCAGGGACCTGGCAGGCCAAAGAGAGAATCTCGCACTAGTGGGGGACATCGCCGCGGCGCAACACTCCCTCCCGGCGCCACCGGCGCCGTAGGTATGCACTTCGCTAAAATTGTCGGGAGGTTGCGACTGGGAGGACGGCGCTGTTACCATTAAGAGTTGCGCGGCACCCTCCTCCTCATCGCAATTCTTCCATAAAGTCATGTCATCGGTAATGTTTTTGAGGAAACAAATTCATTTTTCTCTAAAAGGTATTTTTTCGAAAAATACTTACCGATGACATGACTTGGAGGACCCTCCCTCCTGCCCCGCTTGCCGCTTTCGAGCGAAGTATCACAAAAAACTGGCCGGTCTCGTGACCGGAGCTGGTAAGGCGGGAAACGGGAGACAACTCTCGGCCCCTCTAGGGGGGGTTCCCCGAGTGCCTCCCGGGTTGTGTGGGCACACAACGGGTAAGTAGGCTAAAATTGAGCTAGAAGTAGACATTTCCATAAAGTCATGTCATCGGTAAGTATTTTTCGAAAAAATACCTTTTAGAGAAAAATGAATTTTTCTTGCACTTTATGCTCACATTATTGAAACTTAATAGGTAAAGAGAGGTAAAAATGGAATAACTTTAGTAATTTTTTCTAATTAATTTTGTGTATTTTTACAACTTGGGGGTAGGGATACAAAATGAACCACTGTGGCACTCACAGTGATCACAGCATCACCTAGTCAAGTTTATAATAATTGTGACATCCTGTTTTAATGATGTAAGCCTGAAAATGGACTGTCAGTGCTATAGAAAATGTCTAAAGGCATCTGACACATTATTTTTGTCTTTTTTTGCGATTTCGCGGAAATGGCGATTTACTGGATGCACAAATGCCTTCACTGTGAGCCAGGATTCAATATTTCTTCATGACTTGATGTCAGCAGATATGTTGTTCAGTCTTTTTCACTGGTCCGGTTTTTAAGGAGCTGTGCTAACCCAGGTCCTACCATGTTGGATTGGTCCTTAAAAATACTCGTGAGCTTTTGGTCCTTTGGATCCCAAGTGTTTGCCGTGCTTGGAGACCCATGTTGGGGGGAGAAGAGGATCCTGGTGGCTGAGGTTCCCTTTGGGTTGCGGCTCACTGGTGCCAACACTCTTCTTTGGCCTTGACTTCTTCCTAAATGGGAGGCTAGTCGTGTAGGCCTAGTCAATCAGCTCTTGTCACGTTGAGCCCTATCCCACATAGTTGACATGCGGGTTGATATACGGAGCACCATGCTGTAGCCTCTGCTGCTGATTAGGTGCTTTATGCCAGTGTAGTAATCCCCTGCATTCGACGGTGTGATAGAAGGCGGTGGCTCAACGGTTCAATCAGGATTACCCCCTTGAGTATATCTTTCGGGCAGTCTCCATTGTGTGTTGGCTGGAGACCCACCGACAGTTGCACTTTCCCTTGTTGGGCTCTGTGGCGGGCAGGGACCCCCGGGGGATGAATATCTCTACTATTATAATATGGGAAAAAAAAAAAACTGGCACAGAAGCGGCACATAGCCACCGACATTGAACATGACTCGGGATTGTGAGGAAGCAATGCCTGAGGCGTCGGCCGTACGGCCTCGCTTCCTCATTGTCCATAGCAAGGGGAAGGAGAAACCTGTTTCCAAGCTGCATCCTTTTTTGGTGGGGGAGACCCTCAGGAGCCGTGTTGGCAGGCCTGATACCCAGCGCCTCAGGTCTGGTGACTTGCTGGTAGAGTGTCATCCCCAGGCACACTCCAGCGGGCTACTGAGGCTCTCTTTTATCGGAGACACTCCAGTGGAAGTCACACCCCACAAAACTATGAATTTGTCAAGAGGCGTAATCAAATATCAAGTTTTGGCAGAACTGTCAGAAGATAAACTTGTACGGAACCTTAAGTCTCAGGGGGTGACTTACGTCAGGCACTTTGCTTCCAAGCGAGGTGGTGGGGAGATGCGTCTCCCTACCATCATCCTGACGTTTGGCACCCCCACCCTCCTACTACCATCTGGGGAGGTTACTACTCCTTGAAAGTGAAAAAGTACGTCCCTCTCCCCCTCTGGTGCTTTAAGTGCCAAAAGTATGGCCAGGGGCAGAGGTAGTAGGCTTCATGCGCCTGTTGCACTAAGCCCGGACACTCTGCTGAGTCCTGCACAGCCACCCCCCTGTGTGTGAATTGCCAGGGGGCGCATATGGCTTCGGACAAGAAATACCCTCGTCGGATATCCGAGTGCAAGATTCAGCAGGTGCACGTGGAGGAGGGGCTATCTTTTGCGGATGCAAAAAAGCTGGTTGACGGCCCTGGTGCAGCTGCAGCTGTCCCAAACTCTAACACCTCTGTGTATACTTTTAGTGCTGCGGTGGCAGGCAAGCGCCCCACCAAAGACTTCTCTTGTCAAACCCCAACTTCTTGGTTGGGGGCAGAGCCTCGGCTCCTCTCGCCCCTGGAGAGTAACCCTCCTGGTAGTGATGAGGAGCCAGGGAACGCAGAAGGCGGACACTGCCGGTCTGTTAGTGCGGCCTTCTGTTGCCCCTAAGCCTCAGCCCCCACCCAAGCAGGTCAGTTTGGCTACTCCAGAGGCTTCTGGCTCTCGTCAGCCTTCTAAGGCCGCTAACTCTAGCGGCAGAAATGCTGCCCAGGACCAGAAGTCTAAAAAAGCTATGGGCCCAGAAGGGGAACACTGATGTCCCCCTTCAAAACAAATATGCTGCATTGAAGGAGCGGATGTAGGGAGTGGACGTTGTCATTGCTGGTGCTGCGGCAGCTCCACTCCCTTCATATCCGAAGAACCAGAGGAGGCCCGGGAGCCGGCCCCCCCTGTTTCTTCAACTCCTTCCAAGGCAAAGGTAGAGTGGGGGGGGGGGGGTGAAACTGTTCACCCCCAGATAAGACATAATCATGTACTCCCTGCTTCAGTGGAATTGTTGTGGTTTTCAAGTTAACTTTGAGGAATTACGTCTTTTAGTCAAGTTCTATAACCCCTCAGTAATATCTCTTCAGGAGACTTACCTGAAGACTTCTGACCCTCTGTCCTTTAATGGTTTTAACGCTATACATAAAGGCTCTGATTCGGGTGGAGTGGCTCTTCTCATTAGTAGCCAAGTTTTATGTAGCCCGGTTAGCATCGACACCTGTCTTCAGGCTGTCGCAGCTCGGGTTACCTTGAAGAAGACCATAACCATATGCAGTGTATACCTGCCACCATCCTTGGGGGTCTGTAGTAATGATATTTTTAACTTGGTAGATCAGCTGCCCCCTCCCTTTATTCTCATGGGGGATTTTAACGGTCACGCTCACCTTTGGGGTAGTGACCACTTTGATGGCAGAGATCAGATGTTAGAAGATGTTTTTTCTCACCTTAACCTATGTATCCTTAACGATGGCTCACCTATGTACTCTAACCCAGGTTCTGGATCTAGTTCTGTTCTAGACCTCACTGTGTGTGATCCTTCTCTCATGCTGTACTTTGACCGGAAGGTTCATGACGGCCTGCCACCGCAGCCCTAAAAGTATACACAGACATTTTTAAACGTGAATGCCATGCTTCCTGGAGACATTTCGTCTCATCTTTATCTTCTAGGACTCCATCCCAGAAAGTCTGGAAGGCTGTTCGAAGAATTAGGGGCAGGGGTGGCTCGGCTTCTGTCGGCCATCTTAGAGATGGTGCCAGTTTGGTCACAGGTAAAAAGGCTGTGGCCAATTTGCTTGCCTCCACCATTGCCCATAATTCTTCAACGGAGCATTATTCACCCTTCTTCCAGAGAGGGAAGGAGAAGTGAGAGTCGTATACTTGTGATTTTATATCGGATAACTCGGAAGACTATAATGCATTTACATTTTCAGAATTGCAGCAAGCCATGCAGTGCTCCTGGACTAGATACCATCCACTATCAGTTCCTAACACATCTGCCCCCACCCGGGTCTGCCCTGGGGGACTTGGGTGGGGTTAGGTATTTTTTGGTTCCCAGGGTCACCCTGGTCAGCCCCACAGGGTGGGTTTTTCTCTCTATTCTGGGGCATGTGTTTCTGTCTACCATTTGTCCATTCACCTGTATTTGCCTTTTTAAAACTCTCCCTACTGTCTGCACTGCCTGTAGCTCTTGATATTGGATGTGTGTTGCTAAATGGTCTTAGCTTTATTTAGGCCCATGTGTTAGGTTTTTTTAATGTATTTGACCGGCTGGTGACACATTCAATGTTCTGTTTATTTATTTTTTTTCACAAGCAGTGCAGGCACGTCCTGAGAAAGCCTTGTTGCTGTCGGGACGTTAAGCAATGTACAATCAATCAATCAATCCTAACACATCTGCCGGAGGATTCACTCCTTGTACTTCTCAAGGCCTTTAACCATATCTGGAAAACCGGTTATTTTCTGCCATTTTGGCATCAGGCTGTGGTTGTGCCAATCCCCAAGCCGGGTAAGGATCCTTCCGACCTGGGCAACTACCGGCCAATCGCTTTGACATCGTGTTTATGCAAAACTATGGAACGCTTGGTCAACGCCAGCCTGGTGTGGCATCTTGAGTCACAGGGTCTCATCACAGACCTCCGGTGTGGTTTCTGGCGCTTCTGTAGTACAACTGACCATCTAGTCAGCTTTGATTCATTTATCTGAGATGCTTTTGTCAACAAGCAGCATGTCTATGCAATTTTCATCGATCTTGAGAAGGCATATGACGCTACCTGGAAGTATGGTATAATGTCTGATTTGTCGGACATGGGTTTTAAAGGGCGCCTGCCCGTTTTTATTCACAATTTTTTGTCTAACTGGTCGTTCCATGTCCGTGTGGGATCCACCCTCTCCGACTCCTTTGAACAGGAGATGGGTGTCCCACAGGGCAGCATTCTATCTCCTGTTTTATTTATCGTTAAAATTAATAACATTGTAAAGGCCGTCAAGGATGATTCTGAATGCTCTTTGCTTTGTGTGCACGAGGTCGAGGACTTGTGTCCCTTGAGAGGTGCTTGCAGCTGTGATTTGATCGCAACCAGGGGTGGGTATCTCTCAACTGATTCAAGTTCTCGCCCTCCAAGACAGTCTGTGTGCATTTGTTTCCTCAAAACACATTACCGATGGTATTACTGATAGGAAACGTTACCTAGCTAGCCTAATTTTAGCCAAAATTTGGTTGTGTCCGTATAAGGGAGTGTTGGCAGGTGAGGGGCGCCATAGTCCAGGCTGTAACTTGAGTAGCCTCCCTTGTGCTAGCTTGGAACTCGCTGGGATTGTGCCTTGTGCTGTTCGAACTTGGCCGGTGCGGCGTGACTTGGACTTAGCGTGCCGGTGGTCGGCCTTGACCAGAGTGGTGACTGTGAGCCCTGTGGCGCCTCAGGACGTTGCTTTGACCGGTGTGGGTTTGCTTCTCGCAAAGCCGTTATGGCCAGGTAAAATCTCGGTGACTGCCCTCTCAAGCTCTGCCGCATCCGTCTCATGCTCGGCTACGTTCTGAAGCTGAAGGCCCATCAGACAATCCTGCCTACGATTGTGTTTTTAACCCGTCGTTTGCAGAGATTTACGATGCCCATCTGGGAGCTGTCCGTCCACTTTCCTTCGTGTCCGACCTCATCTGCAGGCGCCCACTCGGCACCGGCCTCCACGTGGCTGACTGAGTGGGCTAGCAGAGGGGTGCCATCTTTGTCTAGGATTAGGTCTTGATGTCAGCACATATGTTGTTCAGTCTTTTTCACTGGTCCGGTTTTTAAGGAGCTGTGCTAACCCAGGTCGTACCATGTTGGATTGGTCCTTAAAAATACTCGTGACTTTTTGGTCGTTTGGATCCCAAGTGTTTGCCATGCTTGGAGACTTGTGTCAGGGGAGAAGAGGATCCTGGTGGCTGAGGTTCCCTTTGGGCTCACTGGTGCCAACACTCCACTTTGTTTGAGCAAACGTCTCAGCCTCCAAAACAGGCGTTTTATTCTACACTAAATGGTAAAGAAATTTCTGACTCTGAATACCAACATGCTCTTGATGCATCGGGTAAATTAGGGTGTCAAACGATTGGTGACTATCATGACCAATACTTAAAAGGTGACGTTTGCTTGCCAGCAGACATATTTAAAAGTTATCATGAAAAGGGTTTGTTGCACTACAGTCTTGCCCCGGACAGCTACATAACTATTCCTGGCATGACATGGGATGCATTTTTAAAATCCAGTAAGATATATATAGACCTGTTGTCTGATTGCACGATGGTTGACATGGTGGAACGTGGATTGAGAGGAGGCATAAGTATAGCTGCAAATAACTATGCCAAAGCCAACAACAAATATCTTGATGACTATCTTGACCTTGACCCCCTCAAGATCAAGGTAATATATTACGTACTTGGACGCCAATAACCTTTACGGATTTGCGATGACCAAATTATTGCCCTTGAAAAACTTTCGTCTGCATGATTTGTCACAGTGTGATATAACATACTTAACACACTGTATTATGACATGATCGGAATGATGAAAAAGGTTGGATCTTTGAAGTCGACCTAGAGTACCCACACCAACTACATGATTACCACAATGATTATCCATTAGTTAGGATATGTGATACGCCCCCCTTTGGGGGGGGGGGGGGGGCTTCCATATGCATTGCTTCCAGTGTCACTTTTTTAGGTCACCCCCTATTTCCTTTTTTTTTTTTTTTTGGTGTGTTTTGGCCACAGTAGATCTATGATCACTGGTCGATTGTGCACACTTACCTACTTTACTTTGTAACCTTCCTAAAATATTAGCACTGGCAGTCTCCCCTTTTCTTTTCAAGTCTCTCCGATAATTGTTTGTTAAAGTTCTCAACAATTGCCTGTGACTTGTGGACGCCTGGTATGCCATGTCTAACCAGTACACCATGCTTCGCAAATAATTTATTAACGGCACCTTTGAATTCACTTCCGTCATCTCCCCACCCGGGTCTGCCCTGGGGGACTTGGGTGGGGTTAACTACCTTTTAGTTCTCAGGGTCACCCTAGTCAGCCCCACAGGGTGGGTTTTCCTCTCTATTCTGGGGCATGTGTGCCTGTCTACCCTTAATCCATTCACCTGTATTTGCCTTTTTAAAACTCTCCCTACTGTCTGCGCTGCCTGTAGCTCTTGATATTGGATGTGTGTTGCTAAATGGTCTTAGCTTTATTTAGGCCCCATGTCTTAGGTTTATTTAACGTATTGGACCGGCTGGCGACATACATTCAATGTTCTGTTTAGTTTTTTTCACAAACAGTGCAGGCATGTCCTGAGAAAGTTTTGTTGCTGTCAGGACGTTAAGCAATGTACAATCAATCAATCAACTTCCATCATCGACTTGCACAATCCTAGGGTATTTCAGAGGACCCCAACAATATATCAATGTTAATGCTGTGGCTACAGTGGTAGCGTTCTTGTCAGTTATGGGTTCAACGTCCTTGTACCTTGGAGCAATGTCGACAACAGTCACGGATAAAAAGGCTGTGGCCAATTTGCTTGCCTCCACCATTGCCCATAATTCTTCAACAGAGCATTATTCACCTTTCTTCCAGAGAGAGAAGGAGAAGCGAGAATCTTGTACTTGTGATTTTATATTGGATAACTCGGAAGACTATAATGCCCCTTTTACGTTTTCAGAATTGCAGCAAGCCATGCAGAAATGTACTGACTCTGCTGCTGGATTAGATACCATCCATTATCATCTCCTAACACATCTGCCTGAGGATTCACTCCTTGTACTTCTCAAGGCCTTTAACCATATCTGGTTATTTTCCGCTATCTTGGCGCCAGGCTGTAGTTGTGCCAATCCCCAAGCCGAGTAAGGATCCTTCCGACCCGGGCAACTACCGGCCAATAGCTTTGACATCATGTTAATGTAAAACTATGGAACGCTCGGTTAAAGCCCCGACTGGTGTGGCATCTTGAGTCACAGGGTTTCATCACAGACCTGCAGTGCGGTTTCCAGCTTTTCCGTAGTACAAATGACCATCTAGTCCGCTTTGAGTCTTTTATCCGAGATGCTTTTGTCAACAAGCAGCATGTCTATGCAATTTTTGTTTGATTTTGAAAAGGCATATGACACTACCTGGAAGTATGGTATAATGTCTGATTTGTCGGACATGGGTTTTAAAGGGCACCTGCCCATTTTTATTTACAATTTTTTTGTCTAACCGGTCGTTCCATGTCCGTGTGGGCTTCACGCTCTCCGACTCCTTTGAATAGGAGATGGGTGTCCCGCAGGGCAGCATTCTATCTCCTGTTTTATTTAGCATTAAAATAAATAACATTGTATAGGCCGTCAAGGATGATTCTGAATGCTCTTTGTTTGTGGACGACTTTGCTTTGTGTGCACGAGGTTGAGGACTTGCGTCCCTTGAGAGGCGCTTGCAGCTGTGCATTGATTGCATCCAGGGGTGGGTGTCTCAACGGATTCAGGTTCTCGCCCTCCAAGACAGTCTGTGTGCATTTTACTAACCAGACGAAATTTTTTCCAGAACCTAGCCTGAGCATTGCTGGAGTGCCAGTTAAGGTGGCCGAGGAGGCAAAGTTTTTTTGGGTCATCTCTGACAAAAGATTGATCTTCTGCAACCATGTTAACTACCTTAAAACCTCTTGTCAGAAGGCCCTCGACATTCTTCATGTCGTTGGTCGTATTGACTGGGGTGCAGACCGCATTGTCTTACTTTGACTGTACCGGACCCTTGTTCGGTCCAAATTGGATTACGGCTCTGTGGTATATGGCTCGGCTTCCAATTCTGTTCTACAGCGTCTGAACACAATTCACCATCAAGGTCTGCGCATATGTCTGGGAGCCTTCAGGACATCTCCAGTTCCTAGTCTGTATGCTGAGGCAGGGGAGCCTTCTCTCAGGCACCGCCGCATCCGCCTCATGCTCAGCTACGTTCTGAAACTGAAGGCCCATCCAGACAATCCTGCCTATGATTGTGTTTTTAACCCATCGTTTGCAGAGATTTATGATGCCCATCTGGGTTTTGTCCATACACTTTCCTTCCGTGTCCGACCTCTTCTGCAGGCGGCCGGAGTGGACCTGGACAAAGTTTCGGAATCTCTGCAACAGGTCACTCCACCCTGGCTACTACCAGTTCCTGACATCTTGCTGGACTTGACCGCCCACAAGGATTGTACTCCACCAGCCATATACCAACAGAGCCTCAATGAACTCCTTTCAATTTTTCCTGGCTATTGTCTTTATACGGATGGGTCCAAGTCTGAGGATGGGAGAGTGGCTGCGGCTGCAGTGTCCTCTCGCCATCCTAGACGCCCATTTAAGCTCCGCCTCCCTGACCATTCTTCTGTATTTAGTGCGGAACTGCAGGCAATTCTGCTGGCACTCAAGCATGCCTATCAGTCTCGGGAAAGGAACTTCCTGATTTTGTCTGACTCTCTTTCAGCCTTGCAGGCCCTTCAGGTCGCGGGAACAGACCACCCACTGCTGGTGCAGATTAGATCAGAGAGCTCTACGCAGACTTGATGAAGGAATATTATGACATCATTTTTATTTGGGTCCCGGGCCATGTGGGCATCGAAGGCAACAGAATCACAGATTCTGCTGCCAACAGTGCCTGCAGTGACCCTGTCCCTGACACACAGACTGTTTATATTGATTTTAAACCTGTGATTAGTGCGTACATAGCCCGCAAGTGGCAGTCCAAGTGGGACAAAGAGGAAGGGAACAAGCTGCCGTGAGGAGACTGTCCTTACTCGGCTCCACATCGGGCACACTTATGTTACGCACTCTTACTTACTTAAACAGGATGAGCGTCCATGGTGTTTTGCCTGTGATGAGCAGTTTCTGTTCAACACTTTTTGCTGTATTGTGCTGATCTAATTGACACGAGATATAAACACTTCACAGCAGACTCCTTGAAGGTTTTGTTTCGGGATGTTCCCCCGGACAAAATCTTCAGTTTCTTGAGAGAATGCAATATTTTTAACAAGATCTGAGCATTCATAGACTATGTTTTTTTATTTTTTTTTATTTGTCCTTTTTGAGAGTCTGTAGATGTTTCTTTTAAAGACATGTGTGACATTTTAGCCTGACATTTTAAAGCTATTTACATCTTGTCTTAAGACCTTGCTTTTAGTCTGGCTGACCAGATTTTTACCCATCCCGCCGTGAGATGGCCTTAGTCGCCTGCTCGGCGTTAAACCCAAATAACTAACTTTACTTGGTATTCATATGTCCCAGGTATCTTTGATTTACCTTATTTTATTTATTAAAATTTATTATTTATTTTTATTTGTTTGTAAAGTAGGTTTTGTACATATGCTGATGTTCTCATACACATACATGGTAATACTGCCCACTCCCAACCCCACTCCACAACCACAGAACACCCACTAAAAGACAAGTACATCTGTGCATGTTCTTAATCTATCCTTTACTTAGCATTCATATGGCCCAGGTATCTTGACTTACTTTATCTTATTTATGTAACAGCCATGAGATGACATTAGTTGCCTGGCTCGGCATTAAACCCAAATAATGGGATACCTTATTGTTGAGTAACGATATTTGAGTTCAAGGCAAGCCTTTTCGTAATTGCTTCTTCTCTTAATATACCTAAATGTGAAAATTTTATTTAAAAAACAAATGAAATCCTTTTAAGTGACATATAGTGCATACTCTCACTGTGAGACCCACGTAAACTACTGATCCCCTGTGAACATGGCTGCGACAGTCCTGGTTTCATCTGCAGCCGAACTAGAAACAAAATATGCTACAGAAAAATGTCTCCATCCTCCGGTGGTTTAAAACGAGTGCTCACTGCTTTTATTCAAACTAGACTTCATTTTGATATACCCAAACCTTTGTTACTCTCTAGAAAATCACTATCTCATAAACGGCTTCTATGAAGGGCAGCTGCTAGACTATTAAGTTTATTTTTACTGAGTGCACTGTTTTTGTTGTTGTTTTTTTGTTTTTTTTAAACAACGACCGTGAAGAAAGATGATTGGCTTAATTAGTTAATTAGGTCCAACTTAAGACAATGAAAATTTGTCTCTAGAAATCTCAGTATCTCTCTCTCTGCCCCCCCCCCACCCCCCCCCCCACCACCACCCCTCCCCCACCCCCCCTGCAGCCGACTGCCACTCAGCTCGAATGTTGCCCATCCTGTGAGTCCATCCACCTCCACCCACCACCAAGTGTTGTCACGTTGTGTCATGTCGCCATGGCACAAAGATATGGATCAGGACCTACATGCAGCTAAGCATGAATAGAGGCAGTGGCTCAAAACACCCCTGAACATTTTTAATCAGTTTTCTGTCATGCAAAGAAAGTTGTGACCAAACGTACTTTGTTTTGCAGGCGATGTCAGACTTTTACAGCACTAAGATCACTGCTAGCAAAAGTAGCTGGGGAAGTCTGTTTAGGCTGACCGATCAGCTGTTGGCCTTCTCTGTTTGCCAACTACTTCATTAGTAAAATTAAAATAATTTGTGATGCATTGCGATCAGGAAAACTTGACAGAAACAAATTATTTATGTGAAATCACCCATTATATGCAGAGTTTACAGGAATAAAATGCATATACTGTTGGCATAACAACATTAAATAATTATACTAGCTATTGAAATGACATGGTAAGGCATTTTCTGAAGCCATTGTAACTGGCTTCAGTGTCATATACAGTTGTAATGCATGTTGAGTGATCGTTTCCTTTAGCATTATTTCCACACACACACATACAAAGTTGAATTGTAACAGCTGTATGAGCAGGCAGCAATCATCGACAGTTCTTTGTCAATTTGAGCTTAAATTTTGACAGATATTATGTGTGATTCATAGCAAAACATTGTTGGCTAAGCATAATAGCTAGCCGAGTTTCCTACATTTCGCGGCACACCGAGTCTAGTCTTGGCGCAAAGTCACGTAATCTAGCGAGCATTCTCGAGAGAGAGAACAATAGAGTCCCGATAGACAATGAATTCAATAGAGCCGCATCAGTCATTAATTTACATCATTTTTTAATATCAAAATTTTGTCCCCAATTTTACCCCCGTTAATTCTAAATCAACCCTTTGATTTTAAAAAAGTGATGAGCATGACTGATGCGGCTCTATTGATCTGATTATCTATCGGGACTCTATTGTTCTCTCTCTATAACTATTGTCTCTGTCAACACCTAATCATGAACCTGATCAAGTGATGCCAAGTGAAACTTAATACTTATTAACAAGTTGCAACTAACTTTTAGGAACCTGCAGAGGTAACCTTTAAGTGTGTTGCCATAAGAACTTATTAATTACTTACCCTAAGTTCTTACAAGTACTTACCCTAAGTTCTTACAAGTACTTACCCTAAGTTCTTACAACAACTTGACTCAAGTCCCAAGACACTGAGACAGATTTATCAAGATACAAGGACAATAAAAAAACTTTTTTTTCTCAGTAATACTCAGGTGGTGGTGCTGATGGGGTTAAATAATCAGGCACAAGTGGTGTAAATGACGTGTCATCTCTCTGCGAAGCATATGACAAAAATATTGATTGATTACCAAATCTGATTTTTATTTGTTTAAAAGATTGTGTAGTTTTTCTGTGGTTTCCTGTACCCCTATCCTTTTTCCCTCTGCTAAAAAACTGGCCTTAAGTTCTTCAACATTCACAGGAGATTGACTACGCATCTTATTCTGTATTTCAGATTTTTGTTTCTTGTAGTTATTTAAATCATCCTGGACTTGCTTAAATTCTTCATCATCAATAAAATTATCGTTTAATGCCTTACTGATAATAAGTTTCATACTGCTCAGCTTTGCACCAGCAAGCGTACTCAATGCTTCATGTTTCTGTAATTTTGTGTGAAACCTCTTGTTCAAAGCTTCCAAACCAAAGCAAGCCAGGCATGTAGCAACGCTAACACCCTCAACTGCTATTCCAGCCAAACTCCCAATTCCTGTGGCGAACAGAACAATACCCCCTACAGAACATGAAGCTGAAACTGCACCAATAGCCATAGAAGTGTTTTGAACAGAATTAAAAACGGTCTTATACCGTCTTTTGCACCGTGAGTATTTCGCCTCCTCACTCTCCAAATATTTCAAAGCTTCTGTAATATTATTTAATCTGAATGCGTCTGCCTGTAATGTTTTATCTGAAGCAATTGGCATATGTGTATCAGGCGCAAGTGTTGTTTTAGTCGTCACATTTGTTTCAGTCGGATCAAGCGTTGGTAGTTGCGGATAGAAGTTTACCATTTTTTTATTGACAAATATTTTTTTTATTTAATCAGCAATTACATTTTGCAACTCTTCAAAAGTATACAATTTGCTGGCATAATAAAATGCAACAAGATCAATGTGTTCAAGGTTTATGTAAGTTAGACGAACAAAAGTTGTTTTGTCGACCACCACCTTGACAGCTGGAACACTGCTCGAAACATTAATAACATCATTATTTTTTGTAATAGCAATAAAGACCTTTGATGATTCTGTTACTGTTTCATCCCATGTAAGTTTAATTCCTTGTGCAATTTGAGCCTCTTTAGCAGTAGCAACAGATTTCATGATAATTTCAAATACTATTGTCACTTCTCTAGCCATGACTAAGCTTGCTGGCATAAACACAACAGAAGTATCTGATCTACCCTTTCTAGTTGTCAGAAGATACCGCCGTCTCTCATAATTTTCAACTTTCAGTTTTTCTCTGCTATTGTTGTCTGGGGCAAAACTTGGAACAAGGCTTACAATAAGCGGCCCAGAATTAACAACCTTCCTAAACACTAAGGCACCTTCGTCATCAGTGTATACATAAGGACTAATAAATTCCAACTTTATGTCCCAGTCAATTGTGGGTGGTGGAACAGGTACAGGTGAAACCACCCACTTATTTCCCACATGTATTAAGTTGTAGGGCACATTATTTACAGGTGGAGTAGGTACAGTAACATCACGTAGCTGACCAAGTTTAGGAATCTGTTTTTCACCGTCTTTCATGTCAACAATTACTTTCCTCTTGTACATGCCATTTGAATCAAGTTCAAAACCATATATTTCTCCAATTTCCCCTTCCTTCTCAAAATCCTGTACGTCTGCCAAATCTTTCAATTCTGTTACTGGACATGCAACTGGTATGATTCTCGGCTTTGGACCACCACTCATTTTTTATAAACAAAAATAAAATTATTTAATTTCCAACACAACACTAAAATCATGCATAAGAACTGGTTTGTCATCCTGATTAGTTACAGATATACTCAGTGACTCAAAGAAACTGGAACCTAATTTTTTAAACTGCAAATTAGGAAATCTAACAACCACACTTTCACAATACGGAGCAGTTCCAGTTGGTAAGCATCTCAACAAAGTTGAAGGCTTTCCATTGTGAACATTCTCAGATGTGTTTAGTTCTTTCAAATAAACATTTAGTACTGTGTGTACTGACAAATTGACAGGGCGTTTTCCAGTTATTTTAAGTCTTTTTGTCTTCATTGTTATAATACCAGTCATAGCTTCATCTAAATCATCTGTTCTCCACCAATCTTCGTCAATATAAAATCCAAGTAAATATGCAAATTTATCTGAAATCCTTAACCAATTTTGTGTTAGAAATTCTAATGTAACAAGTAGGTTAGCTAGATTTAAAGTTGCTTTAATTTTAAAATTACTTTGAAACCATTCAGCTATAGTACAAAAGTCATAATACCCGGGTGGTAAAGCTTCAGTCTTACCATCAAAAATTACTTTATTATATATATTATCTTCTACATTAAACCATTTTACTGTGTAGAACAATTCATGGATAGCTGCAGCCTTGCTACCATCCCGATTATCAATCCCATTAGTTAACCACACTGGTTTGCTTGTGTCAAGATTTGTTAAGGTAATAAACATTTTTATTATCTCATATAAAAAAGGATGGAATTTAAATCACCAACCATTACCACTACAAACGCATTTCAATTTAATGTGGATGCCAAATACAATGTCGCACCTACTTATGAACAGAAAATAATTCAACTAAATCAGCTTGACATAGCTGTGTCTGACGCAAGCGTACAAGATCTATTTCAAGTCAAAGTACCGAATCCGTTTGACCATTACCTAAACCCTCCAATAACAGACGACTCTACTGCAAGAAAGTGGTCTTCAAGTCCACTACAGATGTTTCAAAACCAACTCAACTTTGCCATACTATGTTCTACTACTGGCTGTGGTGTTTCTTTTACAGACCATTTGAATCACTCAAACAAACTGATTAGATCTGTGTATCGTTTCCATGTTTATTACCAGCTTAGACGTATACTGTCAGAACTTCATACACCACTGCCCACTGAATCCAGTTTCAACAGGTATAACAACCCCATGGATATGAAAGCATTTGAACGCATCTGTAATGAATTTAACATTAACCCTGGCACTAAGTATGACTTTACACAAAAACTTGATGATCACAACGGCATGGGTACATTGTATTATGCTATGAGCCACAGACAATACCCTCAAGATTACTACCCTGGGTACACTTCATTCTCATCAAAATCACAAGTCTGGATAGGATCAATAGAGCAGAAGCAGTCTAACGCCTGGACCACATTTGTCTTAGATAAATCTGACGGGTTTACTCAAGCGGGAGTCGAGCGCGTCAATGAGTCTATCAGAACATATGTCTGGTGTTTACTAGGTGCACAATCACTAACAAAATCAAACATTTTGAATGGAAGTGGAAAATTTGAAGCACAAAAACAGTTTCTTGCAAATCTTGAAGATTCAATTAATTCAGTGGTTGATCTCCCATCAAGCATACAGCGCTACCAAGACGTTTTAAGATATGCCAGATCAAAAGTTGACTTTGTAGTTGGCATCGGGTTATACATGTTACCATCTGATCTTCAACTCCAAATGGGGACAATCACAAATTATAACAATGAAATCATTGTTGCAGGTGTTGGTCAAAAACTCGGTCTCAATCAATCTGTAAACTTGGGTGCCACAACCACACATGTACAGCCGTTAAAATCATTACAGATGGTAACACCCCCGGCCCCGGCCCCGGCCCCGGCTCCCACACCGACACTCATACAACCAGTACAGTCAACCCCTGACACACATGAGTCAGAGAGAACTGCATTGGTAATAGGTCTAACAGGATTAGGAGTATTACTTCTTTATCTGTTTCATTAAATAACCCACCATCAACCCTCCTACTGTAACCAAAAAGACCCACACATGTTCTGCCATAAACCCTACTACCTTTGCTGCAGTACTAATCAACCAACTGACAACAGTGCCAATTATGCCAGGCAAAGCGTCTATTGCTTTCAGAGCCAATTTCTTAAGCAGGTCTGAAATGTGAGACAACTGTTTCTTTACCCATGACTGTAAATCGTTTGGATCTGTGGGAGCCGGGGGGCCCGGGGTTGGTGGGCCCGGGGTTGGTGGTGCACCCCCACTAACCCCAGCACCGGAGACAGCTAACACAACAGTACTGATAATAAATCCAAGAGCTGTAATTAAACTAGCAATTGTGATACCCTGTTCTCTGAAAAGTGTTTTTAGTCTCTCAGCCAGAGTAGTGTCTTCGTGAAGTATTTTCTGAATAGTTTCTCTAATTCTGTTGACCTGTGATTTTAGTTTTTGTCTTCCAATACTAATTGTTTCTAACCGTCCTGATCTTTCTATCTGCAAATCATTTAATCTATGTTGAATTCTTTCTTTCATTTCTGTGTCAAGATTTCCATTGTCTGCGGTAGCCAGTTTCTCTTTTTCACGTTCTATGTGTTTATCAAGCTCTCCCAGTTTGGCAAGATTATTAACCATCTCACCTCTTATTGTCTGCAGTGATTTATCCAATCCCATAATCTCCCTCATTGACAAAGGTGGGTCGTCTATTGTTTTCATAGCGTCATTTAATTGCCCTTCAGTAAATGAAGTTTCTTGTATCACTGTGTTTGCTATTTCTGGTAGGCTTGTTACTGGTGCCATTTCAATCTCTTGCCCTGTTGGCAACTTTGTTTGCGTGTCGTGAAGAACACTAACCAGTCTTGGGGGAACGGGAGACCCTCCAATTCCAAGTTGACGCAAGGCACCAACACCACCTTCATTTTTTATTGTACTTAAAGCCCTAAACCTACTAGGGTCTTTTTTGTTAGTCAATAGTACTTTTCCTTTGTCAACAGTATTTAAATATAAATGACCCTTGCCATCAAGTTCAAACTGATTAGGGTCTACGTTGTCTGGGCGACCACCAACATGATCATAAAATGAGTTCACTTTGGTTTCTAAAAGTTCGTGACGTAAACTGTAAATATTTCTTGTACCAGTCATATCTGTCATATCTGTTGTATTACCAAAATCATACGTGTCATCCATTTCAAAATCTTCATGATTAAATCCTCCTGCTGCCATTGTTTTATTAATTTATTATTTTTTATTGTGCATAATAAAAATGACACAGTCTTACGGATCAAAGTTAGACCCATACAGAAAACTACGTGAGCCCCTGGGTGTTAAGGGCATAAGACAATCAATCGTCATCACAAACAATCCAAGTACCATAGACCAGAACCAAACACTTACAGTCAAGTTTCCAAACCTAGGACCCAGTGACGTTATTGTTCCTGGCACTGCACGCCTTGCATTTAATATTGAACTATCATCAGACGCAGACATAAACAGAACACTGGTTGACAATCTTGGCAGAGCAATTGTTAGGACTATTAAAGTAAAACTTGAAGGACAGGAAGTGTTTAGTCTTGATGACTCAGACGTGTTCTACTGTTACAAGGATCTTTGGCTCACAAGAGAAGAACGAGAAGACCGTGTTTACCAAGGCATACAGTCTGATAACGTTGGTAAACTTCGAATCAATGCCGGAGACAAAACAACTACTGGGGTACCAAAGGAAGTTATTATAGCTGAAACATATGGAACCAGATTTTACATTCCACTTGAGTTTGAAATCCTCACAGCTCATTTGCCTTATTATCAAGGAGCACTGAATGACCGTCTAAGTTTTGAACTAACTTTCAATGACTACTCCAAAGTCATTAAATCATCTGCCGCAGATGCAACATACAAGATCTCTAACATTTCCTTGGAATATGAAATTGTTACACATACTGAACTAGCCAGACTCATTCAAAATCAGTATCAGTCAAGACTTCCAATTTATTATGACCGTGTGATTAGGCATAGTTTAATACCCAAAGACAAGAGTGACCCAATGTGGAACATAAACTTGAACACGCCTGCCAGGTCACTGAAAGGTATTCTTATGTTGTTTGTTGAACCGGTGAGTCCATACAAAAGAGATTCAGAAAAATTCTACAATCCTAAGATTACACATTTGTCCTGTACAATCGAAGGCCGCCCTAATCAAGTGTACGCTTCAGGAATGTTACCTTATCAACACTATGACGAAACCACAAAGTATTTTGCAGGAGGAAGGATTAGAGATAAACCTGCAAACATTGCGTGCAAAGATCTACATCTGTATGATGTTAGGATTGGACAATACCTTACAAACAAATATGCACTGTGGCTAGACCTTCGTAGTACAGATGATGATTACCTTCATGGGTCAGGACGAACTGTCGAGAATGGTAGTGATGGGATTACAATTCAGATACAAAAGAAGGTTGAAACTGCTGCAGCCATTAACATATATTTGTACCTGATATATGACGCACAACTCAATATTGCAGAAAGCAGACTAAGTGGACACATATATTAAAATTATATTGTGTATTAAAATGAACCTGAGCTTAATGACACTCGACCCACACTGTGGATTATTTTGTGGCGCCACAGGGTGTGGGAAAACTGAATTTGTTCTTAACCTATTACAAACAAGATACATCCACCACTTTGAAAACATTGTAATATTTTGTCCTACAATCAAACACAACAAAGCTTATCACAACCGTTTATTCATTTGGACTGACAACAACATATACTTAGTTGACCCTGAGAAAAAACTGAATGACTACCTACAATATTTTTACAAGCAATTTGAAGGACAGCCAACCTTGTTTATTGTTGATGACTGCTCTGCAGAGAAAGACATTGTCAAGAAGAGAAACACATTAGCAGAACTTGCCTTCAGTGGCAGACATGCTAATGTAAGTGTATGGATTCTCACTCAAAAATATAATGCTGTACTGAAAGATTTTCGAGAACAGTTAAAGTTTATCTGTTTGTTTTACTGCAAGGACCGTGACAGCTTTGAAGACTGTCTCAGAGAAAATGATGTCATCCCAAATAAGCATGAACGAGATGATGTAAAAAATAAACTGAAATCAACTAAGCATCTGAAGCTCATTTTAAAGACAGATCAGCCCACAGGGTATGGGTTAGTAAATTGATGTAAATTAATTTATTCTTTTGTTTGTCCAATAAAAATGACAGACGGACAAATCATACAGGTGCTTGATCTCACACACCTTTTCAAAGATGTTATGCACTTTACTGACTTAATAACACCCAAACAGACTTACATAAGCCTTTCAGCACCATCAGAAATATATGTTTCATATAGTGTGACTTTGGTTTATGTCGATGAGCATCCAAATGTGGAGCACATGACAGTTGATTTAAAGACACCTACTTTTAAAGTTGATGATACCAACTATGGTTGGTTAGGAGAAGTTTGTTATAGCATATTTAAACAACTGCGCAAACTAAATGTTTATATTGACAGTGTTACAGTTAATAAAGTGGTATTACACAGGGTGAGCAAGCAGTAATATTTTTTCATTTATTATTTTGTCGGACAAATAAAAATGACGGACAATGTTCAAAACCCTGGCTCATCTAGTTTAAGAAACGTGTTTCACACAACAAACTTACCCATATCCAATACTAATAATGTTTACGAATCAATAGAAAACTCTTTTTCTGTCATACAACAAAATCTTCTTACAGGCAGTGTAAAGATTCAAATTGTTGCAAAAATCGAATTCACTAGGGTCGACGGTGAAGTGATTGTATCGTACATATCAACAAGACAACACACTGTTAACACAAGAAGAGAATTGGAGAACGTGTTTAGAGACAGACTATTACCAGACTTCCTCCAGGCGATTGACAGTGCAAGAATGAAGGGGTCTGGTTGGCACGAAGGACATGTACATGAACTGCAACTAAAGCAGTCTAGGTATCATCCTATATTAGGTAAAGCATGGTTGCCACTGCCAACAGAAGTAGTAAACAAAAAGGCTGTTGTTAACATTCAGAACAATGACAACTATTGTTTCATGTGGTGTGTGCTTGCTAAACTACACTTTGTAAAAATAAAACCTGAACGTGTTTCTAACTACACCAAATTTGTAAAGGAACTCGATTTTAGTGGCATTGAGTTCCCTGTTAAAATAGAGGACATAGACTTGTTTGAAAAATTAAATCCTGGCATATCTGTAAATGTGTTTGTGTGGGATAATGTGTCTGTTGACAAGTTACAACCCATTAGAGTATCAGCACTGGCACCAACCTATGGTCAGTCAGAAAATAAGCATGTTGACATGTTGCTAATCGGAGATGACAATAACTTTCACTACACAATTATTAGGAATATGTCACGTCTAATTCATAATCATACAACAAAACACAAGGGCAAACAGGAATTTTGTAATAGATGTTTACAGAGGTTTTCCTCTATTGCTGTGGCACACAAACATGTTTTACACTGCAGGTCAGCTGATGACATTCAAACTGTACTTAAGTATCCAGAGCCTGGTAGTCAAGTGTATTTTAAGAACTATGGGAATCAACAAAAGTTGCCGTTTGTAGTGTACGCAGATTTTGAATCATTAGTAGTTCCGTATGACGGTCCTGTTCCAGAATCATTACCAAAGACTATAAAGTTGAGTGACCAAGTGGTGTGTTCTTTTGGATACATTATTGTTAGGTCAGACGGTCTTCATTCAGAGCCTGTTATCTACAGGGGTGAAAATGCAGCATGTCTGTTTTTAACAGAAATGAGACATCTGTATAGTCAGGTAGTACAGTATCTCACAACATGTCAGATGCCTCTGGTGATGACAGAAGAAGACAAATTAAAATTTGATACAGCTGAGACGTGTTGGATTTGTGAACAGCCTCTGGGAGGTGATAAAGTTCGTGACCACGATCACATAACTGGTCGTTACAGAGGTGCTGCACATAACAATTGTAACTTATTATTAAAAACAGATCCTAAGACATACAAACTGCCAATCTTTTTCCACAATCTCAAAGAATATGATTCACACATTATCATGCAGGCTGTAGACGAGTCTTACAAAAACATAAGTTGTATTGCCCAGACAACTGAGAAATACTTGACTTTTAGGTTAGATAAATTAGCATTTTATGACTCCATGCAACATTTGTCTTTAGGATTGGCTAGTCTGGCAGAAGGACTGACTGAGTATCCAATAACAAGTAAATATTTTGAGCCAGACTTGATTAAGAAAGGTGTTTATCCATATGAGTACATTGATCACTGGGTTGTGTTTGAAGAAACAAGACTGCCACCAAAAGAGAAATTTTATTCTACACTAACTGGCAAAGGTATTTCTGACTCTGAATATCAACATGCTCTTGATGCGTGGGGTAAATTAGGGTGTCAGACAATTGGTGACTATCACGACCAGTACTTGAAAGCTGACGTTTGTTTGCTAGCAGACATATTTGAAAGTTACCGTGAGAAGGGTTTGTTGCACTACAGACTTGACCCAGCCTGCTACATAACTAGTCCTGGCATGACGTGGGATGCATTTTTGAAATCCAGTAAGATATCTATAGACCTGTTGTCTGATCGTACGATGGGTGAAATGGTAGAACGTGGATTGAGGGGAGGCATTAGTATAGCTTCAAACAACTATGCCAGAGCCAACAATAAATATCTGGACGGTCATGGTGACCTTGACCGGGGGTTTGACCCCTCAAGCCCGGGGACAAGGTCATTCATTACGTACTTGGACGCTAATAATTTGTATGGCTGGGCGATGTGTGAATTATTGCCCTTGAAAAACTTTTGTCTGTATGATTTGTCACAGTATGATGTAACAGAGTCAGGGTTAACTAACAATATTATAAATCTTGATCGAAACGACGCGAAGGGTTGGATCTTTGAAGTAGACCTGGAGTACCCGCACCATCTACATGATTATCATAATGATTATCCCTTAGCTGTTGAGAAAATGAGTATGACAGGAAAAAAAGAAGACACTAAACTTGTGCCTAATCTGAATGATAAATTCAATTATGTTTGTCACTACCGCTTGTTGCAGTTTTACATCAGACACGGGTTAGTACTAAAGAAAGTTCACAGAGGAATTCAATTTGATCAGAGTGCTTTTATGAAAGATTACATAATGAAGAACACAACATTGCGTGCCAGGGACGGCAACACTGCATTTGACAAAGACTTCTTTAAGCTTATGAACAATGCCTGTTTTGGCAAGACAATGGAAAATCCTCATCACAGAAAAGATGTGAGACTGGTCACAACTGAATTGGGCGCAATTAAACTCACAGGTAAGCCACAGTACACAGGGTACAAAGAGTTTCATTCATCATTGTATGCAGTGTCACTCAAAAAAAAGATTGTTAAACTGGACAAACCAGTATTCATTGGTATGGCAATTCTGGAGTTATCAAAACTGTTGATGCTTGAATTTTATTATGATTACTTCAAACCAAAATATCCTGAGTGTCGATTGTTATACACTGACACTGACTCTATGATCATTGATGTGTGTACTGAAGACTTTTATGAAGACATGAAAACAGAGTTACACATGTATGACACATCTGACTATCCTAAAGATCATCCACTGTTTAGCACACAAAACAAGAAAGTGCCTGGTAAGTTTAAGGATGAACTAAATGGTGTGCCTATAGTTAAGTATGTTGGACTGAGATCCAAAATGTATTCTATACTGCACCAGAAAGGTAGTCAGTCAAAAGCCAAAGGTATCAAGAAAACAGCGATAAAAAATAAAGACATACGTCATGAACATTACAAGCAAGTGTTAGATGGTGCATTAATGCCTGATTATCCAAACAAGTCACTGAGATCAAACAAACACAATCTTGAAATAATTCAAACACATAAGAAATCACTTGCAGTTGGTGACACGAAAAGAGTGTTTCACACTAAGGAAAAAGCTTATGCACCTGGACATTACAGACTCAAGTTATCTGAAGACATTTGTGATGAACTGGTTGATGAATTAATTGATGACTTAGTTACTGAAATGAGTAACGGTGTCTGGGGGAATAATCTGTAGTTCTTCTCTGACAAATGCCCTCTGGGGTGCAGGGTCATACAGGTAATATATTGTTGCGTCTGGACTGGGAATTATTTTTTTTATATTGTGTACAGACGTTGACCAGATGGGGTCTGTTGCCCTGCGTCTGTCGTCGTTCTCAGCCTCCCCTGGCTGATATAAATATCTCACCTGTTTAGTAAATAAACTTGTGTCTGGTGCCAGGGTTGGTCCTGTTTTTGGGTCTGTAATTGATTTCAATTTAATAGCATCAGCAGGTTTTGGGTGTCCTTCATTGTTCATTGCTTTTATCACATGTGGTAATCTCTTTACCCACTCCGTGTTACGGGTGTCATGCATGAGTTCCTTAGAATACTGGTAACTGAAAAGTCTTTCTGATAACTGTTTGTTAAAGTTTTCAACAATTGCCTGTGATCTGTGTACGCCTGGAATGCCTCGTCTGACCAGTATGCCATGCTTTGCAAATAACTGATTAACTGCACCTTTGAATTCTGATCCATCATCAACCTGCACTAGTCTGGGGTATCTTAAAGGGCCTCGACTATATATTTTTGATAAAGCAGTAGCAACTGTACTGGCTGTTTTGTCAGATATGGGTTCAGCGTCTTTATACCTTGAAGCAATATCTACAACAGTTAATGCATACTTGTATCGTTTCTTTCTTATTGTGTCATGTGGTAGGAACAGGAGGTCCATTTGGTGTGTGTCATTTGGGGTAGTGTTCTGAAAATGAGGCCTTGTTATCTTTCTTGGAGCAGGAAGATATATCTGCCAAATTGCTTGTCTCTGTAACCATTGTTTGACCTGATTGAGTGTTATATCTCCGCCCACAGCGGCATGTAATTTCTGAATAGCTGTTTGCCCTTTCCAATAACCTGATGGTGAGTAATATATTTTTGATAGTTTATTTTCGGCTGCCATTTTTTCTAGCAATGAAAACTCCTGTAAAATAAACAAATGTCATTCCCACTAGAACAAAGATTATCTCTCCATTTCTTTGTTGTGTGCTTGGTTTGTAATAGTCACTTAGTTTTGGTTTCGGTATAGACATGTCTTCACCTGTGACAAGAAAATACTCACGGATTGCTTCGTCTGTATTTGAAAACGTATGTTGTGCGTGGCCTTCAAGTCTGAGTTTTTCATTGATGAAATCAAGTTTCTCAATTCTATTCTTTTCATATTCCTGCTGGGCTTGAGCAAGTTTTTCTGTTGCCTCATTGTGACGTTTCATTTCCTCTGCAGATTCCTCTCTACCCATTTTTGAAAAGAGATAATTAGAGCCACTGAAAGCCAATGCGTTAACAACTGCCCCACCAATCATAATAGCTATCGTCGCCATATTTATTTTATTTACATAGAAACATTTTCTGGAATAATTCCCTGCTTGACAAGAAAATCTTTTGTCGCAATCGACGCTGTGACAACTACAATTAGCTTAGCACTGTCTTCGAAATCAAGTCTACTCAAGTCTGCTGATTTCATTTTGAGTAGACTTTTCCCCAGCATAGAATAAGCTACTGCTAATCCACTGATTACGGCAGAGTGATACACAAGGTTCATCATGTTCTTTGAGTCATTCATTTTCTAAGGCAAGAAAAATTAAAATAATATTTTTATTTACTGCATATAAAATGGGTCAACGGCTTTGGATGTTACTGGTAATGTGGCGACTTCTGGTTTTGTTTTTGGAGTGTCTGATTTTTTGGTCACTGTACGAGTCTGTGGTTTGTATTTTTTGTATAATTGATACCCTACGTAACCAAATCCGACAACAAATCCGGCAATTATATATTTTGTTGATTGAGGTTCGGGGTCAGGGTCAGGGCGAGGGTCAGACTTAGTTGTTTGTCTCTCACTTTGATGAGGGTGTGACGGACCTGGCTGTCCTGACGGTAGTGTCACCAATGATGTTATTGACTGTGGGTCAGTTACATGTACCTTTTGCAGTAGTTCTAACTTTCTTTGTTTGTTCAATGCAGCTACTCTCTTTCCAGCCTCAACCCTCCCTGGACTTTTAACCTTAGTCACAGTTTGAACCTGTGTCAAAACAGGGTCGGGGTTCGGTTGTGGAGTCATCTGGGTTTCGTCCATTTTCTTCTGCAGTAAAATTTATTTTTGAAAAATCAATATGGCTCCCGGTAACAAGCAATGTCACGACAGGTGCAAGGTAATTTCCAAACTTGTAAAACATGAGACATGCTAATTTGCCAATTGAACTTGAAACAATAGGATTACTTTCAAGGTCGTGTGATAGACTGTCACTATCCACAGGTAGAAAGTGACTCACTGCTTTTGTGTATAGGCATACAAGAGATCGACTCAAATCACGTGTCATTAGTGAGGCAATGTGGTTTTCATATTTAGAATGAAGCTTGATTAGTTCATCAGAGCTTAGAGATTCAATATCCTCTGTCATGTATTGTCTACCCAGATAAGCCTTTGATTTGCCTGAGACAATCACAGACAAAAGCCGCTGTTTTTTGGAGTCTAAGTCTTTGTTCTCTACAGCATTGATATCATTTAATAGAAGGAGTTCGTCTTGGTTCATTTATAATGTAATTAAAAAAATTAAAAACAAAAAACAAAAATTGTTATCAAGCAAAATCATGTTTCCTAGGAAGTACATTAATAGTAACTTTATACGTTTGTACCATTCAGCAAAATGTAGCCAATAGTTTTTTAGTTTACCCCAGACCAATATTGTGTCTTTCTCAGTGGGCTTATAAATGACATGTTTCACAGATTTCAATTGTAATGTCATGTTCAATAACCCTGTCCTTTTAAGCAAACAAACCTGACACAGTATTGGCGATTATTGGCTTTGTATTAAATTATAAATCACACCCTGGCCAAGTGTGAGCCAAATGAAACATCAAGACAGTAACATAGACAGTAACTTGATAATTTTACCCATAACTTGAGCACCAGAAAAAGGAAGGAATCACCCATGTTCAATAAGAAAAATTTCTGAGTACAAGTTAATACAAGGGAAGTAATTGTGTAAAAATTTCAGCAAGACAAAAAAAGTTACTTCCCTTGCTCTATTAAATTATGCTTTAATTCTTGACTAAAGTACATTTTTTGTCAAAATTAAATAACAAATTGTGCAAATAATTACAATAGATAATAGAATAAAAATGTTGTTATTTGATTTTGTTAAAACAATGAGTGATTTGTTTTTTTATAAAACCAAATTAAACATTATTTTGTAATTACTTTTTGTCACTTTAACACCTGCTTAAATGTTTTTTTTCAAGTACATGAACACACTCGCTAACAATGTTTCTTATACTCCCCAATCACATTCGTGCCAGCGGGACGTAAAAAAGGAAGAAGTTTCTTATAGCCATGTTTTTAGGGTATTGACTCAGAAATAATGGTATAAATGGCTTTTTTCTTAAAGCCTGAGGCTAACTAGCGTGGATTGTGTACTTGAGTGATTTGTATGAGGGCTCTCAAGTCTCAGCCACAGGTGGGTTTACCCGCATGCGTCACTCCACAAATGCATGACTTGTTGACGACGGGATGTATTAAGCTGACACCTCTCAGCTATAAGCGTGCTGCATTTAAAAAGATATGTCCCTTACCTCAACTGTGACATGTGGTGTGTGGCGTTAAGGGCAGAGATTTACTAGTGTTTGTCAGTTGACATAAGCACAGACCTAAACCAGCAAGGGTAAAAGGTATTATGATTACTGTCTTTATGACGGGCCTCTCTCTGTGTGAGGTGGAAAGAGAGAGAGCTATTGTGTGTGTCCGAGGTATTTCCGTGTGTCTGTACATGCGTGTGTGTACATATGTGTGTGTGCGCGCGTGTGTGTGTGTGTGCGCGCGTGTGTGCGCGTGCGTGTGCGTGTGTGCGCGTGCGTGTGCGTGTGTGTGTGCGTGTGTGCGCGCCGTACCGGCACTGCAGTACGCAGAAAACCGAGACACCTCACAGAACCTGTTCTACGTGTCTACGTGTTGGAGCGCTAGAAATTTCACGTTCTGAAAAGTCAGAAACCTTTTTCATGCTCAGTTAAAACCGGATCGATTCTTTTAATCCATACATAGTGCTCTAATCCATTCATGGAATTTCAAAAATATCCGGCTGAGCAATGGCGGCTGCTCTGTCATACCGGTTAGTAGTTGGCTGTATGTGTGCCTATTTTGTTTGTCTGTGTTAGTGTATATATATGTGTTTGTGTATATGTATATGTGTGTATATGTATGTGTGTGTGTGAGTGTGTGTGTGTGTGTTTATGTGTTTGTGTGTGTGTACGTGTATGTTTATTCATGTGTTTGTGTGTGTGTATATGTGTGTATATGTGTCAGTGCGTGTGTGTGTGTGTGTACGGGTATGTTTATTCATGTGTTTGTGCGTGTGTGTGTGTCAGTGTGTGTTGGGAAGGGGGGGGGGGGGTGTCTTGAGGATCTGTTGTATATGTACTCAGTCGGGTGTATAAAGCAAGGTATGATTTTCTGAGGTGCGTCTCTTTTCAGCTTTTACAGTCATGTACACCGCCTAACCGAACAGGGCGTGAAATTCAATAAGAGTTATTATCCTTTCACGGGCTGGTGGGTTTCAGTGGCTCGCGTCTCGGTGCAGACAGGTGTTTATGACTCACTGTAGGCAAACAGTCTAAGCTTTTTCATGTTACTGTGCACCACGCATGCAAGGGCCCATGTGTAACATAGCTGAAATTGTATAGACCACAACAGCATACTGAGTGTGTGTGACAGACATGGTCTACCAGCTCTGTCAGGCGTGTGATTGTCATGGGATATTACCCTTGTGAAAATGATGTGTACCTGTGTTGCAAGGTTTGCACTTAATGTTTTTGTTTATACATGTTTTATGTTAGTATGTATATATGTATGTACGTACGTGCGTGTGCATGTGCGTGTGTTTATGTGTTGGTATGTGTGTGTGTGTGTATGTTTGCCTGTGTATATAACTTGTATGACAATCTGGCACTGCCCTTGAATTATCTTGGTTTGCAACTGGCGTGTCTGTGTGTTTGCGTGTGCACGTATATTTGACTTATGTTCCAGAGTCGTGCTTAAACAGAGCCAATTGTATATACAGAGCCAAGTGTTTGCACTAAGCGGTCCCCCCCTGCACAACACAATTCTATAGGCCTTTTGACGCGTGACGTGTGAATGGCGCTGTGAAAGCTTTTACCCAACTCATTGAAAGAGGGTTTGGCATTGAGTCTTGTCATGCGTGAACTGAAATGATATGTGTGGGACATAGCATGTGAGTTTTTCGGAAATCGACTCTGGCAGTATTGAGAGAAACGGTCATGTAAAAGTTAATGACCGTAATTAGTAATTAATTAAGGTCATTAGGTGTTGACAGAGACAATAGTTATAGAGATAAAACAATAGAGTCCCGATAGATAATCAGATCAATAGAGCCGCATCAGTCATGCTTGTCAGTTTTTAAAAATCAAAGGGTTGATTCAGAATTAACGGGGGTAAAATTGGGGTCAACATTTTGATATTAAAAAATGATGTAAATTAATGACTGATGCGGCTCTATTGAATTCATTGTCTATCGGGACTCTATTGTTTTATCTCTTTCTCGTGCTACTCGGGAACTAGCAACCAGCCTGTTGGTATGTTTAGAATGGTCTTGCCACAAAGTTTCCTTGGGTCAAGTTTGACAACTGTGCTTGAATAGTCTCCAAGAAAATGCCAATGTTAGAGTTTACCAGGGATGACAGACCACTTGCCCATTACGTACTTTCACTTTTGCTATCGCAAGTGAGCCCAAAATCAGATGAAAAAAAAATGATTTGATCTTTTGTGGCACCAAACTAATCTGGCACTACCATTGAATTGTCATGGTCGATCATTCTCTGCAGCAGGTACATAGTTTTTGGGTGACACCTCCAAAATTTGGTGAATGTGGCAGTGGGGTTAAATGGGTTAAACTATTTTGTCCTTGTTCTTTTGAAGCATTTTTCTTTCTTTGTTATTGGCTTGCAATTTACACACTGGCAGTAACTGTTTGGGTTTGGATTTCACATATGGATCAACTGTGATAGTTTGAGGTTGGTGTCCAGAATAGGTTGGTGCCGACAGGCACCAAGTTTTCCAGCACCACTCTTGAACTCGAGGTCTCCTGAAGTCGAAGGCTGAATCCCGTTTGATAGAGCTATGGCCTTAGATCTGTGTGTCAGTATAGCTGCATGCTGATAGCACTATGCTTGATAGTAGGTGCTAATGATCATAGTGCTGTTGACACGTGCTAGTTAATGAGTGTAGTGCTATCAGTACTTAGTTCTCATGATATGTAGTGCTAGTGATATGCACCCCTCCTGAACTGCCATTAGTCTCCAAAAGTCAGCTACACAGTTTAGTATTCCCTCAGAAGGCCTCATTGTGCTCGTATTGTCTTGTGTGATAACTCATCAGGTTAACCATTTGTCATGTGCAGGTACAAGGTGAAATCCTGCGAATCACACAGGCCACAATGGAGGACCGTGGCATCTACATCTGTACTGTCAGTAATGTGGCTGGCCGTGCCATGTCTTCTGGCATTATAAATATCGAGCGTGAGTTACATGCTTGAACTGTAACCCCCTTTGTGCACACAGTCAATGTAGAGAATACTGGCGGCTGCATGCAGTCACTGCTACAGTAAGGAATGCTGGCAGCTGCACACAGTTGCAGTTGCTGTTACAGTAAAAAATACTGGCGGCTGCAAGCAGTCACTGTAAAAGAAATACTGGTGGCTGCATGCAGTCGCTGTTTCAGTATGGAATAGTGGCGGCTGTACGCAGTCACTGCTATAGTAAGGAATACTGGCAGCTGAACACAGTCGCTGCTGCAGTAAAGAATACTGGTGGCTGCATGCAGTCACTGTTACAGTAACGAATACATGTACATGCACCACGGGTCCAGTAAGCAAAGGATCCTCGGGGTTGACATCAGCTGCATTTGCACACGGCCATGCGCAGGCCAACTGCGGCTGATGTTAGCCCCAGGACTTTTGCTGGGGGGTGTTTGGTTAAAGCCAGCGTATACAGTGTGTCTTGCAGTCAGGTTGTTTATGTGGCCAAATGTATAGTAGTTCACAAATTAAAACAATCTGAACCCATACGAATATCAGCAGTGGACAGAAAGTTGAGAGATTTTATGAACATTGTGATATTTGCAACTAGACTAGACTTATAGTAGAACCTCCCATGAGTGACCATAAATAACATGTTGCCATTCATGAGAAAATCAGTGGAAACAGTCAGTAGTGCTTGAGACACTCAGACAGGATGTGCTGATGTGTCCAGTTGCCACAAGAAACAGGACCACTTCACACCTCTATGAAGTATGAAACATGTTCTTATGACAATGATTTTTTGTGGTGATAGAAAATAAATGTGTCTCATGTACTAATAAGAGAGGGAGAAAGAGTGCTTTGTGTGGCTGCTGTGTTCATTTCTTGAATGAATGGGTAGAGAAGGGGAGGCATGAGGCTCATGGTATGTCATGATGGTGCATCATGATCGTCACTGGAGAGATATAACTTACTTATGCCTGTCACCCCTCCCATGGTATTGGCCGTCGATGAGAGACCTCCAGCGACTCCTGTCCTGTGCTTCTCCTTCGATTTTACTCCAGGTGGTTCCCAGTCTCTTGATGTCTGCTTGGAGGTCTCCATGCCAGGTGTTTCTCAGCCTGCCTCTTTTCCTCTTTCCCTGGGGGTTCCATGACGATGCCGCCTAGTGATACTGGAAGCTGGCTTTCTCAGACTGTGACCTATCCATCCCTATCTTCTTTGCCCAATTTCATTCTCTGCTGTTATCTGCTGTTTTCTCCCAGAGTCTGGCATTGCTGATCTTCGCTGGCCAGTGGATTTTCAAGATTCTTCTAAGGCAACTGTTTATGAAGATCTGTACTCTGTTGACTGTGGTTTTTGTCAACCCCCAAGTCTCTGCTCCATAAAGGAGAACTGCTTTTACATTTGAGTTGAAAATCCGGACTTTGGTGTGTTGTGACAGCTCTGTAACTCCACACCTTTTTCAACTATAGAAAGGCTGCTCTGGCTTTACCGATTCGTGCTCTGACATCTGCGTCAGTGCCGCCTTTTTTGTCGATGATGCTCCCGAGATAGGTGAAGGACTCCACCTCCTCCAACGGGGTGCCAGCAAGCAAGACTGCTTCTTCCCTGGTTGCGTTCAGCCTCGTTGTCTTTGTTTTCTGTTTGTGGATGGTGAGGCCCACTTGGGACGAGATGTCAGCAAGCCTCGTGGTCTTGTCCTGCAATTGTTGATGAGTGTGGGACAGTAAAGCCAAGTCGTCTGCAAAATCGAGGTCGTTAAGCTGTGTCCACAGTGTCCACTGTATTCCGCTTCTTCTCTGCTCTGTGGTCCTCTTCATGACCCAGTCTATGGCCAGTAGGAAGAGGAACGGAGACAGCAAACACCCCTGCCTGATGCCGGTTCTGACCTGGAGCTACCTGGTGAACTGCCCTTCGTGGATCACGCGACATGTCTTGCCATCATAGCTGTTCTTGATCAGGCAGACGAGCTTTGTGGGTACACCGTAATGTTGTAGGAGTTTCTACAAAGTCTCTTGGTCCACGCTGTCAAATGCTTTCTCGTAACCCACAAAGTTGACGTACAGCGGGGAGCTCCACTCCAGAGACTGTTCCACGATGATGCGGAGAGTGGCGATCTGGTCTGTACATGATTGGTTTTTCCTGAATCCTGCTTGCCGGTCTCTCAGCTGGGGGTCAACGGAGCTCTTCATTCTCTCCAGGATGATCCTGTTGAAGACCTTTCCTGGTAATGACAGCAACGTGATTCCTCTGTAGTTGGAACACTTGCTGAGGTCGCCTATCTTGGGAAGCTTGATTAGGTACTCCTCCTTCCAGTCAGCTGGCATCACCTCCTCTTCCCAGATCTTTCCAAACAGTGGTTACAGCAGCTCTACTGTTGGTTGTCTCTAGGTCTGCTTTCAGAGTCGCCGCTGGGATGCCATCTGGCCCTGCTGCTTTGCCGTTCTTCAAAAATGCCACTGCTCTTCTGATCTCTTCCCGGCTGGGTCTGTCACAGCTGATGGGTAGGTCAGTCTCTGCTGCCCTGGATGTCTGGGGGATCGGGAGGGGTGGATCTGTTCAGTAACTCTTCAAAATACCCGGCCCATCTGTCGAGTTGGTCTGCTCTGTCTGCAATAGGCTTGCCTTCTTTGTCTTTTACTGGTCTTTCTGTATGGCCATACTTGCCCGACAATCTTCTGGTAATGTCGTAGAGCTGTTTTATGTTGCCGCTGCCTGCTGCCTTTTCTGCCTCTGCTGCCAGGCTGTCTGTGTAGGCCTTCTTGTCTGCCCTGATACTCCTCTTCACCTCGCGGTTGGCTTCTGAGTATTCCTCCTGTGCCCTTGCTTTGGCTGCTCTCGTGCGACTGTTGTTGACAACTGCTTTCATCTGCTTCCTCACTTCTATCTTCTTCAAGGTCTGTGCCGACAGCCAGTCCTTGTGATGGTGTTTCCTGAACCCTACAGTGTCTTTGCAGGTTGAGTTCAGTGCCTCTCTAACTGCCTTCCACTGCTGCTCTGTGGTGACCGCCTCCTCTTTATTTACTAGCTCCTGTATCGCTTGAAACTGGTTGGACAACACCAGTTTGAACTCTTCTCTCACTCCAGTCTCTCTCAGGAGGCCTACATTATAGCGCTGTCTTCTTGTTGTCTCTGTGCAGCTTTTCTTTAACTTGAGCTTTATTCTTAAGGTAAGTAGATGGTGGTCTGAGGTGACATCTCCTCCCCTCCGCACTCGAACATCATGAAGGGATCTTCTAAATTTCTTGCTAATGCAGATATGGTCTATTTGGTTCTCTGTAGTATGGTCAGGTGAGACCCAAGTTGCTTTGTGTATTCTTCTGTGTGGGGAGATGCTGCCTCCAATGACAAGTCTGTTTAGAGCACAAAAATCTATAAACCTCTGTTCTGACTCATCTCCCCTAGTCCCCGTCTCCCCATTACCTCTTCGTATCCAGTGTTGTCCTCCCCTATTTTGGCATTAAAATTGCCGCACATTTGTCCACAGGGGAGATATTATAATGGACAATATTTGGACAATTTTTTTTTTGTCTTTAATTGTCTTAATTAGACCTATATAATTTGCCATTTTTGGCAGTCAACGCTCAAATGACCACAGCCTTTGAAAAACCCAGACCCCTTTTAAAGCACTCAGTAAAAAAGATTTCCAGATCACCTAAATTAATAATGCCGCATCGACCTCTTAAACAAAGGCTAATTAGTCTATAACAGTCACAGTGTGATTAATTATAGCTTCAGAATTAATATATTACAGTATAAAATGAATCAAGATGAATTACTTCTTCTCTTCATTTAGCGCAGACACGTCCTGAGAAGGCCTTTGTCGCTTGCGGGACGTAAAGCAGTCTATACTCACTCACTCACTCACTCTAAGCGATATCTGCGCTGTAGAAAACAAAGACTAAGACTCTAAAAAACAGTGTCTTCTCTCTGTAGTTGTTTCCGGCAAATCAAAAGCCTATCTCGGAAAACAGTACTCCACAGAAGACATTGAATCACTCACCGCTGATGAGGTAATTAAACTACATGCTAAATATGAAAATCACATTTTTTCACTAATGACACGTGATTTGAGTCGATCTCTCGTGTCTCTTTATACAAAAGCAGTTAGCCATTTCTTGCCCGTCGATACTGATGGTCTATCACAAGATCTCGAAAGCAGCCCTACTGTTTCAAGTTCAGTCGGTAAATTGTCATGCCTTATGTTTTACAAGTTTGGGAATTACCTTGCACCTGTGGTAACATTGCTTGTTACTGGGAGTCATATTGATTTTTCTAAAATTTTAAAGCAGAAGAAAATGGATGACACCCAGACGACTCCACAACCGAGCCCTGTCTTAATGCAGGTTCAAACTGTGTCTAAAGTTAAAATCCCAGGGAGAATTGAAGCAGGAAAAAAATTAGTCGAATGGAATAGACAGAAAAATGTACAGCTTCAGGCTTTAACAGAAAAGGCACCACCGTCAGGACCGCCAACAACAGCCCCGGCACCGGCGACAACACTGCCAACCACACCCCAATCACCACTGCAACAAAGTGAGAGACTAACAACTGAGTCTAAACCTGAAATAACAAAATATATAGTTGGCGGATTTGTTGTTGGATTTGGTTACGTAGGTTACAAATTATACAAAAAATACAAGCCACAAACTCGAACAGTGTCCAAAAAATCAGACACTCCAAAAACAAAACAAGAAATCTCCACATTACCAGCAGCACCAAACCTTTTGATCCATTTGCATATTTACTTGGTTATTATTTGGATGAAGATTGGCATTTTAAAAAAAAATGTTTTTCTAATATTATGGTATTGAAGACGAAAAAAATTAAAGTAACTGGAAGACATCCTGTTTATTTGTCATTACACACATTATTTAATGTTTATTTAAAAGAAATAAACATGACTGAAAATGTGCACAATGGAAAGCCTTCGACTTTGTTGAGATGTGTGCCGGCTGGAACTGCTCCCTATTGCAAAAGTGTAGTTGTTAGATGTCCTAATTTGCAGTTTAAGAAATTAGGTTCCTTAGAAGTTATATAAATTTTATTTTTGCTGAATAAAAAATGAGTGGCGGTCCAAAACCGAGAATTATACCAGTTGCGTGTCCAGTAACAGAGTTAAAAGATTTGGCTGATGTACAGGGTTTTGATAAAGGAGAGGTGGGAGAAGTGTATGGTCTTGAACTTGATTCCTTTGGATTGTATAGACGGAAGGTAATTGATGATGTGAAACATGACGCAGAAAGACGGTATCCTAAACTTGATCAGCTTCGTGATGTTACTGTACCTAGTTCTGTAAATAATGCGCTCTACATCTTTAAACATGTGGGTAATAAGTGGGTAGTTGTTCCTGCTGCTGCACCTGCACCCACAATTGACTGAGACATAAAGTTTGAATTTATTAGTCCTTATGTATATACTCATGAAGCAGCCTTAGTATTTAGGAAAGTTATTAACTCTTGGCCATTGCTTGTGAGTCTTGTTCCGAGCTATTCCGAAGAGAACAATAGCAGAGAAAAACTATAACTGCAAGAGTATGAGAAACGAATGTATCTTCTTACAAATAGAAAGGGTAGATCAGATACTTCTGTTGTGTTTGTACCAGCAAATTTTACCATAGCAAGAGAAGTGACAATAGTATTTGAAATTATCATGAGACCTTTAGAGGGTGTTAAAGAAGCAAATGTTGCACAAGGAATCAAACTTAGTGGGATAACTCAGTGACAGTCAGCAAAAGTGTTTATTGCTATTAGTAAAGGTTCAGATGTAGAAGTATTGAGTAGTAACCCAGCTGTTAAGGTAGTAGTTGATAAAACAACTCTAGTTTTTCTAAATTACATTAACCTGGAACATATAGATCTTGTTTCATTTTATTATGCTAGCAAATTGTATACCACAGAAGAGTTGCAAAATGTAATCACTGATTAAATAAAAAATATTTGTCATAAAAAAATGGTGAACTTGTATCCGCAACTATTGCCTGTGCTGATTGTGCCCGATGAAAGATTACGGGCAGACTTATTCTGATTAATAAATATTACAGACGCATTGAAGTATTTGGAAGGTGAAGAGGCAAAATACTCAAGGTGTAAAAGACGGTATAGCACGGTTTTTAATTCTGTACAAAACACATCAATGGCTGTGGGTGTGGTTTCAGCTGGATGTTCTGTAGGGGGTATTGCTCTGTTTGCAACAGGGATTGGTAGTATAATTGGGATCGCTATTGAAGGAGTTAGTGTTGCCACATGCCTGGCATGCTTTGGTTTGGAAGCCCTTAACAAAAGATTTCATAAGAAACTGCAGAAACATGAAGCATTGAGTAATCTTGCAGGAGCTATGTTGAGTAGTATGAAACTCGTTATCAGTAAAGCATTAGAGGACAATAAAATTGATGATGATGAGTTTAAGAGAGTGCAGGATGATTTGGCCAATTACAAACAACAGAAGTGTGAAATTCAGAATAAGATGAGTAGTCAACCCATGAATGTTGAAAAACTTAAGGCAATTTTTTTAGAAGAAGGGAAAAAAATAGGCGTAAAAGAAACAATGGAAAAAGTGCAAGGTCTTGTAAGCAAATAAAGATCAGTTTTGGTAATCGTTCTTTATTTCTATCATACACTTCACTTGCATCGCTCACGCCTGTCTATTTAACCCCATCAGCACCACCGCCAGACTATTACTGAGAAAAAAGTTCTTTTGTTGTCTATATAACTTGTCAAATCTGTCTTGAGTACTTGGGTCAAGTTCTTGTACGAACTTATGACAAGACATTACAAGTTCTTATGTCAACTAACTTATAAGTTCTATGTCAACCAACTTACGAAAACCTGTAGAGGTAACTAGCAACTTGAAAGTAACATAGGTAATTTATATACCAAGTGCCGGTTGACACTCTTGGCAGTGGACAGCAAAGGTAAATCAAGTAACAAGTGCTGATTGACACTCTTGACAGTAGACAGCAAAGGTCTTGCAAAGTTAATTCAAGTATCAAGTGCTTTGACCCTACTGAGTTAATACTAGTCAGTTGAAAACAAACACCTTAATAAAACCCTTCCTGGTATTGAAAAGCAGAGATAGTAACTAGGGGTGTTTTTGGACAATTTCTATAGATCCCAAATTTCCATTGTTTTTTGACCACATACTATCACACCTTCACACCGCCCATTTTTTTCAGCACCTCGCCTTGCTTGTCTAAATTACCGACCGCTACTGAACACGCCACTGCATTATTATTTGAAGAGTCACCATTTTATGTACCTCTCAGCAGAGTAATACCAACAGGGGGTTAACACCTGAGCTAATTAATCCATCAGTTATGTAAGTGTGTTTATTTTGCAATGCGTATTTAATATATTTAATTATAGTTTCAAAAATTAATATTTTTTATTATAAAATGAATCAAGACGAATTACTTCTTCTAAATGATATCAATGCTGTAGAAAACAAAGACTTAGACTCGAAAAAACAGCGCCTTCTTTCTGTAGTTGTGTCAGGCAAATCAAAGGCTTATCTCGGAAAACAATACATGACAGATGATATTGAATCTCTCACCGCTGATGAGCTAATCAAGCTTCATTCTAAATATGAAAACCATATCGCTTCACTAATGACTCATGATTTGAGTCGATCTCTTGTATACCTATACACAAAAGCAGTGAGTCACTTTCTACCTGTGGATAGTGACAGCCTATCACACGACCTTGAAAGCAATCCTATTGTTTCAAGTTCAGTTGGTAAATTGGCATGCGTCATGTTTTACAAGTTTGGAAATTACCTTGCACCTGTTGTAACATTGCTTGTTACTGGTAGCCATATTGATTTCTCCAAAATAAATTTTACTGCAGAAGAAAATGGACGAAACCCAGACGACTCCACAACCGAACCCCAGTCCGGTCTTGACGCAGGTTCAAACTGTGACTAAGGCTAAAAGTCCAGGCAGGGTTGAGGCTGGAAAAAGAGTGGCTGAATGGAACAGGCAAAACAAATTACAGCTTCAAGCACAAACAGAAAAGACTCATGTAACTGATCCACCATCAGGACCGTCAGGACTTATGTCAATACCGTCACTCCCTCATCAAAGTGAGAGACAAACAACCCAGTTTAACCCTGACCCCAAACCTCAAACAACAAAATATATAGTTGCCGGATTTGTTGTCGGATTTGGTTACGTAGATTATCAATTATACAAAAAATACAAACCACAGACTCGTACAGTGTCCAAAAAATCAGACACTGCAAAAACAAAACCAGAAGTCGCCACATTACCAGTAACATCCAAAGCCGTTGACCCATTTTATATGGAGTAAATAAAAATATTATTTTAATTTTTATTGTATTAGAAAATGAGCGACACAAAGAACATAATGAACCTTGTATATCACTCTGCCGTGATAAGTGGACTAGCAGTAGCTTATTCTATGCTAGAAAAAAATCTACTCAAAATGAAATCAGCAGACTTGAGTAGATTAGATTTCGAAGACAGCGCTAAGCTAATTGTAGTTGTCACAGCATCAATTGCGACAAAAGACTTTCTTGTCAAGCAGGGAATTATTCCCGAAAATGTTTCTATGTAAATAAAATAAATATGGCGACTTTAGCAGTAATAATTGGAGGCGCGATGGTCAACGCCCTGGCATTTAGTGGCTCAAATTATCTCTTTTCAAAAGTAGGCAGAGAGGAATCTGCAGAAGAAATGAAACGTCACAATGAGGCATCAGAGAAACTTGCACAAGCTCAACAAGATTATGAGAAGCAAAGAATAGAAAAACTTGATTTTATCAATGAAAAACTCAGACTTGAAGGTCACGCACAACATACGTTTTCAAATACAGACGACGCAATTCGTGAGTATTTTTTAGTCACTGGTAATGACATGTCTATCCCAAAACCAAAACTTAGCGACTACTATCAACCAAGCACACAACAAAGAAACGGGGAGATAATCTTTGTTCTAGTGGGAATGACATTTGTATTTTTTATTGGTCTTTATATTGCTAGAAGAAATGAACGTAGAAAATAAACTATCGAAAATATATTACTCCCCATCAGGGTATTGGAAAGGAGCAACAGCTATTCAGAAATTACATGCCGCTGTGGGCGGAGATATAACACTCGATCAAGTCAAACAATGGTTACAGAGACAGGCAATTTGGCAGATATATCTTCCTGCTCCAAGAAAGATAACAAGACCCCATTTTGAAAACACTACCCCAAATGACACATCAAATGGACCTCCTGTTTTTACCCCATGACACAATAAGAAAGAAACGATACAAGTACGCATTAACTGTTGTTGACATTGCGTCAAGATACAAGGATGCTGAACCCATATCTGACAAAACAGCTACCACAGTTGCTACAGCATTAACAAAAATATATAGTCGAGGTCCTTTAAAATTCCCTAGACTTGTTCAAGTTGATGACGGATCAGAATTCAAAGGTGCTGTTAACCAGTTATTTGCGAAGCATGCTGTACTGGTTAGACGAGGCATTCCAGGCGTGCACAGATCACAGGCAATTGTAGAGAATTTTAACAAACAGTTATCAGAGAGACTTTTCAGTTACCAGTATTCTAAAGAACTCATGCATGACACACGTAACACTGAGTGGGTTAAGAGATTACCACATGTGATAAAAGCAATGAACAATGAAGGTCATGTAAAGCCTGTTGATGCTATTAAATTGAAATCAATTACAGAGCCAAAAACAGGACCAACCCCCGCACCCAACCCCCCCACCCGGGTCTGCCCTGGGGGACTTGGGTGGGGTTAGGTATTTTTTAGTTCCCAGGGTCACCCTGGTCAGCCCCACAGGGTGGGTTTTTCTCTCTATTCTGGGGCATGTGTTTCTGACTACCCTTTGTCCATTCACCTGTATTTGCCTTTTTAAAACTCTCCCTACTGTCTGCACTGCCTGTAGCTCTTGATATTGGATGTGTGTTGCTAAGTGGTCATAGCTTTATTTAGGCCCCATGTGTTAGGTTTATTTAACGTATTTGACCGGCTGGCGACATACATTCAATTTTCTGTTTATTTTTTTTCTTTCACAAGCAGTGCAGGCACGTCCTGAGAAAGCCTTGTTGCTGTCGGGACGTTAAGCAATGTACAATCAATCAATCAATCAACCCGCACCCAACACAAGTTTATTTACTAAACAGGTGAGATATTTATATCAACCAGGGGAGGCCGAGAACGACGTGAAGCACAGAGCGACCAACCCCATCTAGTCTACATCTGTACACAATATAAAAAAAATAGTCCCCAGTCCTGACGCAACAATATATTACCTGTACGAGCCTGCACCCCAAAGGGCATTTGTCAGAGAAGAATTACAGATTATTCCCCCAGACACCGTTACTCATTTCAGTAACAAACTCATCAATTAGTTCATCAACCAGTTCATCAACTATTTCTTCAGATAACTTGAGCCTGTAATGACCTGGTGCATAAGCTGTTTCTTTACTGAAAAACACACGTTTCGTGTCCCCAACTGCAAGTGACTTCTTATTTGTTTGGATCATTTCAAGATTATGTTTATTTGATCTCAGTGACTTGTTTGGATAATCAGGCATTAATGTCCCATCTAATACTTGCTTGTAATGTTCATGTCGAATGTCTTTATTTTTTATTGCTGTTTTTTTAATTCCTTTGGCTTTCGACTGATTACCTTTCTGATGAAATATAGAATACATTTTGGATCTCAGTCCAACGTACTCAACTATTGGTACACCATTCAGTTCATCCTTAAACTTTCCAGGCACTTTCTTATTTTGTGTGCTAAACAGCGGGTGATCCTTAGGGTAATCAGACGTGTCGTACATTGTGTAGTTCTGTTTTCATGTCTTCATAAAAGTCTTCAGTACACACATCAATGATCATAGAGTCAGTGTCAGTGTATAGCAGACGACACTCAGGATATTTTGGTTTGAAGTAATCATAATAAAATTCAAGCATCAACAGTTTTGATAACTCGAGTATTGCCATACCAATGAATACTGGCTTGTCCAGTTTAACAATCTTTTTTTTGAGTGACACTGCATACAATGATGAATGAAACTCTTTGTACCCTGTGTACTGTGGCTTGCCTGTAAGTTTAATTGCACCCGATTCATTTGTGACTAGTCTCACATCTTTGCGGTGATGAGGATTTTCCATCGTCTTACCAAAACAGGCATTGTTCATAAGTTTAAAGAAGTCTTTGTCAAATGCAGTGTTGCCATCTCTTGCACGGAGGGTTGTGTTTTTCATAATGTAATCTTTCATGAAAGCACTCTGATCAAATTGAATTCCTCTGTGAACTTTCTTTAGTACTAACCCATGTCTGATGTAAAACTGCAGCAATCGATAGTGACAAACGTAATTGAATTTGTCATTCAAATTTGGTACAAGTTTGGTGTCTTCTTTTTTCCCCGTCAAAGACATTTTCTCAACAGCCAACGGATAATCATTATGGTAATCGTGTAGATGGTGTGGGTACTCCAGGTCTACTTCAAAGATCCAACCCTTCGCGTCGTTTCGGTCAAGATTCATAATATAGTTTGTTAACCCTGACTGTGTTACATCATACTGTGACAAATCATACAGACAAAAGTTTTTCAAGGGTAATAACTCACACATTGCAAATCCATAAAGGTTATTAGCGTCCAAGTATGTAATGAATGACCTTGACCCCTCGGGGTCAAACCCCTGGTCCGGGTCGATCAGATATTTATTGTTGGCTTTGGCATAATTGTTCGCTGCAATACTAATGCCTCCCCTCAATCCACGTTCTACCATTTCACCCATCGTATGATCAGACAACAAGTCTATAGATATCTTACTGGATTTCAAAAATGCATCCCATGTCATGCCAGGACTAGTTATGTAGCAAGCCGGGTCAAGCTTGTAGTGTAACAAACCCTTTTCACGGTAACTTTCAAATACGTCTGCTAGCAAACAAACGTCAGCTTTCAAGTACTGGTCGTGATAGTCACCAATCGTTTGACACCCTAATTTATCCCACGCATCAAGTGCGTGTTGATATTCAGAGTCAGAAATGCCTTTACCATTAAGTGTGGAATAAAATTTGTCTTTTGGTGGCAGTCTCCTTTCTTCAAACACAACCCAGTGATCAATGTACTCGTACGGATAAACACCTTTCTTAATCAAGTCTGGCTCAAAATATTTACTTGTTATTGGATACTCAGTCAGACCTTCTTCCAAACTAGCAAGACCTAAAGACAAATGTTGCATGGAGTCATAAAATGCTAATTTATCTAATCTAAAAGTCAAGTACTTTTCAGTTGTTTGCGCTATACAATTAATGTTTTTGTAAGACTCATCCACAGCCTGCATGATAATGTGTGAATCATATCCTTTGAGATTGTGGAAAAAGATTGGTAACTTATATGTCTTAGGATCTGTTTTTAATAATAAGTTACAATTGTTATGTGCAGCACCTCTGTAACGTCCAGTTATGTGATCATGGTCACAAACTTTATCACCCTGGAGGGGTTGTTCACAAACCCAACACGTCACAGCTGTATCAAATTTCAGTTTGTCTTCTTCTGTCATCACTAAAGGCATCTGACTTGTTGTGAGATATTGTACTACCTGACTATACAGATGTCTCATTTCTGTTGAAAACAGACATGCTGCATTTTCACGCCTGTAGATAACAGGTTCTGAATGCTGTCCGTCTGACCTAACAATAATGTATCCAAAAGAACACACCACTTGGTCACTCAACTTTATAGTCTTTGGTAATGACTCTGGAACAGGACCTTCATACGGTACAACCAGTGATTCAAAATCAGCATACACTACAAACGGCAGCTTTTGCTGATTTCCATAGTTCTTAAAATACACTTGACTACCAGGATCTGGATACTTAAGTACAGTTTGTATGTCATCAGCCGACCTGCAGTGTAAAACATGTTTGTGTGCCACTGCAATAGAAGAAAACCTTTGTAAACATCTCTTACACACTTCTTGTTTACCATTGTGTTTTGTTGTATACCCATGAATTAGTCGTGACATATTTCTGATAATTGTGTAGTGAAAGTTATCATTATCTCCTATTAATAACATGTGAACATGTTTATCTTCTGACTGTCCGTAGGTTGGAGCAAGTGGTGATACTCTAATGGGTTGTAACTTGTCAACAGATTCATTATCCCACACAAACACATTTACAGATATACCGGGATTTAGTTTTTCAAACAAGTCTATGTCTTCTATTTTAACAGGGAACTCAATGCCACTGAAGTTGAGTTCATTTACAAATTTAGTGTAGTTAGATACATGTTCAGGTTTTGATTTTATAAAGTGAAGTTTAGCAAGCACACACCACATGAAACAATGGTTGTCATTGTTCTGTATGTTAACGACAGCCTTTTTGTTTGCAACCTCTGTTGGCAGTGGCAACCATAATTTACCTAATATAGGATGATACCTTGACTGTTTTAATTGTAGTTCATGTACATGTCCTTCGTGCCAACCAGACCCTTTAATTTTTGCACTGTCAATTGCTTGGAGGAAGTCTGGTAATAGTCTGTCTCTAAACACATTCTTGCCCCACCCGGGTCTGCCCTGGGGGACTTGGGTGGGGTTAGGTATTTTTTAGTTCCCAGGGTCACCCTGGTCAGCCCCACAGGGTGGGTTTATCTCTATTCTGGGGCATGTGTTTCTGTCTACCCTTTGTCCATTCACCTGTATTTGCCTTTTTAAAACTCTCCCTACTGTCTGCACTGCCTGTAGCTCTTGATATTGGATGTGTGTTGCTAAATGGTCTTAGCTTTATTTAGGCCCATGTGTTAGGTTTATTTAATGTATTTGACTGGCTGGCGACATACATTCAATGTTCTGTTTAGTTGGGGTTTTTTTTCACAAGCAGTGCAGGCACGTCCTGAGAAAGCCTTGTTGCTGTCGGGACGTTAAGCAATGTACAATCAATCAATCTAAACACATTCTTCAGTTCTCTTCTTGTGTTAACTGTGTGTTGTCTTGTTGATATATATGATACAATCACTTCACCATCTACTCTAGTAAATTCTATTTTAGCAACAATCTGAATCTTTACACTGCCTGTAACAAGATTATCTTGTATGACAGAAAAAGAGTTTTCTATTGATTCATAGACATTATTAGTATTAGATATAGGCAAGTTTGTTGTGTGAAACACATTACGTAGGCTTGATGAGCCTGATGGGTTTTGAACATTGTCCGTCATTTTTATTTGACCGACAAAATAATAAATGAAAAAATATTACCACTGACACACCATATGTAATACTGTATTAACTATAGTTATGGTAAACAAGTCAACCACTTCCCTGGTGTTTGTTCTACAGGTGTAATATCACTTTATTGAATGTAACACTTTCAATGTAACAATGTAGTTTTCTTAATTGATCAAATATGCCTTTACACAGTACCTCAAACCAACGCAAGTGGCCACTGTTAGCATTATAAACTTTAAAAGCATTTGTCTTAAGATCAACAGTCTCATAATCATAACGTGGTAATCCATCTGAATATTCCAAAGTAACATTATATGTTGTGTATATTCCTATTGTCGGTGTTGAGAGTTTAAAGCTGGGTTCAAACACACGTGATTTTAAGTCAGTAAAGCGCTCAACATCTTTGAAGCATTTTGTAACATCAAACACTTGGGTTTGTCCGTCTGTCATTTTTTATTGGACAAACAAATGAATAAATTAATTCACCAACCCATACCCTGTGGGCTGATCTGTCTTTAAAATGAGCTTTAGATGCTTAGTTGATTTCAGTTTATTTTTTACATCATCCCGTTCATGCTTATTTGGGATGACGTCGTTCTCTCTGAGCCGCCGTGAGATGGCCTTAGTCGCCTGCTCGGCGTTAAACCCAAATACCTAATCGTTCTCTCTGAGACAGTCTTCAAAGCTGTCACGATCCTTACAGTAAAACAAACAGATAAACTTTAACTGTTCTCGAAAATCTTTCAGTACAGCATTATATTTCTGAGTGAGAATCCATACACTTACATTTGCATGTCTGCCATGAAAGTAAGTTCTGCTAGAGTGTTTCTCTTTTTGACAATGTCTTTCTCTGCTGAACAGTCATCAACAATAAACAGGGTTGGCTGTCCTTCAAATTGCTTGTAAAAATATTGTAGGTAGTCATTCAGTTTTTTCTCAGGGTCAACTAAATAAATGTTGCTGTCAGTCCAAATGAATAAACGGTTGTGATAAGCTTTGTTGTGTTTAATAGTAGGACAAAATATTACAATGTTTTCAAAATGATGGATGTATCTTGTTTGTAATAGGTTAAGAACAAATTCAGTTTTACCACACCCTGTGGCACCACAAAACAAACCACAGTGTGGGTCGAGTGTCATTAAGCTCCGGTTCATTTTAATACACAATACAATTTAATACATGACACCCTTTAGTCTGCACTCTTCTATGCTCAGTTGTGCATCATAAATCAGGTACAAATATATATTTATTGCTGCAGCAGTTTCAACCTTTTTTTGTATCTGAATTGTAATCCCGTCACTGCCATTTTCAACTTTTCGACCTGACCCATGAAGATAATCATCATCTGTACTACGAAGGTCTAGCCAAAGAGCATATTTATTTGTAAGGTATTGTCCGATCCTAACGTCATACAAATGTAAATCTTTGCACACAATGTTTGCAGGTTTATCTCGAATCCTTCCACCCGCAAAATACTTTGTGATCTCATCGTAGTGTTGATAAGGTAACAAACCTGAAGCGTACACTTGATTAGGACGGCCTTCAATTGTACAAGACAAATGTGTAATCTTTGGATTATAGAATTTTTCTGAATCCAGTTTGTATGGAGCTGCTGGTTCAACAAACAACAAGTATACCTTTCAGTGACCTGGCAGGTGTGTTAAAGTTTATGTTCCACATTGGGTCACTCTTGTCTTTGGGTATTAAACTATGTCTAATCACCCTGTCATAATAAATCGGCAGTTTTGTCTTGTACTGATTTTGAATGAGAGTAGCTAAATAATCATGTGTGACAATTTAATATTCCAAAGAAATGTTAGAGATCTTATATGTTGCATTAGGATCAGATGATTTTATAATTTTGGAGTAGTCATTGAAAGTTAGTTCAAAACTCAGATGGTCATTCAGTGCTCCTTGGTAATAAGGTAAATGCGCTGTTAGGATTTCAAACTCATGTGGAATGTAAAATCTGGTTCCATATGTTTCTGCGAATATAATGTCTTTGGCCACCCCAGTAGTTACTTTATCTTCTGCATCGATTCGAAGTTTACCAACATTATCTGACTGTATGCCTTGGTAAATACGGTCTTCTCGTTCTTCTCTTGTGAGCCAAAGATCTTTGTAACAGTAAAACACATCGGAATCGTCAAGACTAAACACTTCCTGTCCTTCAAGTTTTACTTTAATAGTTCTAACAATTGCTCTACCAAGATTGTTAACTAGTGTTCTGTTTACATCTGTGTCTGATGTTAGTTCAATATTAAATGCTAGGCGTGCAGTGCCAGGAACAATAACGTCACTGGGACCTAGGTTTAGAAACTTGACTGGAAGTGTTTGATTCTGGTCTACGGTACTTGGATTGTTTGTAATGACGATTGATTGTCTAATGCCCTTAACACCAAGAGGCTCACGTAGTTTTCTGTATGGGTCTAACTTTGATCCGTAAGACTGTGTCATTTTTATTATGCACAATAAAAAATATTAAATTAATAAAACAATGGCAGATGGAGGATTTGGTCATGGTGATTTTGAAATGGAAGTCATGGATGCCTCAGATACCAGTATCACAGATATGACTGGAATGGTAACTAGTAGTAGTATGTATCACGAACTGTTAAAAGACAAAGTAAACTCATTTTATGACAGTCTTGGAGCGCGCCCAGATGTAATAGATCCTAATCAGTTTAAATATGATAAAGGACACTTATTTGTAAATACGGACAGAGGGGAAATATATCTAACACATAAAAACAATCCTTCTAAGTTTAGAGCTTTAAGTACAATTAAAGGTGAAGTCGGTGGTAACTCTGGGTTGGCAAGGTATCTTGGTATTGGGGGGTCTCCTGTCACGCCAAGACTGGTTAGTGCGCTTCACGACACACAAACAAGATTACCAACAGGACAAGAAATTGAAATGGCACCAGTAACAAGCCTACCAGAAATAGCAAACACAGTGATACAAGAAACCTCATTTACTGAAGGACAAATAAATGATGCTATGAAAACAATAGATGATCCACCTTTGTCAATGAGAGAGATTATAGGGTTGGATAAATCACTACAGACAATAAGAGGTGAGATGGTAAATAACATAGCCAAACTAGGTGAGCTTGATAAACACATAGAACGTGAAAAAGAGAAACTGGCTACAGCAGACAATGGGAATCTTGACACTGAAATGAAAGAAAGAATACAACACAGATTAAATGATTTGCAGATAGAAAGATCAGGGCGGTTAGAAGTGATTAGTATTGGGAGGGAAAAACTGAAATCACAAGTTAACAGGATTAGAGAAACTATTCAGAAAATACTTCACGAAGACACAACTCTGGCTGAGAGACTTAAAACACTTTTCAGAGAACAGGGTATCACAATTGCTAGTTTAATTACTGCTCTTGGGTTTATTATCAGTACTGTTGTGTTAGCTGTCTCCGGTGCTGGGGGCGGTGGGGGTCCAGCACCGCCAGGTCCGCCAGCACCACCAGCACCTCCAACAGACCCAAAAGATTTACAGTCATGGGTAAAGAAACAACTGTCTCACATATCGGACTTGCTTAAGAAATTGGCCGTGAAAGCAATGGACGCTTTGCCTGGTATTATAGGCACAGTTGTCAGCAGCAAAGGTAGTTGAGTTTATGGCAGAACATGTGTGGGTATTTTTGGTTACAGTAGGAGGGTTGATGGTGGGTTATTTAATGAAACAGATAAAGAAGTAAAACCCCTAATCCCGTTAGGCCTATTACCAATGCAGTTCTCTCTGACTCATGTGTGTCAAGGGTTGGTGTTGGTGTTGACTGTACTGGTTGTATGGGCGCCGGTGTTGGGGCCGGGGCCGGGGGTGTTACCGTCTGTAATGGTTTTAATGACTGAACATGTGTGGTTGTGGCCCCCAAGTTTACAGATTGATTAAGACCGAGCTTTTGACCAACACCTGCAACAATGATTTCGTTATTATAATTTGTTATTGTCCCCATTTGGAGTTGAAGGTCAGATGGTAACATGTATAACCCGATGCCGACTACAAAGTCAACTTTTGATCTGGCATATCTGAGAACGTCTTGGTAGCGCTGTATGCTTGATGGGAGATCAACCACTGAATTAATTGAATCTTCAAGATTAGCAAGAAATTGTTTTTGTGCTTCAAATTTGCCACTCCCGTTTAAAATATTTGATTTTGTTAGTGATTGTGCTCCTAGTATACACCAGACATATGTTCTGATAGACTCATTTACGCGCTCGAATCCTGCTTGAGTAAACCCGTCACTCTTGTCTAAAACAAATGTGGTCCAGGCATTAGACTGTTTCTGTTCAATTGATCCTAACCAGACTTCAGATTTTGATGAGAATGAAGTGTAACCAGGGTAATAATCTTGTGGGTATTGTCTGTGACTCATAGCATAATACAATGTACCCATACCATTGTGATCATCAAGTTTTTGTGTAAAGTAAATTCATTACAAATCCGTTCAAACGCTTTCATATCCATGGGGTTGTTAAACCTGTTGAAACTGGATTCAGTGGGCAGTGGTGTATGAAGTTCTGACAAAATGCGTCTAAGCTGGTAGTACGTGTGGAAACGGTAGACAGATCTAATAAGTTTGTTTGAGTGATTCAAGTGGTCTGTAAATGAAACACCACAGCCTGTAGTTGAACACAGTATAGCAAAGTTGAGTTGGTTTTGAAACATCTGTAGTGGACTTGAAGACCACTTTCTTGCAGTTACATCGTCTGTTATTGGAGGGTTTAGGTAATGATCAAAGGGATTTGGCACTTTCACTTGAAATAAATCTTGTTCGCTTACAGCTATGTCAAGCTGATTTAGTTGAATTATTTTCTGTTCATAAGTAGGTGCAACATTGTATTTGGCATTCTCGTTAAATTGAAATGCATTTGTTGTGGTAATGGTTGGTGATTTAAATTCCATCCTTCTTTTTTATGAGATAATAAAAATGTTTATTACCTTAAATCTTGACACAAGCAAACCAGTGTGGTTAACTAATGGGATTGATAATCATGATGGTAGCAAGGCTGTAGCTATCCATGAAATGTTCTATACAGTAAAATGGTTTAATGTAACAGATGATATAAATTATTATGTATCTTTTAGTAATGAATCCTCTCCTATTGAGAACCATAAAATAACATCTGGGTATTATGACTTTTGTACATTAGCTAACTGGTTTCAAAGTAAAATAAAAATTAAAGCAACTTTAAATCCAGCTAACTTACTTGTTACATTAGAATTTTCTTCTGAGCGTAGGATAACATTTTCAGATGATCTTCTATTATTACTTGGTTTAATAAATGAAACTGAAGCTAAAACAAAGCTTTGGAAAATAGAGATGATTGATGGAAAATTAACTGGAAAATATCCTGTTCATTTGTCAGTACATACAGTACTAAATGTTTATTTGAAAGAACTGAACACAACTGAGAATGTTCACAATGGAAAGCCTTCAACTTTGTTGAGATGCTTACCAACTGGAACTGCACCCTATTGTGAAAGTGTAGTTGTTAGATTTCCTAATTTGCAGTTTAAGAAATTAGGTTCTAGTTTCTTTGAGTCACTGTGTATATCTGTAACTAATCAGGATGACAAACCAGTTGTTATGCATGATTTTAGTGTTGTACTAGAAGTTAAATAATTTTATTTTTGTTTATAAAAATGAGTGGCGGTCCACAGCCGAGAATCATACCAGTTGCATGTCCAGTAACAGAGTTAAAAGATTTGGCAGACGTACAGGATTTTGAGAAGGAGGGAGAAATTGGAGAAGTATATGGTTTTGAACTTGATTCAACTGGCATGTACAAGAGAAAAGTAATCGATGACATGAAAGATGGTGAAAGACAGATTCCTAAACTTGGTCAGCTTCGTGATGTTACTGTACCAGTTGCGCCTAATCTTGTAAATAATGTGCCCTACAACTTAATACATGTGGGTAATAAATGGGTGGTTTCACCTGTACCGCCTGCACCTACACCTGCACCCACAATTGACTGGGACATAAAGTTGGAATTTATTAGTCCTTATGTATACACTGATGATGAAGGCGCCTTAGTGTTTAGGAAAGTTGTTAATTCTGGGCCGCTGATTGTAAGCCTTGTTCCAAGCTTTGCCCCAGACAACAATAGCAGAGATAAACTGAAAGTTGAAAATTATGAGAAACAACGGTATCTCCTTACAACTAGAAAGGGAAGATCAGATACTTCTGTTGTGTTTATGCCAGCAAGCTTAGTCGTGGCTAGAGAAGCGACAATAGTATTTGAAATTATCTTGAGATCTATAGCTTCTGTGAAAGAGGCAAATATTGCACAGGGAATAAAACTTACATGGGATGAAACAGTATCAGAATCAACAAAGGTCTTTATTGCTATTACAAAAAGTGTTGATGTTATTTATGTTTCGAGCAGTATTCCAGCTGTCAAGGTGGTGGTCGACAAACTAACTTTTGTTCGTTTAAGTTACATAAACCTTGAACACATTGATCTTGTTTCATTTTATTATGCCAGCAAATTATATACTTTTGCTGAGTTGCAAAATGTAATGGACGATTAAATAAATTAAAAAAAAATATATGTCATTTAAAAAAAAATGCCAAAATTCTATCCGATACTTTCGACGCTTGAGCCGACTGAATCAATTGTAACGACTAAAACAACGCTTGCGCCTGATCCACATGTCACAGCTGTACCAATTGCATCAGATAAAACATTACAGGCAGACGCATTCAGATTAAATAATATTACAAAAGCAATTAAATATTTGGAAAGTGAAGAGGCGAGGTACTCCAGATGTAAGAGACGGTATAAGACCGTTTTCAATTCTGTTCAAAATACTTCAATGGCTGTTGGTGCAGTTTCAGCTGGTTGTTCTGTGGGGGGTATTGTTCTGTTTGCCACAGGAATTGGAAGTTTAATTGGAATTGCATTTGAGGGTGTTAGTGTTGCTACATGCCTGGCTTGCTTTGGTTTGGAGGCCATAAACAAGAGGTTTCACACGAAATTACAAAAACATGAAGCATTGAGTACGCTGGCCGGTGCAAAGCTGAGCAGTATGAAACTTATTATCAGTAAGGCATTAAATGATAATAATATTAGTGATGATGAATTTAAGCGGGTCCAGAATGATTTAAATAATTACAAACAACAAAAGTCTGAAATACAAAATAAAATGCGTAGTCAATCTCCTGTGAATGTTGAAGAACTGAAGGCTAGTTTTTTAGCGGAAGGAAAAAAGATCGGTGTTCAGGAAACCACAGAAAAACTACACAATCTTTTAAACAAATAAAAATCAGATTTGGTAATCGTTTATTAATGTCATACACTTCACAGAAAAATGTCATGCCGCCTAACTATTTAACCCCATCAGCTCCACCACCACCACCAGACTATTACTAAAAAAAAAGTTTTTTCATTGTCCTTGTATCTTAACAAATCTGTCTGAGTAAGTTGTGACTTAAGTCAGGAACTTACAATTTGTTATGTTTAAGTTGTTATAAGAAATTATAAGTTCTTATTTTAAGACACTTATAACTTCTTGTGTCAACTAACTTATAGAAACTTTAAAAAGTTACCTGAAAAGTAATTTGTCAGTTATAGGTGACTTTGCAAATTGTTATCAAGTATCTGTAGGTATAAAAAAAAAAAAAAAAAATGTTATCAAAGTGCGTATGTCAATTTAAAAAAAAAAAAATTTTTGTGTGTGTAACCATACGAACCAGATACGTCAGAATTTGCTCATATTTCACCAGTAACATTGTTTTCAGTCATAATATACGTCGCAAATGATAACTCAAATCGTGTGAAACTGGCGACGTCCCCCGTTTACTGGAAGTCCCCGGTTGTGGGTGTATAACCCGTGTGTGTCCCCGGTTTACGGGATTTACATACTCACACACACACACACACACACACACACACACACACACACACACACACACACACACACACACACACATTACAGGCAGACGCATTCCGATTAATATAATACACACATGCACACATACAGACGCATGCACACAAACACGCATACAATCACATACACGCATAATCACGCACACGCACACTCACGCACAGTCAAACAAATACAATGCATGCACACACACAGAGACAAAGACAAACACACACGCACATGCACACACATACGCACACACACACACACAGACAAAGACAGACAAACAAGGCAGACAGACAGACATATCACAGACACATGCACTCACACTTCAGTCATGGTTGTGTGTCACGCGACACGCAAGGACTGTACACTCGATTAGCCACCGCACACTTAGTTTCGTTTTTAAGACGCTACGTCTTTGTATACGCTGGATACAACGATCACATGAGATTACACAGCTTGCTAAGACCCTTGTAAACAGAGACATTTAACTCTGTGTTTTGTCTTAAATTTATTAGTTGTCCATGGTATGGAAGTGATAGCAATGACTATGATTAACATTCTGTTAACGCCGCACCGTCCAACACTGTCGATTAAACACAGCTTTGTAAACCGCGTTAGTAACCGCCGGTCCGGTTACTTACGCAGTTGTTAAGGCCCACGTGGCGTGTAGTTGGCCGCTGGTGTTAAGATAGCTCAATCACTTTAGACTGCGCTAACTTTGTAATAACACACAGAGACAGTGAGTGACTCGGCGGAATTGAAGGCTTGTCTTGACTCAGGTACTACACACTGAGTTAAAAATGACTAATGCAACATACCACCGTCTCTCACAGTAAATTTTACTTACCTTACGTTTTGGTTATTTCAGCTTCGTTATATCCATTGCTTCTGCTTCCACTTACTGTGTCATATTCAACCGCATCTTATAGATTTGTTCAGGCTTAAATTGAGGGGGACCATGATCGCATGAGATAGTTACCGTCCTTTGTAAACAGAATCAGAATTCCGTCTTGCTCAGACATTTCTTAGCTATAATTTCGCCTTGTTTTTCTTAGCGTGCCACAGATTAAAGCTGATATTATATGAGTCCGGGTGTTAACATATAAACATTTTTAACAAAAATCCCGTCTATTATCCGATTCTCAATGGCCTTTTCAAGAGAGGATTCAAACATGCCTCCCTTGGAAAGGCATTGAGAATCGGATGCGGTGTTCCGTCACCTAGACTGGACGAGGGATGGACAGACAGACAGACGGACACACTAACACACACACACACACACACCCAGCCCCCCCTTAACCCCCTTATCCCCCCTTATCCCCCTTATCCACCCCTTTCCCTTCCCCCCTTTTTTTACCCGTGCGCACAATTTTTTTTATTTATTTATTTGCCGGCATTTTTTAAATTATTTAAATTATTGGATCGTCACACCCCAGATAGAATCTCACAGCTCAGACATTTACCGAAACAAAAATTTCAGAGATTTTTGAGGTGATTCGATCCCACGCACACACGTACCTAGTAAATTGCGCCACTATCTACTAGGTACATGTGTAACGGGGCCGAACAAACCAGGCCAGCTCGGCCCAATGTCAATGTAGTTATTCTTACCTACTTAAATATAAGCAGATCAATACAGGAAGTTGTGCAATGTGTCTTTTCCGGCGACCGGTTCCTTGTATTGATCGATTTTCAGGTCTGTAGCGTTAACTAATCATATAACCGATTGAGCTGTGAACATTGTTAGTAGTCTTATTAACCTTGTTTTAGTCGGTTGTCATAGATAAGTGAGTAATTGTGTATTTATATTCTCAGAAATGTGAGCGGCGAAAGCCGTAAGCCGCTACAAATAGATTTCTAAGAGAAGTAACTACTGTTTTGGCTATAACCAAATCGGAAATTCCCGAAATACACCACACATAAGCTACGCAAATGGTCCGCGCTGATTTACTGCATTTTAGTGTGTAAATGTTTACATAACCGATGGATTAATTAGCTCAGGTGTTAACCCCCTGTTGGTATTACTCTGCTGAGAGGTACATAAAATGGTGACTGTTCAAATAATAATGCAGTGGCGTGTTCAGTAGTGGTCGGTAATTTAGACAAGCATGCCGAAGCGCTGAAAAAAATGGGCGGCGTGAAGGTGTGGTAGTATGTGGTCAAAAAACAATGGAAATTTGGGATCTATAGAAATTGTCCAAAAACACCCCTAGTTACTATCTCTAAAGCAGCCAAGTGTGACACTAAATAGGAGGGCTTAGAGCTGTGTTCACCTTTATTCAGTCACATGCCACTTGAAAGCTGATGCCATACAACAATTTGTTGGCAACAGGTTTTCAAGCAATGGTGTAAAATTAAAGTGTGAGCCATTTTGACCTGTTAGGTCTCTTCAGAATACCTAGAAGTTATTTATGGCTCCCACTGTCTCAGACAGGGTGTACCAAACTAAAACGCGTAGAGAAGAGCCCTAACAGACAAAAGTGTAGACAAACACACTGCTACATTTTAACCACTTTCCTCTTAAAGAAGACTTTTTAGTCTTTGAACATCTTCAACAGCAGCATTGTAGGTTGTTTCTTGTTCTCGCAGTTTTTCAACCATGATTTTGATTCTCTCCTTTGTCTTTCTCATGTTTTGAGCACACGTTTCTTTTCTATTTTTTGCTCTCGCTAGGTCCATGTGAAGATGTTTTTTAGAAACAGTCTCTTCTTCTGCCATTGTATCTAAAAACGCTTGAGTGAATGTACGCCTTCTATCAATCTCCATTTCCTGCACAGCTCTGTTTAGGTTGCCAGACATTTTATGATCGTCTGTTAGCTGTGTCTTATTTATAATTTGGGTATTACAGACGTAGAACATTCTACACAGCAAAAATGACTAAGCATGTTCTACGTGTCGTGGGTGACTGGCGGTAATGACATGGCACAGCACATTCCAGGCTACGTGGCAGAAATGACATAGGAGATTTTAGCAAGGGGGAGCAACTCCTCCTGGCTTCAAAACTGTCACGGGTGTTTACATGTGACCAAAAAGTTTGAGTGTGACAAACTCAATTGCTCTGTGACCAACTCACTTCTTCTGTGATAAACCAAAATAAAATAAAAGTGAATTAACATCGCAAGAAGTTTTCACTGCAATGTGGCAAAAATTGTCTGTTGTTCTTTATTTGCCTATGCTGTGTCAGTTGTCCAAGCCATGTCCGCAAATGTTTGACCAAGTCTTTTGACCATAACCCTAGCCCATGCTGCATATGTGTATGCCGCATGTGTATGCCGCATGTGTATGCCGCGTATGTCAAATATGCCGCATATGGCGTGTGTGCCACACGTGGCACACCAGCCGCACATGCCGCGTATGCGTATACCGTGTGTGTCGCACCTGCCGCGTGTGGTGCGTATGTGTATGCCACACCTGCCGTGTGTGCCATGTATGCCGCGTATTTTGAGTATGATGCGTGTGTTTGACTTAAAAGAAGACGGTTTATCTGTATTGAAAGTTGTAACCTGCCCTGTTAAAAAACCTGACTGAGGCCAATGACATTCCAGTCATTCCAAGCCATTATGTGCAGGGCTACTGAAATTGAAGTTGAAAGGACCTGTCAAGCCTTGTGCGTTATGTTATGGGTAGGCAACAGCTGTGTTGAGTAAAAGTGTGTGTGGTGAGAGAGTGTGTTTTGAAAATGGCTGAGTGCATTGAGTAAGGTAAAGGCTGTGGTCACTGAGATTGTTGATAGACTAATTAATCTTTGTTTAAGAGGTCGGTGGTATTATTAATTTAGGTGATCTGGAAATCTTTTTTTACTGAGTGCATTAAAAGGGGTCCGGGTTTTCAAAGGCTGTAGTCATTTGAGCGTTGACTGCCAAAAATGGCTAATTAAGTAGGTCTAATTAAGACAATTAAGGACAAACAAAAATTGTCCAAATATTGTCCATTTTTATATCTCTACTGGAGGCAACATGTGTCATGCTTTTTTCTTGGCATTACCATGTTTGCTCAGTGAACCAGGTGACACTTGCATAACGTGTCATCTTTAGTACTGACCCTTCACAATTATTTGGCGCTTACAATCTGTGAGCATTTGATGCCTAGATTTCTTTAATTATGAGCCAGGGAATTAATAGATCACCGTGACTGCATAAGGACAGCTCCTGGGCATTTTCATTGTTTATGGCAGTTGGGGAGGTTGCAAGCCAGGGTCTGTGACCTGTCATGCATGACAGCCTAACCATGGCCTTCTGGCTGTAGCCGTAAAATGCAGGTATTTTTGTCACATTTGGCTTCAGTATGCTAACTGTTGACGGCATAGAGCAGGCAACTGTAAGATCAAGATACTTTATTTAGTAAACATTGTAACACAAACGGGGCCATGAGAGCTAGTGACCACCCTAAATCGGGTTTTAATGTTTTACCATATATTGGGTTGGCAATGTGTGTATGTATGTCTGTGACTGATGCATCTACAGCTTTAACTGTTTAGACTGGGCATCGCCGGGTGTATGTGGGGGAGCAGGTGTAGGTGAATGAGAGCAAGATTTTTACATATTATGTTAAAAAAGTACAAAAGACACAAGCATGAGAGACAGATAGAAAATTATATACAGTACCTATGCAGCAACGGGCACTACTTGTGACACTACCCAAGCAAAAAGACATCTGGCACTACTTGTGCTACCCATGTTATATATACCAATACTGGCGCTTCTTTACGTCAGCCCCTGCCTCTGCAGAAGGCAGTAAGCATAGATCCAGTTGCCCCCCGCCCCCCCCCCCCTGCCCTCACCTCCCACTGCTGTAGGGCATCATGGAGATCTGTGCCTGAAGCAGTTATATGGTGGCTGCTCTGTCGCAGTAGTGAAGGGTTCACAGCCATTAGGGTGCAGGCATGGGAATTGTCCGCAAAATCCGCAAAATTCCGCGAGAAAAAGAAATCGTCCGCGAAAAGATAAAGACGTTTCCGGGGGAAAAAAACCATTGTGGGTAGCAAAAGAAGGAAAGCACTGGTTTTATTCCGCGACAGAACATGCCGCGGTAGGCTGTGTCGGTGGCCTGCCTGACTGCGCGCTGCACTGAGAACTTAGGCGGGCAGACCCAAGATGGCCCGCAAATCTACGCCCCCCCCCCCCCCCCCCCCCCCCACCACACTGTTTGATTTTCCGGCGCCCAGAAGTAAGCAAGGTCCGTCGCCTACCCCCCCCTCCCCCCCCTCCCACTGTTTGATTTTTCGGCCCTCGCAGAAAGAAGATCTGGCGTGGTGGAGGCCTTTTGTATCAGGTTGAAGGCCCCGTTTCAGATGATTTTTGCTTGGGCAATTCCCATGCCTGAGGCTTACTTATTAGAGAATAATTTTAAATTCTTTTCCGAGGTAAGTTGTTTACTGGATCCATGCATGTAACTTTATAAGCACTTGTTGATTATTTTCTACCTTGTGCAGGTCGTGAATCACCAATGATTGAGCTGTTTCCAGAGACCCAGCAGACTCTGTCCCTAGGTGGCAGTGCACTGTTCCAGTGCCGTGTCACAGGAGGTATACCTGCACCCACCATCACATGGACCAGGTAATATGGCAAACTGGTACTAGAAGTGTGGGTCTCTTGCCATGCAGCAGTGTATATTGAATTGCAAAACTGCAAGCAGTGATGTGGGGGTCAGGATGTTCATGATACATGCAAGTACAAGGACAGGCTACACACTACACATTAAAGAAACATCTTTATGAAGTTTTGGAGATGATATAAATAATAATAATTATGGTATTTATAATGCGCTTATCTTATAATAATTATAACTCTAAGCGCGCACTCACAACTCACGCACGCATCCGCACGCTTTAGACAACGACTCACGTACCATAAATAGTGAAATACATTATGACAGTCTGCTTAGGGTGGGGAGTGTGGTGGTATAGTGCTAGAACTGTTGAAAGAGGTGAGTTTTGAGGGCGGACTGGAAGGAGGAGAGAGAGTGTTTCTGACGGAGAGAGAGTGGGAGAGTGTTCCAGGTGGATGGACCGTATACTGAGAAGGAGCGGGGGCCGAAAGTACTGAGATTGGTGCGGGGGAGGTGGAAAGGGTCGGAGGTGGAGCGGAGGGAGCGGGGAGGAGTATAGGGGTGAAGTAAGTTTGAGAGATAGGCAGGAGCGCAGTTGTTCAGGGATTTGTAGCAGAGAGACAGAATCTTGTATTGGATGCGTTGGGGGATGGGGAGCCAGTGAAGGAGTTTTGAGCAGGGGAGTGATATGGTTGGATTTTTTCTTTCTGAGGACGAGGCGGGCAGCGTTGTTCTGGACGCGCTGGAGAGTGAAAGTGGTGGAGTGAGGGAGGCTGGAAAGGAGAGAGTTGCAGTAGTCGATGCGAGATAGGATGAGAGAGACAGCGAGTTTGGTGGCAGCTTCGGTAGTGAGGTATTTTCTGATCTGACTGATGCGGCGGAGGTGGAAGTAGCATGCCTGGGCCGTGACAGAGACGAAGCTGGTCATGGAAAGAGAGGAATCGAGGATAACGCCGAGGTTTTTGGCCGCGTCAGAGAGGGAGATGGGGGTGCTGTCGAGTTGAAGGTGGAGGGAGGGAGGGAGCTGGGAAAGTTTCTGGCGAGTGCCTACCAGCATGGCTTCCGTTGCGTCATCATTCAGTTTAAGCTTGTTTGCTGTCATCCAGTTTTTCATGTCTTCGTAGCAGTCAGCTGTGCGAGTCAGTAGTGACTGAGTGTTGTCGAGTTTGTCTTTGTCTAGTACTTGTGAGTTGTCAGCGTAGAGGTGGTGGTGTATGTGGTGAGACTGGATGATGTTGGACAGGGGAGAGGTGTAGAGTGTGAAAAGGACCGGGCCCAGGACGGACCCCTGTGGAACTCCGCAGGAGAGCGTGACTGGGTTGGAGGAGACGCCATTGATGGTGACGGACTGCTGTCTGTCGAAGAGGTAGGAGAGAAACCAGGAGTGAGCAGTCAGTGATGCCAAAGGAGTGGTGAAGGCGGTGGAGGAGGATAGAGTGGTCTATAGTGTTGAAGGCGGCAGAGAGGTCGAATAGCGTAAAAAGGGAGATGTTGCCCGAGTCGGTGGAGAGAAGCAGGTCGTTTAAGATATGTAGAAGGGCTGTTTCAGTGCTGTGATGTTTGCGATAGGCAGACTGGAAGGGACTGAGGAGGTTGTTGTCGGCGAGGTGGAGGTTGAGCTGGTTGAGAATAATAATAAGCGCATTAAATAGGCACTTTATCCCAATTGAAAATCGGCTCATAGCGCCGCCGCGAACTGAACCCAACAAGCACGCTCACGTGAATCACGCGCATTCACTCATACACTGTACATAAACACAGAACATTCACGTGGTGCTAAGGGCAAGCTCAAGCGAGCTACTGTAGTTTTTGGAAATTCAAAATCGTTTGTATTTGAAATTTGATTAAGTGGGCTGAAACTGATACCAAAGAGAATGACCTTCTCAAGAAGCTTGGACAGGAAAGAGAGATTGGAGACTGGGCGATAGTTTTTGAGTTCGTTTGGGTCGAGGTTGTGTTTTTTGAGGAGAGGACGGACGATGGCGGACTTGAAGATATCGGGGACGGAGCCGTTCTCTAGAGATGTGTTGATGATGTCGGTAATGAATGGCAGAAGTTTTGGAAGGCCGTCCCGGTAGAGAGAAGCTGGGAGAGGGTCTAGTTCGCAGGTTTTGAGAGGCATGGACTTTATGGTCTTGAGGACTTCGTCCTCAGAGACGGGCCGGAAGGACGAGAGGGGGGTGCCGGAAAAGGGGTGTCAGGAGGGCAAGGCGGAGAAGGCAGAGTGTCGAGTGTGTTGCGCAGAGTTTGGATTTTGTCGGAAAAATAGGTGGAAAAAGCAGACGGGAGTTCTTCTTTGCTGTGTGTGTTGGGGAGAGGAGAGTCTTTAGAAATGCCTAAGAGCGTGTTCATGGTAGCGTAGAGGGTTTTAAAAGAAGTGGATTCCAGGATTTTGTTTTGAAGGTGTTTACGTTTGGAGTCGGAGATCATTTTGCAGAATTTGGATCTAGTTGTTTGGTAGATCTGTCTGTGAACGGTGAGGTCAGATACGTGGCGTTCCGCTTGTCGGCGCTCACGCTTGGCCTCAGCTATGTCGTCAGTGAGCCAGGGGGAGGGGGGTCGGTTGAGTATGGAGCAGGTGGTGACAGGTGCATGGGTGTCTAGAAGTTTTTGAAGGGAGGAGTCGAAATTGGATGCAAGATCAGGAGAGGAGGCGGGGTCCAGGAGAAGGTCGACAGCTTTGTCGAAGAAGCTCTCTCGGTTGACAGATTTTAGTTTGCGACGAGAGACAACGAGCTTGGGGTTTTTTCGGGGGAGGTAGGTTGAGGGAGACGAGAATAGCGAGGTGGTCAGAGGGAAGCACAGAGGAGGTGTCAGAGTCGAGAAAGAGTTGATCGGAGGTGCGGGTGATGATCCAGTCGAGGGTGTGGCCGAGTCGGTGGGTGGGTTTGGTGATGTGTTGTGTAAGATTGTGGTTTGAAAGTGATGTGCAAAGGTGTTTTGTGTCAGGGTGGTCGGATTTGTCAAAGTGGAAGTTAAAGTCGCCAAGAAGGATGTGTTTTCCGGGTTGTGTGCTGTAGTGGTCGAGGAGGAGGTCAAATTCGGTGAGGAACATGTAGTTTGTGAGTTTGTTTTGAGAGCTTGGAGGGGGGCGATAGATACATGAGAAGATGAGGGACTGGCCAGGGAGTGTTGCTACGGCCTCGACAGATTCAAAGGAGGGATGAGCAAAAGGTAGAGACTGAGAGAAGGAGAGGTGAGTGGAGAGACAGTCCCTGTAGATGATGGCATTGCCACCCCCTCTTGAAGCGCGTGAGAAGGAGGCCAGGCGGTAGCCACTCGGAGTGATGCTGGCGATGATGGGTTCATCGCCAGCTGAGCGGAGCCACGTTTCAGTGATCACGACAACATCTAGGTCATTGTCTAGAATGAAATCTGAAATCATGTCGGCTTTGCAGACAGACTGTGCATTGAACAGACACAGTTTTAGGTTGGGTGAGACAGAAGAGGAAGAAGAAGGAGGAGGAGGGTGGGGAGGGGGAAAAAAGGATGGAGGGGGGAAAGATGAGGGAGGGGGGGAGTGGGGAGGAGGAAAAGATGGGGAAAGAGAACTGGGCAAGAAAGAAGATGCGAGAGGAGGGGGAGGGGAAAGGGGGAGGAAGGAGAGTAGGAAAAGATGAGGAAGAGCGAGGGGGGGGGGTGAAGGGGAGGAGAAAGGGGGAGGAGGGGACGAGAAGGAAAAAGCAGGCTGAGGAGGAGAGGGGGAGGAGGATGGGGGTGGAGGTGGCCGAGGAGAGCAGGGAGCGGTAGGTGAGGAAGACAGGAGAAGAAATGGGAGAAGAAGGAAGGGATGGGGAGAAGGCGTGGAGGCAGAAGGTGTGGAAGGACATATGAAAAGGGAAAGAAGTGTGTGGGTGTGGTGGTGAGTCATGCCTTCTGCTAATTCCACCCCTGCGGCCTTTCTTTCGCGACCGGATGCCACGTAAGGTATTTGCAACTCCCATACAATGCATGCACATATTTGCTAACAAGCTCTTTTATACTGTTACAGATTTCCAGAACGATCCTGCAAACTACACAAATCGACCAATCAAAAGAAAATGCAACCAAAACTCATGAATATTCATTAAAAAGAATACTTTAGATCTGTATGCAATCTTCCACTAACATCTAGATGCATTTCGTAAATGTTGCAAAATGTAGCCAATGTGTACTACAAAACTTTGATGTCTATCTGAGGTCACTAGAATGAACGCGCCTGTTCTAGAACCTTCCAGCCCAATTTAGGTTGAGCTTTGCAGCAATGTAATGATTAATATGCAACATTCTAGCTAGCTATACAACAAAAATCCATGGCGATTCTCCATGCAAAAGAAAATGAAAATCATACTAAAAAGGTATATGATTCTGATCTAAAATAACTCGGCTGAACATTGGATCTTTCCTATGATTAACACACACATACCCTAAAAAGAATAACGCAACCACAAACGTAACATTGGGGGTGTCATGTTCAAAGGGTTGTACTTAAAGGCAACACATCTGAAACAGATGCAGTTTGTTGCATTGTATCCATAAGTGTGTAAGTTTGTTCATGTTGCAGACAGAATTTCAAAATCTTCAGGCATTAGAAAGATATCGTCTCCAAAACTTTGTGAATTTGTTAAAAATACATAGTGTATTTCCCAAACTGCAAGCTGCAGTATGAGGTATAATAGATACACTGCTGTATTCATAATGGTATGAGGTGTTTATGATAGATACACCACTGTATGCAATGGTTATGTGACATAATGTGCATGATAGATACACCACTGTATTCAATGTTTTATGACATTATTAGTTGTATTACAGGTCTGGTCAGCGGTGTCACGTCGGAGGTAAGAGCCTCGGGCTAAAGCCCTCGACTCTTACCTCCAACATTGAAACCTTACCAGACTGTCAAGGAGACAAGAACCACTGACAAAGCCTAACTCGTAATACGTTTTTGTCTTTAACTGTAAAAAGTATATCCATGAAGTATACCCTTGAAAGGACCCAAAACTTTATGTGTGACAGAGATTCAGGGGAAGTAAATCTCCATACTTCTGACTATCAGTCAACAACCTTGCATGAACTGTAATCGCCTGGAATTGTTGTCTCAGGCATTTTTCAATTGAACACATTCTCAGTCTTTCTTTTGTATGAAATTGGTGATATAGGCCGAACAAAACATGTGCATATAGTAATTTTGTTGCGTAACCCCCTCAGTTTTTATTTATCCAGCTTTTTGTTTCTTTGCTGTTCGAATATGGTCAGTATGTGATAGGGCCTTCGCTTCAGTTGAATTTTCCTGTCATTGTTATTATCTAACTTATCCAATTATTCAGTTATGTTTTGTATGAAACCGGTACCAGCGGTATCTTAGAACACCTACATGTTGTTGTTTTTTGTTGTGTAGCCCCCTAAATTATTTATTTATTGGCATATTTTTGTTTAGAAGTTTGACTGAATGAACATTAGGGTATGTTTGTATGAGAAATGTGATTGGCCAAAGATTTATTTGGGGAGAGTGCTTTGCTCAGAGAGTAACATTGTCATCGTAACATGATACTGCCTTGAGATCGGGCGACCAGGGAAAAAATCCAATAGAGCCAGGCCAATGAGAAAAAGTGGAAAAAGACTGAAAGAAGACAAAATGTTTATGATAAATATACAACTGTATTCACTTGTTATGTGACATAAATTTGAGAGTGTGCCCATCTGCAGTTTTTGTTCTTACTGATCAGCGATGAAGCCAGCACTAACAGGCATTCAGTACATGGCATAGTGAAGACAAAATCCTGTAACTGGTTTAATCCCATGGTATGAAGGGAAAACTCAGGCTGTTTAAATCTGGTTCAGATAATCTTAGCATTCTTAGCCCTGATATACAGAAGAAGATGATAGTACAGGTGTGGTGCCAGAATAGCTTGCTGCCTCAAGGTTCAAAGCTATTCCAGCAGCAGTTTATCTGGCACCATCCTTAACTCTTTCTCCACCACACACAATCCAAATCACTCATTAACAGCACCATCCAGATCTAAAAGCTGATTGGATTGATATGAAAATGCACACACTTGTAGAAATATTATTTGTCTACAGGTGTGTATATTATTTTTATAAAAATTATGTTAAGGTTTAGGTTTAGGAGGAAGGTGAACAAAGAAAATTACCAGTTTTAACACAGTTTTGTGTGGTTGCAGGAAAATCAGTGCAGGCAAATGCATGACATGACAAAAAGGCATTTAAACCAAAATTTGTTCACCAGACTTTATGTAGAAAGAGCACCAAATGTATCCGCAGCACACAGTCAATAACACGAAGCCAAAGTTTGGACATATTGTGGCTTATGAGTAAATGAGAATCGAACAAGGGTTTCTTTTGCTAGAAGAACCTGCTCCATACCCAACCGACTCCCCTCCCCCTGGCTCACTGACGACATAGGTGAGGTCAAGCGCGAGCGCCGACAAGCGGAATGCCGCTGGCGCTCATCTGACCTCACCGTTCACAGACAGATCTTCCAAACAACTAGATCCAAAGTCTGCAAAATGATCTCCGACTCTAAACGCAAACACCTTCAAAACCAAATCCTGGAATCCACTTCTTCCAAAACCCTTTACGCCACCATGAACACACTCCTAGGCACTTCTAAAGATTCTCCTCTCCCCAACAAACACAGCAAAGAAGAACTCCCGTCCGCTTTTTCTACCTATTTTTCAGACAAAATCCAAACTCTGCGCAATACACTCGACACGCTGCTTTCTCCGCCTTGCCCTCCCGATCCCACCTTTTCTGGCACTCCCCTCTCGTCCTTCCGCCCCGTCTCTCAGGATGAAGTCCTCAAGACCATAAAGTCCATGCCCTTCAAAACCTGCGAACTAGACCCCCTCCCAGATTCTCTCTACCGTGACAGCCTTCCCAAACTTCTGCCCTTCATTACCGACATCATCAATGCATCTCTAGAAAACGTCTCCGTCCCCGATATCTTCAAGTCCGCCATCGTCCGTCCTCTCCTCAAAAAACACAACCTCGACCCAAACGAACTCAAGAACTATCGCCCAGTCTCCAATCTCTCCTTCCTGTCCAAGCTTCTTGAGAAGGTTGTTCTCAACCAGCTCAACCTCCACCTCACCGACAACAACCTCCTCAGTCCATTCCAGTCTGCCTATCGCAAACACCATAGCACTGAAACAGCCCTTCTACATATCTTAAACGATCTGCTTCTCTCCACCGACTCTGGCAACATCTCCCTTCTTACACTACTCGATCTCTCTGCCGCCTTTGACACTATTCACCACTCTATCCTCCTCCACCGACTCCACCACTCCTTCGGCATCACTGACTGCTCACTCCTGGTTTCTCTCCTACCTCTCCGACAGACAGCAGTCCGTCACCATCAACGGCGTCTCTTCCAACCCAGTCACACTCTCCTGCGGAGTTCCACAGGGGTCCGTCCTGGGCCCGGTCCTTTTCACACTCTACACCTCTCCCCTGTCCAACATCATCCAGTCTCACCGCATACACCACCACCTCTACGCTGACGACTCACAACTGCTAGACGAAGACAAACTCGACAACACTCGGTCACTACTGACCCGCACGGCTGACTGCTACGAAGACATGAAAAACTGGATGACAGCAAACAAGCTTAAACTGAACGACGACAAAACGGAAGCCATGCTGGTAGGCACTTGCCAGAAACTCTCCCAGCTCCCTCCCTCTCTCCACCTTCAACTCGATAGCACCCCCATCTCCCTCTCTGACTCGGCCAAGAACCTCGGCGTTATCCTCGATTCCTCTCTGTCCATGACCAGCTTCGTCTCCGCCACAGCCCAGGCATGCTATTTCCACCTCCGCCGCATCAGTCAGATCAGAAAATACCTCGCTACCGAAGCTGCCACCAAACTTACTGTCTCTCTCATCTTATCTCGCATCGACTACTGCAACTCTCTCCTTTCCAGCCTCCCTCACTCCACCACTTTCACTCTCCAACGCGTCCAGAACAATGCTGCCCGCCTCGTCCTCAGAAAGAAAAAATCCGACCACATCACACCCCTGCTCAAACTCCTTCACTGGCTCCCCATCCCCCAACGCATCCAATACAAAATTATGTCTCTCTGCTACAAATCCCTGAACAACTGCGCTCCTGCCTATCTCTCCAACTTACTTCACCTGTACACACCTTCCCGCTCCCTCCGCTCTGCCTCTGACCCTCTCAGCTTCCACATCCCTCGCACCAAACTCAACACTTTCGGCCCCCACTCCTTCTCCATCTACGGTCCATCCACCTGGAACACTCTCCCACTCTCTCTCCGTCAGAAACACTCTCTCTCCTCCTACCAGTCCGCCCTCAAAACTCACCTCTTTCAACAGTTTTAGCACTATATCACCACACTCCCCACTGCAAGCTGACCGTTGTAATGTATTTCACTATTTGTGGTACGTGAGTCATTGTCTAAAGCGTGCGCATGCGTGCGCGAGTTGTGAGAGCGCGCTTAGAGTTATAATTATTATAAGATAAGCGCATTACAAATACCATAATTATTATTATTATTATTAGAAGAGCTGTACAAACTGATGATCTATCTAAGTACCACAATTTGACAAAAGTCGAAATTTCAGGCGGTGAGCCACAGGTTCGACTGCAGTCAAAATTGACTAAAGTTGAAAATGGCTGTGAAAGAGTCAAGCTATCATATTCCTATCTCATGACCTGGTAGGTAATCTGTAGAAGACAGCTCCTAAATATTGATGTCAGTTTGGATCCTTAATGTGGTCCTGTGACTACTTGCCAGGGCTGGAGGAAAGGAGTTCACGTCCACGACTAAACTGATGGATGGTAATGGGGTTGTCATGTTCGAGCGTGTGACAGGCGAGGAACAGGGAGGCTACATCTGTACTGCCACCAATGCTGTTGGCACAGTCACACTCACAGCTAGTCTTGTCATTGAAGGTATGATCTTATCTCTTGGTCATAATAGAGACTTGTGAGGCTGTAGGTTATACATTATTTTCATTTTAGGGTTTGCAGTCATTTTATCTTTAAAAACAAGATTAGGATTTCATCCCAAAGTCTTCCCAGGGTCACCCTGGTCAGCCCCACAGGGTGGGTTTTCCCCTCTATTCTGGGGTATGTGTTTCTGTCTACCCTTGGTCCATTCACCTGTATTTTCCTTTTTTAAACTCTCCATACTGTCTGCGCTGCCTGTAGCTCCTGATATTGGATGTGTGTTGCTAAATGGTCTTAGTTTATTTAGCGTATTAAACCGGCTGGCAACATACATTCAATATTCTGTTTAGTTTTTTTTTTTTTTCACAAGCAGTGCAGGCACGTCCTGAGAAAGTCTTGTTGCTGTCAAGACGTTAAGCAATGTACAACCAACCAATCATCCCAAAGTCTACCATATTATTTTGAGCTCACATGCTTTTTTCGTTTAGGAACATTCTGAGTTCCTATTGTTAAGCTTATCATTCTCATCCATCTCTTTCCACCCTGAACCACCCTACCTTTGGATCTGCAAAATGGCACACACAAACACAGACATACAGTGCTTTGCTCCTGTTGTACTTTCTGTGGGCTTGTGTAGCCATTGCCATTTTGAACAAGAATAATAGCTAGAGTTACAAAATGATGTCACTATAAGCTTCAGGTTATGGCATCGCTAGTCGCACAATGCTGAATACTCAGTGACAACATTTTATTTCATTTCTCATAGAAAGGATCATACTTTGTAATTTGTTTTCTCAAAACACATTACCGATGGTATTACTATATGGGATTAGTTCTTAGCTAGTCTAATTTTAGCCCAAAATTCGTTGTGTACGATAATGGCCGTTATGGCAGGAGAGGGGCGCCATAGACTGGGCGGAAGCCCGGTTAGCCTCCATTCCTGTATCACCACGCATGCGCTCCGCGCTTCCCACCCCAGTCAGTTTCTTTGCTAGTTACTGAGCGGTTGTGTACGTCGTGAGCTCTATGCTTCATAGTTCTCCTGAGCCCGTTAACCGGTCGTTGGACTGTTGTTTGCCTTCGCCTTGTAGCTTAGGCTTGGACGCTTTCGTGTGGGAACTGCCTCCGCAGTTTGTGTTTGTGACTTAGGGCTAGCCTTCAGTGGTGCCGGTGAACTGTTTTCACATGTTGTGGCCGCTGGGACTTGTAGCTTCACCCTTGTGACCCGGTTCTGGCCTGCGCTTGCTTGCGCCGGTTCAGGCTTGGGGTGTGTGATTGAGAACTGTGACTGGTGTGTTTGCTCGTCATTAGACCCTTACGTAGGACGAGCCCGGGAGTGTTGGTTCGTGGCCGTCGTCGTTCTGGCGGCTTCCGTCGACCCTGCCGTTCCTGCGTGGACTGGTGTCTCGACCGGCGACAGTTCGAGCTGCCTCTACGCCTGGTCGTCTTTCCTCCACATGGCTGTTGGTCTTGGCCAGGCGGTTGGTTCTTCTTCTTCGAATGACGAGGTATAGATTCAGTTTGAGCCTACGCCAGGCGCTCAGGGGTGTGGGTAGAGCGCGGGCCTCGGCGTAAGCCCTTTTTTTTTTGGTTTTCGAAATTTTCGCTCAAACAAGGTTCGTTGGGCGTGTCCACGGGGGCACACTCGCTCGATTGTCATTGTACCCTTTGTGTTGCAGTTGGCAAATCCGCACCTGCACGTGATGTGGGCATTTCCAGTGGCCTAGTGACGATTTTCCTTGCCTGACCTGTTCCGAATGTGCCTCATCTATCCCGTGCCAGGTCTGCACCCCATGGCCGGAAGAGTAGTGGACACAGCTACAGAGCTTCTACGGCCGAAACGACCGACCCCAGCACGGAGTTCCGATCCATCCCCGGTATGCACCACAGACCCGCCGAGTGGCCCCTACCGTGTGGTAGCGCCTCTGACGCAGTACGACTGCGAGCTAGAGCGCTAAAACCGGCAACCACCACAGTCCTGTCGAGTGGTCGTTGTGCGGTGCAGGATCGGTGAGGCCCGCCAAAGGAAATAAAGAATGAAAGTTAAGCCTCTTGTGAAAGCACCGGTATTCGATCCTTCCCCGGTACGCGCCACAGACCCGCCGAGTGGCCCTTACCGTGTGGTTGCGCTTCCGGCGCAGTAGCCTTGACTGCGAGCTATAAGAAATAGGAGCGCTATAACCGGCATCCACCACAGTCCCGTCGTGTGGTCGCTGTGCGGTTCCGGATCGGCGAGGCCCACCAGCTAAGCCTCTAGGGTTTTCACCGGTATACACCACTGTCCCGTTGAGTGGGCGCTACACGGTGGTGGCTTCCAAACAGTCACCAGAAGGCAACAGGCACATCCCGCAGCTCCGGCAGACGTCCGGGTAGAGACACCGAAGGCTGCAGCCTACCAGGTCAGCGATCGGCACGCTCTGCTACATGGACCTTTGTGCCCCCCCTCCTCGTCCGCCACTGGTGAACGACTCGGCGCCCCGACATTACACTGGCGACTCGGCGCCTAGATCGGACAGACTTACTCAGCGTTCCCGCTCCCGGACACGCAACCTGAGACGCAGCTTGCCCCGAGACTGCCCGCCCCATGTTCTTCGTGAGCGCTCCCTCCTTTGTCTTTGGTCGCACTCCAAGAACAAGTCGACGCGCCACGGAGTTTCTTCCGACTCTTAGCTTCTAGCCGACCCTCAGGCGTGGGCTAGGTACGACTCGGCCACAGTTCAGCGGCCTGACGGTCGGTGGTTCTCGTCGCCGCTACTGCGCCAGACAGCGCAGCGCTGCCACGCCACGACCGCCGGCAGCGACACTGCAGACCGTGATGCGAGTCTTCTCATCGCCAAACTCTTGCGGGACTGTTCTGCCGTGCTGCTCCCTCGACTTCACCCTTCTGTGAGAAGCTCGGCGCCTAGAGCTGCGACCTTCTCCTGGGACGACAAGGTGGTGATTCTTGCTTCTTGTCAGGTAAGTTGCCCTGGGCCGGCAGAGGATGACGCTCAGCCTGTTTCCTGCGGAGTCTTTTCGTCACTTCTTGAGAGACCAGCCCTGACCTACCCTTCCTTGCGCATGACGTGGAGGAGTTACAGTCGGCTTCCTTGGGACCCTTGGAGACTCTTCGTGCTCTGGATGCAGCAGCGCGCGTCATGCTGACTGCCTCCCCGCGGATCCCGGCCACGCTCAAGAGGAAGGCCTCTGCTTGTGGGTGCTGATCGTCAGGGCAAGTGGTTCAAGTCGCTCCCCCAGCCACCGGGCTTCAGGACCTTGTTCGCTGCGGTTCCGCCGGTTCTTCTCGGACTCAGGAAGAGGAAGAAGAAGCAGGTGACGGCAGCTGTGTGCTCCTTCGGCATCGTGATACGTGAGGCGCTCGCATTGTTCTTCTGCCCCTGCCTCAATTCTTCCCGGTGATACCTTGCTTTACTTCAATCTTCTTCCCGCAGTGGAACAGACAGCTACGCTCTTCGGTTCGCCCTGTTGCAGCGGGCTCCTTGTCTGGAGCCACTAGCCTTCGTCCTTCGGATAGATGCCTGGCACCCTTCCTTGTCTTCTCGGCTCTGGGACCTGTTAGTGCTGGCGGTATCTGGGAACCGCATGGCCTACCACACCTTCGGCAACGCGTTGGCTGCGACGGTACATGGTGTCTTGTGGCGACGCGATGCCGCTCTTTGCCTCTGTCCCTTCCCGGCGGATCTTAGACACTTCTTCGCCAAGTATCCCCTCGGAGGAGAGCTCCGTTTCGAGCCCGCCAGACTCGTTGTCGAGGAAGCGTTTGGGACTCCTGACCCAGCTGCACCGTCTCAGCTCCCTTCGGGTCCTCCGCAAGCTCCAGGGCGCGCCCTGCGGGCTTCCAGTTCCAGCCCCGTCCCCTACCAGAGGTGGACGTCTCCCCCCACCAGACCTTCAGCCTTCCCTGCGCCCGCCCTTCTTCAGGCTAGCGCTCCTCAGCTACGTGTGGCGAGCGCTTCTACCGGACGGCCTGTGGATTCTTTCAACGATCGCCGAGGGACTCCTGATCTTCTTCGGTCTCAGTTCCCCACGCCGCTCTCCTTGTGGACAGCGGTGCCGTCAGACCAGCCCTGAGACGAGGCCCTCAGCGCCGAAGTAGCCGACTTGCTGCTGTAGCGGCCGCGGAGGTGGTTATGCGACACGACTCCCTGGCGTTCTACAACCGGCTCATCGTGGCTCCCGTTCCTGGTGGCAGGTGGAGCCCAGTCTTAGACCTCTCAGCGCCCAACAAGTTCTTCGTGCCCCATCCTTCTGCTTGGAGACCGCTGGGTCTTTCGCTCTGCCATGCAGCCGATGGATTGCTGTCTGCCCGGACCTCAGAGGCATGACTTCACTTTGCCTTACACCCAGCCTCCAGGCGTTACTACGTTCGCCTTCCGGAGAGGGGTCTACCAGTTGCGCGCTCTTCCCTTCGGCCTCGACTTCAGCCCTTGGGAGTTTCTCGGATTTGGATGCTGCGGTAGCCAGAGCCTGTCGTAAGTCCACGAGTCTCTCCCTGGACTACCTACACGTCCTGCGCTTGAGGAACCAGTCTGAGTCAGCCCTGATGGAGGACTGGGATGCCCTTCTCCGCCTCCTCGAAGTTCGGGGCTCCTTGGCCAACTTCGGCTAGTCCGATCTCGTCCCTGTGCGTCACCTCGTGCACCCGGGTATGGAGTTCCGCACCGACCTCTACTTCGGCCGGCTCCCGGAGAAACGCTTCCAGAAGTTGGCGAACCTAGAGCGGCAGGTTCTTGGACGCCGTTGCTTCTACCAGGCATTAGCTGCAACTTCTGGGACTGATGAACGCAGCAGCGGATATAGTTCCCTTGAGATGTTTCTACGCCCGGTCCCCGGCAACTACGCCTCCTACGGCTCTGGCGTCCATTGATGGCTGACCTCGACGCTCCGGTCCCGGTCTCAGCCTTGACCCGTCATCACCTACTGCGCTGCGCAGATCCATCCTGGATTGCGACATGAGTGCCGCGGTTCTCGCCGCCCCTCCCTCTCCCTGCGCGTCGACGCGAGCCTCTCTCGTTGGGTAGCTCACCTCCTGCCGACATTCGAGACTACCTCCGGCCTGTGATCCTGAGAGTCGTCACCCCGACACACCAACTGGTGGGAACTGAAGACGGTCGGGCAAGCCCTCCATTCGGTGGGGACTTCGCCTCCGACCTTAGAAGCCTCTGGTACGGTCAGACAACTCCACGGTCGTCGCCTACTTCCAGAAGCGAGGCGGGACCTGTGTTTCCCCCCCCCCCCCTCTGCTTCCTACTCCACCTAGCGCTTCGCTGGGGCGAGGACCGGGATATCACTCTTCACGCACCTCACATCCCGGGTCATCGGAATGTCCGAACCGACTTCCTCTCCGACGCGGTCAACTTCTGCTTACCGAGTGGTCGCTGCGTCCAGACATCTTCGGATGATCGGCGCAGCCGGGGAGTCACCCATGGTCGACCTCTTCGCCTTGAGTTGGAATTTGAAGCCCCTTCTTCGTCTCTCCACTTCCAGTTCCCTGGCCTCGGCAGTGGACGCTCTCTCCATCCCCTGGGATGGCCTGGTCGACTTGCCTAACACACCGTCGGTGCTAGTCCCCAAGGTTCTGCTCAAGCTCTGAGGGTGCAACACGATTTTGCTCCTGGTGGCGCCTTCTGATGGACCAGGTCGGGGACCGCCGATCTCCTGATCCTTGCTACGGCCACCCCGCTGACACTCACCACCCCAGCGCGAGGCTCAGGCAACCAAGTTGTTCGGTTACCATCCGTGTCCAGAGCGTCTCCGCCTTTAGCGCGCGGCAGTGGATGCGACCGCTACAGCTCGCAGATCCTCGACCAGACGAGTTAATAAGGCAAGTGGAGGGTCCTCTGCTCCTGGTGTGACGACAGACGCCTCTCCTACACCGAATTGACAGATCCACAACTGGCGGAGTTCGTCCTCTGGCTGCTCTCCGACCAGCACCTAGCGCCCTTCACCTTGAGGCTACTTGGCCATGATCGCGGACGCGTACAGACATCTGGGACGGCCCGACCCCGGTGCCTGCAAGACCTTGCCGACCTGATGGACCAGTTCGGTCTACAACGGCCCACTCTACGCTCCGGGGTACCTTGATGGGACCTGCCTTACATGCTTGCTCGGCTCAACGCGCCTGGCTTCGAGCCCATCCAGTCGGCAACACTACCAGATGTGATGCGGAAGACTTGCTTCCTCTCGGCCCTCGCCTATGCTTCCAGGGTCAGCAAGCTGCACGCCTCTCGGCACGCCCCGACTGTCTGCAGTTCAGATCGGACGGCTCACTTCAGCTACTGCCTGACCCGGTCTTCCTAGCCAAGGCCAGATCTCCTTGGCTTCTCCCCAATTGGTTACGATTCAGCCATTAAGAGAACTAGGTTCCACCCGTACGTCCGGACACAGACCCGGTGCGAACCTTACACCCATTAAGAGCCCCAGGCTCCGCCGTGAGTCCAGACAACAGGACCCAGTGCGGATCTTACAGGTGTACCTGCGCCGGACCAAGCCGCTACGCAGGACACGCACCCGACTCTTCTCTCTCTGTCCCCAGGTAGAATGACATCTCAGCCCAGACGATATCCTACTGGCTTCGGCGGATGTCACGTTCCGCTTACCAGGACCGGGCTTCTCACACAGCCACACGCTTGCACACCAGGGCGCACGAGATCTAGTCACGACTGCAAGCCTAGTGTTCGACTGCCACTTGCTGTCAAAGACTTTCTGGCTGTGGGCAGGCGAGTGGTGACCGCCTTCACACGCTTCTACCTGAGGGACCTCTCCAGCCAGCACCAGAACCTTCGCTGGGGAGAGACATCGTGGCGCAACACTCCCTCCAGGCGCCTTAGGGCGCCGTAAGTATCTTTGCTAAAATTAGAGGGAGGTTGCTTGGGGAGGGCCACTAGAAGTAGTGCGATGGCAGGGGTAGGGGCGTTGTAGCGGCACCCGCCTCCTGTTCGGGATTCTCCCATATAGTAATACCATCGGTAATGTGTTTTGAGAAAACAAATGTATTTTTCTTTAAAATGAATTTTTTTGAAAAATACTTACCGATGGTATTACTCGAAGGTCCCTCCCACCTACCCCGCTTGCCGCTGGTCTGCTAAGAAACTGAAGTGGGAAGCGCGGAGCGCATGCGTGGTGATACAGGAAGGGAGGCTAACCGGGCTTCCGCCCAGTCTATGGCGCCCCTCTCCTGCCATAACGGCCATTATCGTACATAACAAATTTTGGGCTAAAATTAGACTAGCTAAGAACTAATCCCATATCGGTAAGTTTTTTTTTTTTAATTCATTTTAAAGAAAAATACATTTTTTAGATAATTTTTACACCTAGAACTTTTAGGTGACAATTTTACCCAATCATACCTGAAAGCCAGGATAAACAGCAGGCTTAGTTTAGATACTGAGGGATGTTACAATGTATATCATCGTCTTGTTCTTTACTTGTGTATTTATCTGTGGGCTGGCGATTGGGTGTCTGATAGGAGCGGGCAGGGGATCTAACTGTGTGTATGTCCAGCACTGAGTAATTTCCCGTGGTATGTGTACTGTGTATTATATTAGATACAGTTTATGAAAAACCATTCGGTTATTAATGAGAAGACTGTTGTTTTTTTTGTAAAAAGATTAAAATATATTTTACTGTTCTAAAAATAATTTTTAAAAATGTGTCAAAAATCACGACTTGACCTAGACATACCTGAGAGCCGGGACAAACAATGGGCTTATGTAAATACTGGTTATGAAGAATCATTCAGCTAGCAGGATTCACATTATCTGGAAACAAAATCTGCTGAAACTTTCGCATTAAGTTAATTGCAGAAGTTTTTAATCTCTCCGTTAGTAACTGAAGTGATGTACAGTTGGAGCAGTACTCTATCCGTTAACGTTTGTTTGGCGAAAAAATACTAAGTGGTTGCTGAGTTATCGGTGATTACAATGTGGCAAACATGGAGATTTGCAGCAGACCTTTTTTTTTTACTTTGACAGAATTTAATTATTTTGATCTTTAATAAACTTTGTCTGTTCTTCTGCATGTGCAGTTTATATCAAGTCTGATAGAGATGGTGTGGGACTAGAAAAATTTAAATTTAGATTTGTAGTTTAGGAGTTAATGGAGTATTACTGAGACAAATTTCATGTTTATTACCAATCTGGCTTGTGTTTTGAAATCCCTCAAAGCACACCTATTTATCTGATTTTGTTGCAAATTATTATCAAATTCTGCAAGGGAAAGATGAAAGTTTAATTTGTAGTTGCAAAATTTAGAAATTTTTGTGTATTTTATGGCTTATTTTGAGTCTGTTTAAGTGTAACAGATCTCATGTTCGCTGATTTCACCACCAGTAACATAAATTGTGCCAGCTATTAATGAGAAGATTGCTTTATTCATAAAAGATTCCAGAATTTTTAGCCATTTAAAAAATAATCTACAAAATTTGTGAAAATTGCACTTCCCAAATTAGATGCACTATATTTTCACGCAAAAAGTTAAAGAGGCACAAAAGTTTGTGAATGAACTAATTCAATTCCTTCCTTTGTTGTAGATAGCTATATACAAAATAACAAGTAAGTAATACAAAACTTACGGGCTGATATATGGGACCACATTTTTCCATGAAATTACCATTTTCCCATGAATGATTAATCCAGTTTCACTACCCTTGAAGGCATACTTGCGGACATCTTTTTGGAGATAATAATAATAATAATAATAATAATTATATTTATAAAGCGCAAACTCCCTGCAGTGCAGGCTCTAAGCGCTGTACAATGAAAATCAAAGTTAAAACCTAAACACAAATCCATAGACAGCAACAACACAAAATACAAATATTACAATACAAATTCTAAAATTAACAGCACATAAACACACCCAAAGCACAAACAACCATCACAACAAGTACTGACACAGGATCATCATGATGTTATTGTGAAACAGAAAAGAGACTGGAATTTGGTAAGACAGAGTAGTGAGACTGGAAAAGATGTGTTTTACGCTGACATTTGAAAGAAATTACTGTCGGGGCATCATGAATGTGCTTCAGAAGTGAATTCCAAATGACTGGGGCCTGGAAACAAAAGGACCTTTGACCAAAGGACTTTGTATTTATTTTTTGTACTTTCAAAAGTTTTTCACTGCTTGATTGTAATGTGCGGGAAGCTTGATAAGTAGTTAACATACTGGAAAGGTAGGGAGGCAGTGTACCATCAAAATGACAGAAGGCGAAAGTAGCTACCTTGTACTCAATCAAAGCTTTGATGGGAAGCCAGTGACGTTGGTACAACAAAGATGACACATGATCTTTTTTTGATTTCTGAAAAATGACACGAGCTGCACTGTTTAATATTCTCTAAGTCGAGCCAGTTCTTCAGATGGCAGGCCAGCAAACAAACAATTACAATAGTCAATGCGGCTCAAAATCAGTAAAGACACAAGCTGAGTGGTGGCAGACTGAGTCAGGAAAGATCTTACAGAGCTGATTTTTTTTTTTAGCTGGAATAGGCTGCTCTACAGATGGAAGTGATAAATAAAGACTATCTTGATTTATTTACATCATTGTTTGTGCACATTTTTAAATTGACCTATAATAATGATTTTGTTTTGCTGAGGTGCAAAGCAAAAGTGTTTATGTTCTGGTCCAGTGGAAAAAAATGAGACCAAAAGGGTTGACTGCCAGTGCTTGTAATTTAGAAGAAACTAGCAAAAGTATCTGGACCCCTCTTGGGGACCGCCCACTATGGCACTGGCCTCCACGTGGCATGGGTGGGTAGTCTCCTCAGTCGCTGACTGAGTGGGCTAGCGAAGGGGTGCCATCTTTGTCCAGGATTAGGAAGTGACGTCAGCAGATATGTTGTTCAGTCATTTTCACTGGTCCGGTTTTTAAGGAGCTGTGCTAACCCAGGTCTTACCATGTTGGATTGGTCCTTAAAAATACTCATTAGTTTTTGGTCCTTTGGATCCCGATAGTGTTTGCTGTGCTTGGAGACCCATGTCAGGGGAGAATAGGATCCTGGTGGCTGAAACACTCCACTTTGGTCTTGACTTCTACTTAAACAGGAGGCTAGGAGTCTTGTCACATTGAGCCCTATCCCACTGTTGACATGCAGGTTGATATATCGAGCACCATGCTATAGCATCTGCTGCTGATTAGGTGCTTTATGCCAGTATTCCCCTGAATTCAACAATGTGATAGAAGGCAGTGGCTCAAACGGTTCAGTCAGGCTTAACCCCCTGAGTATATCTTTTGGGCAGTCTCCATCGCGTGTCGGCTGGAGACCCGCCGACAGATGCACTTTCCTTTCGTTCGGGTTGGTGGCGGGCGGGGACCCCTGGGGGATGAATATCTCTACTACTGTAATATTAAAACCACAAAAAAAAGAAAAAAAAAATGGCACCAAAGCTGCAAATAGCCACTGATATTGTACTTGACAGCGACTCCGACTGTGTGGACGTCCCTCTCCCCCTCCGGTGCTCTCGTGCCAAAAGTATGGCCATGGGCAGAAGACATGCCGCCAGGCAGAGGCTTCATGCGCCTGTTGCACTAAGCCTGGACACTCTGCTGAGTCCTGCACAGCCACCCCGATGTGTGTGAATTGCCAGGGGTGCATATGGCTTCGGATAAGAAATGCCGTCCTTGGATATCTGAGTGCAAGATTCAGCAGGTGCGTGTGGAGAAGGGGCTGTCCTTTGCAGACGCAAAAAAAAAATGGTTGAAGGCCCTGGTGCAGCCGAGGCTGCCTCAGACAGTAGCACCTCTGTCTTTACTTACAGTGCTGCGGTGGCAGGCAAGCACCCCCACCAAAGACTTCTACAGTCAAACCCCAACTTCTTGGTTGGGGGCGGAGCCTCGGCACCTCTCGCCCCTGGAGATAACCCTCCTCCAGTGGTGACAAGGAACCAGGGAACGCAGAAGTCGGACATCACCGGTCCGGTAGCACCGCCTTCTGCCCCTAAGCCTCAGCCCCCACCCAAGCGTGTCAGTCCGTATTCTACAAAGGCTTCTGGCTATGGTGAGCCTTCCAAGGCCGCTAACTTTAGTGGCAGGAACGCTGCCCAGACCTAGAAGTCTAAGAAAGCTACGGGACACTGATGTCCCTCTTCAAAATAAATATGCTGCATTGGAGGAGCAGATGGAGGGAGTGGAAGTTGTCATAGCTGGTGCTGCGGCAGCTCCACTCCCCTCATCTCCGAAGAACCAGAGGAGGCCTGGGAGCCAGCCCCCTCTGTTTCTTCAGCTCCTTCCAAAACAAAGGAAAAGGGGGGAAGAAACTCTTCTCCCCCACATAAGACCTAATCATGTACTCTCTGCTTTAGTGGAGTTGTTTTGATTTTCATGCTAACTTTGAGGAATTACGTCTTTTAGTCAAGTCCTATAACCCCTCAGTAATATCTCTTTAGGAGACTTACCTGAAGACTTCTGACCCTGTGTCTTTCAATGGTTTTAACGCTATCCATAAAGGCTCTGATTCGGAGAGGTGCTCGGGTGGAGTGGCTCTTTTCATTAGTAGCCAAATTTTATGTAGCCCCGTTAGCATCAACAGTTGTCTTAGGCTGTCGCAGCTCAGGTTACCTTAAAGAAGACTATAACCATAGTCCCACATCAGTCCCTCAGAAGCCGAGAGTACCATGATTCAACGAAGAGTGCCGCAAGGCCCAAAAAACACGCAAATCTGCTCAGCAACGTGCTTTTCGTAATCCATCGCAAGCAAATATTTTAACTTTTAAAAGACAGAGGGCGAAAACCCGTTACATTTTTTAACGTGAAAGCCATGCTTCCTGGAGACATTTTGTCAATCTTTATCTTCTAGGACTCCGTACCAGAAAGTCTGGAAACCTGTTAAAAAAAATTAGGGGCAGGTGTGGCTCGGCTTCTGTCTGCCATCTTAGAGATGGTGCCAGTTTGGTCACAGATAAAAAGGCTGTGACCAGTTTGCTTGCCTCCACCATTGTCCATAATTCTTCAGCAGAGCATTATTCACCTTTCTTCCAGAGAGAAAAGGAGAAGCAAGACTTGTATTTGTGATTTTAAATCGGATAACTCAGAAGACTATAATACCCCTTTCACATTATCAGAGTTGCAGCAAGCCCTGCATAAATATAATGACTGCTGCTGGACTAGATACCATCCACTATCAGCACCTAACGCATCTGCCTGAGAAGTCACTCCTTGTACTTCTCAAGGCCTTTAACTATATGTGGATAACTGGCCATTTTCCACCATCTTGGCGTCAGGCTGTGGTTGTGCCGATCCCCAAGCTGGATAAGGATTCTTCCGACCTGGGCAACTACCGGCCAATCGCTTTGACGTCATGTTTATGTAAAACTATGGAACGCCTGGACAACGCCCATCTGGTGTGGCATCTTGAGTCACAAGGTCTTATCACAGACCTCCAGTTTGGTTTCCGGTGCTTCCATAGTACAACTGACCATCTAGTCCACTTTGAGTCATATATTCGAGATGCTTTTGTCAACAAGCAGCATGTCTATGCAATTTTCTTTCATCTTGAGAAGGTATATGACACTACTTGGAAGTATGGTATAAAGTCCGACTTGTTGGACATGGGTTTTAAAGGGCACCTGCCCGTTTTTATTCACAATTTTTTGCCTAAACGGTCGTTCCATGTCCGTGTGGGCTCCACCCTCTCTGACTCCTTTGAACAGGATATGGGTGTCCCACAGGGCAGCATTCTATCTCCTGTTTTATTTAGTATTAAATTAATAACATTGTAAAGGCCGTCAAGGATGATTCTGAATGCTCTTTTGTTTGTTACCCCACCCGGGTCTGCCCTGGGGGACTTGGGTGGGGTTAGGTATTTTTTAGTTCTCAGGGTCACCCTGGTCAGCCCCACAGGGTGGGGTTTTCTCTCTATTCTGGGGCATGTGTTTCTGTCTACCCGAGGTCCATTCACCTGTATTTGCCTTTTTTAAACTCTCCCTACTGTCTGCACTGCCTGTAGCTCTTGATATTGGATGTGTGTTGCTAAATGGTCTTAGCTTTATTTAGGCCCCATGTGTTAGGTTTATTTAATGTGTTTGACCGGCTGGCGACATACATTCAATGTTCTGTTTAGTTGGTTGTTTTTTTTCACAAGCAGTGCAGGCACGTCCTGAGAAAGCCTTGTTGCTATCGGGACGTTAAGCAATGTACAATCAATCAATCAATCTTTTGTTTGTTGACGACTTTGCTTTGTGCGCACGAGGTCGAGGACTTGCTTCCCTTGAGAGGCGCTTGCAACTGTGTGTTGATCGCATCCAGAGGTGGGTGTCTCTCAACGGATTCAAGTTCTCACCCTCCAAGACAGTCTGTGTGCATTTTACTAACCAGACGAAATTTTTTCAGGAACTTAGCCTGAGCATTGCTGGAGTGCCAATTAAGGTGGCCGAGGAGGCAAAGTTTCTGGGGGTCATCTTTGACAAAAGACTGACCTTCCGCAACCATATTAATTACCTTAGACAGGGCATGGAATTTTCCTCTTTTTAGCGGATTTCCGCTTAAATAAAGCTGCCATTCCGCCAAAGAACAAAATTTCCACCGAAAACAAAATCGTAAAGTCACTATTTCAATACTGTATTTCGCGATCTGTACGTGGCGGATATCCCCAAACCGCGTATTCAAAATTGAGCGATACCATTATCTTTAGCTCGCACAGGTCGCTTCCGGTCTTTAGTGGTAATCGTAGTCTGGTCAAAATATGGCAAAGAGAAAATACATAAACGCAGAGACAGAATAGACGATTCTGGAGCCAAGAATATTTCAAGATGGACTTGGCTCAAGAAAAGCGTAAACGACGAGCTCCACGCTCAGTATATTCGCAAGTTAGCGGCCTGTGGGCTGGCGTATTGCCGCGAACTGTGCAGAGTTGATTTTAACTATGCGGACGCGTAGCTCTTGATGCTCATGTGTGTACAGCGAACACAAGAAAGCTAAAAGCAGTGCCACTGGAAATACTACTCTTGATGGTGAATAAATTAATTACAATGTATTTTTTTCCAGTAAAGTTTGATCAAAGTATGTTGAAAAATCTATATAACCTTTCCCCAGTTCAGTGGCCATGGTACATAGTATTAAATAAGAGAGAAAAGGAATCCATGTTTACACCTGATTAATCAGAGATAAAATAAAAAATGGAAAGTCATTCAGATGTATTTTGAATTAACATTTGGATATATTCTGTTGAATACTTTAAGTTTTAGTATACTTTTAAACCTTTGATACACAAAAAATGAAAAGTGCACCCAAAAAATAAGTAAAAAGGCAAGATTTTTAGGTGGTTAAACTGCTTAGTTTCTCTCTAAAATGCACCAGATTGCACAAATTTTAATGTAAATTTTCCCCAAAAAAATTCCGGGGGAGCATGCCCCCAGACCCCCCTAGTGAAAAGAGCTTTTCCTCTTTTTTTTAGTACGGGTAATTCCGTGCTCTGCTTAGAACCTCTTGTCAGAAGGCTCTCAACGTTCTTTGTGTCGTTGGTCGTACTGACTGGGGTGCAGACCGCATTGTCTTACTTCGACAGTACCGGGCCATTGTTCAGTCCAAACTGGATTATGGCTCTGTGGTATATGGCTTGCCTTCCAAGTCTGTTCTACAGCATCTGAACACAATTTACCATCAAGGTCTGCGGATATGTCTGGGGGCCTTCAGGACAGTTCCAGTTCCTAGTGAGTAGTCTGTATGCCGAGGCAGGGGAGCCTTCTCTCAAACTCTGCCGCATTCATCTCATGCTCAGCTACGTTCTGAAACTGAATGCCCATCCAGACAATCCTGCCTATTATTGTGTTTTTAAACCGCTGTTTGCAGAGATTTACAATACCCATCTGGGAGCTGTCCGTTCACTTTCCTTCTGTGTCCGACCTCATCTGCAGGTGGCCGGAGTGGACCTGGACAAAGTTTCGGAATCTCTGCAACACATCACTTAACCCTGGCTATTACCAGTTCCTGACATCTTGGTGGACTTAACCGCCCACAAAAAGGACTCTACTCCACCAGCCGTATATGAACACAGCCTCAATGAACGCCTTTCAAGCTTTCCTGGCTATTGTCATATTTATATGGATGGGTCAAAGTCTGAGGATGGGAGAGTGGCTGCGGCTGCAGTGTCCTCTCGCCATCCTAGACGCCCATTTAAGTGCCGCCTCCCAGACCATTCATCCATATTTAGTGCAGAACTGCAGGCGGTTCTGCTGGCACTCAAGCATGCTTATCGATCTAGTGAAAGGAATTTCCTGATTCTGTCTGACTCTCTTTCTGCCCTGCAGGCCCTTCAGGGCGTGGGAACAGACCATCCACTGCTGGTGCAGATCAGAGAGCTCTATGCAGACTTGATGAAGGAATATTATGACATCATTTTCATTTGGGTCCCAGGGCATGTGGGCATCGAAGGCAACAGGATCGCAGAGATTGCTGCCAACGATGCCCGTAACGACCCTGTCCCTGACGCACAGACTGTTCATGGTGATTTTAGACCTGCGATTAGTGCGTACATAGCCTGCGATTGGCAGTCCAAGTGGGACAAAGAGGAATCTTACAAGCTGCATGAAGCTCTTCCTAAGGTGTCCGACAGTCTACCTTATCGCTGCAGCAGTCACTGTGAGGAAACTGCCCTTGCTCGGCTCCACATCGGGCACGCGTATGTTACGCACTCTTATTTACTAAAACAGGAGGAGCATCCATAATATGCCTGCGACGAGCAGTATTCTGTTTAACACTTTTTGCTGTCTTGTGCCAATCTATTTGACACAATGTATAAACATTTCACAGCAGACTCTTGAAGGTTTTGTTCCGGGATGTACCCCGGACAAAATCTTCAGTTTTCTGAGAGAGTGCAATATTTGTAATATTTGTAATAAGATTTGAGCATTCATAGACTATGATAATTCTATTATTTTGACCTTTTTGAGAGTCTGTAGATGTTTCTCCCCCCCCCCCCCCACCTGGGTCTGCCCTGGGGGACTTGGGTGGGGTTAACTACTTTTTAGTTCTCAGGGTCACCCTGGTCAGCCCCACAGGGTGGGTTTCCTTTCCGATTCTGGGGCATGTGTAGAAACCCTAGTCTACCCTTGGTCCATTCACCTGTATTTGCCTTTTTTAAACTCTCCCTACTGTCTGTGCTGCCTGTAGCTCTTGATATTGGATGTGTGTTGCTAAATGGTCTTAGCTTTATTTAGACCCCATGTCGTAGGTTTATTTAACGCATTGGACCGGCTGGCGACATACATTCAATATTATTTTTTTTTTTTTCCCCAAACAGTGCAGGCACGTCCTGAGAAAGCCTTGTTGCTGTCGGGACGTTAAGCAATGTACAATCGATCTGTAGATGTTTCCTTTAAAGACCTGTGCGACATTTTAGCATGAAATATTTTAAAGATATATTTACATCTTGTCTTAAGACCGTTCTTTTATTCTGGCTTGCCAGATTTTTACCCATCCCTCCGTGATATGGCCTTGGTTGCCTGCTTGGCGTTAAATCCAAATAACTCACTAACCCCCTTGCAGGACCCAGATCTAACAACAGTGCCCGCAGTGACCCTGTCCCTGACACACAGACTGTCTATAGTGATTTTAAACCTGTTATTAGTGCGTACATAGCCCGCGAGTGGCAGTCCGAGTGGGACAAAGAGGAAGGGAACAAGCTTCATGAAGCTCTTCCTAAGTTGTCTGACAGTCTACCTTTCCGCTGCGGCAGCCGCCGTGAGGAGACTGTCCTTGCTCGGCTCCACATCGGGCACACATATGTTACGCACTCTTACTTACTTAAACAGGATGAGCGTCCATGGTGTTTTGCCTGTGATGAGCAGTTTTCTGTTCGACACTTTTTGCTGTATTGTGCTGACCTAATTGACACCAGATATAAACACTTCACAGCAGACTCCTTGAAGGTTTTGTTCCGGGATGTTCCCCCGGACAAAATCTTCAATTTTTTGAATGCAATATTTTTAACAAGATCTGAGCATTCATAGACTATGTGAATTTTTTTATTTGCCCTTTTTGAGAGTCTGTAGACGTTTCTTTTCCAGACATGTGCGACATTTTAGCCTGAGATTTTTAATCTATATTTACATCTTGTCTTAAGACCTTGCTTTTAGTCTGGCTGACCAGATTTTTACCCATCCCGCCGTGAGATGGCCTTAGTCGCCTGCTCGGCGTTAAACCCAAATAACCGAAACCCAGATCTAAATTTCCATGCACCAAGGGGCTGGAAATCCAGTGGATATGTGATACGCCCTCCTTCGGGGGTCTTCCAGCATTGCTTCCAGTCACTTACTTAGTGTACCTCTCTTTCCTATTTTTGTTGGGTTTTTTGTGCTTTGACCAAAGTAGATCTATGATCATTGGTTGATAATGCACAATTCTCTCCCCTGACAGTGCTTTTTCCTACTTACTTGGTACTTTTTTCTAAATTACAAGAACTGACAACCCTTTTGGTCTAGTTTTTTTCTATAATTTTGACTGCATCCCCTTCCCACTTTTTAGTAGGTTCTCTCTTAGGATGCATGGAAATTTAGCTCTAGGTGGAGGCATGGAATGTATGTTCCTGCAGAAACCACAAAAAAATGTATTTTTTTGCAGGTAAGCAGAAGATCCTTCTCTTCCTCTAATGTTGCCTGTGCTGAAGAGATCACCTAGACCGAAACAGCTGTCCACACCATCTAAATATCTCGACCCCACCCCCCCCCCCCCTTTGGGGGACCTAGATCTAAATTTCCACGCACCAAGGGGCTGAAAATCCAGTGGATATGTGATACGTCCTCCTTCGGGGGTGTGGGGGGGTGTGGGGGGCTTTCATATGCATTGCTTCCACTTAGCGTACCCCTCTTTCCTTTTTTTTTTTTTTTTTTTGGTGCTTAGACCAAAGTAGATCTATCATCATTGGTCGATAATGCACAGTTCTCTCCCCTGACTGTGCTTTTTCCTACTTACTTGGTAGTTTCTTCTGGTCCAGTGGTTGCTGTCTGTCGGCCATGGTAAACTTTAACGTTGGTATTTTCTTGGAGACTATTCAAGCAACAGTCTTCAAACTTGGCCCAAGGATACTTTTTGGCAAGACGTTTCTAATCATACCAAGTTCAGTGACCTCTCACAAAGGTCAAGGTAACAGTAGATCAGAAAAAAATAGGCAACAAATAATAATAATAATAAAGGAGATTTGTTAAGCGCTTATTCTAAAAGTAACTGATACAATGAAAAAGCTAACTGCTAACACGCACACACACTGACACACACACACAGACGTGACAGTGGTGATGAATTGTGCTTGGCTGGGGAAATTAACTAGTAAAAGGCAGCGTTGTAGAGGTGGGTTTTGAGAAGTGATTTGAATGAGGGGAGTGTTTGACAGTTGCGGAGAGGGGCGGGGAGGTTGTTCCAAGTGGCGGGACCAAGATGGGAGAAGGCACGACTGCCACGTGTTTTACATTTGAAATTGGGAAGGCAAAATTTAGGTGTGTCAGAGGAAGAGCGGATGGTGCGAGAACGAGTATACAGATGGAGTAAGTCAGAGATATACGCAGGAGAAGTCAGACTGAGATAGTTAAAGCACATGCAGGACAATTTATACAGAATGCATTCTTGTACAGGCAGCCAGTGAAATTTCTTAAGGGCAGGATGGATATGGTCATGCTTACGCACTCGCAGAACTAAACGGGCAGCACTGTTTTGCACAATAGACATATTTTGATAACATTTATGTTTTCTCAAATACTATTCACGTCTTCAAACCCAAACTTGGTACAAAGATACCTGATGGTAACACCTTTCTATGCATACTAATTTGGTTGACCCCTCAGAAAGTTCAAGGGTCACAAGAGATCAGGAAATAGGTCACAAATTTAATAGACATATTTTGACAAAAGATCATTTCTTTCAAATAATATTCACAACTTTAAACCCAAACTTGGTACAGAGATGCCTGATGGTAAGACCATCCTATGCATACTAATTTGGATGACCCCTCAGAAAGGTCAAGGATTAAAAAATTACAAGATCAGGAAATAGGTCACAAATAGCCATTTTTTTACCATTTCTTTTCCAAATACTATTTACAACTTCCATCCAAAACTTGGTACAGAGGTACCTGACGGTAGGACCTTCTATACTAATGTGGATGACCCCTCAGAAAGGTCAAGGGTCACAGGAGATCAGCAAATGATGTGAAAAATGTCTTCTTCTTTTTTTAGAAATTTAGTTTTTATCAGCATTTTTGCAAAACATTTTAACCAAATTTAGCAGAAAGGTAGCCGATGATAGGAACCTTCTATGCATACAAATTTGGTTCACAATGCACAAAGGTCAAGGGTCATGGGAGGTTGACAAGTAAAAAATGCTTAAATTTTCAGAAAACATGGTACCAATTTTAGCCCACTTAATAAAATTTCAAATACAAATGATTTATCAAATTTCAAATACAAATGATTTGAATTACCAAAACCTTCAGTAGCTTGCTTGAGCTTGCCCTTAGTAAAACGTGAATATTCTGTGTCATAAATCTGTTACTATTTATGTACAGTTGTGAGTGAATGCGCATTTCACATGGGTGTGCTTGTTAGATTCAGTTCGCAGCGGCGCTTTGAACTGATATTCAGTTGCAGAGAAGAACTCAACGGAGAAAGAAACACACTTAGAAAAGACAGTTAAAATACAATTGTGTTGTAACTCTCTTTTCTAAGCGTGTTTCTTTCTCCGTTGGGTTCTTCTCTGCATTTTACATGCTTGACAGTCACCTTTTTGGTCTGGATTGCGATATTCATTTGGGATAAAGCACCTATATAATGCGCTGATTTATTTTGCAGGTACAAAAGCCAACCCTTTCCTCATGTTAGAACACTTGAATGCTTGATTATGTAAGTGACCTGTTGGAAGGTCAAGGTCACAAAGATTAGATTAATTATGTTGATCGGTCATGCACATGAGCTTAAGGGCTTTGCATTCTTTTCTTTTTTTTTCAAAAATGAATTAATTATTACTCAAAAAGTTGAAGTGCTGGTTAATAAACTCATGCAATGTCTTCCTTTAATCTGGTTTTATGCAAAATACGTAATAAGAATAAATAAAATTTACATATTCAAAACTGGATCAACTGCTTTTGTGGAATGGCCATTTTCTCATTAATGTGTACTCATTTTAAAATTATGTGGCGATAATTTTCATAGGAACAATATCCTAAAGTTTCTTGTTTGTCCACAAACATGAGTGCTACACACACGCACACATGCACACACACACACACAGACACACAGAGTGTTTAGCACCAAAAGTATGTTCTCCAGCAAGGCTTGCTTAGCTAGACATGGCGTAATTTTTACCTTGTTACTTCATTGTCGGAGATTGATGTGTACCCGGTAGTGACATCACGTATATGCTATAGAATGCGCTTCAGTGCCACCCATTTCAAAGTCTTCTGTATTTTCAATCCAGTAGAGAGAAAAAAATGATTATGATTTTACCCCACCATTTCTCTTCATCTGATTTAACCTTTGCATGAGAATAGTCTTGATTTGGGGCGGTCCGTGGCGCAGTGGCCTACCACCAATGCTAAAGGTGCGAGGTTAGATTCTGGGTTCCGGCATCGGACTTTTCTCCTCTAGTAAGTGTCACCGTTAATTCGGGCGGACCGTCAGGGGTTCTTTCTCCGGGTACTTCGGCTCTTCCTTCCCACCCCCCTCCACATTGGTATCAGTTTCAGCCAACTTAATCAAATTTCAAATACAAACAATTTGAATTTCCAAAAACAACTTCAGTAGCTCGTTTGAGCTTGCCCTTAGCACCACGTGAATGTTCTGTGTTTACGTACAGTGTGTGAGTGAATGCGCGTGATTCACGTGAGCGTGCTTGTTGGGTTCAGTTCACGGCTACATTCTGCGCATTGAGTTATACTATAAATATGAGAAATGCCCCATATAAGTAACATGTAATAATAATAAATAATAATAATAATTAATGCCATGGTGGTGGGATTTGGGGGGGGGGGGTAATACTTGTGATAAATTTTATTGTTTTGATCATTCCATGTTTGCTTCGAATACTAGTGAACAACTGAGTGAACAATGTAAGTGTACCTGGTCTTGTGGTATTTCTCTGACCCAGTTACTTTCGGGATCCGTTCTATATGTTACCCTTGAAGCATTGTACGTTACCAACTTGCACGTTATCAATGTTACACTGGTATTGTAATACCTTTTTAGTCTGACAAATAATGAGTTTGTTTGTGATCAGGTCCACCCGTGATCACTGTTACTCCTGGCACCAGAATCACGGCCATTGTGGGCGAACGAGTGAACATCGAGTGTGTGGGTGAAGGCTCACCACCACCCACTGTCTTCTGGCGAGCGGATACTCGACGTCGCAGTGACATTTTGCCGGAATCATATGAGCCTTCCCCAGGCACAGCTGGTCTGGTGTTTGACCCTGTCTCCCCATCCGATGCTGGCCGATATACATGTGTGGCTCGTAATGACCGCGGAACTACAGAGGAGAATGTCGACCTTGCAGGTAAACAGTGTCAATGCTGACAGTTCACAGTCATCAGCTATAGACCAAGTCAAAGGGGATTGGTGGATCATAATAGAAAGCTGAAAGATGTTGCTGTACCCATTTAACGCCAAGGCCGCATTTCCCAGATTTTGGAGCTGTCACCTAATGTGTAAATACCAGTTGCAGGAGACAGATTAACCATGATAATTCAAGGGTAGTGACAGATTAGCTTTGCACCATCAGGTGCCAAGCTAACCTGGCACTACCCTTGAATTATCATGGTTGGACCATCTACTACTGTAGTGTGTTGAGACTAAATGGGTTAATGGGTTAACTCATTTAATGTTATCACTGTGACCACAGAATTGTTAAAAGCTTTAAAAAGGGCTTTTACTCCAAATTGAGAAAACTTATTTTTGCTTGTTTTTGTGAGGCCTTTTTTTGTTAAGTCTCTTCTATTAATAGAAGAGGCTTTCAGGATGGGACGCAGTGGAGCACTTTCAATAGCTTGCACGTGATTTCATACACAGGCAGGCCTCAGCCTCTGACAGTGAAGTAACAAGACAAAAATTATCTTATGTCCGGTTATGAAACCGCGCTGTAGAACATACTTTTGCCGCAAAGCGCTTATGTATGTGTGTGCGTATGCATGTAAACGCAAAAATCTCCAAAGTTTGCGTATGTACAAGCTTGAAATTATAGGAAGTGCTTCATTCAGGGCGTGCCTAGGAGTGCTTTTGAACATATTGAGATTGTATGTCTCATTGAAGAGTTAAACATGGGGACATAGCTTAGTGGATGCTGGCAGTCTTAAGGTCTCCGGTTTGACTCCCATGGTGGGCAGGAATGGGTTGTGGATTTTTCTTCATTCCCATCAAGTCAAATTTACATACAGACTTGGATAACAGTGCCTGTCTTGCCTTCGTGTATACAGCATGCATAATCATCAAGTGCACACTTTAAAAATCCCATCTTCACTATTCAAAAAGATTAGGCCTGTTATGGCCAGTGGAATGGAAACATAAATACACCACATGCATGGAAGTTAATAGAAGGGTGGAGGTTTGCACTTAAAGTAGCACTTACCGTAGTTACCCTAAATATTTTACCACTTTTTACATGCAGATGTTCTGATTTTTCAGCTCTGGTCGATTATTTAGAAGTTTTGAAAAAGTTGATTGACTACGGAGGTGGCCTGGTCGAAATTTTGAGGCTCTAATTTTACCTTGCACAGGCTTGCCAACTGACCAGTGTTTTTTTTTTTACCTTATTTGAGTTGAAACACCAGCAGCCGTGTGTCATCTCAAATGGAAGGATCCACAGGGAAGGAATTCATGCAAGAATGTTTTTAAACCATATCCTGATTTTAGTGACATTTTGGTGATTTTCTTTGATGGTTATTTCCTTTTTTGACCATGCGCAGTGCTTGCTGGAGATGACCAAACTGGGGTAGCACCTCTGGTGGACATTGAGGGCCCTGACCGCTTGACGCTAGTGGATGGACAACCAGTAGAACTCACCTGCACAGCCAGAGGTATGACAAATCCTACTCTGCCTGCTCTCTGCCTGTGGCCTTGTACACATGGCTCGTGTTTTCCCACACACACATTGATTTCACATTTTCACACCTGAAAGCAGACTGCTGACAGGAATTCATGAAAGAAATGCCTCTTTTCAAGAGTTCCCAAAGTTGACATCTCTGAATCTGTGTAGATTGTTTCGTTCTTAGGAGGCAGGAATTGGCTGTCATTTGTTTAAAAGTTTATATTCAGTATGCATTTGATCTCTGTTCCTTTAATCCTGTTAAGGTCTGTTTTTGGCTTATATGTGATAGCAAAAATGAGTGTGTAATGGGCCAGTGGTCGTCTGTCTTCCATACAGTCTTCATACTTGTGATAATGATGATGTCGAATTGTAATGCCACTCCATTCTAGCAGCATCCGCAGGAAGTCCTTAAAAAAAAACACTTTGGCGCACAGTAGTCCTAGAATTAAAAGTCGAGAAACAGGTGGGTCTTGAGGTGTCTCCTGAAGGTGCCAACGCAGTCAATGTCCATCAACAACTGTGGTAGTCCATTCCACCGCCTAGGTCCACAGTGTCAAAATGCTTGGAAACCAAATCACTTCTTTGTGTGGCTTTCAACAGTGGGGGTACAGAGTTCGGACTGAACAGCAGAATGGAGCTGCCTCAGAGGGTCATGACATGGAACTATTTCCCTGAGGTACTCTCGTGAGGCTGGGTCATTTATAGACTTGTAGCATAGAGTGAGAATCTTGTGATCAGTTGTGTTTTTTTTTTTGCATAACTGGAAGCAAGTGCAACTGCTTAAGGACTGGTGTGATGTGCTCTCTTCTTTTGGTTCTTGTGACAATTCTGGTGGCAGTGTTCTAAACCAGTTGAAGATGTCCGAGTTGTTGGTCTGGTAGACCCCAAAGTCAGCAATTACAGTAGTTCAGTCTGGATAGGACAAGGGCAACGGCAATAGCGTTTGCAGCATGGGCTGTCAGGACAGGTCGTAGTTTCCCAAGGGAGTGAAGATGGAAGTAGCATCCCCTACAACAGCACTGATATGGTCTTCCATGGCAAGACTGACGTCGATAAAAAAGCCGAGATCTATGACAGTCGTGGAGAAAGGGATGACAGACTCGCCAACATGGATGGCATCAAGAGATTTCACACCCAGATTGTTCTTGGGTCCACATAGAATAGCCTGTCTTATCATCATTTAACTTCAGCATGTTGGTTGACATCCAGGTCTTGATTTCTTGGCAGCATGACTCGATTTTTTGCGCTGTCTCAGAAGCAGAGACACTGTCTGGATGAAAAGAATCGTCCAAACAAAAAAACAATTATCAGCGTAAAACAATGGCCAAAACAGCATTATTTCCTCATACACGCGATGAAATCCCACTATGGAAGCAAAATGAACATCAACGCAACAAGATTTACTCATTCCCAAAATATCTGTCACTTGTTCAACTGTATAATTTCTTTATGTGTTTGGTAGTTGTTTCAAAATGTATAAAACAATCACTAAACACAAAGTCATAAAGAAATTAAAAAGTTGAACGAGTGTCAGATATTTTTCGGAATGAGCAAATCATGTTACATTGATGTTTGTTTTGGATTCCTCAGTGGGATTTCATCGTATGTTTGAGGAAATAATGAAGTTTTGGCCATTGTTTTACGCCAAGAGGCGTTTTTTGGGATATCATTGGTTTTTGTTTTATGTATTAAGAATGTGTAAGAGAGATTGAGAGAGAGATAGAGAGACACACACCCACACACACAGACACGCGTTCTGCTTTGTCTCTCTGTCGGTATGGTGTACCAAAGTGTATAGAGGCTACACTAGCCTATATACTCTTTGGGTGTACTGCATTGAGAGAGAGAGAGACTCGCGTACTGCTGTTTCTCTTTCGGTGCTGTATACTGTACAACTAAAAGCGACTATTAAGAAGAAAGGAAGTTACCAAAAATGTTACCTTCCTGGTGAGTTTATTCCACCATAAACTGATGTAGAGGGCTGTAGTCAATGCACAAGCCCCTGACAGCTACTGCAATGTGAGAGATTTTAGATGTAGCTCCCGCCATTTTAACAACAAGATCTTGGAGATAAAAAGATTGCACATCATTATACATTATGATGGTAAGAAAAGTTAACATTTATATCGCTTGACAGGGAAAATGACATCATTATTTTAGTTCTATAGAGCCATCGTGTCCACAGGATCTTGGAGATAGAAAGATTGCACCTCATTATGTATTATGACTGTAACAAGTGTTAACACTTATATAGCTTGATGCCCCCACCCGGGTCTGCCTTGGGGGACTTGGGTGGGGTTAACTACTTTTTAGTTCCCAGGGTTACCCTGGTCAGCCCCACAGGGTGGGTTTTCCCCTCTATTCTGGGGCATGTGTTTCTGTCCTTGGTCCATTTACCTGTATTTTCCTTTTTTAAACTCTCCCTACTGTGCGCGTTGCTGTAGCTCTTGATATTGGATGTGTATTGCTAAATGGTCTTAGGTTTATTTAGCATATTAGACCGGCTGGCGACATACATTCAATATTCTGTTTAGGTTTTTTTTTTTCACAAGCAGTCCGTCCTGAGAAAGTAATAACAAGCCAAATAGCACCGTTTTCTGCTCCACCAGCAAAATTTCTACATATCTGAAAAATTCCCAGAACATTGCTTTCTTGGGCTTGCCTCAACTCAGATACTTTGAATAAGACTTAAATCATATATAAACCCTATCATTACAGTCGATGAAACAAACAGGTCACTGAACTACAAAATAATGCTGTGCTTTTAATTTTTTTTTAAATAGGTAAAGGAAATGTTAACCATTCCTCAAGACAGCTTTATTAAGATTCATGTACATATTTATCATATCAGTTTAAAATATTAATGATTAGTACACTAAAAGGAAAGCTTTGTAACAATAATAAATCCCGAAGCTTAACATGAAAACTGTCAGGGAGCGTTCTTTCCCCTTTTTAGCCATAAGTGTGTGGAACTCTCTGCCAATTGAAATGCGGAATCTGCCCACATTGTCACAGTTTAAAGCTCACTTAAAGACTTTTCTTTTCTGTTGGGCATGTAACATTTAACATTTAGCTCACCTTTAGCTAACTGTTGACTGACTGCCTTTCATTCTGATCTTAGAGGGAAGTGGATGTATGGTGTTGGGAAGGGATGGGGTGGTTGAAAGTAGTGTATAATTGTGCGTGTGTCTGAGAGAGAGGGTGTGCTATTGAGCATGCACAGTGAGTCCAGTGTTTTCCTGGAGAACAGCGCTATACAGGAACTATTTATTGTTTTCTCAAAACACATTACCGATGGTATGACATTGTGGAAAAGCCCTTAGCTAGCCTAATTTTAGCCAAAATTTGGTTGTGTCCGTATAAGGGGGTGTTGGCAGGAGTGGGGCGCCATAGACCAGGCCATGGCCTGAATACTATTCAGAATAGTCTCCCCTTATTCCCACCCGGTACGAGAATACCCGTCATCCCTCAGTTTAGTTCTTAGCTAGCACTAGGAAGGTTGTGTCTGTCCGTGCTTAGCGTTTTTGATCTTGGACCGGTCTTCTGACCTTGGTGGTTGTGAGCTTGGACGTTGTACTTGGAACTTGTGTTCTGTGGAGCTTGAGTCGGTGGGACTGTTTGCTCTCTGCTGGGACGGTTCTCTTTCGTCGACTTGGGGACTCACTTGCCGACGAGTTAGCTGTTGGGACTTCGAGCTCACTTGACTGGCGCTGTGACGAGACTGCGGAGCCTGGCCGGTCGTGACTAGCGACGAGTTGCTGCAACCGGCTGACAGTGGGTCCACTTCGGGGGAGACTGGGACGTGGGTTTGCTACCGCTTGCCGCCATGGACAGGTAATATCTCGGTGAATGCCCTCGACCGGCGCTCTAGGGTGGGAAGGAGCGCCGAGCGTAAGCACGCGCTGTACTCTTTCGAATTCGATGAGGTTCGTTTCGTCATCGCGCGCGTTTTTATTTTGCGTGACCTCGGAGGCCACGCTCGCTCGTTTCTTCATTGTACCCTCTTGTTACAGATACCAGGTTCGTACCTGCACGTTGTGTGGCGACTTTCAGTGGCCATCGGACGAGCATGCAGTCTGCCTACCCTGTGCTGGTTGCGATTCGACCAATACGTGTGTGGTGTGCGCCCCATGGCTGGAAGAAAGATGGTCGCAGCTGTGGGGCTTTTACCGCCGAGAACGACCGACTCCTGTCAGGGAACGACTGACAGACCCGGTGCGGAGTACCAAGACGGGAACCAAGCCGGTTTCAGTGGCTAAGGCGTCCCGAACAAAGAAAGTTGGCAAGTCGCAGACTATCGCGGAGGGCCCCACTGAGGTTACCCTTACCGTGGCGACCTTGAGACCTGATCCTGAGCCTTTGCAAGCGGACGGGATTACAGTCGGTACACCTCTAGAGAAGGCAGACAACTATGGTCCTTCCCCCGGACTGGCGTCGGCAACCGAGTCTACGACGCTTCCAGTCCAGAAGCACTTGGCGGGGCACAGACATGACAGGAGGGAACGACCACGCACAAGTAGTCACACAGTGACAAACGAGTCTCGCTTGCACCGGGACACGGCCTCGAGAGCTGACCACTCTACTACCCACCGACAGCCCAGAGTGGGAACCCGATGGACGGACGAACCAGACGACAGGGCGCGATCCTCGTCTAGATCTCAGGTTAGTGGTGGCATTCCGATCTCTTCCGTTGTGTTAGTTAGAGACAGCCCACGATCAAGACGCAGCCCGGAGAGACGTCGGCCTTCGCCTCTTCGAATTCCTGGTCGCCGCTACCGCTCTCGCGCGGGTAGCTCTTCGGACAGGAGTAGTTACACCGACGCACGCAGAGACGGCTTTCGCTTAGCGAGTCAACGTCGGCGGACCAGTACTGTGGGGCCGAGGCGACATGATAGTCCTCACTCTTCCTTTCGTGGGTCTTCTTATCGGAGCTGCCATCGTCGTAGACGGTCGCCCTCGCGGGGCCCTCCGGAATCACGTCGGACCCGACCAGCCTCGCACAGCTCCCGCTCCTCACGCCGCAGCCGTTCCCCGCGGGATTGCCACCACGTCGCTCGCTCCGACTCTCTCACTTTCGCTGCGCCGCAGAGCTCGCCTCGTCGGCTCAGCAGACGCCGATCTACACGCCGGACAGCCTCTCCACCTCCCCGCCCAATGACAGCTATGGCTCCCATTGGTCCCGCAAAGGCTCCCGATTCCTCACTTCTTCCCGCTATTGTGGATGACGCCATCAGCCTGGCACCGGAGGACTCGGTGTCGGCCTGGCTGGAATCCTCCCCTACCCCTCGCTCGCAGTCACAGGAAGATGCAGAGATTCCTCCAGCTTCACTGAGTCACAGGACGGAGACCATGCGCGCCCTTGACGAAGCTGCTCGACTCATCGCGGCGGCTCTACCGGCGGAAGATTGTCCTTCTTCTCCCCCTGCTAAGAAGAGAGCGTCGGCTTTTGTGGACTCCGAACTTCACGCTAAACGCTTCAAGTCCCTGCCGCAACCTCCTGGGTTCCGAGACATTCGCGATGCCTTCTCCTCTCACCTGCTTCAGGGGGCTCTCGGGGACGCCGGCTTCTTCTCTGACAAGTGGCCTGCAGACCTGGCGATCGCGTTCCGACAGAGCTGGTACGCCGGACATTCGCAAGCTTTCGCATGCCCGCTTCCGGCAGTGGATCCCCCGGCGTTGTCTTGTGCCAGCCTGTTTTGACGAACTGGCTTCACCCCGGGCCTGAATCCGACGGCTTCACTCATTCGCAATGCACTTGCTTCAGCGGGATTTTTGGATTTGGCAACACAGGCCATAGTTCGGCGCGTTGAGGAAGCATGGGATCCTACCATCGCCCCACTTTTGACAGACATCCTAGCCTTGGCGGTTTCTGGTAACCGTGCAGCCTACCATACCTCCGTTAACGCCATGGCAGCGGCGGCGAACTGCGACCTCATGCGTCGGGATGCGGTGCTCCAAGCCTGTACACTTCCTGTTGAGATCAAGAACCAGCTTCGACGGGCCCCCGTCGGCGGCGAACTCCTCTTCGGTCCACACTGGCAGGCCGTTAAGGAGTCGAATAAGGATCTGTGGCCTACCCGCGTCGCTCCCCAGCGCTTTCCTCCAGCCCGCAGGCCTGTGGGTCGAGTCTTGCGGCCCGCCAGACCCCCCGCTCGCCCCTTCACCAGTCGTGGACGTCTCCCCCCCCGTAAACCAGCCTTCGGTCGTTCCGGTCCACCGAATCCCTCTTCCTCGGACACCGCCGCCCCCGGTTGGCCTAGAAAGCCGAGAGTACCATGGTTCAACGAAGAGTGCCGCAAGGCCCAAATAGCGCGCAAATCTGCTCAGCGACGTGCTTTCCGTAATCCGTCGCAAGTAAATATTTTAACCTTTAAAAGACAGAGGGCGAAAGCCCGTTACATTTTTAAACGTGAACGCCGTGCTTCCTGGAGACGCTTCGTCTCATCTTTAACTTCTTGGACTCCGTCCCAGAAAGTATGGAAGGCTGTTCGGAGAATTAGGGGCAGAGGTGGCTCGGCTTCTGTTGGCCATCTTAGAGATGGTGTCAGTTTGGTTACAGATAAAAAAGCTGTGGCCAATTTGCTTGCCTCCACCATTGCCCATAATTCTTCAACGGAGCATTATTCACCTTTCTTCCAGAGAGAGAAGGAGAAACGAGAGTCTCGTATTTGTGATTTTGAGTCCGATAACTCAGAAGACTATAATGTCCCGTTTACATTATCAGAATTGCAGCAAGCTTTGCAGAAATGTAATGACTCTGCTGCTGGCCTAGATACCGTCCACTATCAATTCCTAACGCATCTGCCTGAGAGGTCACTCCTTGTACTTCTCAAGGCCTTTAACCATATCTGGAGAACTGGTCATTTTCCGCCGTCTTGGCGCCAGGCTGTGGTTGTACCGATCCCCAAGCCGGGTAAGGATCCTTCCGACCCGGGCAACTACCGGCCTATCGCTTTGACATCATGTTTATGTAAAACTATGGAGCCCGCCTGGTGTGGCATCTTGAGTCACAGGGTCTCCTCACAGACCTCCAGTGCGGTTTCCGGCACTTCCGTAGTACAACTGACCATTTAGTCCGCTTTGAATCATTTATTCGAGATTCTTTTGTCAACAAGCAGCATGTCTATGCAATTTTTTTCGATCTTGAGAAGGCGTATGACACTACCTGGAAGTATGGCATAATGTCTGACTTGTTGGACATGGGTTTTAAAGGGCACCTGCCCGTTTTTATTCACAATTTTTTGACTAACCGGTCGTTCCATGTCCGTGTGGGCTCCACCCTCTCCGACTCCTTTGAACAGGAGATGGGTGTCCCACAGGGCAGCATTCTATCTCCTGTTTTATTTAGTATTAAAATTAATAACATTGTAAAGGCCGTCAAGGATGATTCTGAATGCTCTTTGTTTGTTGACGACTTTGCTTTGTGCGCACGTGGTCGAGGACTTGCGTCCCTTGAGAGGCGCTTGCAGCTGTGCGTTGATCTTATCCAGCGGTGGGTGTCTCTCAATGGATTCAAGTTCTCGCCCTCCAAGACTGTTTGTGTGCATTTTACTAACCAGACGAAATTTTTTCCAGAACCTAGCCTGAGCATTTCTGGAGTGCCAATTAAGGTGGCTGAGGAGGCAAAGTTTCTGGGGGTCATTTTTGACAAAAGACTTACCTTCCGCAACCATATTAATTACCTTAGAACCTCTTGTCAGAAGGCTTTCAACATTCTTCGTGTCGTCGGTCGTACTGACTGGGGTGCGGACCGTACTGTCTTACTTCGTCTGTACCGGGCCCTTGTTCGGTCCAAACTGGATTACGGCTCTGTGGTGTATGGCTCAGCTTCCAAGTCTGTGCTACGGCGTCTGAACACAATTCACCATCAGGGTCTGCGGATATGTCTTGGGGCCTTCAGGACGTCTCCAGTTCCTAGTCTGTATGCCGAGGCAGGGGAGCCTTCTCTCAAGCTCCGCCGCATCCGCCTCATGCTCAGCTACGTTCTGAAACTGAACGCCCATCCAGACAATCCTGCCTATGATTGTGTTTTTAAACCATCGTTTGCAGAGATATACGATACCCATCCGGGAGCTGTCCGTCCACTTTCTTTCCGTGTCCGACCTCATCTGCAGGCGGCCGGATTGGACCTGGACAGAGTTTCGGAATCCCTGCAACACATCACTCCACCTTGGCTCTTACCAGTTCCTGACATCTTGCTGGACTTGACTGCCCACAAGAAAGACTCTACTCCACCAGCCATATACCAACAGAGCCTCAATGAACTGCTTTCAATTTTTCCTGGCTATTGTCGCATCTATACCGATGGGTCAAAGTCTGAGGATGGGAGAGTGGCTGCGGCCGCAGTATCCTCTCGCCATCCTAGACGCCCATTTAAGCACCGCCTCCCAGACCACTCATCTGTATTTAGTGCGGAACTGCAGGCGGTTCTGCTGGCACTCAAGCATGCTTATCGATCTAGAGAAAGGAACTTCCTGATTCTGTCTGACTCTCTTTCTGCCCTGCAGGCCCTTCAGGGCACGGGAAATGACCACCCACTGCTGGTGCAGATCAGAGAGCTCCACGCGGACTTGATGAAGGAATATTATGATATCATTTTTATTTGGGTGCCAGGGCATGTGGGCATCGAAGGCAACAGGATCGCAGATTCTGCTGCCAACGATGCCCGCAATGACCCTGTCCCTGACACACAGACTGTTTATAGTGATTTTAGACATGTGGCTAGTGTGTACATAGCCCGTGAGTGGCAGTCCGAGTGGGACAAAGAGGAAGCTAACAAGCTGCATGAAGCCCTTCCTAAGTTGTCCGACGGTCTACCTTATCGCTGCGGCAGCCGCCGTGAGGAGACTGTCCTGGCTCGGCTCCACATCGGCCACACGTATGTTACGCACTCTTATTTACTTAAACAGGAGGAGCGTCCATGGTGTTATGCCTGCGACGAGCAGTACTCTGTTCAACACTTTTTGTTGTCTTGTGCTGATCTAATCGACACAAGGTATAAACATTTCACAGCAGACTCCTTGAAGGTTTTGTTCCGGGATGTGCCCCCGGACAAGATCTTCAGTTTTCTGAGAGAGTGCCATATTTTTAATAAGATTTGAGCATTTATAGATTATGATGTTTCTATTATTTTGACCTTTTTGAGAGTCTTCCGACGTTTTCTTTAAAGACCTGTGCGACATTTTAGCCTGACATATTTTTAAGGTATATTTACATCATGTCTTAAGACCTTTCTTTTAGTCTGGCTGACCAGATTTTTACCCTTCCCGCCGTGAGATGGCCTTAGTTGCCTGCTCGGCGTTAAACCCAAATAACTAACTTGATTAGGACGTCCCTCGATCGTACAGGATAAATGTGTAATCTTTGGATTGTAAAACTTTTCTGAATCTCGATTGAATGGATTTTTTGGTTCAATAAACAACCTTTTAGTGACCTGGCAGGTGTGTTAAGGTTTATGTTCCACATTGTATCGCCTTTGTCTTTGGGTATTGTACTGTGTCTTATCACACAGTCATAATAAATTGGAAGTCTTGACTGATATTGATTTTGTATGAGTCTGGCAAGTTCAGTGTGTGTGACAATTTCGTATTCCAAGGATATGTTTGAGATCTTGTGTGTTGCATCTGTGTCAGTTGTTTTGATAACTTTTGCACAGTCATTAAAAGTTAGTTCAGACGGTCATTCAGTGCTCCTTGGTAATAAGGCAAGTGTGTTGTCAGGATTTCAAATTCAAGTGGAATGTAAAATCTATTACCATATGTATCTGCTAATATAACGTCCTCAATTGCAGATGTTGATTTATCTGCCGCATCAATTCTAAGTTTAGCAACGTTAGCAGACTGTATGCCTTGGTAAACACGATCTTCTCTTTCTTGTCGTGTAAGTCAAAGGTCTTTGTAACAGTAAAACACATCAGCATCGTCAAGACTAAACACTTCCTGTCCTTCAAGTTTTACTATGATGGTCTTAATAATTGCTCTGCCAAGATTGTCAACTAGTGTTCTGTTTGCATCTGATTCTGATGAAAGTTCAATATTAAATGCTAGGCGTGCAGTGCCAGGAACAATAACGTCATTGGGACCCAGGTTTGGAAACTTGACAGTAAGTGTTTGGTTCTGGTCTATGGTACTTGGATTGTTTGTGATGACAATTGATTGTCTAATACCCTTAACACCAAGGGGCTCACGTAGTTTTCTGTATGGGTCTAACTTTGATCCGTAGGACTGTGTCATTTTATTATGCAAAAATCAAAAATATTAAATTAATAAAACAATGGCAGCGGGAGGATTTAATCATGATGATATTGAAATGGATGTCATGGATGACCATGAAACCAGTGCAACGGATATGACAGATATGACTGGTACAAGGAATACTTGCAGTTTACGTCATGAACTTTTACAAAGCAAAGTGAACTCATTTTATGATCATGTTGGTGAGCGCCCAGACAACATAGATCCTAATCAGTTTGAACTTGATGGCAAGGGTCATTTATATTTAAATACTGTTGACAGAGGCAAAGTGTATCTAACCCATAAAAATAACCCTGCTAAGTTTAGAGCTTTAAGTACAATCAAAACCGATGTCGGTGGTGAGGCAGCACTGCAGTGTTACCTTGGTGTTGGTAGTAAAAAGTTAACCCCTAGACTTGTTACTGCCCTCCATGATACGCAAACAAGATTGCCAACGGGACAAGAAATTGAAATGACAGAAGTAAAAAGACTACCAGAAATAGCAAACACTGTAATTCAAGAAACTTCATTTACTGATGAAGTAATGAAAACAATAGACGACCCGCCTTTGTCAATGCGAGAGATAATGGGCTTGGATAAATCACTGCAGACAATAAGAGGTGAGATGGTAAACAATATAGCCAAACTGGGTGAGCTTGATAATCAAATAGAAAGAGAAAAAGAAAAATTAGCAACTGCAGACGAAGAAAATTATGACACTGAAATTAAACAAAGAATACAACACAGATTAAATGATTTGTATATAGAAAGATCAGCAAGGTTAGAAACAATTAGTATTGGAAAAGAAAAATTAAAACACAGGTCAACAGGATTAGGGAAACTATTCAGAAAATACTTTATGAAGACACAACATTGGCTGAGAGATTAAAAACACTTTTTAGAGAGCAGGGTATCACTATTGCAAGTTTAGTTACTGCTCTTGGGTTTATTATCAGTACTGTTGTGTTGGCTGTAACGGGTCAGCACCACCAGCCCCCACTGACCCAAAAGATTTACAGTCGTGGGTAAAAAAAACAACTGTCACACATATCAGACTTGCTTAAGAAATTGGCTGTAAAAGCAATGAATGCATTGCCTGGTATAATAGGGACAGTTGTCAGTTGGCTTATCAATACAGCAGCAAAGGTAGTTGGGTTTATGGCAGAGCATGTGTTTGTCTTTTTGGTGTCAGTAGGGGGATTAATGGTGGGTTATTTAATGAAACAGATAAAGAAGTAATATACCTAGTGAGGCCTATTACCAATGCAGTTTTCTCTGACTCATGTGTGTTTAATGGTGCTGGTGATGGTGCTGGTGCAGGTGTGGGTGCCGGGGCTGGGGCTGTTACTGACATTACTGGTGTTACTGCCTTTACGGGCGGTGATGATACTGGCATTGTTAATGGTTTTATTGACTGTAGGTGTGTGTTCATTGATTGATTGAATCCTAATTTCTGGCCCCACCCAGGTCTGCCCTGGGGGACTTGGGTGGGGTTAGGTATTTTTTAGTTCCCAGGGTCACCCTGGTCAGCCCCACAGGGTGGGTTTATCTCTCTATTCTGGGGCATGTGTTTCTGTCTACCCTTTGTCCCTTCACCTGTATTTGCCTTTTTAAAACTCTCCCTACTGTCTGCACTGCCTGTAGCTCTTGATATTGGATGTGTGTTGCTAAATGGTCTTAGCTTTATTTAGGACCATGTGTTAGGTTTATTTAATGTATTTGACCGGCTGGCGACATACATTCAATGTTCTCAGAAACCAGATAGGTGAGGCTAGCGCTGGCAGAATTGTCAGTACTCAAACCAAGGGGAATCACAGCGCTGGACAGACAACAGTTAGATCCCCTGCCCCCGCCTATCAGGCACCCAATCGCCAGCCCACAGAGAAATACGCAGGTATAGAATAAGACAATCATTTCCATTCCTAATAAGAATAGATCAGGTCTCTTATATAACCCATGTCTTTCTCCGGAACTTAGGAAGTAGGCAGGAGAAACATACATACACAAACATGAAGGTGCGCTACTATATGTGGTCGGGTAAATACCCTGATTTCCCACAGTAGATGCACAGAACATTACACAACAATGTAACGATACAAATTTTGCCTCGAGTTATACATGATACTCACAAACCAGATAGGTGAGGCTAGCGCTGGCAGAATTGTCAGTACTCAAACCAAGGGGAATCACAGCGCTGGACAGACAACAGTTAGATCCCCTGCCCCCGCCTATCAGGCACCCAATCGCCAGCCCACAGAGAAATACGCAGGTATAGAATAAGACAATCATTTCCATTCCTAATAAGAATGGATCAGGTCTCTTATATAACCCATGTCTTTCTCCGGAACTTAGGAAGTAGGCAGGAGAAACATACATACACAAACATGAAGGTGCGCTACTATATGTGGTCGGGTAAATACCCTGATTTCCCACAGTAGATGCACAGAACATTACACAACAATGTAACGATACAAATTTTGCCTCGAGTTATACATGATACTCACAAACCAGATAGGTGAGGCTAGCGCTGGCAGAATTGTCAAACCAAGGGGAATCACAGCGCTGGACAGACAACAGTTAGATCCCCTGCCCCCGCCTATCAGGCACCCAATCGCCAGCCCACAGAGAAATACGCAGGTATAGAATAAGACAATCATTTCCATTCCTAATAAGAATGGATCAGGTCTCTTATATAACCCATGTCTTTCTCCGGAACTTAGGAAGTAGGCAGGAGAAACATACATACACAAACATGAAGGTGCGCTACTATATGTGGTCGGGTAAATACCCTGATTTCCCACAGTAGATGCACAGAACATTACACAACAATGTAACGATACAAATTTTGCCTCGAGTTATACATGATACTCACAAACCAGATAGGTGAGGCTAGCGCTGGCAGAATTGTCAGTACTCAAACCAAGGGGAATCACAGCGCTGGACAGACAACAGTTAGATCCCCTGCCCCCGCCTATCAGGCACCCAATCGCCAGCCCACAGAGAAATACGCAGGTATAGAATAAGACAATCATTTCCATTCCTAATAAGAATGGATCAGGTCTCTTATATAACCCATGTCTTTCTCCGGAACTTAGGAAGTAGGCAGGAGAAACATACATACACAAACATGAAGGTGCGCTACTATATGTGGTCGGGTAAATACCCTGATTTCCCACAGTAGATGCACAGAACATTACACAACAATGTAACGATACAAATTTTGCCTCGAGTTATACATGATACTCACAAACCAGATAGGTGAGGCTAGCGCTGGCAGAATTGTCAGTACTCAAACCAAGGGGAATCACAGCGCTGGACAAACAACAGTTAGATCCCCTGCCCCCACCTATCAGGCACCCAATCGCCAGCCCACAGAGAAATACGCAGGTATAGAATAAGACAATCATTTCCATTCCTAATAAGAATGGATCAGGTCTCTTATATAACCCATGTCTTTCTCCGGAGCTTAGGAAGTAGGCAGGAGAAACATACATACACAAACATGAAGGTGCGCTACTATATGTGGTCGGGTAAATACCCTGATTTCCCACAGTAGATGCACAGAACATTACACAACAATGTAACGATACAAATTTTGCCTCGATTCAATGTTCTGTTTAGTTTTTTTTTTTTTTTTTTTTCACAAGCAGTGCAGGCACGTCCTGAGAAAGCCTTGTTGCTGTCGGGACGTTAAGCAATGTACAATCAATCAACCTAATTTCTGACCACGCCCTGCAACAATTATTTCATTATTATAATTTGTTATTGTCCCCATTTGTAATTGAAGGTCAGATGGTAGCATGTATAACCCGATGCCAACTACAAAGTCAACTTTCGATCTAGCATATCTGAGAACATCTTGATAGCGTTGTATGCTTGATGGGAGATCTACTGTTGAATTTACCTAATCTTCTAGATTAGCAAGAAACTGTTTTTGTGCTTCAAATTTCCCACTCCCATTTAAGATGTTTAATTTTGTTAATGATTGTGCTCCTAATAAACACCAGACATATGTTATGATAGACTCATTGATCCACTCAACTCCCGCTTGAGTAAACCCGTCACTCCTGTCTAAGATAAATGTGGTCCAGGCATTAGACTGTTTCTGTTCTATTGATCCTAACCATACTTGTGATTTTGATGAGAATGAAGTGTAACCAGGGTAGTAATCTTGTGGGTATTGTCTGTGACTCATAGCATAATACAATGTACCCATGCCGTTGTGTTCATCAAGTTTTTTTTTTTTTTTGTAAAGTCATACCTGGGACTGATGTTAAACTCATTACAGATCCATTCAAATGCTTTCATATCCATGGGGTTGTTAAACCTGTTGAAACCCCCACCCGGGTCTGCCCTGGGGGACTTGGGTGGGGTTAGGTATTTTTTAGTTCCCAGGGTCACCCTGGTCAGCCCCACAGGGTGGGTTTTTCTCTCTATTCTGGGGCATGTGTTTCTGTCTACCCTTTGTCCATTCACCTGTATTTGCCTTTTTAAAACTCTCCCTACTGTCTGCACTGCCTGTAGCTCTTGATATTGGATGTGTGTTGCTAAATGGTCTTAGCTTTATTTAGGCCCATGTGTTAGGTTATTAATGTATTTGACCGGCTGGCGACATACATTCAATGTTCTGTTTAGTTTTTTTTTTCACAAGCAGTGCAGGCACGTCCTGAGAAAGCCTTGTTGCTGTCGGGACGTTAAGCAATGTACAATCAATCAATAAACCTGTTGAAACTGGATTCAGTTGGTAGTGGTGTATGGAGTTCTGACAGTATTCGTCTTAATTGGTAATACGTGTGGAAACGGTAGACAGACCTAATCAGTTTGTTTGAGTGATTCAAGTGGTCTGTAAATGAAACACCACACCCTGTAGTTGAACACAGTATAGCAAAGTTAAGTTGGTTTTGAAACATTTGTAGTGGACTTGAAGACCACTTTCTTGCAGTAACATCATCTGTTATTGGAGGGTTTAGGTAATGGTCAAAAGGGTTAGGTACTTTGACTTGAAATAAATCTAGTTCAGACACAGCAATGTCGAGCTGATTTATTTGAATTATTTTCTGTTCATAAGTATGTGCGACATTGTACTTGGCATCCAAATTAAATTGAAATGTGTTTGTAGTGACACTTGTTGGTGATTTAAATTCCATCCTTCTTTTTTATGAGATAATAAAAATATTTATTGCTTTAACAAATCTTAATAATAATAATAATAATAATGAGTATTTATATAGCGCTTAATCTTACTCAAAAGCTCTAAGCGCTTTACAATCTGTACACAAAAATAAAAATACAATGACATATGCACATAACAAACAAAACACAATGCCCGAACACACCACTTTTACAAGCAAGCAAACCAGTGTGGTTAACTAATGGAATTGATAATCGTGATGGTAACAAGGTTGTAGCTATCCATGAAATGTTTTACACTGTAAAATGGTTTAATGTAACAGATGATAAAAATTATTTTGTAACTGGAACTGTTGATGGTTTGGATAAAGTTAGTGGCTTACAAGCTGGGTATTATGACTTTTGTACTTTAGCTGAATGGCTGCAAAATGAATTTAAAATTAAAGCAACTTTAAATCCGGCTAACTTACTTGTTGCATTTGAATTTCCAAAAGGTAGCCAGTATTTATTATCAGGTAGTCTTGGAAGGTTACTTGGTTTTTTTAGGCCCAGTAACAAAAAATCCAGATGAAGATTGGTCATTAAGTGGAGGTCTATTCCCACCAAATAAACAAAGAGTAACTGGAAGATATCCTGTTCATTTGGCAGTACACACAGTACTAAATGTTTATTTGAAAGAATTAAACACAACTGAAAATATACACAATGGAAAATATTCAACTTTGTTGAGATGTGTGCCGACTGGAACTGCACCCTATTGCGAAAGTGTGGTTGTTAGATTTCCTTTACAGTTTAAGAAATTAGGTTCCAGTTTCTTTGAGTCACTGTGTATATCTGTAACTAATCAAGATGACAAACCAGTTCTAATGCATGATTTTAGTGTTGTGTTAGAAGTTACATAATTTTATTTTTGTTTATAAAAATGAGTGTTGGTCCAAAGTCGAGAATCATACCAGTTGCATGTCCGGTAACAGAGTTGAAAGATTTGGCTGATGTACAGGATTTTGAGAAGGAGGGGGAGGTGGGCGAGGTGTATGGTTTTGAACTTGATTCGACTGGTATGTACAAAAGAAAAGTAATCGATGACATGAAGGATGGTGAAAGATAGATTCCTAAACTTGGTCAGCTGCGTGATGTTACTGTACCAGTTGCGCCTACTCTTGTAAATAATGTACCCTACAACTTAATCTCTTGGCTTGACTTCGCGAACGAAGATTCTATAGGGCTTGCCCACGTCGTCTGCAGGCATTTTCGTGGCTGCGGAGGCCAATCCGGGACAGGCAGGTTCGACCGCAGTGGCTGCAGGGGAAGGTCTGGTCAGGGTTCTGAGTTACGACAGCTCTGTTTTTTCTTCTGAGCCGCTTGTCCTTAAGGTTAGCTCTGCGAGAGTCCTCAAAGGAGACGGCTGCCTTGTGAATGGTGGAGAGCCAGGTGTCACGGTCCGCAGCAAGCGAAGACCACTGGCGGTGGTCGATTTGGCAGGCACTAAGTGACTTCTTGAGACCGTCTTTGTATCTCTTCTTTGGTGCCCCTCGAGCTCGCCGAACAGAGTGATCTTGGGTAGGCGATGATCCTCCATCCTGGAGACGTGCCCCGCCCAGCGAAGCTGTGTCCGCAGCAGCAAAGCCTCGATGCTCACAGTTTCCGCCTGTTCAAGGACCTCGACGTTGGTGACATAGTCACTCCAGTGAATGCTGAGGATGGTACGCAGGCAGCGCTGGTGAAAGCGTTCGAGGAGTCGTAGTTGGCTGCGGTAGAGGGCCCAGGACTCGGAACCGTACAGCAGGGTGGTGAGGACGACAGCTCTGTACACGCTGATCTTGGTGCCTTTTTTCAGCTGTTGATTGTGCCACACCCGCTTGAATAGTCGCCCGAAAGCACTGTTCGCTTTTGCCAGCCTGTTGTCCAGCTCCTTGTCCAGCTTGGCGTCTGACGTGATGATGCAGCCAAGGTAGGTAAACTGGTGTACAGACTTCAGTTCGGACTCGCCGATGGTGATGTGGGGAGGGCGATGCTCTTCCTTGGGTGCCGGCTGATGAAGGACCTCTGTCTTTTTCAGACTGACCTCAAGTCCAAAGAGCTGGGCGGCATCTGCGAAGCAGGACGTAATGCGCTGCAAGGCTCTCTCTGTGTGTGCAACGAGGGCAGTGTCATCAGCAAAGAGCAGCTCACGAATCAGTTGGTCTAGGGTTTTCGTCTGAGGTTGAACAGGCTGCCATCGAGACGATACCTGATGTACACTGCGTCGTCATCGTCGAGGTCCACTGTGGCCTGCTTCAACATCATGCTGAAGAAGATGGTGAAGAGGGTCGGTGCCAACACGCAGCCTTGCTTCACGCCGTTGCGAATGGGGAATGGTTCTGAGAGGTCACTGTTTAGTCTGACCTGGCCTTGCTGGTCCTCGTGGAGCTGGACGATCATGTTGAGAAACTTTGGGGGACAGCCTAGTCGCTCCAGGATCTGCCACATACCTTGCCTGCTCACAGTGTCAAACGCTTTTGTCAAGTCAACAAACGTTACGTACAGCCCTTTGTTCTGCTCGCGGCACTTCTCCTGAAGCTGTCTCAGCACAAAGACCATGTCGGTGGTACTCCTGTTGGCTCTGAAGCCACACTGGCCCTCTGGGAGGTGGTCTTCAGCGATGGCAGGTACCATCCGATTCAGGAGCAACCTTGCGAGAATTTTCCCGGCAATGGACAGCAGGGTAATTCCACGATAATTAGAGCAGGCAGACTTCTCTCCTTTGTTCTTGTACAGGGTGATGATGACTGCATCACGGAGATCCTTTGGTAGTGTTCCTTTTTCCCAGCAGCAGAGAAAGAGGTCATGGAGCTTGTTGTGCAGTGCTGGGCCTCCATGTTTCCAGATCTCTGGCGGGATTCCGTCAATGCCTGCTGCTTTGCCACTCTTGAGCTGGTGGATGGCTGTGAGGGTCTCTTCGGCGGTGGGCGGTTCGTCCAATTCAACCTTTAGTGGAAGGTGTGGGATTTGGAGGATGACTGTTTCTTGAACAGTGCGTTCAGCGCCGAAGAGGTCCTGAAAGTATTCCGACCAGCGGTTCAAGATGGAGGTATTATCTGTGAGGAGTGCCTGTCCATCAGCGCTTCGCAGGGGACTTTGTACCAGGTGCCTAGGGCCATACACTGCTTTCAGTGCTTCGTAGAAGCCCCTGTAGTCACCATTGTCAGCGCAGAGCTGGGTCCTCTGTGCGAGTCTGGACCACCACTCGTTCTGGAGCTCTCTAAGCTTGAGCTGGAGACTGCTGCAGATGAGGCGGAAGGCAGACTTCTTCTGAGAAAGCCTTGTTGCTGTCGGGATGTTAAGCAATGTACAATCAATCAATCAATCTTCACAGGGCAGGAAGGCTGGGCTAGGTGGGCCTGGTGGGCGGCTCTTTTTTTTTTGCTAGAAGTTCCTGGATCTCTACGTCGTTTTCGTCAAACCAGTCTTTGTTCCTCTTTCTAGCAAAGCCCAAGACTTCCACAGAAGATTTTACAATAGCAGTTTTCAGTTGTTCCCAGAGTGTTTCAGGGGAGGAGTCTGCTGGATCAACTGTGTCTTTGAGCATGCGCTGTAAATCGGCCTGAAGGGCAGCTTTCTTGTCGTCACGCTGAAGGCTGGCAACATCAAGCTTTTTCTTGGGGGGGGGGGGGGGCCCTTTCTTGGGTTTCAGCTTGAGGCGGAGCCTGAGTTTGCAGCGAACAAGGCAGTGGTCAGTGTGGCACTCTGCGCTGGGCATCACTCTGGTGAGGAGGACGTCACTGCGGTCCCTCTGACGCACTAGGACATAGTCGATAAGGTGCCAGTGCTTAGAGCGAGGATGCATCCAGGTGGTCTTTCGACTGTCCTTTTGCTGGAAAGTAGTGTTGGTGATGACAAGTTGCTGCTCTGCACAGAGCTCCAACAGTAGGCGACCATTGTCATTGCAGTTCCCAACACCATGCTTGCCGAGGACTCCTTTACATGTAGGTAATAAGTGGGTAGTTTTGCTTGAGCCTGCACCGCCACCAACAATTGACTGGGACATAAAGTTTGAATTTATTAGTCCTTATGTATATACTGATGATGAAGGCGCCTTAGTGTTTAGAAAAGTTGTTAACTCTGGGCCGCTGATTGTAAGCCTTGTTCCAAGCTTTGCCCCAGACAACAATAGCAGAGATAAACTGAAAGTACAGGAGTATGAAAAAAGACGGTATCTTCTTACAACTAGAAGGGGCAGATCTGATACTTCTGTTGTGTTTTCACCAGCAAACTTTGCCATGGCAAAAGAAGTGACAATAGTATTTGAAATTATCATGAAATCTGTAGCTTCTGTAAAAGAGGCAGATATTGCACAGGGAATAAAACTAACTTGGGATGACTCTGTGCAAGAATCATCAAAGGTCTTTATTGCTATTAAAAAAAAGGGGTTGCTATAGAGGTTTCAAGCAGTATTCCCGCTGTTAAGGTGGTAGTTGACAAAACAACTTTTGTTCGTCTAAGTTACATAAACCTTGAACACATTGATCTTGTTTCGTTTTATTATGCCAGCAAATTGTATACTTTTGATGAGTTGCAAAATGTAATCATTGATTAAATAAAAAATATTTGTCAATAAAAAATGGTGAACTTTTATCTGCAACTATTGACGACTGACACTGTGACGACGATTGCATCTGATGTGTCATTTGCATCAGATAAAACATTACCAGCAGGCGCATTCAGATTAAATAATATTACAGAAGCAATTAAATATTTGGAAAGTGAAGAAGCAAAATACTCACGGTGTAAGAGACGGTATAAGACCGTTTTCAATTCTGTTAAAAACACATCTATGGCTGTTGGTGCAGTTTCAGCCAGATTATCTGTAGGGGGTATTGTATTGATATCAACTGGAATTGGTAGTTTAATTGGCGTTGGCCTTGAAGGAGCTAGCATTGCCACAGGTCTAGCATGCTTTGGTTTGGAAGGCTTAAACAAAAGATTTCATACGAAATTACAGAAACATGAAGCAATGAGTACGCTGGCTGGTGCAAAACTCATTAGTTTAAAACTGATTATAAGTAAAGCATTGCAGGACAATTATATTGATGACGATGAATTTAAGAGAGTGCAGGATGATTTAAATAATTACAAACATCTGAAATCCAGAATAAGATGCATAGTCAATCTCCTCTGAATGTTGAAGAACTGAAAGCCAGTTTTTTAGCAGAAGGAAAAAGGATAGGGTACAGGAAAAATTACAAAATCTTTTAAACAAATAAAGATCAGATTTGGTAATCGTTTATTATTTTTTCATTACACTTCGCAAAGAGATGTCATGTCACTTGCGCCTAACTATTTAACCCCATCAGCTCCACCACCGCCAGACTATTACTAAAAAAATGTTTTTTTTTTGTTGTCCTTGTATCTTGTCAAATTTGCCCGAGTAAGTTGTGACTTAAGTCAAGAACTTATAATTTGTTATGTTTAAGTTCTTATAAGTTCTTGACTTAAGTCACTTATAACTAATTTATAGGAACTTTAAAAGTTATTTGACAGTTATAACTGACTTTGGAAATTTGTTATCAAGTATCTGTAGGTTACTTTAAAATTTGTTATCAATGTTTGTTTTTTTGTTTGTTTGTGTGTGTGAGTGTGTGTGTGTATGTGATTATTATTTAAATAATTATGTTTTGGGGTATTGGCACATAGACAATGCTAAAATTGTTCTTGGAATGTCTTTTCTTCTATCTCTAACAGACATACATACACGCACAAAAAGAAAAACACATACAGACACATTCCTTCTGAATATGAAGATAAGTAGCGGCTAATGTCTCTGTTTGTCTATTTTGACAAAGGGTATTTACCCGAAATATTAATAAATTGTGTTGTACCGTTTTTTCTAAGCGTGTTTCTTTCTCCGTTGGGTACTTCTTTACATACAGACACGCACGCACATGTAAACACATATAGACACACGCACAAGTAAACACATACAGACACACACAGGTAAACAGGTAAACACACACATACACGCATAAACACATACACACATACAGACACACATGCACTCACACATGCACAGACCCGCATTTCAGTGGTATGACATGGGGCATGAGCTCCACATAGTTCACAGACTTGTAAACAGAATCACGGCATGCATGCACAGATTAAAGCTGATATATATATATAAGATATATTATGAGCTGTGGGTTATTAAACTTTTTTTAACAAAAGTCCCGTCTGTTTTATCCTATTCCCAATGGGCCTTTTCAAGAGAGGATCACACATGTCTCTCTTGAAGAGGCATTGGGAATTGGATATGGCGTTCCGTCACCCAGACGGGACAAGGGAAGGACGGACAGACACACACACACACACCCCACCCAGCCCCCTTATCCCCTTTTCCCTTCCCCTTTCCCCCCTTATCCACCCCTTTCCCCCCTTTTTTTACCCATGTGCGCACAATTTGTTTTATTTATTTGCCGGGCCCGGTAATTTGTTTATTGTAGGTCCTACAGCTAATTATTTGTTTGTCCGGACTTATATTTGGTCTGGTTATTAGGGATTCGTCACTCCCCAGATGGGGGCCTCACTGACGAGTTATTTTACGAAACGAAAGAATTTGAGACCCCCAGAGGAGGTTCGAACACATATCACACACGTAAGAATAAATTGCCCCAGATTTTCTCTTAGGTTTGTGACATGCGGCCGAAACCACCCCAGCCACTGCCGGTGGCCGAGAGAGGCAGTTATTTTTGGGTTTATAACTATAATCTATGCCCAACAGGAAGTGGTGAAATCGCGACCGGAACTAGATGATCGATTTTTTACAGGTATGTAGCGTGTTTACCAGGCTAATAATATAGTCGATTGAGCCGGGCCAGGGCTAAAAACATTGTTATTAGACAAATTAGTGTTGTTTTAGTGGGTTGATGCAGTGTTTTTGTATCTTCTCTCAGAGAAATGAGCGACAAAAGCAGTAAGTAGGCTCTAATTATGATTTCTAAGGGAAGTAACTGCTCCATGTTGTTTTGCCTATAACCAAAAGTTAGCTCCCTGTGCAGTCACTGTGTGTGTATAAGGCTATAGTATTAAGTAGATTTGGTTGCCGCCTTATTTTGATTGAGAAAATAGACCTAGTGAGTGTGTATACCATTGTCTTTTTACTGGCGTAAGAGCGCGCGTGTGTGTGTGGCGGCGCTACGATCGTTTATCGGGAATTTCCACAATGCGTGGCACACGGCCGGCTTCGGCTATGCAAGTAATCAATAAACTACGCATTCCTGAATAAACACACATACATCGTTGGTATACTGTTTGGCTCGGGTGCATGGGAGTGATGCTTATAGAGAGATAGAACAAATTCATTAACACCATATTGACAAACTTGCGTTTATTTGAAATCGATATGGTGAATTAAAGATGGGGTGGCGGTCGCGGGGTAAATAGAGGGACATGGTCAAAATGTCGCGATTTTTGTGATTAATGTGGCGTTAATGAATTTGGTGCTTTTGGAAAATACATTGTTCTATCTCTCCCCTGCAGATGGAAGGGACACGAGAATTGTTGGTGTACATGTGCAAACATGCATTTCTGTAGCACAGGCCTACATATCTATTCCATCACTCTCACTAATATGGTGTGTATTGTATAACAGTACTGAGATTGACTTGTAAGCCTGTGGACTAACATTCTGACTCATGTGCCAAAGCAGACTGCATGGGCTCATGAGAATCAACCGTAATTACCCTAAATATTTGACCACTTTTTACATGCAAATTGTCAAATTTTTCAGTTCTGGTCAAATATTTAGGAGTTTTGAAAAGGTTGTGGTGTGGTCAAAAATTTTTGGCTCTAATTTTAACTTGCACAGGCATGCTGATCAACCCATTTGTGTTTTTACCTTGTTTGAGTTGAAACACAAATTGTGTTGGGTTCTTCTCCATGTCATTTCTGGCTTCTGAGAGTTGCTGGTGAAGGGCGGCCAGAGTTTTGCTCCAGTAGGGTTTGTAGTCTTTTCTGAAGCCACGAGGAATGGATTTCTGAGCTGCTGATATGATGGCTTCCATCAGTTTTTTGACATTTTTATTTATGTATTCCGTTAGGTTGATGCAGCAGAGTACCTCAGCCTGGGGTTGATATGTTGTCCAGTCAGCTTTCTTGAAGTTCCAGCTGGCTCTTTTTCGGTGGTGTTCACTGACATTCTTTTTAATTGCAATGTGCAGGATGATAGGGAGGTGGTCGCTTCCGCCCAGCTGATCACTTACGACTCTGGTAGTTTGTTTCTGAACATCTCCTGTCAGGCAAGGTCAGGAGTTGATGTTTTCTTCCAAGCTTTGAAATCATATGTTGGTCTGTCATCAGGCTGGTTAATCAGGACTAGCTGGTTGTCGATGAGCCAGTCCTCTATGTCCTCTCCTCTGCCGTCCAAGTCTTTATACCCCCAGCTAGCACTGAAATGAGTGACTTGCCAGTTTCTATGGGCCATCCACAAACTGTGAAGTCAGTACTAATGAGTCCATGCTACACACGTGGGTGCTTAGCCAAGGAAAAAAATGAAGAAAAAAGAAAATGGTAACACATAGCCCAGGAAAAGTGCAATGCATTTTGCCTCTGCTTCGTAAGTATGGAGACAATAAGGTGACTGGATATTGACCCCAACTCGTGTCAGTGCCAAGCCCTCCTTACTCTGCCACCTGCCCCCTCTTTCCTATTTGTTCATGACAAGAACATGACAGCAACACACATTGACATGTGTCCCTTCCTTACTACTACACACAAAAATAATTTTATTTTCTTTCATCACTGAAGATTACGAAACATGGGAGTCACTAATACATGTATCACACTTCACAGACACTGATCCAGAGAATAAATATGACCTTTGTGAAAAGGCTGATACACATGATGTTTTGATGGCGGCACATCAATATATCCGAGTTTCACAAGCACATCTATGTCTGTTTCCATCAAACCTCCCGTGAACAGTCTCCTGCTGTTTACGGTCACATTTTCTTGGCAACAGGGGTTCATAGGAGGTTCTACTGTACATACTAATTTGGAAACCCTCGTAAAGGTCAAGAGTCACGAGGTAAGCAGATGTGTGCAAAATGTCTTTTTTTTTTTACTTTACACGCAGTTTTGCAGACTTTTCAATCAAATTTGGCACAGAGGTAGCTGATGATACAACTTTTCTGTGCATACTAATTTGGTTAATGGGAGGTTGACAAAATGCATATGCATTTTGAGAAAACATGAATTCACAGGTACAAAAGCCAACCATTTACTTACGTTAGGACGATTGAGCTCTTGCTCATTTTAGTGACCTATTGGAATGGTCAATATCACAAAGGTCATATTTATTCTCTGGATCAGCACATGAACCTTAAGGGTTTGGGCATTCTTGTTATGTTATTGTTGCAACTCTAGTCATGTTGGAGGAATTCATTTGTTTTCTCAAAACACATTACCGATGGTATTACTATTAGGAATGGTTTCTTAGCTAGTCTAATTTTAGCCCAAAATTGTTGTGTATGAGTATGGTCATGATGGCAGGTGAGGGGCGCCATAGCCTAGGTGGAAACCCGGGTAGCCTCCCTTCCGGTTCAACCGCACATGCGCTACAGTCAGTTTCTTTGCTAGTCAGTGGAAGGTTGTGTACGTCTATGACTCTAGCTTTGGACTGTGTAAAGTTGTGGAAACCGGTCGTGGGGTTTCGTGGTGGTGTTACCCTACGCTGGGCCTTATGTTAGGCTTGGACGCTTTCTTGTGGGACTTTCTTCGTCGGTGTTTGTGCCTTAGACCTGACGAGTCGGCGGCGTCCTGTGAACTGTGCTCACGCGCCTCTAGGCCGGTCTGGCCGTAGTGTGTTACGCACTTCATGTGTCCTGAAACTTCTCCTTCGCTCTACTGCTAGCCTCGGAGTGCCTGGTGTTAGACTTGGGCGCTTTCCTGTGGGATTTTTTCCTCGTCGGTCTTTGTGCCTTAGACCTGACATAACAGTCTTGTGAACTGGTCTCTCGCGCCTCGGTGTCGGACTGTTCGTGGCGATTCGCACGTGGTGTGTCCGGAACTTTCTGCTTAGTGCCAGGACTATCTTCAGGGTGTCGGGTGGATGCTTCCTGAATTTTGTTGGCGGTGTTCCTAACATTGAGGACCAGGCGTGCCAGCGGCGCCTGCGTGGACGCCTGTCATGGACCGGGATTGCGTCGAGCCTGCCTTCAGCCGCGGGTCTTGGACTCCGCGCTGTTTTGGTTGGTCTTCGACCTTTGTTGGTGCCCTGCTTCTTTGGATGACAAGGTAAAATCTCGGTTATTGCCTACGTCGGGCGCTGAAGGGGGGAATAGAGCGCCGGGCGTCAGCTTTCGCCATGCACTTAAGCTTCGTTCTTACCCGCGGATTCGTATCGCGGGTCCGCGGGGGCACGCTCACTCGCATGTCTTTGTGCATTATGTTTTGCAGTTGGCAAGTCCGCACCTGCACACGTTGTGGGCAGTTCCAGTGGCCGAGTGACGAGCATGCCGTTGCCTGCCTGTTCCGGATGTGCCTTCACCCACCTGTGCCTGGTCTGCGCCCCATGCAAGGAAGAACAGTGGACCCAGCTATGGAGCTTCTACTGCCGCGAGACAGCAGACACCAGCACGGGGGAAAGATCCAACACCGGTACGCGCCACAGACCCATCGAGTGGCCCTTACTGAGTGATAGAGCCTTCAACACCGCGACTTAGGCCGCGAGCTCAAGCTCTAGTACCGGCAGCCACCACAGTCCAGTCGAGTGGTCTCTGTTCAGTCAAAGATCCTCGAGCGCCATGGGCTATGCCTCGGGACAAGCACCGGTAGCCACCACAGTCCCGTCGAATGGTCTCTACCCGGCGGTGATGCCCCTGACTGGAAGAGCAGTGGACCCAGCTATGGAGCGTCTACCGCCGCGAATGGCCGACACCAACATACGGGAAAGACCCAACACCGGTATGCACCACAGACCCGACGAGTGGCCCTTACCAGGTGGTAGAGCCTTCAACGCTGCGGCCCAGGCCGCGAGCTTGAGCTACTTTACCGGCAGCCACCACAGTCCCGTCGAGTGGTCTCTGTTCGGTCATGGGTCCTCGAGCACCGCGCTAGGCCTCGACGCAAAGCACCTGCAGCCATCATGGTCCCGTGGAGTGGTAATGTATTCACTATTGTGGTACGTGAGTCATTGTCTAAAGCATGCGCGGGTTGTGAGTGCGCGCTTAGAGTTATAATTATTATGAGATAAGCACATTATAAATACCATAATTATTATTATTATTATTAGTGACGTCTTTCGGCACGAGATCAGACACGAGGGCGAGCTTCAGCACCTGTAGTCATCATAGACCTGAAGAGGCCGGTCTACCAGGTTGTGGAGAGTCGCACGCAACAGGTTGGTCCAGTCACTGCCACCTCCCCACCCATGCCTAGAGTCCAGCGCAGAGTCGGCTCTCCAGAGTTAGCGTTCGGGGACTCGACCGGACACGCTCCTGTTCCCGGGCTGAAAGCAGTAGACATGGCGCGGCTTCGCGACGAGACATCATGCCTGGCCACACGTCTGCGACCACCTGGGGTATACGCCAGCACAGACAAGATAGATGTCCCAGCCGTGGTAAGTGCCTATACCTTCGGCGGGACGAGAATGCTGGGCCATGCGGCACTTGCGTGACTTAGGCAACAGGACGGGCACTTTCCCTAGAACTTTGGCCGGTGCCAACCAGCTTGGAGAAGACCCAGTATGAGGTTGGCCCGCGTTGTGCGGGCCCCCCTTTCCTTGACTCTAGTCCGGCACAGACATTCGGTGCCCCGTTCATAGGCAGTGACAGAGGACCATGAGTGGACTGGACGGCTGGACTAGTGTGGGGGTTGAGTAGCGACGACTCGGGATTGCGATCAGATTACTTGAAGCTTCGGCATCCCACTCCTTTCACGATGGAAGGAGTTCATGACTGGACAATTCTGCTGGGCTTGTGGGCGCCCACTCGCCAGGTTAATTAGAGATGAGCCGGGCTCTCGCCGATTCACACGCCCTGTCTACCCTTCAGGATGGTGCGTATGGACTACGGAGTGGGAAGAACCTAGCGGACGTCCATCGGGACTAGACTTAGGTCAACCGATCCTTCCACAAGTCCAACAGCAGTGTTCCGCCTCAAGCCCATTACAAGTACCGTCGCCCCGGGCGAGACTGCAGGAGCAGCGGCGGCCTCTCACTTGTCGCTTCCGGGCAGGTCGTCTAGGCCTACACTGGTTGCACCATACGCCTGCCAGCCCAGCACGGAGATACAGGGACGGTGCTTTACACTGGACAGGTTGAGACTGCAACACACGGATACTGCGAGCGCAGCCTTGTCCTCGACTCGCCACTCTGCCTCCGGGGCGGCTTCCAGCCACTACTAGTCTGGTGACGGGTACACTTGCAGCTGGAAGGTAAGTTAAGCGCTGTTAGCTAATGAGCCTTTATTCCTTAGTAGCTTCGGTGACGACACAGGGTGCCTGCCGGCACCCCAGGACATTAGCACGTTTTTCTCCGGCCCGGGTCTTGGCACTTCTGCTTGCGAAGATGGCACTTGACTACGCATGACTGAGCAACTGTACTGGCCTGCGGAGGCAATACAAAAGATCACAGTTTCTTGAGATCCAAACTCCATGACGGCGTTCGAGAAGAATTACAGGACTGAGCCTCTATCGTTCTGAGCTTCAAGGATCGGAGACACTCCCTCCTCTCGCCGCGGTTACGAGCTTCCTGGCTTCCAGTCTTCTCCTACCCCGCTGCTTACCACTCCTGGGTTGACGCCTTGTCGGCTTCCACTTCGTGTGAACAGAGACTTCAGTTGCTCCCTGTGCTTTGACCTCCCGACTTGGTAGCGGCTACAACAGTTGACGCGCGCACCTTGGGTGCCGGTTCGAGCCCGCCCGAGACTTCGCCTCAGTGCAGACTTGGACTGGGCCTTCAGCCCGGACTCGGTGACTTCCTAGATGATACAGAGCTGGTCGGAGTCCTCCTCGGACGGCTTGCGTTCTGTCTTCCCCAGGAAGGAGAAGAGGACACCGTCTACAGCCGTTCCCTCCGCTTACCCCTGACGGCGTCTCCTGCCAGGGTCGGGTACTCCCTCCAGTGGCTCTCGCAGCCTCTGGGGGTTCTACCGTGGCTGTACTCCATTGCAGACAGGACCAGTCAGACATCTCGTGCTCCACATCAACATCCCTAGATGATCCCCTCGCGGAATCGATTGGAGCCCTCCTTGAGATGGATCGAGACGCACTTGGGATCCCGTTGGCTGGCATGGTTCCTGGTCTACGTGGGCAAGTTCAACCTCTCGCCTTAGTGCCGCTTCTCTGCCGGGGATGGTACCTCGCACCGACCTCACGAAGGACAGCTTCTGAAGCGGCGAACGCAGCTCTTCGCAAACCCAGCGCAGCGGCTGTCTCAAGAACAGACGTACTCTGCCAGACGGGGACTTCGGCGTCGAGGATGGGTAAGTTCCACGGCAGACCTTTTCCCCCCTTGATGTCTCTACTGCCCCCGCCTTAGTGACTCCTGCTTCCCCCCGGATGACCCTCGGCAGGCGACCTTGAGTCTCAGGTTCCGGTGCGACCGATGCTACGCCCTCACCTTCTTCACGGGACAGATCCCAACCGGCGTGCAACGGGAGTTCTCACCTTCTCCCCTCCTCCCGAGATGTCCCTCGCATCGGCACAAGTCCCGCCACCAGGAGCGCTCCATTGTTACCAAGACCCTACCCTGCCTCCGCCGGATGGCCTCCAGTCTTACTGGTCCAGCTGCTGGTGCCACCTCCCCGAGGCCAGGAGCTTCTCGCCTCCTCCGTCAGCGCCACAGGGGTCGACTACTTCAGAAGCAGGCGGGGCACGCCTCCTCTCCCTGTACTTCCTCCTCTGCATCTCCATTGGTGCGAAGATCGTGACATCACTTCTGAGCAAAGAGACTTCCCGGGGCTTCTGCATGACCTGCCGACTCCTCATGCGTCGCGGTTCCTGCTTCTCCGCACAGAGTGGACGGGCCGTCCAGACATCGTTCGGGTGATCTGCGCAGTGGACTCTTCCCCTGATCGCGCTGAGATGGAATCGACGGCTTCCCCGCTTCATCTCACCGATTCTAGACCCGATTGCCTGGCCAGTCGACGCTTACTCCAGCCCATGCGACGGACTGGTCGCCTACGCTGACGGTGCGCGTCCCTAAGTTCTACTCAAGCTCAGCGGGTACAATGCGATTCCATTCCGGGTGGCCCGTTCTGCTGGATCAAGTCATGGACCACCGGCCGCCTGGACCTCGCCACGACTCCTCCACTGCGGGTTCCCACCCCGCGCATGATGTTCAGCTTTCACGACAGGCACTGTACCACCCGTGTTCCGAACGGCTCCTCCTTCACGCCCGGAGATTGTGCGGTAAGCCCTCGCTCCAGAGGCTTCTCAGGTGCGACAGTGGCAGCATCACTACAGCCCGCGGAATCTCGACCAGATGATTCTATGCAGGGAAGGAGCGAGTCCTGGGCAACTGGTTGACAGCATGCACCTCTCCCCCCGCGTTTGACAGAACTCAGCTGGCGGACACCTTCCTAGCGGTTCACCTGCCAGCGTTAGCACCGATCACCGTTCGCGGCTACATGTCATCGTCGCTGACACGTACTGGCCCTTGGGACGTCCCGACCTGGATAACTGCAAGACTTCGCCGACCTGATGGTCCACTTGGTCTACAATGTCCCGCCCTTCGCTCCCTGTTGCCATGATGGGACCTGTCTTGGCCTGTCCTTGCTTGACTCATCTCAGCCCACTTTGAACCGATCCAGTTGGCAAGACTACCAGACCTGCTTTCTACTGGCCCTCGCATCGGCGTCCAAGGTCAGCGAGCTGCACGCCAATCAGCATGCCCCGCTTCTGGCAGTTCTGGACGGATGGCTCGGCACTTCTGCTACCTGACTCGGCGTTCTCGCCAAGTACCTAGCGCCTTGGCTGCCTCGCAGTTGGTCTCCATTTAACCATTGAGAGACCCAGCCCCACCTGGGAGGCCAGACATCAGGACCCGGTGAGGGCCTTATGCATTTACCTGCGCCGGATCAAGCCGCTACGCAGGGGACACACCCGCCCACCCCTCCCTCTGTCCCCAGGTAGGAATAACAACTCAGCCCTTACGCTATCCTCCTGGCTCCATTGGGTGTTACGCTCCACCTACCAGGACCTCGCCCCTGATAAAGCCAAATGATTATCACCAGGGCACACGAGGTCAGAGCCATGGTCGCAAGCCTTGCTGTTGACCGCAACACTGCTGTCAAAGACATTGTGGCGACCGTAGGATGGCGAGCGGAGACAACCTGTGCCCGCTTCTACCTGCGGGACCTCTCCAGCCAGTGCCAGAACCTCTCACTGGTGGGAGACTTCGTGGCGGCGCAACACTCCCTCCCGGCGCCCTTGGCACGATAAGTATCTTTGCTAAAATTAGAGGGAGGTTGCTTGGGGAGGGCGGCTCTAGTAGCCTTGAAGGGGGTAGGGGAGTTATAGCGGCACCCGCCTCCTCTTCGGGATTCTTCCTAATAGTAATACCATCGGTAATGTGTTTTGAAAAAACAAATGTATTTTTCTTTAAAATTAATTTTTTTTAAAAAATACTTACCGATGGTATTACTCGAAGGTCCCTCCCACCTGCCCCGCTTGCCGCTGGTCCGCTAAAGAAACTGACTGGGGTATCAAGCGTTATAGCGCATGCGCGGTTGAACCGAAAGGGAGGCTACCCGGGTTTCTGCCTAGGCTATGGCGCCCCTCACCTGCCATCATGACCATACTCGTACACAACAATTTTGGGCTAAAATTAGACTAGCTAAGAAACCATTCCTAATAGTAATACCATCGGTAAGTATTTAAAAAAAAATCATTTTAAAGAAAAATACATATTGCATCAGTTGACCGAGATAATAAATTACAGTTGTTTGCAAATCTTTCTGTGATAGGTGTGCCAAATCCACGAGTGCGCTGGCGTCGCCCAGGCAACCAGCCGCTACCCCCTGGCCACAGTGTGAGAGGAGGCACCCTGTACATCCCTCGTATCACTAGAGAGTATGGCGGCGAGTACCAGTGTGTGGTGACCTCTGACCGTGAGGACTACACAGCCTCTGTCATCATCATCGTCACAGGTAAGGAACCATCTCACTGCCATAGCTTTGTGGCTGACAGGTTGCAATCTTCTTGTTGGCATTTCATGTTTCCACAGAATAGTGACTGACTAAAGGAGCTGTTCCTGAATCAGAGCAGATAATGTAAGGAGTCTCTGATTCAGTAGATTCAGCCAGCCTGCACCAGCTGCAAAGGCTCATGAGAATTTATGCATCTTGCAAGCAAGAAGTGGTTTCACTTACATCCATGGAGCTCATCACAGTTCCTTTCACTGGCAAAAAAGTGGCATCTCATGCCATCCCAATAGAGCTAGTTCATGAAAATTTGGGCCTCTTGCTGGCAAACAGTGGCCTGGCTTATATCCATGGAGCTCATAAGAATGCGTGCCTTTTGCTGGCAAGAGGTGGCTCATGTATATCCCCACTTTGAGATACTTATCTTGCATCACAGCTGTTAGTAGAAGACAGCTGCCAGATTTGACAATATTCATCATAGTGCTCAGTGTTCAGTACTCATTTTTATTCTGTCCACAGTGACTCCACGCCTGTCAATTTCCCCTGGGGAAGTGACGACACGGCCAGGCCAGAGTGTGACGCTGCGCTGCTTGCCGGATGGCCCTGGGCCTTTCCAGATCGAGTGGCAGAAGGTGGGTGGGGTGCTGCCCCCTGGCGTGCAGGATTTCGACGGAGAACTGGTCATCCGGCAGGTGACAGCAGCTGACTCTGGCCAGTATCGGTGTATTGCCACCAATAACGCAGGAACGTCTGAGGGATACGCCTCCATCATTGTACAAGGTGAGGATGATAGTTGACAGCTGCTTAATTTTACTGCTTGGTCAACGGGGTCAGCAGGAGGACCAGGAGAAAAAACACTCAACACATGACCCTATGATGGGAACAAATACTCTCAACATGGCCTTGTGTCTTTCAGACTAACTCACTTCCTTCAGATGTATTGAAGAAAAGAAAACAGATAACACTGTTTTGTAAGACCCTAAGAATATATGAAGAAAGGTCCTTGGTCAGGCATCACTCTCAGTTTGCCCACGCACAGCTGTGTATGGGCCAAGTATGGATGTTGTCAGCCTGAGTTTTCTCACTGTGTATGCACTTTGGAGTCCATTGACCTGTCCACTCATGGGTTTTCCTGATTCTGTGATGTGTGTGATGCTGAGGATGGTCTGTATCTGACATCTTTCTATGTGGAATGTGCAGTACCACCGCAGGTGTCGGTAACACCCAAACAGGAGGCACGGCAGGCTGGCAGTAGTGTGGAATTCCGTTGTGACTTCTCCGGTGATCCACCCCCTACTGTACGATGGGAGAAAGAGACAGGCTCCCTGCCACCACAACATCAAGTTCGCAACGGAGTCCTCGTGTATGTTGTGTCAATTTCTGTGAATATATTTTAACATTTTTAATTTCATTTGATGTGTTTTAGGATGTACGTAAATGGTTTTAATACTGATTAAATTTGGAAGAGGAAATTGCTTTTTAAAATTTGCAGACTTCCTGCTTTAGGTTGAGTTTTGGCTCATGTGCAGCAGCAAAAGTGAGTATGTAATTGGGACATCTATTGTCTGTGTTGTCTGTTGTCTGTGGTTCAAGCCACAGTCTTCAAACTTGGCCCAAGGATACTTTGTGACAGGACCTATGATAAGTCCAGAAATGGGTAGCAAACAGCCCTATTTGCACAGAAGTTGTTTTTTCTCATATACTGTTTTCAACTTCAAGCCCAAGCTTGGTACAGAGATACGTGATGTGAAGACCTTTCTATGAATTTTAATTTGGATGACCTCTGGGAAAGCTCTATGGTTAGAAGAGATCCAAAATCCAAACTCTGCGCAACCCACTCGACACTCTGCCTTCTTTGCCTTGCCTTCCTGACCCCCCTTTTTCCGGCACTCCCCTCTCGTCCTTCCGCCCCGTCTCTCAGGATGAAGTCCTCAAGACCATAAAGTCCATGACTTTCAAAACCTGCGAACTAGACCCCCTCCCAGCTTCTCTCTACCGGGACGGCCTTCCAAAACTGTTGCCCTTCATCACCGACATCATCAACACATCTCTAGAAAACGGCTCCGTCCCCGATATCTTCAAGTCCGCCATTGTCCGTCCTCTCCTCAAAAAACACAACCTCGACCCAAACGATCTCAAGAACTACCGCCCAGTCTCCAATCTCTCTTTCCTGTCCAAGCTTCTTGAGAAGGTTGTCCTCAACCAGCTCAACCTCCACCTCACCAACAACAACCTCGTCAGTCCCTTCCAGTCTGCCTATCGCAAACATCATAGCACTGAAACAGCCCTTCTACATATCCTAAACGACCTGCTTATCTCCACCGACTCGGGCAACATCTCCCTTCTTACGCTACTCGATCTCTCTGCCGCCTTCAACACCATAGACCACTCTATCCTCTTCCATCGCCTTCACCACTCCTTTGGCATCACTGACTCTGCTCACTCCTGGTTTCTCTCCTACCTCTCCGACAGACAGCAATCAGTCACCATCGACGGCGTCTCCTCCAACCCAGTCAGGCTGTCCTGCGGCATTCCACAGGGGTCCATCCTGGGTCCGGTCCTTTTCACACTCTACACCTCTCCCCTGTCCAACATTATCCAGTCTCACCACATACACCACCACCTCTACGCTGACGACTCACAACTACTAGACAAAGACAAACTCGACAACACTCAGTCACTACTGACTCGCACGGCTGACTGTACGAAGACGTGAAAAACTGGATGACAGCAAACAAGCCTTTTGAATGATGACAAAACGGAAGCCATGCTGGTAGGCACTCGCCAGAAACTTTCCCAGCTCCCCCCTTCTCTCCACCTTCAACTCGACAGCACCCCCATCTCCCTCTCTGACTCGGTCAAGAACCTCGGCGTTATCCTCGATTCCTCTCTTTCCATGACCAGCTTCGTCTCCGCCACGGCCCAGGCATGTTATTTCCACCTCCGCCGCATCAGTCAGATCAGAAAATACCTCACTACCGAAGCTGCCACCAAACTCGCTGTCTCTCTCATCTCGCATCGACTACTGCAACTCTCTCTTTTCTGGCCTTCCTCACTCTACCACTCTCACTCTTCAGCGCGTCCAGAACAATGCTGCCTGCCTCGTCCTCAGAAAGAAAAAATCCGACCACATCACTCCCCTGCTCAAGCTCCTTCACTGGCTCCCCATCCCCCAACGCATCCAATACAAGATTCTGTCTCTCTGCTACAAATCCCTGAACAACTACGCTCCTACCTATCTCTCCAACTTACTTCACCCCTACACTCCTTCCCGCTCCCTCCGCTCCACCTCCGACCCTCTCCGCCTCCTCATCCCCCGCACCAAACTCAGCACTTTCGGCCCCCGCTCCTTCTCCGTCTTCCCCACCCGGGTCTGCCCTGGGGGACTTGGGTGGGGTTAGGTATTTTTTAGTTCCCAGGGTCACCCTGGTCAGCCCCACAGGGTGGGTTTTTCTCTCTATTCTGGGGCATGTGTTTCTGTCTACCCTTTGTCCATTCACCTGTATTTGCCTTTTTAAAACTCTCCCTACTGTCTGCACTGCCTGTAGCTCTTGATATTGGATGTGTGTTGCTAAATGGTCTTAGCTTTATTTATGCCCCATGTTGTAGGTTTATTTAATGTATTTGACCGGCTGGCGACATACATTCAATTTTCTGTTTAGTTTTTTTTCACAAGCAGTGCAGGCACGTCCTGAGAAAGCCTTGTTGCTGTCGGGACGTTAAGCAATGTACAATCAATCAATCCTTCTCCGTCTACAGTCCATCCACCTGGAACACCCTCCCACTCTCTCTCCGTCGGAAACACTCTCTCTTCTCCTTCCAGTCCGCCCTCAAAACTCACCTCTTTCAACAGTTCTAGCACTATATCACCACACTCCCCACCCCAAGCTGACCGTCGTAATGTATTTTCACTATTTGTGGTACGTGAGTCATTGTCTAAAGCGGGCGCATGCGTGTGCGAGTTGTGAGTGCACGCTTAGAGTTATAATTATTATAAGATAAGCACATTATAAATACCGTAATTATTATTATTATTATTATTATTATTATTATTATTATTATTATCCAGAAATAGGTTTTAAAAGAAAAACATATTTTCACAATTTTTTTTTTCTCAAATACTATTTTCATCTTAAACCTACACTTGGTACAGATACGCCAGATGGTAAGACCTTCCTATGCATACTAATTTGGATGACCCCTTGGAAAGGTCAATGATCACAAGAGATCCAGAAATAAGTCGGATATATTTTCACACAAAATACTGTTTTAAACTTCAAACCCAAACTTGATACAGAAATACCTTTCTATGTATACTAACTTGGATGACCAGTCAGAAATATCAAGGTCAGAAATAAATATGAATATTTTCACAAAATTGTTTGTTTTGTTTTTTTCTCAAATAGTATTTTCAAACTTCAAACTCTGACCTTCAAACTTGGCACAGCCTGATGGTAAGACTTTTCTAGACACTCTAATTTGGATTAAACCCCTTGGTCACAAGAGCTAGACTATTGTGTGAAAATGCCAAATTTTGATACAATTTGTTTTACGTCACAGTTTTAGATCAGTCATACTGTGAACTTGTGTGGACACAGTGTTGGTGGGTGAACAAGGTTGGGGAAATAAGAAGCAGAAGCAGAGGTCGTGTTGACATACTTTATTTGCAGTTATAAAATAGGTCGAAAACAGCACCTAGGACAAATACAACAAAACATATCAGAAATGGTGCCAAAAAGTTAATTCATACAATACCATATTCACTAAATGAACCAAGTTATTAATTAGAGTCAGAACTAAGGCGAAAGCCTCAGGTTGCCGCTAAATTGCAAATAAAACCAAAAGATCAATGTGAAGCATCATACAATCATCAAAGATGCACATGATCAAACATACCACACAACGTCATGATAATAAATGGCAATGAAGCATTGTTACGTGGTGGAGTTGTAGTCGAAGTATGATAAACACACCAGACACACACGCACATAGAGTTCTTTAAAGTAAACCTCGTTCAGCTGCAGTCCGTCACACGTGGCTTAAGGATGTAGACAATACTGGAGTAACAGTTCCAACAATATTTAATTCAGCGATGCGATATCCACACAGTAATGCACTTTCAAATGCACAAAGTCTTTTCTGCGATGTCCACACTGCGACACAAAGTTTCTCATACACAGCGTCTCTCACAATAAACTATACGTGTCTCTACAACTGACAAAGCAAGACAATGTATGACCGGGCTTTCCCAGCGCCCTCCTTATAAATACTACGAAAATCTAGAATCTTCTATGGAAATCATACAACTCAACCAATCAGAACGAAACACGCAGTTGAAACTCATTAACATGAACTTTCCAGAAAAAACTATAACAGGCTACAAAAACACGGCTGCTTACTTCAGCTCTAAATTCTAGCGTATAATTAAGTCACATAAAAGTATGGTATCCCTATCACCTGGTAGCTCTATAAAGTACGAGAACATTCCCAAAACAAAGGCTGCTCAATACACGCACACAGGAAAACAAAAAGTAGCGAAAATGTTGCGATGTCAACTAACCGACATGACACTTACGAGGCCACTAGACAGTGCGACCCTTCTAGCACGCTCCGGACTAACTTAACAAAACGAAAACGGCTCTACTCACGAACAAAAAGGAAATCTAACTAAAAAGGCACGTGAATCGTAACCGTGATAGCTCAAATAAACATCAGATCGTTACCTACGATCAACACATGTACGCTCTCACAGGATAACACAACCACAATCTTAACATTACCCCCCTCTTAAGAATGAAATTTCACAAAAATTTCTTCTCAAATTTCAAAAATACGGTTGTGGCTGTGTAAACCTACACAAAACCCTAAACAAAATATAACTTCACATCAAAAATCAAATTAAAATAAACGTCTCACAGTTCCTGTAAACAGTCCTGAGCATCGAAAAGTTTCATACAAATGTTCTGGACACAGAAATGTTCATTTAAACTGCTCTGCTCAGGTAATCTGCTCCAAAATTCTGCGAACCCTTGATAGACTAAATAGCGCGCAAATCTGCTCAGCGACGTGCTTTCCGTAATCCGTCGCAAGTGAATATTTTAACCTTTAAAAGACAGAGGGCGAAAGCCCGTTACATTTTTAAACGTGAACGCCGTGCTTCCTGGAGACGCTTCGTCTCATCTTTAACTTCTCGGACTCCGTCCCAGAAAGTATGGAAGGCTGTTCGGAGAATTAGGGGCAGAGGTGGCTCGGCTTCTGTTGGCCATCTTAGAGATGGTGCCAGCTTGGTTACAGATTAAAAAAGCTGTGGCCAATTTGCTTGCCTCCACCATTGCCCATAATTCTTCAACAGAGCATTATTCACCTTTCTTCCAGAGAGAGAAGGAGAAGCGAGAGTCTCGTATTTGTGATTTTAAGTCCGATAACTCAGAAGACTATAATGTCCCGTTTACATTATCAGAATTGCAGCAAGCTTTGCAGAAATGTAATGACTCTGCTGCTGGTCTAGATACCGTCCACTATCAATTCATAACGCATCTGCCTGAGAGGTCACTCCTTGTACTTCTCAAGGCCTTTAACCATATCTGGAGAACTGGTCATTTTCTGCCGTCTTGGCGCCAGACTGTGGTTGTACCGATCCCCAAGCTGGGTAAGGATCCTTCCGACCTGGACAACTACCGGCCTATCGCTTTGACATCATGTTTATGTAAAACTATGGAGCGCCTGGTCAACGCCCGCCTGGTGTGGCATCTTGAGTCACAGTCATCATGAAGTATAAGATTGGAATATATTGCCATGTGCATAGTATAGCTTAGAAGTATAAACACAGGGTGGAGAGAGAGCGCGAGGAATGTTGTGGTCCACAATATAATATATAAGCCCTAATATAAAAAATCCACTGCACATCATATCCCTAAGTCCAGAACCTTAGTAACATGTTTCTTCAAAAGTAAGACGCATTGTAGCAACTATGCACACACATCTGGCTTTGCATGCTATCACATAGTACATGTAAACAATAGCAGACTCCCCAAGTCTCTTATCAACAATGGACTAATAGAGAGAGATAATAGGAGAGGACTAAGAATCAAATTTCAATAAGGCCGCACTGATCTATAAATCTCGCCTTTATTGAAATTAAAATCTGTGGCGCACCGTGGCCTCTCTATTATCACATAATCACCCTTTTGTTTTTTGAAAAGTGGCGACCATGAATAGTGCGGCCTTATTGAAATTTGATACATTAGTCCTCTCCTATTATCTCTCTCTATAACTATTGTCTCTGACAACACTTAAACATGTACTGTTAATTTGTTTTAATGTTTATGAACTTTACCCTTAAAGCTCTGAACCCATAGCTACAGTAAACACTGAACCGGGAAGTGAAATTGAGTAGACGGTAAAACGCCCCAGTAGCTGACTGCCTTGCACCGAGTGTATGAGGTTTTACAGAGTCTAAGATCCTCACGAGCCTAGATTTTTATAAGTGGACACAGGTCAGATCCTCAAGAGTCTCGGACTCCAGGCATAACCCGTGTTTACAACTATTAGTCTACTTTTGTTTGTTAGCTCTCTCCTAGCGAGTATGCTAGCGGGTCTTATCTAATATTATTTTACTGCAGTACAATTTCTGAAACGGTGAATGTCCTCTTATGCATAGCCGAAATGTGCTTTGTACAACATTGTCAGTACAACTCAACCGTTTTATTATAAACAGTACTGACACACGCACGTACACGCACACGCACGTACACGCGCACACGCACGCACACGCACGTACACGCACGCACACACACACACACACACACACACACACACACGCACGGACACACTCAGACACTCAGACACATACACAGGGCCCGCACGCACACACACACACACACAGATTGTAAGATATTTCTTTTGGGTGCATAACTGATGCCTGACTCGAGCTATAGTTCACGCGCCCGTGGGTGGTGTACATGTTTTAGTCTGTTACTACGCTTTCAAGCTGAAAATAGACACATTACTCACTGCTTTAAACAGACACCTGTCTGAGTACATAAACAACAGATCCTCAAGAGCCCCCCCCCCCCCCCCCCCCCCCCCAAGACTCCAGGCTTGACTTCTGTCGTAAAACGTTTCAGTCAGGCTGTACTCTCAGGACTCACATTATGAGTAGACTGAGGGTCTTGACTGTGATCATTTGCCACGAGCAACGTATAGGTTAGCATTTCAGTTTTGAATACTCTGCCGAGATCATAGGGCTCCAAGATTTATGAATATAATTGTCGACATAATTTTCAAGCGATAATGTCGTCGCTCTTTTGTTTGGCTGAATAGGCCTGACGTCTGCTTACTAATATTTGTGTTGTTACCCTTGGTACCGTCTGTAGGCCTACAGTGAGTCATAAACACCTGTCTGTCTGCACCGAGATTTTTCTTCCGGGTGCATACTGTCTAAACAAGCCTGACGCTAGTCATTGAAAACCACCAGCCCGTGAGAGATAATAACTCTTATTCAATTTCACGCCCTGTGGGCTGGACTGGTGTACATGACTAGACTGTAAATAAGGTGAAAGAGACACCTCAGAAAATCATACCTTGCTTTATACAGACACCGACTGAGTACATAATACAACAGATCTTTAAGATACCCCCCACTCCCCCCCCCCCACACACACACAACACAGACACACACTGACACACACTGACACACACACACATGCACACACACGCACACACGCACACACACACACACACACACAGACACACACGCGCACAATGGTATCATAACACACTTTTCTCAATCATGTCGTCCTAATGTTTACCCGGAATATGTTTACACCACACAGCCATCAATGCCTATGCCATACAAAATCTTTGTGGCACTCCACCATTGCCAGCTGACAGCCCTGAATACTTGTGTGTACACCCATTACATTCACCCCTGTATGGGCGAACAGGTTTTGTTTACCGGCGTTCTCAGCGAGGTGCAGTGACACTACCCACGTTTCTATTCCAGTGCCATGTGTGTCAACTGTCACTTTGAAAACATGCTATTTAAGCCAAACAGGTTTTGTTAGAGGTACATAACACACATACACACACGCACTGACACACAGACAAACATGCGCACGCACACACGCACTGACACACACACACACACACAAACACACAGAACATGTATACACAAACACACAGAACATGTATACGCCAATGCACAGCAATACAACTCAACTCACAGTTCAGTTATTTAGGGTTCACAGTGACGCTATGAGTCTACTGAACAAGTAGAGTAGTCCCTTCTATGAAAACATTAAAACAAACAAACATGTTTTATTGTACATTTTCAGTAGCCCACTCGATCACAGATTTTTATGAGCATGGCGAGATTCTCGAGAGCCACTGTTTTTTTATTGGGTTTGAGTCAACTGTAAAGATTTCTGAATCTCTGCATAATCCAATGACACACACACATGAGATATGACACTGAGCTAAGCCTACAAATGTACATACCTGTACCCTTGCTAAACACAAACAGGAACAATATCCTCAATGAGTACTCCATTGCAACACACTCACTCACAAATCAGTGACAAGGTCATTCTTGGGTATGCCACATATAGTCTATGGGAGACAAATCTGTATAGTGGTTAAATCTTCTAATGATTATGTCCCTTATATCATTGACCATGAACAGAAAATACATGCTGGAGTGGTGCAAACGTAAAAAATTACTGTTCAGTGTAATTTCCTAGAAAACATGATTCTGCTTGATAACAATTATTCTTTTGTTTGTCCAATAAAAATGACAGACGGACAAATCATACAAGTGCTTGATATCTCACACTGTTTTAAAGATGTTATGCATTTTACTGACTTAATATTACCCAAACAGACTAACATAAGCCTTTCAGCACCATCAGAAATATATGCTACATATAGTGTGACTTTGGATTATGTTGATGAGCATCCAGATGTGGAGCGCATGACAGTTGATTTAAAGACACCTACTTTTAAAGTTGATGATACCAACTATGGTTGGTTAGGGGAAGTTTGTTATAGCATATTTAAACAACTACGCAAACTAAATGTTTATATTGACAGTGTTACAATTAATAAAGTGGTATTACACAAGGTGAGCCAGCAGTAATATTTTTTCATTTATTATTTTGTCGGACAAATAAAAATGACGGACAATGTTCAAAACCCTGGCTCATCTAGTTTAAGAAACGTGTTTCACACAACAAACTTACCCATAACCAATACTAATAATGTTTACGAATCAATAGAAAACTCTTTTTCTGTCATACAACAAAATCTTCTGACAGGCAGTGTTAAGATTCAGATTGTTGCGAAAATCGAATTCACTAGAATGGGCGGTGAGGTAATTGTATCGTATATATCAACAAGACAACACACTGTTAACACAAGAAGAGAATTGGAGAACGTGTTCAGAGACAGACTATTACCAGACTTCCTTCAGGCGATTGACAGTGCAAAAATGAAGGGGTCTGGCTGGCACGAAGGACATGTACATGAACTACAACTAAAGCAGTCTAGGTATCATCCTATATTAGGTAAATCATGGTTGCCACTGCCAACAGAAGTAGTAAACAAAAAGGCTGTCGTCAACATACAGAACAATGACAACTATTGTTTCATGTGGTGTGTGCTTGCTAAACTACACTTTGTAAAATCAAAACCTGAACGTGTATCTAACTACACCAAATTTGTAAATGAACTCGTTTTTAGTGGCATTGAGTTCCCTGTTAAAATAGAGGACATAGATTTGTTTGAAAAACTAAATCCTGGTATATCTGTAAATGTGTATGTGTGGGATAATGAATTTGTGAACAAGTTGCAACCAATTAGAGTGTCCCCACTGGCACCAACCTATGGTCAGTCAGAAGATAAGCATGTTGACATGTTGCTAATAGGCCCTGCCGGTGATGACAATAACTTTCACTACACAATTATCAGAAATATGTCACGTCTAATTCATGGACATACAACAAAACACAATGGCAAACAGGAAGTGTGTAAGAAATGTTTACAAAGATTCTCCTCCATAAACGTAGCACACAAACATGTTTTACACTGCAGGTCACCTGATGATATACAGACTGTACTTAAGTACCCAGATCCTGGTAGTCAAGTGTATTTTAAGAACTACGGGAATCAGCAAAAGTTGCCGTTTGTAGTGTACACAGATTTTGAATCATTAGTTGTTCCGTATGACGGTCCTGTTCCAGAGTCATTACCAAAGACTATAAAACTAAGTGACCAAGTGGTGTGTTCTTTTGGATATATTCTTGTTAGGTCAGACGGTCTTCATTCAGAGCCTGTTATCTACAGGGGTGAAAATGCAGCATGTCTGTTTTTAACAGAAATGAGACATCTGTATAGTCAGGTAGTACAGTATCTCACAACAAGTCAGATGCCTTTGGTGATGACAGAAGAAGACAAACTAAAATTTGACACAGCTGTGACGTGTTGGATTTGTGAACAACCTTTAGGTGGTGATAAAGTTCGTGACCACGATCACATAACTGGGCATTACAGGGGTGCTGCACATAGCAATTGTAACTTATTATTAAAAATAGATCCTAAGACATACAAGTTACCAATCTTTTTCCACAATCTCAAAGGGTATGATTCACACATTATCATGCAGGCTGTAGATGAGTCGTACAAAAACATAAGTTGTATTGCCCAGACAACTGAGAAATACTTGACTTTTAGGTTAGATAAATTAGCATTTTATGACTCCATGCAACATTTGTCTTTAGGTCTTGCTAGTCTGGCAGAAGGACTGACTGAGTATCCAATAACAAGTAAATATTTTGAACCAGACTTGATTAAGAAAGGTGTCTATCCGTATGAGTACATTGATCATTGGGTTGTGTTTGAAGAAACAAGACTGCCACCAAAAGAGAAATTTTATTCTACACTAACTGGAAAAGGTATTTCTGACTCTGAATATCAACACGCACTTGATGCATGGGGTAAATTAGGGTGTCAAACGATCGGTGACTACCATGACCAGTACTTGAAAGCTGACGTTTGCTTGCTAGCAGACGTATTTGAAAGTTACCGTGAAAAGGGTTTGTTACACTACAAGCTTGACCCTGCTTGTTACATAACTAGTCCTGGCATGACGTGGGATGCATTTTTGAAATCCAGTAAGATATCTATAGACCTGTTGTCTGATCGGACGATGGGTGAAATGGTAGAACGCGGATTGAGAGGAGGCATTAGTATTGCAGCAAATAACTACGCCAGAGCCAACAACAAATATCTGGACGGTCATGGTGACCTTGGCCGGGGGTTTGACCCCTCAAGCCCGGGGTCAAGGTCATTCATTACCTATGTAGACGCTAATAACCTTTATGGCTGGGCAATGTGTGAGTTATTGCCCTTGAAAAACTTTTGTCTGTATGATTTGTCACAGTATGATGTAACAGAGTCAGGGTTAACAAACTATATTATGAATCTTGACCGAAACGACGCGAAGGGTTGGATCTTTGAAGTTGACCTGG